>CM049881.1:12325829-12935829 GCA_027474115.1 Schizopygopsis malacanthus
AACAAAACAGAAATGTGGAACATGGACTAAATGCAATTAAACAGCACTCTGTGCATGATCTCTGCCCAAGTTTTGTGTTAAATTGACGGCAGAAAAACAAGGTTGCATTTGTTGATTGGCTGCATTTGTTGATTGGCAACTGTTTCAATTTTTTTTTTATCTCTGATGCGAGAGTTATGATGAGCACATGCCCGAGCCAGAAAATATTTCCAGATTGATGATTTTTATATAAAATTAATAATGATGATGATTTAGTTTATCTGAATAATGGAATTTTGTATTATTTAAAATGTATGATTTATGATTATTAACAGTTTATTATCTTAAGGAGATTTGCAGAGCATCATGTATACATGTATGTATATATATTCCTTGATACTTATGCAAACGTGCATTGATTGTTCTCTACTGAGCCGTTTCAACCTTCTCAATTATTTAATCTGTTTGTTCCTGCCATTTACGTCAGCGAACATTCAAAATAAAACAAGGCTTATGATAAAATCAAATTAACCATAATAGGCTTGACAAAGTGTGTCGAGTCGAGAGCAAATCTTGTTAAAGGGCTTGGGCGCTCTCTACCTCACTTCCCCGAGCTCTTTAACAAGCAGCTGATAGTCTTAAACCAATACGATTCAATTTCTTTCGCTTGTACACCTTCCTAGCTTTGTTTATCAGTATGTATGTTTATTTTTGTACTGCTAATATTAAATAAATACACTTCATAAAATACTTGGTTTGTCATTTGTTATTCCATGTGAGTGATAATACGGGTAAATGTGGTTTGATTTAGTCAGGAATGGGAGAAATTGTGATGACTAAGTGAACTATTAATTAGACTGCATTTTGAGATGTGGACATGATATTCACATGCAAAATAAGAGCACTTAATAATGACATAATTCTGTGTTTAGAAGCAGGAGGAATTTTCTTCCCCAATATATTATTGTAATATCCATCTTTTTTCACCTTAAACGATGAATAGCACATCTTTGAAGGAATAGTTCACACACAAAAGAAAATTATGCCATTAATTACTCACCTCATGTAATTTCAAACCCGTAAGACCTTCGTCTTATTTTTGATGAAATCCAAGAGCTTTCTGACCCTCCATAGACTGCAACGCAACTGACACGTTCAAGGCTCAGAAAGGAACATGAGGACATCGTTAAAATAGTCCATGTGACAAAAATGGGTAAACCGTAATGGTATGAAGCTATGAGAATACAAAGAAAACCTTACTAGCTTTCTGGGACTTGAACATGTCAGTTGCATTGCTGTCTATGCAGTGCCAGAAAGCTTTCAGATTTTATCAAAAATATCTTAATTTGAATTCAGAAACTAACCGAAGGCCTTACAAGTTTGAAATTATATGAGGGTGAGTAATTAATGACAGAATCTTTATTTTTGGGTGAACTATCCCTAAAACTTATTTTTTATATGTAGAATATTATTAATAAAAGCAAGGAAAACAAGATCATAAAGTGAAGTGACCTCTTTGAGACCTTTGATTTCTGTAGGTGTTTAATTAGGAGCAGCAGGACTGTTCACATTAGCCTGTAGATATGTGAATGAAAGGGGAAGGGGAGTTGAAGGAGATTTGAGATTCCAGTACTACTGCAGTGCTCATGAATAAATATGAGTAGATATGAATATGCATTCGAACATTAAATCAGCAGGCAATGACAAGATTTGGCAATATATGAATGTGTGTTTGCACCGTCAAACGGAGCAGGTCATCGAAGACGAGAAGAATGGAAAGCGCGAAGAAGGTGCTGAAAGTCAAATGGTAAAGAAAAACACACATTTGGCATGCTCACAGTTCTCCTTCCCAACCGAGGTGAGACAAAGAAGTTATTCAAATGACCATGAACAAAAGTCTTTTTTTCATTTATACAGTGTTGCATAAAAAGCAGCAGGACATACAGAAGCTCTTGCTGCCATCCGTAGTCTCTCAATCTTTCCCTTTAAAACACATTCATATTCTCTCATACTTGCAAAAACAGTCTTTGCCTAAATCTTGTTCACTTGCCAGTGTGTGTTGGTCAGCATTTCCCAGGGTTGTGCTGTGCTATTGTGTTTGTTGGTTTTTTTAAATTTGTATTGTGTTTGACTTATGTCCGTTTATTGACTAGGTTGTTGGTGATGTGTTGATGATTTGAGCGTCTGTATCCATGTTTGTGTGTGTTTTCACAGTTATAAAGATTTCCGCATATACTGCATTGGTTTTAATACGTTTATGTTTATATACTATCTGTTTTAGAATGTGTTAATATGCGCATTTATCAGTCTTAAACAGTTCTGTCTGCACCTGAGCGTTTGCGAACAACTTGCTCCCCATTGACCTGGTCCACGGCGAGGGTCTCCACTTCTGCCTGTTGCCGGGCCGCACCTCCACCTGCTGAGGGCGAGCGGTGGATCCGATGCGCCACTCCTATATGCGCGTTAGCACGGGGATGGGGTCCCTCCCGCGCTGGACTATTCCTGGGACTTGGGGGCACTGGGTTGTGGGCGGGGCTTGATGGTGCAGGGGGTGTGACCGAAGAAGCGATGGGCGGGATTACAGAGGGACGTTCCCGCAGCACCGGCTGAGACTCTAGAGGGGCTGGAAGCTCTCTGGCTTGCAGGAACGGAGTGGGATCTGGCATGGCATCTACCGAATCCCTCAGTACCACCCTGCGGCCGTCTGTGGCGCCCACCCGGTACAGCTCTGTGTATTCAGAGTGTAGCGGCTGCGAAAGACTTTTGCGCATGCGTCTGCGAGGGGTCTCGGGTTGCCGGATGTCTTTGTCGTTTCCTAACGCTGCAGGAGCGGGAGGAGGGGTGGGTTTGAAAGAGGTGACGGGGCTGACAGAGGGGCTTATACCAGCAGCTCCCCCGGCGAGAAGGCGTTTTTTGGTAGCGTGGAGCTGGGAGGTGAGGTAGGCAATGGTGCTGGCTCTCTGCTCCAGCTCTCCAGACAGGACAGCCAACTTATGGCTCTTCAACTTCAGCTCATCCAGGTATTTCTTCTCTCGCTCACGGATGGTGTTCTCCAACACCGAGATCATGGCGTTCTTCTGCTCAAGATCCCGCAGGAGCTCCGTGTTCTCCTGCTCTTTAGCCTTCAGCTGAGCCTCCAGCTCCTCACAGCGCTGGTGCAGCTCTCTGCAACGAGCCTCACCATCATCTGAGAGAGAACAAGATGTTAGGTACAAACATTTAAAAGGATGCTACTCACAAATATAAATTGTATTCCAGGGCTCTTCAACTCCAGTCCTGGAGGGCCAGTGTCATGCTGAGTTTAGTCTCACATAGCCAGACCTTCAGACAGATGGCAGAAGGTCTAGGAACCTTGGCCGCTTGTATTGGCCAATGACATTTGTAGTCTAAATTGCACTGTATATCACAAAACTACAATGGAAACTAATTGTTAATTTTTTTGCATTTACAGGTCAGTCACCTGGTGTACGTAAAAAAGTCACATGGTCATTCTTTAATGTACTATAACCTCCAAGAAACACCTCATACGTGGCTGCTCTCAAGTATAAGGGGCTTAACTTTGCCATTAATGCTTGGATAGATAGCCCCTTATTTACACTGCACTCATCTGCGGACACATTACAATTACAATCCTGCTATTCTAGTCAAAGCTTGTGTTCCTACCAGCTGCGTCGTGGCACATAGGCATCCCAGAAGCGGCTATATGCGCTGATTTTTCTAAAGATACATGCATACATGTCCTTCGATTAAAATTAATGCTTAGTGTGGTGGCTGTGATATACGTAAACCTAACAGCATCCGTCACCATGACTTATCGCGAATGGAAAAAAAAATGTTTTAGACAAATAATGTTGTTTAATGGAAACTGTCATTTCGCGAAACTGCGTTCCATTAAAACTGTTGTGCAAATCTGTAATGAAAACGCACCTAGTGTCACAGTTGTAAGTCAACATGACCGCTTCCTTCTTCCATGAGAGGGTTTGGTGGCATGACATCTTTGTTTCTAGGAGGAATGTTGTTTCCAATTTTGTGTGCCATATGCATCAGACATTCAGCCAACAATCTGTGGACGTGACATCTGAGGCTGAGACTATGCTGAGTTTAGCTCTAACCCAAACCAAACACATCCGAATAAACGTATAAAGTGTTCAGAATTACTTGAAAGTTGCAGACGGGTGGGATGAATTGGGATTAACATTTGCAGGACACTGGCCTTCCAGGACTGGAATTGGAGAACCTTTCACTGTTATTGTCATTTGTTGTCAGCATTTTAAGATTATTTACTAGTCTCCAGTGCTATTTGTGTGCCACATGAGTTAATGCCTATGCAAAGTGTATTTTAATTGATCACTTGTGACTGTGAGTAATGATGATTATGCTTCCTTAGAAGGCACAAGGCAGCTGTCTATCTAGGAAGAGAAGCATTTCACAAGGTTTTGGAATAAAACTATCGATAAGTAATAATATGTTTACTTAAAAGCATTCTGCAAACTGACTAAAACATTAGTCTGTAGAGGGCAGCAGTAAACTGTGAATCACACATCAATAAACCAATTACCCCAGCAGAACTAATGACTATGAAACATCAAACCTTTTCCTATACAGGAACAATCCACTCCTCCATTAAGATCTGATGTTAAGCTTTTGACAAACAGCATTTGTTGCATTATGGGAACAGCTCGTTTAGCTTTGCTCAGCATAGATATTATTGATTTCTACATACATTTAGCTAGATAAACACATTGTAATTGCATTCAGATAATTCTTAAACATCTTATTTAAAAACACCTCATCATTACAAAAATGTACATGGGTTATGCCCGTCTTATAACTGTCATTGTGAAAGACATGCATTTAGCAGCCAAATAGGGTGGGGCTGAGACAGGCACCTCAGAGAGAGACTCCACAAACTCATAAGGAGGGGGAGTGAAGGGCAGACACACAGAGACAGAGATCCTATCTCCTGTTACACTGCTAATGGACGTGAAGGTTGGGGGAATACAAATGCCCCTCTTTATTGACCTTCAGCTTTGCAACAGCCTAAACAATGGCACGCAAGGGAAGATTTGTCTTTGTCTCTCTCACTTTCTTGCTTTCTCTCGGTTTAAATTTATCATGCATCACTGGTATGACAAAAGACAAAAAGCAAACATTTGCAACTGCCAAAACAATAAAAAAATGTATAATAAAATGAAGAACAGTATAGTAGTACAGTATATAGAGTCAAATTAGAGAATTAGAAACAACATGGAATAGAATAAAAACAAAGTGAAACAACTACTTATAAAAAAAATTTTTTTTATATAAAAGTAGCATTACCAATAAAACCAAATAAATAAATTAAATTAAATGTCCTTTAATGTCAGATTCACATATTGTAGACTTCATATGAGATAATTGGGGTCTCAGTTCTGTGTGATCTCTCTAATAGTATTAAAATAGACATGCAGAATGAGCTCATGTTGAAGACCGGCTAGCATTCTCACACACTTTCCCTGACCGCTTCATTACCACTTAGCAATGGCCACACCAGATAATGAGGTCATCATCAAATTCACAACAAACCCAGTTGGCCAGCCATAATACACCCACTAAACACACTCCAGCAGTCATCTGAGGTCAAAGCGACAGCTTCAGAATGAGAGTGCTTACATGTGAAACTGATAAGTATTCATTCTTCACAATGTAAATATCACATGTGTCACACAGTAGAGAGACAACATATGTCACTCTAATCAGCGATCGGTGGTGTAGTTATCTGTTACGGACATGTAGTTTAATGAGAATAAACCATCTGCTGTTACTCCAGTCGACATAAAGTGCTGTTTTAAATTGGAACAGAAATAATCTATATTATTATGTGATGGCTGGATTAAGAATGATGCTTGATCTCTGAAATGAGTGGAACATGTGATTCGCATTTGCAAAGTCTCTCGTGTCATTTGTGAATGTCATTCCACATAAAACCAAGTGCTTTGATGTATGGCGGTGGTGCTGGTCTGAAATACTGTATCATGGCTATTGTTAGGAACATGAGCGTAGGGATGTAGTCAGCAGGTTGCAGATGATGCATTAGCCATTTGCATTAGTGCTGTATTAGCGTAGTCATTCATAATCTAATTTCCTGTGCTAGACACGAATCTGGCTCACATCAGCCACATGCGCAAACACAACAGCCTGTCCAACCATACAGACACTAAACAAATGTGAAACTAATTCATTATACACAGCTCTCTGGAATACTTGATTCTGACAAGTCAACTGCAGAAATAAAATCTGCAGATTAATCATATTAATATAAAAATAAATATTATAATTAGTGGTGGGCCGTTATCGGCGTTAACGTGCTGCGTTAACGCGAGACTCTTATCGGCGATAAAAAAAATATCGCCGTTAATCTATTCTCAAAGTTGGGTTGGGAGCTGGGTCTATACTACGCAAGCTATGATGACTTTCACCCTGATATTTTAGCGCGGATGTATACCTAGCCGAATTGCACTGTAGGGGGCGAGAACGAGTCTTCGAACTAGAGGCTCGCAGTCCGTGATGGACAGATTGTTGTTAACGGCTGGTCTATGTGGTAATACAATCGGGCAGGACATCCAAACGCTCATCTATCATTCATCAACCTCAAATATGGCTTTTCATCTGAAAGATGTATGTAGTAGCAACTTTACATGGCCGCTCAATATGATGTTAACCTAGAGAAATGTGCGCTATTGAAGTGTTTGTGTGGAAGCGCGTTTGCGCAGGACAGGCTCCGGTGCGCTCACTTGCTCTTAAAATCTCCGTCATTCTTCGTCATACAGATAAAAGTAGCCTAATACATCTTTCGAATCTGTAAAGAAGATTTATTTGTGTGCACTCAGAATAACAACGAAACGTTGCGCTTTTAAGCAAACAGGATGCGCTTTAGGTCTCATGTGAACTTGAGAATTCACTCCCGTGTCACCCTCTGCTTCGAACCTGTGTGTATGCCTAACGTTACTGTGAAATTACCACATCAGACGTGACGTGCTAACATGGATGCAGCTATGAAGCCGCCGGGTTTGCTTCAGGGAAAATGTATTTTTAAGAAGCTTCCCAATGGAAACTGTAAACAGTTCATCACGACCTCTTATGTAGGCCTACAGTTCAAAATTCATGTTTAACTGAATAAACAGTTAGTAAACACAAGTACATCTTATTGAACATAGTTTATTTTCATCGCCAATTATCATAGCAGAACAGCTTTCTCAAGCAGTTTGTGATGCATTTTGGAAACAGGAGATGAGCCCCTGGTCTAATGCGCCACCTGGCTTGAGAAACCCGTTCTCAAAGACTTACTTTTAGTCATTATTCAGGTAGCACACATATTCTGAATGCCTTCGGCAGAATTCAAATGAGCCATTTTAATCTAGATTAATCTAGATTAATTCCAAAATTAATCTAGATTAAAAAAATTAATCTATGCCCACCCCTAATTATAATATTGTTAAAGTGGTTGTCATGGTGTTCTTTCTGTTATTCTTGTTTTGCTATTTTTGTGAGATAGTACAATAATTTAAACTCCAAAATCAATATTTAATGTATTTATTTGATGCACTTGTGTAATAAAGATTATAATGTATAGTCTTTATCATGTAAAAAACTCTCAAAGTCAAAAGTTGTCTGGACACTGTGTTAAACATTCAGATGCCTAAATGTTTTATCAATGCATTGAATGTTTGTGCAGAGACTGAGAGAGGGAAATTGCAGTCCCTGTGGGCAGCCTGCAGGGGTCGGTCTGTCTGTCTCTCTGTGTGTGTGTGTGTGTGTGTGTGTGTGTGTGTGTGTGTGTGTGTGTGTGTGTGTGTGTGTGTGAGTGTGTATTTCCTAGGTGGGTCGCTGATTGCCAGGTTACAAGACAAAACCATGGTGGTATATGTGCAAAGAGGGAGCAATACAGTGGCAGATAAATAAAGAGACTGCCAGACAAAACAAGAACCTAAAAATAAATATGTACAGCATATCTGGATGTTTCCATTTGGCCTTCCTCCTGCTATCTGCATGTCCATCTGTCTGTGCGTCTACCAAGCTGTTAAGAGATTCATTTTAACAGGTGAACGTGTGGATGACAAGCATTTTGACAGCATCCTAGCAACACCTGAGACAGACACACACACACACACACACACACACAGTCCCCTTGCATAAGTATTTTGTTCTGAGTGTGAATGCAGCCACATGTGAGAAATCTTACCGCCTGGATCAGAACTCCGCATTGTCAGCTCATATGTCAGATCTGTGAAACAAAAGAGAGGACAGAAGGAGTGGACAGCACGACAAAGGGAGGAGTGTGTGTGAGAGAGAGAGAGAGAGAGAGAGAGATCAAATGTTAGACTGGCAGCTCAGAGCATCACACTACCTTAAATGACAACAGTTGAAGATCACATGACACAAGACATCACTTGAAACAGGAGGAGATCAAGAGAGTTAGAGCAAAAACAGAGAAACAGTAGCACAACAGAGAGTCAAACAAGGATAAAAGTGCATGTAGGAGTCAGTGGGACAATACAAACAACATGAAACTTCAAAGTTTTTTTTTTGTGCTTCAATATACTGCAAACAATAAGACATTCCATGCTGTTTTGTTTATTTGTTTCGTTTTGCCTTTACTTTGCATTTTTGCTTGGCTGTTTTGTTTTGTGGTTTTGTTTTTACTTTGCTGTTTTGCTTAAATATTTTGGTTTTGTGGTTTTGCTTTGGTGATTTGTTTTGTTTTGCTTTGCTGTTTGGCTGTGATGTCTTGTTTTGTGCTTTGAATTGTGCAATAATGAATCACACACACAAAAATAGCATTACGATTTCATGTTTACTTAAACAAAAATGACCATGGAGATTGGAGTGATGCAGCGTTAAGGCCTTTTCACATTGAACGCAAAAATTATGTTCTCAGATACCAATGACAACGAACTCGTAATCCTCTTCTCTCTCAGAATACTCTTCTTCGGTGCCTCTTGCCTTTTTGTGCAACAGCAGCTGCTCTGGGCATGTGATCTTAGCTCAAATCTAATTGGACGGCCTGTTACACCGTGGAGTGACGGGGGAAAAAATAACGCACCTAATGTGAATAGCCCCACAGGGATCGATTTTTTCGATTCAAAAGTGTCATCACGCCAAATTAAATATATATATTAAACATACAAAGAGTGCATGTCTGCCTATTATAGAATCAACTGTAGATCACAATCAGAAGTTTTAACATGCACTCGATGAAGGTTTAAAGTTTTTTTTTTGTCAAAAACATTAATAATTACATAAATGTTCATATTTGGCTTGATGCTAATTGTACTACTATTTATATTTTAAGATGTTTTCTTGTAAGCATCATACATAGTTTGTGTTTCATTGTTGGTCAGTGCTACCCGGATGCAGGCGCGAATTAGCAAAGGCAATCAATTGGTTCGTCAACGATTCACCTTGCTTTTTTAGCATCGCGCTCAGTTTGAAATGGCCTTTAGATGAAGATCGAGCCGTCTAGAATGAGATTAACTTTATTCTCACAATCCTAAACAATAATCCTTGTGGCACCATTTTACTCTTTAAGCATAGAGGAATGACCTGGTGACAGGACATGCATAAGCTCTATGAGCAATGTGTGTCTCAGACAAAGTGCCACAGATTTGTGTTCCTTTTTGATCTAGACATTTAATATGACGCCACCACAAGTGACCTCAAGATGTCAACATCATTAAACTGATAGTTGTCATGCACAGGATTTGGCATACATTTCATGGGAGCATTTGTGTGGATGAGTTCAAATCCGGCTTGAGTCACATCCCAATCCCATCCTCCCCTATCCGTCCTCTCATTTTCAATCAATTATTTATTATCCTCTGAATTAAAGTGGCAAAAATACAAAAATGAAATAAAAATAACACCAGATTAACTAAACAAAATAATAATAAATACACTATAAATTGGCAATAATTTTTCTTCATTGCTCAGAAAAAATGATGTAATTATAATGGGAATTTGAACCATTCAATAAATGAGACACTTAAATTTTAACGATTATAGTGCTTCATTTACTGTAGACATTTTACAAATCAGTAAAGTATGTGTTTATGGATGCTTTCTTAGTCCAGTTTTGCTGTAAGTGGCAGTCACTACATGTTGCTCAGTGTATTGGCATGTGTGTGTGTGTGTGTATGTGTGTATGTATGTGTGTACCTGTGCAGTGCTGTTGTAGGCGGCGGATCTCAGCATGTAGGCCCTTCAATGTTTTAGCATGGTCTTGTTGGAGGAACAGCAGGTTTTTCTGTGCGCTGTGCAGTTGATTCTCCAAGGTCACATTAACGGAGGCCATGTTGATGATGGTATGCGGTCAAACTCACATGTATAAATAAACTCACTCACTCACTCACACCTGCACACACACTAACCCAGGATACCTGTAAGTACAAGAAAATAAAATACTGGTCAGATATATAGAATATTCAGCCTTCTGGCAGTTATCACTCACTATGACTAAAAGTTACATTGGTCAATTATACACCTAGCTCCAAGGTTGTTGGAGGACGTTTTACAAGAAATTACTATTTCAGTCTTTCTACTTCTAAATTTCTCGGTTAATTTAATGTGTTACTTGCTGTTTCTTTGTTGTAATTATTTGTGACATTTACTAGCAATTTCTGAGTGAAAATTGTTTCTGCATCAAAAATGTTTTTAGTGTAGCTGGCTGATTATAAAATTATATACTATTTTAAAAAATAATTAAAATCATTTTAAATAAATACCATTCTTATTTTTTATACTAAAAATAAAACACCACAAACGCATTTTTTTCTAGATAAAATATGAGTTTTTGTATAGCAGTGTTACTACATTATTACTGATTATGATGGAAGATTTAATGTGTATATGTAATTGTTATGAATAATACTTATAAGAACCAAAATGTAATAACCACAAATTAATACAATCTAGTACATTACATCATTATCAAGCACAACAGAAGTAAAATATTACTCTTGCATGAAACACACAAAACGTTTGACACACAAAAATCACCTCAAATGTATTTTGATCTAAAAAAGAATTTGACTGAAGTCACATTTTCGCAGTTTACAGATTCAGTGCTGCCGCAGACACAAGTGTATTACTTTCAAGATATTTTAGGACATCTAATTCAGATCTGACAGGTACTGTAATAGGGACATTTTCTGAGTGTCATTCCATTAAAAAATATCACTTACAGCATATTTAATTAAACCTCTTCTGAGACATCAACATCAGGATATCTGCTACTCTACAATTCCCAAAGTACATGACAAAAATACATCTTTAAAGTAATTCAACATAACACCAAAATCACTCTTCCTACAGGCACGTGACAATTCACCAGCGGAATATTGATGTGACTGTTTGTGTAATCAGGACAAGCTTCGATAAAACAGTCAGTGCTAGATAAAACTACACTTACATGAGATGTTTACAATGGAGTCACAGCCACATAGTTAGGTCAGGAGACTGTCATAGAGTACTTACACAAACAAAAACACATTACTGCAATTCAATTGTTTACTTCAGATATCACTATCCCTTCCAAGAATCATCGTCCCTCTGTCTGAAAAGACAATATGGCTATATTTATCTAATGACGGCGTAATGGTTTGACATTACGTAATGTGTTTCAGATGAGGCAGAGAAGTGAGGGAGTGTCTGTAGCTACTGTTTGAGGAAGTATTGATTCAAGTGGGTGAACGCTGGGCTGGTTTCCACAGACCCTGCTGCTCAGGGATCATCCCCCATCCCAAAGCGCTCTTAAAGAGGTCATATCATACATATTTCATAATTTTTTTTTTTACACTTGATGTTTTCTGATCCACTTAAAATTTAAGTAGGGCTGGGTGATACAGTATCTCACAGAAGTGAGTACACCCCACACATTTTTTTAAATATTGTATTATATTATTTTCATGTGACAACACTGAAGAAATTACACTTTGCTACAATGTTAAGTAGTGAGTGTACAGCTTGTATAACAGTGTAAACGTCCCCTCAAAATAACTCAACAGACAGCCATTAATATCTAAACTGCTGGCCACAAAAGTGAGTTTCACTTACACCTCTAAGTGAAAATGTCCAAAATGGGCCCACAAGTGTCAATATTTTGTGTGGCCACCATTATTACTGCCTTAACCCTCTTGGGCATGAAGTTCACCAGAGCTTCACAGGTTACCACTGGAGTCCTCTTCAATGCCTCCATGACGACATCATGGAGTTGGTGGATGTTAGAGACCTTGCGCTCCTCCACCTTCTGTTTGAGGATGCCCCAGAGATTACCTTTACCCTCAGCTTCTTCAGCAAGGTAGTGGACGTCTTGGAGGTGTGTTTAGGGTCGTTATCATGTTGGAATACTGCCATGCGGCCCAGTCTCCGAAAGGGAGGGGATCATGCTCTGCTTCAGTACGTCACAGTACATGTTGGCATTCATGGTTCCCTCAATGAACTGTTAGCTCCCCAGTGCTGTAAGCACTCATGCAGCCCCAGACCATGACACCCCCACCACCATGCATGACTTTAGGCAAGACAAACTTATCTTTGTACTACTCACCTGGTTGCCGCCACACACGCTTGACACCATCTGAACCAAATAAATGTATCTTGGTCTCATCAGACCACAGGACATGGTTCCAGTAACCCATGTCCTTAGTCTGCTAGTCTTCAGCAAACTGTTTGCGGACTTTCTTGTGCATCATCTTTAGAAGAGGCTTCCTTCTGGGATGACAGCCATGCAGACCAATTCGATGCAGTGTGCGGCGTATGGTCTGAGCACTGACAGGCTGACCCCCCACCCCTTCAACCTCTACAGCAATGCTGGCAGCACTCATACGTCTATTTCCCAAACACAACCTCTGGATATGACGCTGAGCACGTGCACTCAACTTCTTTGGTCGACCATGGCGAGGCCTGTTCTGAGTGGAACCTGTCCTGTTAAACCGCTGTATGGTCTTGACCACCATGCTGCAGCTCAGTTTCAGGGTCTTGGCAATCTTCTTATAGCCTACGCCATCTTTATGTAGAGCAAAAAAAAAATTTTTCAGATCCTCAGAGAGTTCTTTGCCATGAGGTGCCATGTTGAACTTCCAGTGACCAGTATGAGAGGGTGAGAGCGATAACACCAAATTTAACACACCTGGTCCCCATTCACACCTGAGACCTTGTAACTTTGAAGAACCAAACTTTGAACCAAACTGAAGAGGGTCCAAAGTAGCAGGGATGGAGGAACAAATGTGGTTCTTTAAAAGTCTCTCAAAAACCTTCATGACTATTGATGTGAGGGCAACTGGACGATAATCATTCAGGCAAGAGGGTTTACTGTTCTTAGGCACAGGGATGATGACAGATTTTTTAAAGGAGGTGGGAACCCCAGAGGTAGCAAGGGGACTCATTAAAGATTGAAGTAAACAAACCAGCAAGCTGATCAGAAGTGCTGATCCACTTCTTGTAACTTTGGACCCTCTTCAGTTTGCCTATTGGCCAAATAGATCAACTGATGATGCCATCTCTCAGGCACTCTTCCCTTACACACATTGACAGCAAAAATGACAACTATGTCAGGCTGCTTTTCATTGACTACAGCTCAGCTTTCAATACTATAGTCCCCATCAAGCAAGCTGTTAAACTTATAGACCTCTGCCTAAACTCTTCACTCTGTGACTGGATTCAAGATTTCCTCACCGGCAGACTTCAAGTGGTGAAAATGGGCCAATTCACCTCCAACTCCATCACCTTGAACATAGGAGCCCCACAGGGTTGTGTCCTGAGTCCCCTGCTCTACTCTCTCTACACACACGACTGCGTGTCCTCTCACAGCTCCACTTCTATTGTTAAATTTGCTGATGATACTGTGGTTCTGGGCCTCATTTCCAACAATGATGAGACCGCATACTTGGATGAGGTAGAGAGACTTACATCATGGTGCCAGGACAACAGTCTCTCTCTGAACGTGAGCAAAACTAAAGAGCTGATTGTGGACTTCAGGAAGAGACAGCAGCGGCCCTACACTCCTCTTATGATCAGTGGGACCCCTGTGGAGAGGGTGAGCAGCTTCAAGTACCTCAGTGTAAACATCTCAGAGGACCTGACTTGGACTGCACACATTCAAACACAGGTTAAGAAAGCCAGGCAAAGATTGTACCATCTGCGACAGCGGAGTAAATTCAGGGTCTCACCAGCAATCCTGAAAACGTTCTATTCAGGGGCCATAAAAAGTGAACTGACTCAGTCCATCTCAGTGTGGTATGGTAACGTCTCAAATCAGGTCTGCAAAGCTCTGCAGAGAGTTGTGCGCTTGGCTGAGCGCGTCTCAGGGTCTGCTCTTCCCTCTCTGCAGGACATCTACCTCAAACGCTGCAAAAGCAGAGCTGCTAAAATAATCAAGGACTCAAATCACCCCGGTAACAGTCTTTTCTTTCTACTGCCATCTGGCAAGCGCTTCAGGAGCATGATGGCAAAAACTGAGAGACTTAGGAGGAGCTTCTTCCCTCAGGCCATCAGGCTCCTTAACACAAACTCAAACTCGGTCTAATAACATTTACAGGACTCAATTTAATAAACTGTAAAACATTCACTATTCTCCATCATCTGCATTGCTGCTATGTGTATATACCTGGTACAACCTGTTTGCACTTTCCTCTTGCACATCCCTGTTTATATTATTATTTATTAAGTCCACAGTATACTGTATTGCACATTTTATTTTATTGCACATTTTACTCTTTATTTATTTAAATTTTTGTACCTATATTTATATATATATATATATTCGCTTGTGTTGTGTTACGTATTTTGCACTGTCCATTGAGCGGACCTGACCTGATTTACATTTCACTACAGATTATATTCTGTATAATTGAGTATGTGATGGTTAAAAGAACCTCGAACACTAACGAGTCAAATGACACTAGGGAGAGAAAATGGCTAATTGGGCCCAATTTGGACATTTTCACTTAGGGGTGTACTCACTTTTGTGGTCAGCGGTTTAGACATTAATGGCTGTGTGTTGAGTTATTTTGAGGGGACAGAAAATTTACACTGTTATACAAGCTGTACACTCACTACTTTACATTGTAGCAAAGTGTAATTTCTTCAGTGTTGTCACATGAAAAGATATAATAAAATATTTGAACAAATGTGAGGGGTGCACTCACTTCTGTGAGATACTGTATTTTGAATATTCATGGTATATTGCAATGATCGTGCAGGTGAATTAAATTAAGCAATGTTGTAATTATCAATGATATACTGTATGCGTTTTTAAGCCATTGTAGTTTTGCTTCTTTTTTTAGCCATTCATTTTTTGTGATTAGTGCTTGATCCTTTCTTGTCTCACAAGTATGGATGTGTTGAAATATGTTTTAATAGCATCATTTAGAGTAAAAACAGTATTTGATTGATTAAGTTTGATTCATTTAAATGAATTGGTTCAAATGATTAATTTGAAGTTCTGCCTCAATCTATTTGTCACTCTTCACTCTAATGTGTTCACAGGAATCTCTATATTGCATTTCTTATATATTAAAATGTATAATTAGCAATATAAAATATACAGTATATAGGCACACTACTGTTCAAAAGTTTTGGGGTCAGTTAGATTATTAATATATATTTTTTTTAAAATAATAAAACATGCATTCAGATGGAGCGGTGTTTTATACACGCTACGCAATATCATGTTCATAATAGAATGAGATTCATCAGCAATTATGAATGTGATATTGCATAGCATGTATTAAATGCCACTCCATCTGAAAGCATGTGATGAGATTTACTACTAATCACAGAATCGGCTTTACTGACGAGATGCGCATGACAATCACATGCGATTTATCGTGCAGCCCTATACCGATCCCAGACTTTTGAATGGTAGTGTACATTACATAAATACAGTTTTTATTAATTTATTTATATAATGGTGCATATAAATGGAAGACTAGACTAAATGTCAATTTTCCTTTTCCTGTGCTCATTTAGCACAGTTTTAGCATATACAACTGTGCTGAAGTATATCAAAAACATGCCTTGATAATTTTTAATCATGTCTGCTGTTGTGACTAAGACTTGAATGCAAATCCGCTGGTCATGCAATTTTAAGTACCTTAGTTTAAATGAAGGATATTTTAAGACAGGCAGTTTTGAGTTTCAAGTTTTGAGTTCTGAAAGTTGATCAATACATCAAACTCTTGTCTCTTATTTTAAAAATCAAGGAAAATTCAATTTCTCATGATATGTCCCTTTTAAAAGCACATTGGCCCTGCCTAATATATCATATTCCAGCTACTAATATACTCACTTGTGGGATAATGTTTTAATCTAACACCATGTTTAATTTTTTTCTGCTTCTACTAGAAGATAAAATAAAGTGTCCCCATCATGACTTCTTAAGAAAAGCTTTGATTTAGTAAAAGGGTCCTCATAAAACGTCTCGGGTTACTCGCGTAACCTTTGTTCTCTGAATAGGGAACGAGACGCTGCGTAGCTTTACGCTTCGGGAACGCCCACTGCGGACCGAGTCTGAACCCATATAGAATCACGGCAATTTATTGACTGATGGCGCGACGCCGTCTCTGACGCAATGACGTCGTCAGGTCATACTGGCGAACGTGCCATCCATTTCTCAGATTTCTCTGCCGAAAAGAACCCTGTCGGCAGCGTGAGGAGCTTGGCAGCAAACGCAGCGTCTCGTTCCCTATTCAGAGAACAAGGGTTACGCGAGTAACCCGAGACGTTCTCTTTCATAGGTAACTCTACGCTGCGTAGCTTTACGCTTCGGGAACGATATACCAAACACGCCAAGCTGAAAAACGCTGCCTATCTGGCCCAATAATGAACCAACAACATACGGTCAGTTCAAACAGACAAGATCTGAGAACCCGGAGCCGTATCAACGTCAAGGTTGTAAAACCTGACAAAGGTGTGCGGAGAGGACCATCCTGCCGCAACACAAATATCCTCCAGGGGTACCCCTCTAAAAAGAGCTTGGGAGGAGGCTACGCCCCTAGTAGAATGCGCCCGAAGACTAAGAGGTGAAGGAAGGTTCCGCACCTCGTACGCCAGCGAAATGGCATCTCTCACCCAGTGAGAAATTCTCTGCTTTGACGTGGCAAGCCCGCGGCGACCAGCACCAAAACAGATCAATAGCTGGGGAGATTTTTCTCCAAACCTTGGAGCGATCCACATACAGCTTCAATGCCCTGACCGGGCAGAGCAAGTGGAGTCTTTCATCCTCACTTGAAGCAAAGGGAGGGGGATGGAAAGAGTGAATAATGACCACTTGAGAACGGAACGACGTGGACAAGACCTTGGGAATGTAACCCGGCCTAGGCCGCAGGGTAACTTTGACTAGACCCGGGGCAAAGTCCATACACGTCTCACTGACAGAAAAAGCTTGCAGATCTCCAACTCTTTTCAGTGACGTAAGCGCCAGAAAAAGAACAACCTTAAGAGTCAGTATCCGATCCGAAGCTGACTCTAAGGGCTCAAAAGGGGCCGTCACTAGTCCTTCAAGGACAACTGACAAGTCCCAAGAAGGAACTGCTGTGGGGCGAACAGGCCTAAGGCGTCTGGCCCCACGCATGAAAGCGGAGACCATCCGATGTCTCCCCAAGGGGATCTCATCCAGCTCTCTCCGAGCTGCAATGGCCGCTACATAAACCCTAAGGGTGGTAGCAGCCGCCCTCGCTGTCAGCCTTTCTTGCAAAAAACTCCAGCACTGGACCAACAGGGCAGTTAACTGGGTCGATTGCACGAGTCAAACACCAGGATTCAAAGACGCCCCACTTGGAAGAGTACAGCTTCCTAGTAGCGGGGGCTCTGGTACTGGCTATGGTTTCCTGAACTTCGGCAGGCAAACTATCAATCACAGCCCTTGGCCCTGTATGGGCCATACCCACAACTTCCAGAGCTCCGGCTGTTAGGATGCCAGATCTTGCCCTGAAGCTGGGACAGTAAGTCCCGCCTGATCGGAATCTCCCAAGGAGGCCGATACAAGAGGGGAGTTAGCTCCGAGAACCAGGTCTAG
This sequence comes from Schizopygopsis malacanthus, assembly GCA_027474115.1. Taxonomy (NCBI): domain Eukaryota; kingdom Metazoa; phylum Chordata; class Actinopteri; order Cypriniformes; family Cyprinidae; genus Schizopygopsis; species Schizopygopsis malacanthus. Next base: position 12,343,858 of record CM049881.1, read on the forward strand.
GAGGGCCAGAATGGGGCTATGAGAAGGAGACGGGCACCGCTCACCTTCACTCTGCATAGTACTGCCGGAATCAGCTTTATTGGCGGAAACGCGTACAGACTGACATTCGCCCATGGGTGGGCGAACGCATCTATGCCCAGAGTCGTCGGGAAACTCAGGGAGAACCAGAGCGGGCACTGGGATGACTCTTGAGAAGCAAAGAGGTCCACCTCCGCTTTGCCAAACAGATCCCAGATCTGGGATACCGTCTGACGGTTCAACATCCATTCTCTTCATGTCTCGACAGAAAATCGGCCACCAGGTTCAGTACTCCCGGAAGGCGAACCGCCCTCAAAGAGAGGAACTTTTCTTGGGACCAAAGGAGAAGATGGCGCGCAAGCCTGTCCAGGGTGCGCGACCTTGAACCCCCTTGGCGGTTTATGTGGGACACAACCGCCATATTGTCCGTCCTGACTATGATCTGATACCCCCCGAGAACGGGGAGAAAATACTTCAAAGCCAGGAAGACAGCCCTGAGTTCCAGGCAGTTTATATGCCAAAAGAGGAACTCTTCCTTCCACTCTCCACTCGCCGGCCTTCCTTCGAAGACTGCACCCCAGCCTGTCATTGATGCGTCCGTCGTGATCATATGGCGACGGTGGATCGCACCCATTCTCACCCCGCTCTGGTCTCTTAGAAAGACGGGGTCTCGCCACATTAACAGGTGTCGACAGCAACTGCGCGACACCCTGATAAGGCGAGTAGCTGGTACAGTGGGGTGTAACCTCAGCTCCCTCATCCACCAAAGGAATGGCCTCATGTGAAGCAGCCCTAGGGGCAACACAGGGGAGGCTGCTGCCATAAGGCCCAACAGCCTGCGGCAGGTACCTACAGAGACATGATGGCCTAGCTTGAAGCGGGCCAGACATGCTGTAAGAACTGGTATCCGGGCAGGAGCCAAACGGGCCTGCATCTGAACGGAATCCAAACGAACTCCTAGAAACACAGTTCGTTGAGATGGGAGGAGCACACTCTTCTTGGCGTTCATCCTGAGGCCAAGAGAATGGATGTGGCCGAGAATGATATCCCTGTGACGACTCACTAGCTCCCTGGAGTGAGCCAGAATGAGCCAGTCGTCCAGATAGTTCAGTACACGAATGCCCTGGAGCCTCAAAGGGGCCAGTGCAGCATCCATGCATTTGGTAAATGTCCTCGGAACCAAAGCCAGGCCGAAGGGCAGGACGTTGTATTGGTAAGCCTTCCCTCCAAAGGCGAACCGAAGGAATCTCCTGTGCCTTAGAACGACCTGAATGTGAAAATACGCATCCTTCAGGTCGATGGTGCCAAACCAGTCTCCCTCCTGGACCTGAGACATGATGGTTCTCATCGTCAGCATCTTGAACTTCCCTTTGTAGAGGGAAAAATTCAAACGCCGTAGATCCAGAATGGGTCTCAGGCCGCCGTACCCCTTCGGCTGAAGAACCCTCGTTCGATGTCCGACTGCGGTATTTCCTCTATCGCTCCTTTCTGTAGGAGGGAGGAAAGCTACAGCTGTAGAACAGAAGCCTTGGAGGCGCTGTTTACTATCGTCAGTTGAAACCCCGTCGAGGCGGGGGGGATATTCCCCAAACTGAAATGTGTAGCCGGACCGAATCGTGAGCAGCGGCACCCTACGCCACCAAGGAGAGCCCTTGGCGTCCTTGTCCGGGATGATGGAGTGTGAAGTGCTGGACTGACAGGTGGCCAGCACGGGGTCCGAACGCTGCAGGGGAGAATCGACTGTGTCCCCAAACACGCGGCCCGTCGGCGGCGAAAGGACGGACTGTAGCGGGGGAAAGACAACGCGTCCCCCAACTGCCAGACCGAGAATAAATGAGGATGAACTCGTCCCGCACGCCAAGCCCCTAGGGGTGGCTGTGACGGTTTTGAGTAAGGAGAGCACGTTTGAAGCGGGCAGAAACGCTTTTGCGGTCTGACCTCGCCCCGTAGCGGTGTAACGGCTCTCCTCTGAGGTTTAGCCACAAATGGCGCTCTGCGGCCGAACCCGCCATAAGGCGCCCCACGGCGCGGTGTGCTTAGTGGCTCTGAGAGCTAAGTCAGTGGCTCTGCGCAGCTCCTTTACAGCCTCCGGAGTCAGACCAGTCACCTCGGATTTCCTTGAGGACGTCCGCCCGGCAGGCCTGAAGGATGGCCATCGTATGGGGGGCTAGGAAACAGATAATCTTGCGTGAATTCAACCGGTGAATTCGCGCGCACATGCTCTGGTGAGGGAGGGAGAGAAAAGGCGAGGCCTGTCTGCTCACTCTCCTTCTCCTCGAGCTAAACATCCGAACCCCAGGTCGCGGATTCACGTGAGGCCGCGGATTCACGAGAAGCCGCGGAGGCCTCCGGAGCGCGACGGGGAAGAAAATGGATGACTCCTTTTCACACACCTCAAGCCGAGAGCGGAGGGTTATGAGACGGAGATTCTCACAAATTACATTCAAATCCCATAAACCGCATGCGTGAACCTGAAACATATAGTTTTACTTATCTGTGCGGGTCATAGCGAGCGATGAATCGCGCGCACGGCGGTTGACAACGGCGATATTCCATGCCACTTCACCGCGAGGAGAACGAAGTTCCACTGTGGCAGTCGCCGAAGTGCAGATGGTGATCGCAAAAGGTAAGTTGGGTCAGAAATCGCAACAACGAAGGGTAATGTGACCGCTTCGTAAAGGGAGAGAAATCTGAGGAGTGGATGGCGCGTTCGCCAGTATGACCTGACGACGTCATTGCGTCAGAGACGGCGTCGCGCCATCAGCCAATGAATTGGCGTGATTCTATATGGGTTCAGACTCGGTCCGCAGTGGGCGTTCCCGAAGCGTAAAGCTACGCAGCGTAGAGTTACCTATGAAAGAGAACCCTGTGTTTAAATTATTAACAGAGAACTTAGGCAGACTCTCTCCTCTGGGTGCACTTCCTCCTATCATGATAATGCAACACAATAAAACTGACAAACCCAGTCATTCAGAAAGACAGAGGGAAAAGGAGAAGCACAAGAGATAAGAAAACGCCTTGCGGGTGTATTGAAGGTCTGCATTGCTAATCATTCTTTACATTAATTCTGCTATATGACGAAAAAATGAGCTACCTGCTCTTATGCAGAAAAATGTGATGCTACAAAATGTGAAAAATGTTACTGCGGGAGCAAACTGCTGCAAATAAGTAGTAGTGGTGTACAATTGCTGCAACCATCAATTAATAATGTCTTGAATTCTTGAATTGTGAAAGTTTGAATTGTAGATTAAAAAATTACATTTAAAATCTAGGGATTATGGTAAGCGTTAGGAAAAAATGCATTCCTATTGGTTGCTTTAAAAATAAAAAATAAACACTATATAGACTTTTAGACTTTATAGAAGAAAATCAATCACTCTGACATTTTATCTGGACACTGCAGTGATTTATACAGCAAATTAGTTCAGGCTTGCAAAAACATGCATGGTCACGTTCTTCTCATAAGATCAAGTTGAAAACGAGAAAATGGAGCAGCCAAAAATGGTAGTGTGGTTGATCAGAGGACAGGAGCAGATGCCTTAAACACACTCTCGCTCTGACAGACTAACCACAGCCCTCCACAAGACAGACACAACCAAAGGATGGGAAAAGCAGCACACTGTATTCACTCTAAAGTCTAAGGGAAAACAAAAACACTGTCGGTTTCTGAAAACAAAACATATATATATATATAAATTTGAACACAGACAGTGTGGCTAAAAAGAGGGTAAGAGATGTTTGAGGAAGACTACGAGTCGGTGGAACTCATGAAAAGCCTATGAGCATGAATGAGTAATGCCAGGCTGAGCTCACGCTGGGTGCGGCACAGAGAAGACAGTCAGTAGACTCTCCCCCGCTCTTTTATTAATTCCCTTAATGTCGTCCTTCCTCGTGTGTCCTCCTCACTCGTTTTCTTGCTATCTCAATTTCTCCTCATTTCATTAAGCATATCATGCAATAAAGATGCAAATGTGAAGATTTACAGAAACAAAGAAACACACTACCAACAAACAGGGTTGTGCAAAATTCAGAATTTAGAAAAGACTCACTTTCAATTTAAAGTGAGAATGTAATAAGTGGAAACCACAACCAACAGGAACCTGAATTATTTTATTTTTAAACAGTGCTAAATAAAATGTAGACTTACTAAACAGTGCAAATTATCGTTAGTGCGCAATTCCATAAAAGGGCAGATGGGAGGGGAAAATTCTGGGGGTGATTTACTAACAATGCGCTTAAATGTGTTAAATCCACAAAAGCTTGTTTTTCATCAACCGGTCAAAATCTACAGCAGGGCATGCGAATTTGGTCCATGTTTGGCCAGACAGAAACTGCACACAGACTGAAAGTAAATATGAGTCTCTGTAAATCCACTCACTGACAGCAGGTGACGCTTTATTTGGAAAAGCTGAATTTACAACTGTTTCTCATAAACTATAATAATAATAATAATTATTATTATTAAGCTCAGATGAGCTTTATTTGTCACATACACAATTATACAGAGTATAACCAGCAGTGAAATGTGTTCTCTGCATTTAACCCATCCAAGCGCACACACTTGGAGCAGTGGGCAGCCGACACTGTGGCGCCCGGGGAGCAGTTGGGAGTTCGGTGCCTTGCTCAAGGGTCTCACCTCAGTCGTGGACAATTTCAGCCGGAGCCGAGATTCGAACCCACAACCTCGGGTTACAAGTCCAATGCTCTATCCATTAGAGCCACGACTGCCCCTCAGTGGACAAAGCAGACAAACTCGTGGACAAACTCCGTGGACAAAGCAGTATTGCGATTAAAAACACTTCCTTTAGGTATTACATGGAGCGAAAATAAATACAAAAAGCCATCGAATCGTTTCTGAAGACAGTCAGAACCTTCAGAGTTACATTCATATAATTCATTAATTCATTAATATATTCATTTGTATAATTCCCTCAGCACTCTTTTAAATCCTCCCAGCTTTTCCGCTCTATTTTCACTCAAAACGAATCTACTCCGCTGCTGTGCACACGTGACACTGTTACTTAAAACTCTGCTTTATGCTGGACAGTAATTATTTATCGTGAGTTGTTCAAATCGTGGTAATCGAATACGGTTTTAATGATAGTTAAAATATGAAACAGTAATACAAATCGTGGGGATTTTTATCATGATTTATCGTCAAACCGGTAATCGTTACATCCCTAATACACACATCCTTAATGAATTTTTTCAACCATGTTGTAGGTGGACACCAACACAATCCACTTATAACATCAGTTGGGTGTCATTGATAGCGTATCTGATCTCTCTTTCACAGCACAACGCACACGACTTTGCCACGGTCAAACCTGCTGTGCTTAAAAAGATAAAAAACGTGTTTGGTTCTGCTCAAGATGGCAGCTACATAACAAAGGACACTGACAGATGACCTTCATTACTTAAAGACAGAAAGAAAGAGACTACGAGGCTCTGTGGAGCAGGCAAAAACTATGAATAATGAAAAGTGAGGCATATAAGGAGTTTGTATGAATACTATGAGCAATACCAATATTAAGGTACAACGGCGAGTGATGATGTCATCTTTAGTAAATCACATGAGCACTTCCTGAAACAAGAGAGCTTCCCAGCAGCCACCATAACAACATCATACTGTATAATGAGCTTTTAACATTTGGTTCTGCGTCAATAACAACAGCACTTAAGCTGCATGAACTCCACAAGATTGTGTAAAACCTGATAATCATGTCCCCCAGCATGTGAGATAATCTGTACAATGAGACACATGATCAACGTCCTAAATGTATTTATTTGATTAGTGGCCTACAGTTTGTGCAGCACCTGACATATTTGTTATTTATTTTACTTGAGAAGATTTCTTTGTTTTTTTTTCACATTCTGCTTATTTTCCGCTTTAAATTAGACTTTGAATTCCAGATGTAGAAGGACGTTTGTTCAACCCAGGCTTATTGGAAAAATGTGCCTTTGCCGACATTTCTGCAAAATGATATTACATTGCTTCTTACATGTTTTGCAAGACTTTAGAAAGTGAAATATCCAGTGAGTGGCACTAAAAGAGTGTTATCTGAACAGATCAACATGTATCTGGCAAAGTTGTATTACGTTTTGATTGATATGAAATGTCCGGTAAGTAGGGGTGTGCGATATTGAAAAAAGAATGATATCTCGATATTTTGGGGATTATTTTCGATAAGATATTTTGCCGAGTGTGTTATTGTGCTGATATCTGACTACCGTGGTCAGCTACAGTTTTTGATATTCTTCATATTCTGTGTGGTCAGTTCACATCAGTGATAGAAATCAATCTTTTCATTTAAGTTTAAATTAATTTTTACCTTTTATTGGCAATTTGACCTTTAATAAAGCTATTTTTTCTAAAAGTGTGCATCTTTTGAGACAAATTGTTACACTTAATCAGTCATTTAGAATAATAAGACATTTAGGCTATTACCAAACAAATGAAACCAGTTTCAACAAAATTAATATTTGCAGAAGTTGCATCTGAAGATGTATGTACACTGTTTAATACAACTCAGAGAGACATGGAGCGCTTTAACCTGCAGTTACAAATGCATAATGTTTTGATATTTTTAACTTAAAACACTGAATACTGATATTTGAAATTATTTTAAAAATGAAAAGATACTTTAAATGTGAAATTAACCGCCAGTAGGTGTTAGTAAGTCGCTGTTAACAAGTGAGTCATTGCGACTGAATCGAATCATTTAACGGTTGGTTGATTCATTCAGGAACGAAGCACTGTCTTGTTGCTCAGAGACGCAAAACAGTGCTGTAGCTGTTTAGAATAATTTTTGTTGGGGAAATGGAGCAAAAATTTGCAAAATGGTGTCTAAAACGTAGGTCTCTTAATATTAACTTATTGTTTTTGAACTGTTGTATAAAACCAATATCACATTTTTAATTATGCTTATTTTTCTAGAGAAAATGGCTCTCTTCGTTTGATTTTAACCATATGAAACGATATACATTTTCTGCCCCATATCTTGAATTTTGTGATCATTCTTAAAGCATTTTATTAGACTGCAGTGAAGGAACAGACTCTAAATGCGCACGCGCTCTAGTCTAGATTTCACGTAACGTAAGCATGCACTCTAGGGGTGTTTTGTTTTGTTTTTGCAAAATACTCGACAATGTCAAATTGAACATCGTTAAAACAACAATTACGATATTATCGCAGACGATATATATCGCACACTCCTACCGGTAAGTTGCGCAAAAAGGTTGATGGTCACCTTATTTTTCCTGTAAGAGAAGGAAAACGTTGCATTAAGATGAAAGTCGGGGGATGAAAATTTGAAAATCTGTGTAAATTTAACTTATTTTGTTTTCTGGGAAACATGCAACTTTTCTGTAGCCTCTGAAGGGCAGTACCAATTGAAAAAATATATATATTTAGGCAAAATAAGAAAAATTTACACATCTCCACATCATTTACACATCTCCATTCTGTTCAAAAGTTTGAACCTTCTGTAATAGGTGCATTTGAGTCCCTCAGTTGACCTCAGTGTAAAAAGAAGGATCTCAAAATCATACAGTCATTGTTGGAAAGGGTTTAAAAACACAAAAACTGGACAACCAAACAAATTGTGGGACTTGAAGGATTGGACAATCGGGACTTGAAGGCCTCGTGAATAACTATCACTTAGACTTTTGAACGGGGTCATTTTTATAAATTCAACTATTATTTTCTCTTGTGGACTATACAAACATATTTCATGTGAAATGAAATATCTTATTCAGGTCAGTACTAAATAAACAATAACATGCATTTTGTATAATCTCTTATTTTGGTCAAAGAATTAACATTTTGCAGATTCTGAAGGGGGGTGTAAACGTTTGACCTCAACTGTGCACACTAGTTTGAAGTGCAAATAGTTTTACCGTTTACTGCACGTTGTTAAGGTCACTGTGCACACTGAGTCCAAACTTTTCGGACGTTAAATAATAAATATGACCTCACGTTGTGTCAATCACGTTTGCACACTGCCTCCGAAACTTTCGTCAGTTAAAAAAAATCGTATCAGGTTCGATTTTCTGCGTTTTCGCAGAATAAAATCAAGTGTTCTGCAAGTGCAGTGCAGTACCAGGTGAACTATCTAGCAATGTTACTATGTCAGAAAAGCCATACATATGAAGCTGGTTGTGTGTGAAATGCAAACATGACAAATAATTATTTTACAATGCACTATAAGTGTTTGGACGTTATAACATAATATGCAAAGAACAGCATGGAAATAACTTTATGAATCTATAATCTTCCCCTGTACTCATCATATTTTTTGTGAAACGCAATAAATAAATGTGGGCGTTTTACATGTAGGTATGTACATATACGTTTGTAGGTATCTGAGCACACAGCCATCCTATTTGGTATTTACTGCACACTAGTCAGTAAGTTTACACAATATTTCAAAAGATAACCCTAGTAATAACCAAATCATAGCACAATTATGTATAGGCTGATGAGGCATCAAGTGAGCATCGGAAACAAAGTGCACCCCATCACCATCTGCATCCCGCATCCATCTGCTTACCGTAAATGAACCGTTAAATCACAGGTGCTGGGAGCATTGACCATCCTTCAGAAGTGATATTCCACGGGACATGTGAAGACTCACTTCCTCACCCCTCTTTCAGGAGCCATTTATGGGCTGGTAGACATTTTAGAGTGCTGATGCTGAGATTTGCTCTGATCTGACTAATGCTGGTCCCTACAGTCAGAGGGTGAGGCCTCCCCCGCCCCGCCCCGCTCCACATGAGACAAAAGAATCCCCCTGACATTATTAGTACTCAACTCTGTTCTTACCCCCGTACTATCTCTCACACTCTGCCTTAACAGCTCTCTTTCTTGCCCTCCAAACGCTCTCTCCTTCTCTCGCATTAATAATCAATGAGCTGCAGCTTTAGAGGAGACTCTTATCACTGTTTTATCCTAGTCCTGATATTCACGTCACACACACACACACACACACACACACACACACACACACACACACACACACACACAAACAAACATCCAATATCCAGTGCTTCAGTATGAAGTCACACCCACTACATACTCCTGCATGATGTAAGCTAGTATGATGACATATTATGCAGGGCACAAAAACAGAAGCAGGTTAATAGCAACTGATTATCGGTTATTATTAGAAACGTCACTGCTTTTCGGTTCTATTATTAAATAACCACTTATTAAATAAATGAAGAACATACAAAAATCATGATTAATAAAATGTGGGACTTTCATGGCAGCATCTGATTGGCCAGTGCACATCAACACATGCACGTGAGAATGGCTGGGGATGAGCAGGATCATAAACGGCACCTGCATTGCGGACAGCGCAACAATCAACAAACCACCATAATAAAAAATAATATAATTACACCAGAAGACATTTACAAGCTTAGAGACACAAGAGGATGTGTTGCGTTTTTACTCCGAACCTGTGAACAATACAGAAACGACAGCACGTTTCCAAAACAATATTGCACACGCATGTGCTAGATAAAATGAACCGATTTTCAAATAAATTATTTGAAACATATAAATGTTAACGCATCAATAAACAAATATCACAAACATCAAATATTATGAATTCAAAGCAGTTGATTTTCAACATATTTACTATTATTAGCATGATAAATAAACAGAAATTATCTAAAATTAATTTCGCATCCAAAACAATCAGCCAGAATGTGTCAATGTCAATTTTTTTTTCAATGACATCTATATGGCACTTTATAGCACCCATCTTCACAATCATCTCTAGTTACTGTCATAATAATCAGCCACCGGCTAATGATCTCATCCGTCCGAAAATGCGCAACAAGGACTAAACAATAACAACCTAACTTACATCAATGCAAGTGCTAAACTGCGTACTTAAAATATACGAGGCAGTATTGTTTTATAAACCACACAGTGCAGTAGGCTTTCTTTGAAAACATCGCTTGTTTGTTTTAGTCAGCGGCTCGAGCAGGAGCAGGTGCAGCTGAGATGCGACCTGCCCCTGAGCGCTCTTCACACCGGGAGCGAAGCGCAAAGAAGCGGCCGACACCTACCGGATAGACGGGCTGAGATTAGTGTGTGTCTGATGGTAGTGATGGGGTCGGTTCTGCTGTTTGTTTTTCTCCTCTTGAGAGGAGAGATTTGCTAGGTTTTGTCTCCTCGCTTGAGCAGAGAGAGAGAGAGAGAGAGAGAGAGGGCTGTGTCTGACATCTCCCGGAGATACAACTAAATAAAGCGGTGCATGCCGGGATACTGAGGAAAACAAGCGCGCGCCCACTCCTGAGGGCCTCTGGCGCAGGTGAAACGCACGTACACAAGTCACTCTGTTTTCGTCTTAACGTTAGTACCAAGTTATCTGATAGATGTAGTGATATCTGGCTATTCAAAATTGATGGCGAGTTAATTGTTTCAACCGATATGTTGGCTATTTGACGCAAAGCGTCATCACTATAGAAACACGATGACGTTAGCGTGCGCTTGGTTTACAGGTCTGCGAGAAGTCATCATGTATGACTATGGAAATTAAAGTTAAAATAGTCCTTAATATATCAACTGTATCACATATGAATTTGAGAATGGAAAATATATATTATTATTGATAGGCCTATTATTTCTGTTATAGCCTATTCATCAGACAATGTGGAGTAAAACCTAATACTCTGTTTCAGTTTCCAGGCAGCCCTTTTAGTTATTAAGCAAATACAATTTTCAAAAAGGAAAAGACAGGAAGACTTTTTTATCTTCTTAATTTTGCTTTATGAGCTAACAATCTTTTTTAACAAGAGGGTTGACAGTCGGTGTGGTTATTTTTCATTTATTCTAATTTATTTTTGAACTGATCAAATGAATTGCAGTCTTTGAACAAAAGCATCTACCAAATGTAATTATATTTATATCTTTATAGCTAATGTTTTTAATTAGAAATGAAAAAAAATGGTTACAGTTGACAAATAGTCAACAAAAACAGACATCGACTGTTAGAATTTGTCATTTTTCAAAGACATAGCAACACAAAATAGTTGCCAAATTAAACAGTTTATAATATATGTCATAAGTAATTCAAAGCATTAGTTATGCCTAGGCCTATATATTTAGTAACATATTACTAATATATTAAATAAATATATATATGCATATATATATATATATATATATAGGCCTATAAAATATAATATATATATATATATATATATATATATATATATATGGGGGGAAGTCGTGGCCTAATTGTAGAGAGTCGGATTCATAATCAAAAGGTTGTGAGTTTGAGTCTCAGGTCCGGCAGGGATTGTAGGTGTCGGGGAGTGAATGTCCAGCGCTCTCTCCACCTTCAATACCATGACAAGGTGCTCTTGAGCAAGACACCGAACCCCCAACTGCTCGCCGGGCACTGCAGCATAAATTGCTGCCCACTGCTCCGGGTGTGTGTTCACGGTGTGTGTGTGTGTGTGTTCACTGCTGTGTGTGCACTTTAATGGGTAAATGCAGAGCACGAATTCCGAGTATGGGTCACCATACTTGGCTGTATGTCACGTCACACATATATATGTATATATATGTAAAACAAAATATTACACATATAATATATATACACACACAAAGACACAAAATTCAATGTTTATTAATGTTACATTTCCTTTTTTTCCCAGTGACTGTTTCCATCACAATCAATAACAACAGCCAATAAACGTAATATTCAGCACTCATTTTAATCCTCACATAATAAATGTCTTACATTCATAATAATGTTCTTTCACATATAAGACGTTTTAGGCATTTTTTTTCAGTAGCCTTTAGAAGCTCTGCACATATAGCCTTTTAAGAGATGTTGTATTCCTGGACACCATATCTGTTCATAACTATTTAATATGCCAAGTTAATGTTAGCTATTTTTTCACTGTACACTGAAATCCTGTTGTGGTTACATTTTACATTTACATTTATGCATTTAGCAGACGCTTTTATTCAAAGCGACTTACAGTGCATTCAGGCTATACATGTATTGTCAGTAAGCGTGTTCCCTGGGAATCGAACCCACAACCTTTGCGCTGCTAACGCAATGCTCTAACAACTGAGCCACAGGAACTTGTTAGAGTCTGATGTTGAGAACATGCAGGGTTTCTGCTTGCCAAGATATAATCTCCTGGATTAGTCAAGTTATAACAGCCTTAAAGTGCAGACTGGAACTCCACCAAGAGGAACATTCCACAACAAAACCAATTTGTTTGAGTGAAGCCTCTGTCTTTTCGGAAAATACAAAACAGACGTGTCCTTCATAGGCAGATCTCTCCTGCTGCCCACTTTAAATAAAATTTCAGCTCATTTAAGGCTGTTGTACAAATTATTTTGAGAGTTCACAGCAACATCAAATCAATGCTCAAGTACTAATTATATTCACTAGTGTTCTAACCTTTGAAACAAGCATCAGTTCATGAATAAATGCAGTATTTTAAGCATTCTAGAGTAGAGAACGTCCACAAGAGAGCAGTGTTTTACCATTTCACTCAAACATCTTAACTTCTTTGACCTGCTGTGAAGGCAAATGAACACACTCCCTCTCTAGATGCCACGGACAAGTTAGTATTTTATTAACTTTTCTCATGGCTTTTTAGGCTCCCATATGCAGACAGGTACGACAGTGTGAGTCATGACGACACACTGTCTTTTTTCAAACGACAATTATAGGAATAGTTCACCAAATGAAAATGTACTCAGATGTTGATGAGTTTGCTTCTTCATCAGAACAGATTTGGAGAAATAGTGTTACATCATTTGCTCCCCAGTATAGATCCTCTGCAGTGAATGGGTGCCGCTAGAATGAGAGTCCATCATTAAGAATTTACCTTTAAACCGTTGCTTCTGGTCAAAATTCAAGTTCATAATGTGATTTGTTTTTACAAACACAGATTTGGATGTATATGCTGCATCTAAGTATGATGTCAACCATCCATCATAAAACTTTAACCACTTTATGGAACAAGAATTTAGCTCAATCTTATCTAAAGTTGTGTTTGTTCATCACACGGTCTAACTGGTAGAAGGTAGACTGTTTAGACTTTGTAACATATGCTTTAAATGATATTTTCTACACTTATAATATATTTAACCGACAGCAGTTGACAAGCTTCAGTCCTTCTACAGTGTCACTCAGTCACATATTACACCAGATGACACATCTGCACCCAGCAGCCGTGGCCATGCTAATGCTCTTATAGAAACAAATCACCCTTGGTCAGTTTCCACTTTACAGTTTATCTTTTGAAAACGAATAGTGGCTATTCCCTGAGCCCAAAACCCTCAAAACCCTTTACTGAACGCCCGAGGCCAAGAACAGAAGTGCCTCTGTACTTCTCTCTCCACACAAACAGACCTCTCTCTTCCTGAAACTACATTTGGCATTGTGACTTCTGCAGTGACCCAGCTACTGTGTAAAGTGATATGAACCAAACAAAAAAAAAATCTATTTTCAGAGACATTCAACAGGAAGAGAGCGAGACTTGAGGACAGTCTCAAATAGAAGGCAGCAGGTCTGTGGGATTAATGGAATTGTTGTCTTACTCCTGAGATGTTATTGTTTGGAAATGGACTTTAATCTTTACCCAGCTTTCATTCAGCCTCTTGACCTGGATTAAATTCTTCTTATGTCTTTATTTTTAGGGTGTCTGGCTAACAGCCCAGAATTAGGAAAGGAGAGAGGAATGAGTGAGAGAAAAAGAAAGACAGATGAAGGAGTGGTTGAGGGCACACCATCTCTTTTCCCATCAATGCTGAAAGCCAACTTCTCCATTGAAACACATACCTTATTCAGGATTTGTTTTACTTTGTGTCTTTTGAGTTATTTATGTTTCATAACAGGTAGCTATAAAAGTTCAGAGAGTGGAAGGAGGACTCACTCCCCAAGTAAAACATGAAGACCACAGTAAACGGCAATCCTGAGGAAATTATTCTAGTGTTTCAATACACACTGAATTATATGAGAGCAACCGTGAGCGATGTGGGTCACGTTTAAATACCAGCACATTCTTGAAAACACACACACCATCAGGCAGAATGGCACGAGTTGGAGATGTGTGCCTGTAAATGTGTTTAGTCCTCTCAACTCCCTAAAGTGATTTCCAGACTTTTTGGCACTGTTTGCCAAAAACTCTCAGTCCAACTACCATCAGCTATTCCAACGATGCAAAAAATGCACCATTCAGACAACTCCAGCTAATCCAGTGAAATAGACTTGAAATAGACTGGTGAAAACGTTCTTCCTCTAGAAAAGAAAACAGATAAACGCTATGACACTTAGTTCCAGTCCTCAAATTTGAATGGGTTAGTATCACTCATCCCTGCCGTCTGTCTTTTCATGTTCCAGACAGACTGTTTGTGCATTAGTGGTGGTGATTTTTCAGTGACTCTTCCTGCAGGTTGCATAGATAAGCCTGTTTGTGGAAACAAGTGTTCCTCTGTGTTTGGATGTGTCCGAATTAACCTGTTTTATAGCTGCCAAAGCTTGGATGAAGACTGAGTATGTCTGAATTCATAATTCATCAGGAAGCTTAGGGAGCTGATTTGTCTAACTGTCCTATTAGGCAATGACTTTGCAGGCAGCAACTGAGCACAATGTACCTCACGAAATGGATTTCGGACAGGTTTCTGATTGTCTAATGATAAACAGAGAGAGCTTTGGTGATAATTAAGCAAACACTAATTATTATAACTGCAGTGCTATTTTCTTGCCAGTAATTAAATCAAAAGTTGAAAAAGTTGTTCAACACCACCTGCAAATTTTAGATGCCATTTTTATTTTTTAGCTCAACTGTCACAGAATCGAACACACGTCATAGACAGCGAATGTCACATCAATGCTACTTTCAAAAACCAATCATATGACGATCTCAGTATACAAGACGTGACACAATCATTTAGACATACTGTCATGGACGTGTGTCGAAGACTGACACAGAAGAGAAATTGTTGCATAAAGTTGTTATTTTTGCTCAAAAAAGTATTCTCGTAGCTACATAAAATTACAGTTGAACCACTGATGTCACGTGGACTATTTTAACAATATCCTTGCTACCTTTCTGGGCCTTGAATATGTCAGTTGCGTTGCAGAAAGCTCTCGGATTTTATCAAAAATATCTTAATTTGGGATCAGAAGATGAATGATGGTCTTACGGGCTTGCTACATGAGGGTGAGTAATTAATGATAGAATTTTAATTTTGGGGTGAACTATGTCTTTAACTGAACAATAAACAACATTTTAGGAGCAGCTGGGAATGGTTTGGGTAGCTTGTTTTTCTATTCTCAAACAAACATCATGCAAGCTCAACAGAAATCAGCCATTTCCTTTAACAGACAGGAAGTGTCATGAATGTGTGAGTGTGATTTATTGCTCACTCACCAGGCACATTCTGAACTGAGAAATCAAACATTACGAGTGTCACTGTGAGGAAACACAGCTCTCTGTGAAACAGTGCCCCTCTGCACACCTTACCTGTAAAAAACTACAAGCACACCAGTGTTTAACTGTGTGTGCCAGGCCAGAAATGAGGTCAGGTGTGGTTTCGATTCACTAGGAGCAGGTAGTGAGAGGAATGAGCATGAACTGTGTGAACAGGTCCTGTTTGGCTGATCTGGATTGGGTGGTGTTCAGGTCTTAGGTTCAGTGCTGGTAAAAAGCTCAGAAACTCAACCCCACGGATGCAGTTGGGACGATGGCAAACGAACCAACTCTTTATTGCCCTCATTCTGACATGCTGCCAAAACCAACCATTTTCAGGTAGTAATAGTCTTACAGTTATTATACTGGAGTTGGCAAGGCAGAACTTGCCCCAAAAACGTAAAGCTAATTTAATGTTCCAAAAGTTTTTCCCCCCTTCATTTAAAAAGGGAAGTCATAATCGCTCTGAGATTGAATTGAAAGTGTCATTTATTTGATTAGTTCAAAGTGAGCAAGCCTGCCAATGTATTCACAGCCACTGAATAAAATGACTGATTTCAGCAAACCGTGCTCCACAATGGAGTTTTCAGCCCTCATTACTGCAGAACCCGAAGTACAAGTTTGAAATTGAGCTCCTCAGTTTTTCAAATGCACTATAAAATAACTGACTGCTTAATATTGTTTGCCTGCCAAGAGTGAAATTACTTGCAGAGAGGCAAAATGGAGCATTTGTTTTTGAAATTATGGAAATAATGGTAATAGGCAAACACCATAAAATAAAACATATTTATAATAATACAGATTTATAATAAAACTCTATATTATATATAAATGTATCGCAAACTTGAATAGAAATTATTATAATGATATCGATAATTTAAATATGTGTCACCAATCGCAAAATTTAATAGAAATTATTATAATGATATTGATAATTAAAAAATAAGTGTCACCAACACTTGCAAACCCCTTGTTTAATCAATCAATCAATCAATCAATCAATCAATCAATCAATCAATCAATCAATCAATCAATCAATCAATCAATCAATCAATCAATCAATCAATCAATCAATATATTTCTGTCTGTCTGTGTGTGTGGGTGTGTGTGTTTGTGTGTGTTTCATTACTTATTATTATTTATTATTACTGTATATATTAGTTTTAAATGTCATTTAAATATGAAAGAAGCTAAATTAATTTCATAATTTCATTAAAACAATATAAAATTATGTGTGTGTATATATACATTACAAATAAAATATAATGCAAAAAATAAGCATATATTAATAATAGTAAATATATATATATATATATGTGTGTGTGTGTGTGTGTGTGTGTGTGTGTGTGTGTGTGTGTGTGTGTGTGTGTGTGTGTGTGTATATATACACAGTGGGGGGAGAAGATTATTTGATCCCCTGCTGATTTTGTATTTTTGCCCACTGACAAAGGAATGATCAGTCTATAATTTTAATGGTTTATATTATTGGTTTATTTGAACAGTGCGACAGAATAACATCAACAACAAAAAAAATCCCGAAAACCCCTTTCAAAAATGTAATAAATTGATTTGCATTTTAATGAGTGAAATAAGTATTTCATCCCTTTGCAAAACATGACTTAATACTTGGTGGCAAAACCCTAGTTGGCAATCACAGAGATCAGATGTTTCTTGTAGTTGGCCACCATGTTTGCACACATCTCCGGAGGGATTTTGTCCCACTCATCTTTGCAGATCCTCTCCAAGTCATTAAGGTTTTGACGCTGGCGCTTGGCAACTCGAACCTTCAGCTCCCTCCACAGATTTTCTATGGGATTATGGTCTAGAGACTGGCGAGGCCACTTCAGGACCTTAATGTGCTTCTTTTTGAGCCACTCTTTTGTTGACTTGGCCGTGTGTTTTGGGTCATTGTCATTCTGGAATACCCATCCACGACCCATTTTCAATGCCCTGGCTGGCTTCGATGCCCTGGCCCTGACAGTACATGGCCCTGTCCATCGTCCCTTTGATGCGGTGCTGTTGTCTCCTTAGCAGAAAAACACCCCCAAAGCATGTTTCCACCTCCATGTTTGACTGTGGGGATGGTGTTCTTGGGGTCGTAGGCATCATTCCTCCTCCTCCAAACACGGCGAGTTGAGTTGATGCCAAAAGCTGGACTTTTTGGTCTCATCTGACCACAACACTTTCATCCAGTTCTACTCTGAATCATTGTCAAACTTCAGACGGGCCTCTACATGTGCTTTCTTGAGCTGGGGGACCTTGTGGGCGCTGCAGGATTTCAGTCCTTCACGGTGTAGTGTGTTACCAATTGTTTTCTTGGTGACTATGGTCCCAGCTGCCTTGAGATCATTGACAAGATCCTCCCGTGTAGTTCTGGACTGATTCCTCGTGTTCTCGTGATCATTGATTTAAAGAGGTATATTACAAAATAACTCGAGAAATGAATGCTATAGTTTTATTTTAAAATAACACATTTGTGGGAGAGAATAAAAAAAAAAAAAAAAGGGGAAGGTAGTAAGTCATTTTGATCCACACTCCATACCAGTTGGTGGCAGAAATACACAACTTTGTTGTTTGTCAACCACCAATACATTTCAAGAAGAAGAAGACAACTTGCAACGCCCAACAATCTCTAGGGTTTACAGAGAATGGTCCGGAAAAGAGAAAATATCCAGTGAGCGGCAGTTGTGTGGACGAAAATGCCTTGTTGATTTCAGAGGTCAGAGGAGAATGGGCAGACTGGTTAGAGATGATAGAAAGGCAACAGTAACTCAAATAACCACTCGTTTCAACCAAAGTCTGCAGAATACCATCTCTGAACACACAACACGTCGAACCCTGAAGCAGATGGGCTACAGCAGCAGAAGACCACACCGGGTGCCGCTCCTGTCAGCTAAGAACAGGAAACGGAGGCTACAATTCGCACAGGCTCACCAAAATTGGACAATAGAAGATTGGAAAAACGTTGCCTGGTCTGATGAGTCTCGATTTCTGCTGCGACATTCAGATGGTAGGGTCAGAATTTGGCGTAAAGAGCATGAAAGCATGGATTCATCCTGCCTTGTCTCAACGGTTCAGGCTGATGGTGGTGGTGTAACACTTTGGTCCCATTAGTACCAATTGAGCATTGTTTAAATGCCACGGCCTACCTGAGTATTGTTGCTGACCATGTCCATCCCTTTATGACTACAGTGTACCCATCTTCTGATGGCTTCTTCCAGCAGGATAATGTCATAAAGCTCAAATCATCTCAGACTGGTTTCTTGAACATGACAATGACTTCACTTTACTCAAATGGCCTCCACAGTAACCAGATCAAAATCCAATAGAGCGCCTTTGGGATGTGGTGGAACGGGAGATTCGCATCATGGATGTGCAGCCGACAAATCTGCAGCAACTGCGAGATACTATCTTGTCAATACAGACTAAAACCTCTGAGAAATGTTTATAAAACCTTTTTGAATCTATGCCATGAAGAATTAAGGCAGTTCTTAAGGCAAAAGGGGATCCAACTAGCAAGGTGTCTAATAAAGTGGCCAGTGAGTGTATATATATATATATATATATATTTGTTTATAGATATTATACATATAGATAATATACAAGTGTCACCCACACAAACAGACTGACGAAACAAGCACCATTATTTCATTTTCTTTCCTTAAAAAGTAGCACAATACATCAAGTCATTAATTTCTTGATTTACTTTATGTATGCTGCAAAACAAAAGTTTTTTAAAACTCTAATATTTTATCTCAATGCTGTAATTTTTGTTTATAGTAAAAGGTGTGTGTACCTCTGCTTATGAATCACTGCTTTATGTGATGCAGTGTGCACTTGACATCCACATGCACTAACATAATTGCATCTGTGATCATGTCATTAGGCCTATGGTCTTAGCAGACACTGTATCACAAAAGCAACTTGCATAAAAATTCAAATATTGCATTCTTTTGCCAGACATATTCTTTCGCTTGTCTCACAATGTATAGGTACACATGTTTTACTCATAGAACACAATCAGTGGCAATTTTTGTGCAAAAAGGAAATAAACAGACATGAGGGGTTAATCCTCACCATTGAGCTAAAACTTTTCCCAAAGAGACATCCGTCTATTTCATTAATACCCCTCATCATGTTCAGACCAGATGTTAAAGCAAAACCAGTCTCTCTCTCTCCCCCCCCCTCTCTCTCTCTCTCTCTCTGCTGTGGTGAGGTATGGAAAGTATTTGTTAGGTTCCTCTGAGGGCTCTGCAGCTGGAACACACAGGGAGGAAGAAAGATAGAGAGATAACACATTAACGCTGGAGAGACGGAGCTCAGGAAAGATGTGTGAAAACTGAACTTCGCCTTTTATGTAAAGCACTGTGTATGAAATACTGCATAAACAAACGTGCCTTGACTTGCCTTGCCTTCATGTCTTCGCTGTAATGAGATATTAGATAATGGACTGGATGGCAAACATACAAAATCAAACGAAGAGTCTGTCTCATGATTCACAGGATAATAGCACTATATTGTTAGTCCAGTTTAAATCTCCAATGCTCTACCACTGAGCCACAGGAACATAAGTTGCAGCTTTCTTTATTGGGCTGAATGTTTGGGTCCTGACAGAAACTGTGCAACTAAAACAAAACGTTTTTTGAGAAGACAGCTTCACACCCTACACATTGTGCATTATGCTTCAAATATCTGTATGTAAAATATCATTGCGGCACACGGGTGTAACCTGCAATCAGGTTAGGTAACATGCTAAAACTTGTAGCAACACAAAGCAAAAAGACAACACTAAATAGCCACCCATACAGAAAGAAGTATACTTCAAGTTAAGTATATTTCCACATATAGTTTATATAGTAAGCATAATAATATTAATGTACTAGTAGTATACATGTAGGTCCACTAATTTAATACTTATTGGGACTAAACTGGCCCACTTTTAGTTTATAAAAGTATACCTTTGAGTATTTTAAGTATAATAGTAGTGGAGTTTTTCTTTTTTGTCCGGTAAACTATACTACAATTGAACTTATAGGTATACTGTTAGTTTAATAGCACATAAACTTCTAGCACACTTTTAATTTATGACAGTAAACGTTGAAGTATAGTCTTAATAAACCACCAGTTTAATAGTTTTAATTCTAAAAATTCTGTAATTTTTTAAGTGAAACGACATGGATAGTTCACAAAAAAAAAAAAAATAAGTCAACATTTACTCATCCTCAGGTTGTTCCAAAAGGGCACCCATTGACATCCTTAGTAAAAAAAAAATCAATACTCTAGAAGTCAGTGGTTACCAGCATTCTAAGTATCTTATTTTGAGCTAAACAGAAGAAAAACACTCATACAGGTTTTTAACAAATTGAAAGTAAGTAAAAGAGTGACAGAGTTAAATTTTTTGGGTGAACTAACTTTTTCACATTATACTT
This sequence comes from Schizopygopsis malacanthus, assembly GCA_027474115.1. NCBI lineage: Eukaryota > Metazoa > Chordata > Actinopteri > Cypriniformes > Cyprinidae > Schizopygopsis > Schizopygopsis malacanthus. The sequence continues at coordinate 12,364,764 of CM049881.1, forward strand.
TGCTGGAATAAAACTGTAATTTTGATTATTGTCCTTAAAATCAGCCAAATGTTGTTCTGTTTCTGTGTGGATTAATAGCATTGCAAACAATCAAGTCACTGCCACCAATGTACAGTACTAGTGAGTATAAGCCAACTATACTGAATTATATATTTAATTATTTATTTGATAAGTACATAAAAATAGACTGACGCATACTCTCTTTTTAGTTAAAAATAATTAATCTAATAGCACAGTTGAATAAATTGAATAAGAGACCACTTTTAGAAACTGATGATGAATATCAAATTGATTAGGGCATGTGATGGATGTATTCACATGTAGTCACACTTATTTAACAAAAAGACTCTTGAGAAACCTTTTGATTCCCATTTGAGCATTAACACACACTACCGAACACAATGAGTGGGCATTGACAGGTTAAAAGTAAGGTTCCTTTGGCTCAGCCAAAGACTTTATAGACCATGCAGGTGAAGTGGTCCATAGCTTCAGGTGTTGACACTTTAAACACTAAGGTGTAATGGGACACACACCACAACCATTTTTGTGCCACTTCTCTTTTTGAAAGGTGGATGAAAGTGTATACTGTATGTGAATTTGTACAATTCATCAGGGTGACCCACAATTCAAAACACACAATGAGTCTTTCAGCACAAATAAAGGCAAAGATAAGAACATCTTACAGCACTGTCGGGACACAAAAGCACGTCGACTCCCATGAGCAGCCCACATGTGTCTGGGAGATCCTGGACTAAGTTCAGACAGATCGACGCTTTTGCTGTTCAAGCCATCCTGTCATCATGCTGGCTTAAATTTAGAAAGCTTCCTCTGCTTGCTCTTGGTTTTGTTCCAATGCACAGATTTAGCAAAAGACTCCATGTTGTCTTGTCCTGTTACACATGTTTCAGGATGAGGTAGCGTAATACTCCAGCATTCTGAAATACAAGCAAACTGGATTTACAAAATGTTACCAACCTCTACATTTACTGTCTTTTCAAGAATCTGCTGTTGGGAAATACGAAAGCCCACATACATGGGGGGTTACATCGATGGGATATTTTAGCACATATACGTTTCTTTAATCTAGCCCAAACAGACAGACCATTGACTGTTTTTGTTTTTAAAAAGCAAGAAGAGAGTGAGAGTGAAGGAGAGAGACATAAGTCATAAGTCACAGCAGAGGGGAATTTGCAAACCTTGACATTCTTCTGCTGATCGGCGAGTTCTGTTAAATTCATGTCTGAGGAGGCGTGGGAGCTTCTAATGCATCTAAAAAATGGCATTGCTGGACATGCATAGCGTGATTTTAAAGGAATAGTTCAACAAAAAAAGAACATTTTCTGAAAATGTATTCACCCTTAGGGCATCCAAGATGTTGATGAGTTTGTTTACTCATTGGAATATATCAGGGCCCGTTTCAGAAAGGAGGAGTATGTTCACCCTGAAATGAGGGAAACTGAGTTTTTTGTTTCAAACTGGGAGGTTTGTCAAACCCAGGAAAGCAAGGTAAGTCAAGCCCGTTTCTGAAGGAGGGGAAACTTATACTCTGAGTCAGTTACCGTGATAGCTTACTCTGTGAACCTAACCTGGTCGGGAGCAGGTTTTCTCTGTTAAACCCAGAGTTTATTTCGGTCTCCTCCCCCTTTTTAAAGTGTAAGTGATGTTAAAATACTCCTTTCATACATTCAAAATGCATTTTAGAGTATTTTTGTCTTATTTCAAGTACAAAAATATAAAAATCCTTAAGTCAAAATGCATTTTCTATAGATAGAAAATGAAATAACATATTTAGTATTGTTTCCTGGGGGCAATAAGTGCATTTAAATGCATTTTACGTAAAATATGTACAATGGTCTGCAATATGTAAGAAAATCATCTTAAAGTACAAACATACAAACGGAAACAGGAATATTTTTCATTTCTCACCCCACTGTCAGATAATTTGTAAAATACGCAAAATGAACTGAATTTTATTTATGTATGTATTCTTTTTTGCCATTTTCACATGTCTGTTTATTTGAGCGGTACCATTTTAAATGGTAGTTTCCTTTAAAACATCAGGGATGCAGTAAATGAAGTTACAATTGATTATATTTCTTATAGTTATAATCTATCATAAGATTAATATCTTTCCATCTTTTTTATACAACTTTACTTAACCACTTACTAGATGTAGTACTGTGCAGATCTTAAATAAAGAATGTCAAGATTTTTTGTCCATTATAAATGTAAAAGTAGATATAATATGGTGTTTGTTTGTTATAAATAATCATATTCTTAAAGTTATAACCACAAATGCGTAGTCATTATAATGCATCGTTGTTGTTGTTATGATTATTTATAAGATTATTTAACATATTATATGTTTTTTTATAAAGCATTATGCATTCATTATAATGCCTTAATAATACCCTTATAATGTATAATAAATATGGGCTTCATAGAAAGTGTTAATAATCCTATATAAGAGACAGATTATCTCAGATCTGCTCTCTCACAAAGACATTTTGTACAGTATGTACAAGCCCCACTCATACAGTATGTATCTGTACATTTATAGAAAATGAAAGCCCTGGAATCTGACCAAGCTCCCACTGCGTGGTTTGCAGCCGCTTGCCCCAAACTTTCTCTGAAAGATGAAGACTGTTAACAAAACACACCCTTAAACTCCACAGTGAGCAGAGCGAATGTTTAGAGAGAGCCAAATGGCTCACGGGGGCTTCGTTACGCGGGCCTACTGAAGCTGCCCAACTGTTTATTTGCAGCTTTCAGAGCTCTGGATATCTGATCTGAGATCAGACTGATAGGGGGTCAGGAGTTTGAACAGCTAATCAGGGTCAGAGGATCCTGTTCCTCCCTCTGTGATTTGAAGATCTGAATTCTATGCAGATGGCAAATGCTGAAAAAAGGCAAATAGAACCTGAAAACAGAAACGCTAACAAAGCAGGAGACAAAATACAAGACAATACTGAGTTTAAGAAAACAAGCTGCTGCATCAGTAGACATATATTCCAATGGGATGACAGTAAACAGGACAGGACAGGACAGCCACCCAAACAAACCGATCTACTGCCACACATGTACAGCTGCTGCTCAGAAGAGCCATTAGAACCACATGTTCTACTATATATGTGTGACTGGGCCTTCTTTACCAAATGACTTAATGCTAGAGCACTATTCTATGTGTTTATGGTCGTTTGACCACATAACGTAACATGTAGTGACTTATAGTATGTATATCTGGTCTGGCAAGGTCTGGCAAAGCCCACATTTTATTTAGTGTCTTAGCAATGTGTTGTCATACTCTTAGGTAATTTAGCTAATGACCTGAACAAGCAATGTGCGCCTATGCCAGTATGGCTCAAGCTTATCTATTTAGTTAAAGTATAATGTTATAAGCTGATGGTGAAAAAAACAGCAATCACCTGCTAGGGATACATTAAGCATAACTTATGGGCCCCATTTGTAAAATAAATGACAGATTTTTTCTTAGTGCGTGACGCATGTACTCACTCTTGCATATGGAACAATGAAACCGTACAATAATCGTACGATGCTGTATTTCAGAGAATTTCTGATGCAAGACTTGCTTACAACAAAACAAAGAACCAAACTGTTTAAAAGTTAAGCAGCAAGCTCATTGGCTGCGGAAACAGCAAAGGCCAATCAGCTTGTGATATGTTGTGATAATTGCCCATTTTTGCAGATTGCATTAAGTCTGTGCCATCTAGAGTTGCATGACTTACAGTGACTAGATACTTGTGCTGCTTAATATTTTTGGATACATGTATACATTGCTTAAATAATCAAAAGTTCAAAAGGACAGTGTTTATTTGCAATATATATTTTTTGTAACATTATAAATACATTTACTATAACTTTTGATCAATTTAATGTGTCCTTGCTGAATAAAAGTATTAATAAAAAAATATAGTATTTACTCAAACTTCTGAACAGTAGTGTGTGTATTCAAATGATCTGTTCTAAAAAGCATACGATTCCTCTTTTAATTTAAATTCAAAGTCCAGTCCAGTGCCATTTATAATCCAGTGCCATTTAGAACCTGTAATTGGAATTCTATTGTGAGTGTAGTGTTGTGTGGTCTACAGAATCACTACGCTCTATTCTGTCAGTGAAAAGCAGTCACCTCATTGCCGTTTAGAAACTGATTTCACCATACAGCCATTTCTTTAAACAGCTCTCACAACTGTCATGGGCTCTGTTGAAATAAAACACACATGACAAAAACTGCATACTTAGATTGAGTCAGACCAATTTGAGAGACATTTGAAATAACAAAAAAAAACATTTTTGGAGACTGGTAAAACTTCATGTGTTATTGTTGATAATAGGTCACGTGTCAGTGGGAGTATTTGACTTTAAAATAGCTTCTGGCAGCTCTAGGTTAGCAGGGTTGAGTGTGTTGGCTGCAAAAGACATTGTACATTTAACTCCTTGGAAAATGGATTTTTATAAAATGCATAGAATACGGTTTTGACACGAAATGAGTTTATATCTAAGCAATATCACACAAGCAAAAGTGCGGTTGTTCTGATCTTCACAGCTGTGATTCATTCAGCAAGATATTGATTTTGTACAACAGTTCAATAAATAAATATAATAGTAAATTATTTTAGACACATTACATAAGTAAAAGCGAAGTTACTGCTGTGTCTCAAATAAACATTTAGTGGAGTTTTGTTCCTCAATAAATGATTTTGGGGAAATCAGTTGAGTGAAAGATTCAATGACTCTTCATTAAAGACCGTTATTCATTTAGTTTCTCAGTGAATCAGTGTGCTGAATGAATGCATATCAGTCTCGCTGCTTGACAAGTCGAATTCTACAATTGAAACTAATCATTGTACAAAGTATGACCAAGTATGATTTAGAGCAAAAAAGTATCTACCTGCACTGATTTGTTCTACCTTTCCCTATTAATCATTAGAAAATTCCATACATTTTTGGAAAGGCATTCGGTATTTGGAAGAAGTAAGGGTATATTTATAGAAGCTGGAGATCCATTCATTTCTTTTGTTAATATGAGAATGATTGGTTCCATACTTTCCATCTCCAGTAAAGAAGATTGGCTGTATAATCTGGGAAAGCCCTTATATAGCAGCCAACTATGTCCACAAACTGACAGTCTCACACAGTGCTTCTCTTGCTTCCTCTGTTTTACGGGAACTCCAGTTGCAACCTTCTGGAATGTCTTGTCTCTCTCCTCTATTTTTCCTTTCTTTTTGTCTTCCTTTCTAGATCGGAGCCGTCTGTGGGAGGAAAAGGTGCATGCTGGGAGAGTCATGTGCCATATTTATACATTGAAGGGACTGTTAATACGTTCCACTCATGGGCTATAGAGCTTGTCTGATCCTCAAAGGTTTCTGGGTCTTCTGCTGCCCCTAACTCAGGCAACTCATCTTTTAACACCAGTGTCCAAGAAAAACAGGAGTGCAGCAGCCAAGCAAAGCCAGGCAGAATGCACCTCAGAGCTATTTTCCACATCCAATGTGTGGCCAGACCAAATATTGTACAGAGGGATTGAGTCCCGTCATTCAAAGGAATGATTTGTGGACTAAGGCAGGCCAAGAGGACTAGAGTCAGACTGGAGAAAAGAACCAATCAGCATGCTGTCATTGCTCTTTCTAGATCAGTTTGCTCTCTCAGCAAGGTTTTGTGCTATTGGGCATGGTGAAACACCTGAAAGCATCTGCTTACACAGTGGTTCTCAATTGGTGGGTTGTAACCCAAAACAATGCAGACTGTGAAATGCAAATATCCATATGATCAAAATAAAGTGTGATATCTTTGGTAACACTTTATTGAGATAGTTTTGATACTTTAGACATTCTAATAACTATAAGTAACTTAGCTACTACAACTATCAACTAATTATCATTCATTTGCAATTACTTATAGTCAGTGGAATGTGTGTTAGTAAATAAAGTGTTGTTAGCAGATATTAAACAGACAGTCTAAAATTCTAATAACTGCTAGTTGACATGTAATGTAAATGTAAAGTTATGTAGTTAGTAAAATGCCTAACATGGACTATCAAAATAAAGTGCTACCTACAAGGCTATTTAGCTTAATCCTATGCATTTCATGGTAGTACTAATTCATTTCAATGTTTGATTTTTAGGAGATTTTAATGAGAGACAGTCTCATTGTCAAATGCTTTTACTACTACTACTAGTATACAGTAATAACCTATTTAAAAAAGAATAGTAAAAAAAAAAAACAAGACAAAATAAAGTCACATTATGATTGATATAAGATCAAATTGAGATAAAAAAAAATCACAATTGTATTATACACTATAATATAAAGAAATAAAGAGAATTATGAGAAATAAATATCTGCAATTGTAAAATACAGTAGAAGTTATTATTAGGAATAAAGTTGCAATTATGTCAAATAAAGTCAAAATTGTGACATAAACTTGGAATTGCAACTTGCATACAAAAACACAAGTCTCAATTACAAGAATTAAAGTCATACTTATGAGAAGTGTCACAGTCACCAGTTGAACTGTACTGCATTTCCCAGCATCCCTCTTGCCACTCACCTGCACTCCGTCATAAATCACTCACACCAGACCGCTATCAGGGAATCCTCCTCACCTGTTGCTGCCAATCAAGCTCCCTATAAAACAATACTCAATCCATATGTTCATTGTCTGGTCTCGAGGTTACAAGCTCTACAAGTCTCAACGCCGAAGCAGAAACAGGCTTCCAAAGACAGTTGTTTACTCTTTTACATTAAAAGCCTTTGGCACTGTGTCGGGTTACCACTTAAAATCGGGATCATATAGCAAAACCATTTGACAACCAGAGCAAGACATCCAGCCTCTCAGAGTTGAAAATTATATTAGAATTTAGGTATGTAATTTCTGTATCACAGCCCAAAGCTTCAACATTTAAAGGTCAGATTCCAAAATATCGCTTACAGTACACACATCTGCAACTAATTTTATGAAGTGCACATTTGTTGACAGACATCAACAACAGTTGACTCTGGTCCTTCATCAGCAGTTATAGCATCAGTTAAAACCTGACTGAGATATGAACCAACAATCATCTGACTGCCACTTTACCAACCTAGCTTAGAGCCTTTCAGCAGCCACTCACTCAAACCCTCACGGCCTCAGACACTCAAATAACCCCAGATATTCATCTCTTACGCTCTCTAATGATTGTCTGTCTGTTAAATGGATGTTGATTGAGCCATACTAAGACCTGTTCGTCTGTTCAGCGTAGCATAACCTACCACACATCTCAGCTTATCCACTCAGAGTTCAGCACCCACTATCCCCTTTCAAAGAGAATCAGACCAGACCACAAACTACTCCCCACCCAGACCCAGCTGCCTCAGAGGAGTAACCAAATACCCCACAGGCTCTCTGGATTAATGCCTCCAGTGGGACAGTGTCTACAGAACCGCTCCCATAGAGTAATGCAACTGCTCATGGGAGATTTAACAATTTTATTAATAGAGCACAACCATGCAAATTGTTAAATGGTTCATTGGATTGAGTGGAGTTAAAATGTCAAAGGCAAAGAAGATGGTACTTGGTGAACATTCACACTGAGCACAAATTTTCATCTCATTTCTTTTAAAGATCCCTATGAACCCCTTTACATCAAAAAAGCCTATATTTAATATTAAGTGAATTATTAAGTGAATCTGTACTGCCCGATGTGTTGAATGTGGTATTAAAAGCAAGAAAGCAAGTGAATCTATAAATGTGTCTAATTTTTACTGTGAATAGGCTTTAATAGGTTTTAATATTTATATGGACCTAACTGTGTGTACATACACACACACGGCAGTGGCATATCGTGGGGTTTCAGTCAAGGCCTTCAGTAAGCAACTGTAAACTACATGTACACATCTCTGTTACAGCTAACGCAGCCATACGCATATAATGCACATATTATACCGCACACAGGCTCTCAACAACAATAATGGCTGATCAACAATTTAAACAGTAGGCTACATTAGGGTGGGTTAAATACAGAGTAAATTTCCCTACATGGTAAGTAAAAGTAATCAGCCAATACATTTACGGCACTCTAAAATGACGACGCGCCCAAAGCAGCAAAACTGTACAAATGCTGGACATCCACACACCACACCACAGTATTATCAACGCACCATGTACACCTCCATAACAATGTACATGATACAATATTCATCAAATAATAATGCACTCACCTGTCACTGGTAAATAAAGTCCATGGGTCTGTCATTCCAAAAAGACTGTCAAAAAGTAAACGGCCAACAAAATAACTTGTGCTCGGTGCTAGCTGTTAGCCACTCATAGCACTCATAGTTGCAATCTTTGAAATGGCGCACAAAACCTTTGCTGGCCTTTGTTAGCGAATTCAGTTTAGAGCTTCCTTTCTCAGTTATTATTTTTTGTCTGTAAAAGAGCGCCATGAAAAAGGTAGATCGACAACAAGACCTGGTGTAGAAGCACCGGTGGCTGCGTCTGTCATTTTCTTTTTTATTGAATTTCACTTTTGTACCTTGGAAATCTCTGACTAATGGGGCGGTCTAATGCTGGGCATGTAGCTAGTCCCAGGGGGTGGGCTGTCATTTAACGTCAAAATTTGATTGGCTGATGATTCTGTCAGTAATGCTTGTAACAAATCAGATGTGATGTCTTTCAACAAAAGGCTAGCACTATCTGTAGTGCTGGCCTAGACTTTTTTATGTAGGATATTCCTGTTCAACCTCAACTAAACTAATTATAGGCAATTTTGTGGACATTACACAAATGAAAATGATACCTAAATAATACAAAAAAAAAACAAACACAATTAAATTTTTTATAGGGCCAGCAGAGAAAGCCCTGATGGCAGCGGCATTTAATACACAGAGCCGTAGATCGCTGACAAGCTATGCAGTCTTACGTTCACTATCGCATGCGATTCATCTGAGATTCTGAGCATGAATTGCATAGCTTATCAGTGAACTACGGTAAAGTCTAATCAGGCCCTGTTTGCATCTTGTGGTGAACCCTCTGTATTTGCTTATCTTGATTGTAGACTTTGACAGTGTCACACTTATCTCCTGGAGAGTGTTCTTCTCTTGGCTGGATGTTGTGAAAGGGTTTTTCTTTACCAAGGAGAGGATTCTCCGATCATTCACCTCTGACGTCCAGGCCTTTTTATGTTGCTGAGCTCACCAGAGTGTTCTTTTTTTCTCAGAATGTACCAAACTGTTTATTTGGCCACTCCTAATGTTCTTGCTATCTTTCTGGTGGATTTGTTTTGTTTTTGAAGTCTAACAATTGTCTGTTTCACTTGTATGGAGAGCTCCTTTGAGCTCCTTTGACTCCATGATGTGGGTTCACAGTAAAAGCTTCCAAATGCAAATCAACTCCAGACCTTATACCTGCTTAATTGATGTAGGAATAACAAAGGAATATCCCACAACTGTCCATGAAATGTCTTTTGAGTCAACTGTCCTGTTATGGTCCCTTGAAAAGGGGGGAGGTAGATCTGGAAGAGCTGTAATTCTGGGAGGTACATATAAGAGCTGTAACCTTTCATCCAATTGTGATGAGAATACCCTCAAATTAAAACTCAGAGTGTACACTTTCAGCCCATATACATATATATATATATATATATATATTAGACAGTATCTCACAGAAGTGAGTACACCCTCACATTTTTGTAAATATTTTATTATATCTTTTCATGTGACAGCACTGAAGAAATGACACTTTGCTACAATGCTACAATGTAAAGTAGTGAGTGTACAGCTTTTATAACAGTGTACATTTGCTGTCCCCTCAACACATAGCCATTAATGTCTAAACCGCTGGCCACAAAAGTGAGTACACCCTTAAGTGAAAATGTCAAAATTGGGCCCAAAGTGTCAATATTTTTTGTGGCCACCATTATTTCCCAGCACTGCCTTAACCCTCTTGGCCATGGAGTTCACCAGAGCTTCATAGGTTGCCACAGGAGTCCTCTTCCACTCCTCCATGATGACATCACAGAGCTAGGGGATGCTAGAGACCTTGCGCTCCTCCACCTTCCGTTTGAGGATTACCTTTACCCTCAGCTTCTTTAGCAAGACAGTGGTCATCTTCGAGGTGTGTTTGGGGTCGTTATCATGTTGGAATACTGCCCTTCGGCCCAGTCTCCGAAGGGAGGGGATCATGCTCTGCTTCAGTATGTCACAGTACATGTTGGCATTCATGGTTTCCTCAATGAACTGTAGCTTCCCAGTGCCGGCAGCACTTGACTGTAGGCAAGACAAACTTGTCTTTGTACTCCCCACCTGGTTGCCGCCACACACGCTTGACACCATCTGAACCAAATAAATGTATCTCATCAGACCACAGGACATGGTTCCAGTAATCCATGTCCTTAGTCTGCTTTTCATATGTGTGTGTATGAATATATATTCAAATATATACACAAAACCAGTCTTAAGTCGCTGGGGTAAATTGACCGATATATATACTGTATATATACAGTGGGTACGGAAAGTATTCAGACCCCCTTACATTTTTCACTCTTTGTTCTATTGCAGCCATTTGCTAAAATCATTTAAGTTCATTTTTTTCCTCATTAATGTACACACAGCACCCCATATTGACAGAAAAACACAGAATTGTTGACATTTTTGCAGATTTATTAAAAAAGAAAAACTGAAATATCACATGGTCCTAAGTATTCAGACCCTTTGCTCAGTATTTAGTAGAAGCACTCTTTTGATTTAATACAGCCATGAGTCTTTTTGGGAAAGATGCAACAAGTTTTTCACACCATTTGGGGATCCTCTGCCATTCCTCCTTGCAGATCCTCTCCAGTTCTGTCAGGTTGGATGGTAAATGTTGGTGGACAGCCATTTTTAGGTCTCTCCAGAGATGCTCAATTGGGTTTAAGTCAGGGCTCTGGCTGGGCTATTCAAGAACAGTCACAGAGTTGTTGTGAAGCCACTCCTTCATTATTTTAGCTGTGTGCTTAGGGTCATTGTCTTGTTGGAAGGTAAACCTTTGGCCCAGTCTGAGGTCCTTAACACTCTGGAGAAGGTTTTCGTCCAGGATATCCCTGTACTTGGCCGCATTCATCTTTCCCTCGATTGCAACCAGTCGTCCTGTCCCTGCAGCTGAAAAACACCCCCACAGCATGATGTTGCCACCACCATGCTTCACTGTTGGGACTGTATTGGACAGGTGATGAGCAGTGCCTGGTTTTCTTCACACATACCGCTTAGAATTAAGGCCAAAAAGTTCTATCTTGGTCTCATCAGATCAGAGAATCTTATTTGTCACCATCTTGGAGTCCTTCAGGTGTTTTTTCATGTGTCTTGCACTGAGGAGAGGCTTCCGTCGGGCCACTCTGCCATAAAGCCCCGACTGGTGGAGGGCTGCAGTGATGGTTGACTTTCTACAACTTTCTCCCATCTCCCGAATGCATCTCTGGAGCTCAGCCACAGTGATCTTTGGGTTCTTCTTTACCTCTCTCACCAAGGCTCTTCTCCCCCGATAGCTCAATTTGGCCGGACGGCCAGCTCTAGGAAGGGTTCTGGTCATCCCAAACGTCTTCCATTTAAGGATTATGGAGGCCACTGTGCTCTTAGGAACCTTAAGTGCAGCAGAAATGTTTTTGTAACCTTGGCCAGATCTGTGCCTTGCCACAATTCTGTCTCTGAGCTCTTCAGGCAGTTCCTTTGACCTCATGATTCTCATTTGCTCTGACATGCACTGTGAGCTGTAAGGTCTTATATAGACAGGTGTGTGGCTTTCCTAATCAAGTCCAATCAGTATAATCAAACACAGCTGGACTCAAATGAAGGTGTAGAACCATCTCAAGGATGATCAGAAGAAATGGACAGCACCTGAGTTAAATATATGAGTGTCACAGCAAAGGGTCTGAATACTTAGGACCATGTGAATACTTAGGACCAGTTTTTATTTCAGTTTTTCTTAATAAAAATCTGCAAAAATGTCAACAATTCTGTGTTTTTCTGTCAATATGGGGTGCTGTGTGTACATTAATGAGGAAAAAAAATGAACTTAAATGATTTTAGCAAATGGCTGCAATATAACAAAGAGTGAAAAATTTAAGGGGGTCTGAATACTTTCCGTACCCACTGTATATATATATATATATATATATATATATAGAGAGAGAGAGAGAGAGAGAGAGAGAGAGAGACTATATAGACTTGCAATATACATTTTATATATATTTTTGTATATTGTATGTATTTATATATATATATATATACTAAACAAATATATTGCATTGCTGATAGCTGTTGTATTTAACCTGGAATATTCTTATTTTAATATAATTTGTATTACACCATATTATGTAGTAGTATGTATTAAAATTCTTCATTCAATAAGAAATGAAATTTATTCCCCAAAAAATATTCATGGTAAATTAGGAAAACAGAAGCACATAAACTCAACAGGTGGTAACAAAATCAAGATATCGCGATGACTCTCAAATATATAAAATGAGATGAAATAACTATTTGAAACCTTCTAATTTTTTACAGTACATCTTGGAGAGTTTCCTACTCTAAAGACATTGACATAGCAGTCAAGAATTCATCACCTACAAACCATACGATCTGCTAATCGTCATGAACAGTTTATTATCAATTACAAGTACACGAGCTAGAATTTCATCAGGAAGTTAGGTTCGTTTCCTCTTAATTTGATGAAGGCCACAAACCTACAGGTCTGCATGGAAACGGTTTCATAAAAAGAGGCTTGTTTTAGCTTTCCCCTGTTTGACCGACAGCTTGCCACAAACCCTTGCTTCTCACATTTATCAAACTCCTTCCATAGCTCTCCGAACAACTTCCCTCAAACAAGCTCTGAGCAGCTGGGACAAATCCCATGAAGCGGGATATAGCCAGTAGAAAATAAACACTGTACATTTTTCCTGCCTGTTTGTGTGTGTGCACGCATCTGTTGGAGGGAGCATTCAAACTGAACAATCAGACCTTTGTGATAAGACTTTTTTCTTTCTGCAGTATGTGAAAAAGAGGATAAATTGTTCCCGCTTTCCAGTGTGAGAGAGTTTTAAGAGAAAAAAAATGGTGGGGGGTGTGTGGGTGCACAGTCCAAAAACTTTACACCAATCCATGATTTTCATAAATCTGAGAAAATAAAATAAGCAAAGCTGAATAAGTTGGTGAATATTTTTCAGGCTTATGCCACAGGATTATTGTCTTTAAACTCAATACCTGCCAGAAAACCTGAAGCCAGGAGGCAAATTCAATCACAGCTTCACTGCCTGCCTGGATGGACGGACGGACGGACGGTTGGATGGATGGATGGATAGACAGATAGACAGAAAGATAGACAGAGATGATGTGATTTTTGGTATACTACAACTACCGCTAGGTTACACACTGGTAAAAAACCTATAAGTTACAGCCACATAAAAAGTGGAACGTAAAATTATGAATGTGTGAAGAGTTTTATGATGAGGCCCATGCATGCTCTGACATATTGTTTCTCTCATTCACACTGTAGCATGCACACAAATCTCGCTCACTCTCTAAATATTTTCTAATGCCACTGAGGAATTCTGTAGGGAGTAATTGAGCCTGTGCAGTGATGGTGCACAGTGTGCCTGCTACTGTTGATCCAACACCTGATACTCGAAACCCAACTGAGTGGGAGTCTACAAAGCAAATAGAGCTTTCACCCAATCTCTCTCTCTCTCTCTCTCTCTCTCTCTGTTTCTCTCTCTCTCTCTCTCTTTCACTCACTTTTCACTCTCTTTCCAATCTTTTAAACTGGAAAATAGATAAATAGTGTTGTATAACAATGTCATTTTTACAATCAAACATAGTTTTATTTCGAGCTAGCATGTTATTAGCTATTAGCATTGGTTACAGTGTGAGATCTTATAAATCTCTGTACTAAAATATATTTTCAAGCCAGCTTAAGTGATGTGAAATTAATGGGCCTTATGAACATAAGGTTTGCCAGTTGTGAGGTTTCATAAAGTTAAATTCCTTCCATTTGCTCCTTGTTTACTCTTTATGGCCATATTTATCACAATTATTAATTTCAGCAATGGAATTTCCCTCAATTTGTTTAACTAGCATGTCTCAGCATGTGTGGATTTGCGCATGTTATGAGAATTGTTTCAAATGTATTATATTGATCTGCCTGAGTAATTTGATTCCAGGCATCAGCTGCCCATCGTGCAGTCAGGAATATGTTATTAAATAATTAATACTGCTTTAAAGCACATAAAATAAGAACTGTACTGTATTGTACTGTAAGTTCTTTTTTATTTTACTGCCCTTGTACTTTACTGCCCATGTGTTTTTTAACTGTACTTGCAGATAATATAATATTAATGAAATAAAAAGCCACTTTTAACACACTTACGTACTTTTGTAAAAGTGTCATTGTCAAAAATGTCAAAAAGTTTTAAAGTAAATTTGAAATCATTGTCTCATAATCTGTTGTCATTATTTAAAGATGTGCATTCATTTTAAAGTCCTTGATACATTTGTTATGTATTTTGTTATTTAATATTATATTTAATTTGTTTAACATACAAGTTTCGATAGAAATTACATAAAATTATATTTGACATCAAAGTATGAAATTACAGAGGTGGGGTAATTCACACATGTTCAAGTTTCAAGCAATTCTCAAGTCCTAATGCAAACAAACCAAGTCAAGACACAGTACAGAACAGAAACAAGTAGGCTATTTATTTTTGCCACAACTTTATTTATTCTTACCTCAGAAATGAACTGTCTTAATTACAAATGTATCCTTTCATGATAATTTATCATATTTTAAAGATACAATTAAGACAAAAAAGAAATTAAAACCGACAGTAGGTGGTGACAAATCACTTAATGAGTGAGTCACAGAAGCATTCATTGAACTGATTCTTGCAAAACAGCTGATTCATTCAGAAACTAGGCAAGAATGAGTCACTGAATCACTCAACCGATTCATTCCAAACCTCACATCTGTTCAGTAAAAGTGTTCAGTGTATTGCTCTGAGAAGCTGTGTCTGAACTGCATTGTTGGCAACCATGCTAATAATCTAGAAATATTGCTTAACATTGTATGTTTTAAATATAAAAACAAACTAATACTCATTAGGACCGTTTTGCCAACATATACTCTTAAAAATAAAGATGCTTCAGGATGCCACCTTTTTTGTCTAAATGGTTCCACAAAGAACCTTTAACATCTGAATAACCTTTCTGTTTCACAAAATGGTTTCCGATTATAAAAAGGGAGAAAGAGATGGTTCTTTAAAGAACCTTTGACTGAATGGTTCTTTTTGGAACAAAAAATATTTATTCCATGGCATCGCTGTAAAGTACATTTTTAGCACCATTATTAAGAGTGTATCTTCAATTTCTTTTGGTCGCATTTGGGTGCAACAGCAACATCACTAATCAATAAAAGGGATATTCGTCATTAAAGCACGATGTTTTGAGAGGAAAATGTCAGCAGATGTAAAGTTCCATGACAAAACATGATATTAATCATTTAGAATTATTTTAATTTAGTGTCAGACTTGAAGGTGAATGCAGGTAAAATGACATTGATTGTCATCTTAATGTTAAAAGTGGCTCATTCACCTGAATTAGGTTCACTTCATGTCAGCTCCTTTCATTCAGCTGTGTTTTTCTTCTTTCACAGGGTAGAGAGCAGCAGCTGTGTATGGGAAGAGACTGCTGATTGTACTTGAGCTCTGAGGTCGAGCGGTCCACTTTTTTTAAACATCACTACTACAGCTTGCCACAGGCACACAGTTTAACCAGAACGGCTCTGTTTGTGTAGTCTTTATGTGTGTATGTGAAGGACTGTTTGGACAGGTGAGAGAGACTGCTTCTGGCCGTAGTTTAGCTGAGTCAGAGGAACTCTGGTCAAATTAACATGACCAAAACTTCTTTATTATCACCTCAGGTTAGGTGTTTATAGCTGTGACTTCATCTGATAGAGAGCAAATGAAAGCAGAGGTGAGGAATGTGTAAGTGTGTGAGCCTTTGACACGATTCACATAAAACCTGAGTGAGATGAACTTTAAATCAGCCGAATTTGATACTTCTTCTATTTATTATATATAATGTGATGCTTGACAGATGTTTCGGCATTTAGGAATACACTAATAGTAAAATTAGGCCTCTACAGATAAATCAATATGAATAGTAATATTTAAAAAATATATGTTTTAAAATATATTTTGTCTTATTGTTTATATAAATTCATTATCTAAAAAAATCTATTATTTTCATCAATTAATAATAATAATTTTCATTATTATATCAATTGAGGGAATTTATACTTCACAACATTGCAATGTATAAGAAAAATGCATATTCATCTTGATATTTGCAAAAGATTACAATTAACAGTGTTATTAAATTAATATTAATCTATATATAAAAATAGAGGAAATTAACACAAACTATTAAACACCAAAAACTGATACAACGCCATATTTTCATCCCAAATTACATTACTTTTTAAGCCTACAAGTACATTTTGGGCTGTGTTACATTACATTCATTTAAAAACAGTACAGCTTTGTACAATGGTGGCTAATACACAACAATAATCTCTGTTTTGGAAATAAAAGTCCTTTAATTAAAAGCACTCGCTGTAAACATTTTAATACAGTAACTTTACTGGAGTTTGTTTTATGAGCTTCCCACGATAAAAAAGTCGTTGAACTCCGCTTCGGAAAACTGTCAGAGCTAGACAGAGAAGGAGAGCATGGCCTAAAGTTTAATGAGAACAAGTAAAATTATCCGAGGGCAGGTTATCAGAAAAGATCTTCATTGTAAACACTGGCCACGAGGAGTGCAAATGAGTACATTTACAGCTGCTGCGCTTTATGAGTCTACTGCAGCTTGGGAACAGAGTCAAATCTAAGCACACTGGTTACTGTTGTTCAAAGCTAATGGTCTGCGGGCCACTTTACACTGTGAGCGAGTCCTTGTGAGGGGTACGCAATAAGAGCCAATGTAATATATCAGCATTAAAGCAGACATATTTAAACAATATGATAAAGCTTGTTAAATGAGTTTACGTTCAGAATCATAACATATGACACAGACCCCCAAACCACTGTCAGTTACACTACTGCAATCAATCTTTACACTTGCTTCATTTACTTCCATACTGGAACACCTTTGTTATTTATACAGATGGGTGATATATTTACACAGTTTGTATACATTAACAAACATACCATGTGAAAAAGAAGTGTGCTTAATGGTGTACTTGTACACTTTTAGTCTACTTCAAATCTTAAAAGTATATTTAAAAAATTTGCATCTGCAGATAAAATAATATTAATTAAAAAAATATATATATAAGCGTACTCAAAGAGATATGTGGTTATGTTTCTTAACACAAAAAGTGCACATGATTATGTTTCTTAACTATAAAAAGTGCACTTTGTTATTAACTTTGTATTTACTTGAAAATACAGTTAAAATCGTTGTTTAATAATATTTTGTCTTGCTTTAAAGAAGGATGCTTATTTTGATGTATTGGCTAGCATATTAAAGCACATGTACTTGATTATAATAACTTGCAAATCATTACAAATACACCTAATAAATTAGTATTAGACATAGATCTGAAGAAATGACATCAAAGTATATTTAATTCAACATAAATGCCTGTCAATACATTCTGCACTACAGTAATATTTCATATTTCTTTTTTATGATATAAGCAAGATAAACAAATTAAAAGACCCCTTGAAATATAATTTAGAGTATATAGTTGGTTTATAGTCCCCTTTAAGATTAATTATGTGCTAAACCATAGTGTACTGTTGTCAATACCTTTATACAACATAATTTGTATATATTAACTTGCAGAATCCAATATATTGAAGTGTTTTAACAAATTTAGCATTTGCTTCATTTTGCATTTATAGCAGATGCTCCAAGTCAGTTACTGAAAAAAGTTTCCCTCAATTTGAAATTCTGAATGTTGGAGTATCTGAGTATCTCTCTCACTTTCTCTTTAACAGTGGTAATGCCAGTTTGGCTGTTCCTCTGTGTTTGTACAGGTGTTGTAGTAATGTGGTCTCTCAGTGCATGGTGAGTGTGTGTATTTGACAGAAGGTTTGAGAATGAATGCACACCAACCCACATCTTTAGCCTGGCAAGAAGGTCAATTGGACCAACACACAGACATGAACACGCACGCGCACGCACGCGCACGCGCACTCGCACTCGCACACACACACACACACACACACACACACACACAATTATATGAGTCATAACTGCCCATGGCTGGATGCCAGACATCAGAAACTGAACACTTCTCCTCCTTGACTTTCAAAAGTCTTTTGAAAAACAAGAAATGTTCTCTGTGAGGAGAATATTAGTGGAATATTGGATTTTTTTATATAATTGATTATACATAATCAATGCTTACTATATCATTATGATTACAGTGACATATAAATTATTCAGAATTTGATGTCATAACATTTTAGATTTTATGTTTTAAATTGGATTGTGAATCCTAGATTTTCTGACTTTTCTCACTGTGTTTAATTTTTTGTTCTTGCAAAAGGAAAGTAAGTTATGACTTTTTTCCCATCCTCTGGACTAGTGGATACAGGATTGAGGAAATGATGCTGAGTCTTTCTGTCTGAATGGCTCAGGCACAGAAGCAAGATAATTTACAATCCCTGCCTGTCGGTTTCACTATTTGTACAGTATTGAGAGACATTTATACACCCAGCGGTTGGCATTAGCGCTGTGTGTGAGTATGCGCTCGGCACTTTAAGAGAGTGATGTGTGAATTCAGCCAGTTCTGTGCCCAACCAAAAACTCTTTTCCAAGTCTTGTATGGCAAGACTTCAAGGAAAAGAGATTATTGCTTCCTTTGCCACATTATGATGGAAATATTTGTCAAACAGTGATTTTAATCTGGGTTTCAGGCACAGTTGGCAGTACAGTGAGGCAGCTTTCAGTCCAGCACATCATACAGAGTTTTATAGCTGAGAATTACTTTCAGAGCGGGGCATATGAATGATGGAGACTGTCAGGAGA
This sequence comes from Schizopygopsis malacanthus, assembly GCA_027474115.1. Lineage (NCBI taxonomy): Eukaryota > Metazoa > Chordata > Actinopteri > Cypriniformes > Cyprinidae > Schizopygopsis > Schizopygopsis malacanthus. Next base: position 12,383,826 of record CM049881.1, read on the forward strand.
CCAGAAAGAGTGGAGAGAAAGAGAGAGCCAGAAAAATTAACCTCCAGAGAACTACTGTAGCAAAATTACATTTTCATCCATTCATTCTAAATAGGGGTTAAACTACATAAAGCAGCAGTTTAGTGCAAGAAAGGAACAGAACAGCCTTAGAGGGAATATATTAGTATACCATTTGAAGCATGTTAAAGTCACAAAATATCATCACACTCAACTGGCACTATTATTGAATGGATGGGATCAAAGTATTTGACCTAAAAGATTGTGTTTCACACTGGAGCCATACTGCATTTATTAAAAACGATGCCAAAAATAACTATTTGGCTATAATAGTTAATGTTATGGTAGCCTATCTATGAGACATTAAAAATGAATTCAACAACAAAATAAACTAGGTTTCTTATTCTCACCAATGCTGCATTTCTTTGATAAAAAATACAGTAAAAACTGAAATAGTCAATTGAAATGTTATTACATTTCATATTAACTGTTTTCTATTTTAATATATTTTAAAATGTAATGTATTCCTGTGAAGCAAAACTGTATTTTCAGCTATTACTCCAAATCTTTCTGCTGATTTGATGCTCAAGAAACATCGCTCATTAAAAACAGTAGTGCTGCTTAACATTTTTTTTTGTGGAAACCATAATACTTTTTGTTTTTCAGGATTCTTTGATGAATAGAAAGTTTAAAAGAACAGCATATATTTGAATGGAAATCTGTTGTAACATTATAAATGTCTTTACTGTCACTTTTGATCAATTGAATGCATGCTTGCTAAGTAAAATAATTTATTTAAAAAATGTACTAATGCCAAAATGTTGAATTGTAGGCTATATCATCCATAATTTTTTTTACCCTTCTTTCAAGTATTCTGTGTCATTCTGACAATATAAAAGGAGCAGAAAAGTGGCTCTTTCTCGTCCTTTCCTTCAACAACCACTTCTGCCAAATGCACAAATAAAACCCCACCCAACCTGTCTCTGACACAGATCAAGGAATTGAAAGATGGAGGCACAAGATGAAAGGAACGAGGCAGATTTTCATCATGCATCACACCGAGATCAAATGCAGATCAAAGTGTAAAGTGAGAAAGCCTGAAGTGTACAGACACATACAAATTGAGAGAAAGATGAATTCCTGCTGTGCATCTGTTTATCAGTGCAGAGATCTTGTAGCCTGGACCTCTCTTACACACACACACACACACTTGGCTTGGCTTGGCTCAGCTGCATTTTAAGAGAAACCAGGGAATTAGATTCAGCTGTGTGTGCAGGACTCCACACATAAGAATTCACTGTCACACGCTTTACAAAGGAAGCACACCTTTGAAACACACTCTCACACACTCTTGGAGTCAGATCTGCTTTATAACAATCTCTCTCTTTTTTAGACCAATTCCTTTGTTTATTAAGGCTAGTTATAGAAATGCATCCTATATACAATTGATTAAATAATATAACTTTGTGCATGTTTGACAAAATTATCACTTTATTGAACATGTCTCAAAATAAAAATATTCAGTGATTATTTACCATGACACTTTTCTCTCTTGGTGACCAAGTACATTAAACCTAAAGTTAAATGTTATTTGTATTTAATGGTCGAATTGTCGAATTACTTGTGGTGGAAGTGATTCCAATGCAGAGGGACAAAAAATATTACCACAACACATGATGAGAGGGTGTTTATCTCATACTTTTAAACATGTAATAAATAAAAATTTTGTATGATAGCATTTTATCATATAACATTGAAACCCTCTGACAAGGTTTATGCAATACAATCCATATATCAAAGGTAAAAGCAACAAAAATACAATTCCAAGATGGTTTTAACTGACAAACAATGAATGAAATGAAATTAACTTGAAATGAAAAATATATAAAATAAAATAAAAAAGGGTAATTGTAACTTATTGTTATTTTTTATTTCAAAATTCAGATTTTTCCTCTCAATTCTAACTTTTTAACCAGAATTCTTGCAATTCAGTTTTTCTCCCAAAATGGCATAACAATCTAAATTGTAATTGTGACTTTTTATTTTCGAGCACTGAATTTTCCCCTTACAATTCTGAGTTTAAAAGAGAATAAAAGTTGCATTTATTTATGATTATTTTAGCCAGTGGCAGACACAAGCTTTCATGCATGATCAATACACTGTGTGACAGATATTTTATATAAATATAACCTGCAAGTTCTTTTCAACCAAAAACAAGTTTACTTATTCTAGAAGCAGATCCTGAGTTGCTGTAATCTTTCTTTATTCAGGATGTGGGGTATCCTGTCTGAGTTCTGGATTGTTGGGCGCCTAACATCAAACCAGAGGAAGTGGGGAGGAGGGGCAGAGGGCAAGAAGAGAAGGAAGAGGCTGAATCAGTGGTAACTGATGGTAAAGAGGCGGAAAGAACACCGGTTTTCCATCAAAACAGAATGTGAGAGGTTATTGTGCGTGCCAATGGAAACAGACAGATGGCACATGTGCGCCCAGAGATGTGAACTGAAATGAAAATGTACCTCGTGAACGTCAAAACAGAACCACTGCTTTACAGGAAGCATTTCTGGAGCAAATTCTGCACCTGCTCTTAATTTACATTGGTTATGAAATGTTTTTTTGTGTGTGCTGGCAGGCACTAAAATATCATTAAGACAGACATTAAGGACAGAAATTATCTCCAAAAATCTCCATAGAGCAATTTTTGTAACTCTGTAACAGATTACTGCTTTGGATTATTTCCCATGAATCACCTACAATAATTTTAAATGCTGTTACTCATCACAGAAGCACTGATTTATTTGATTTTTTTATATATATTGCACATTTTTAAGATGCCCTGTCAAGATACGTTATTTCACTTTGAAAATATTCCCCAAGACCTTTGTCTTTGTCAGTCGATAGGGATTTTTCAGTGATTCTTTAAGTTATATCATTATTCCAATAGAAAAAGTGTCTATTTAAGTCATTGAATCAGTGACACATTCAAAAATGTGTGCTGCTCATTGACAAAAACTATTTTTGCTTTGGCTTCATGTGTATCTACTGTATGTAAATTGGCAGAGCAAAAATAAACAATGTGTCTGAAAATATTGCATTGTAAAAAAAAAATATCCAGTTCAAAAATTCTTAAATCAAGATACATTAAATTAGAATTAAAATTCTGTAAAAATGTGACGTCTGAACTATTCAGTCACCATCCCGAGCACCGCCCACCGTCCTTTTGCCAAACCCCCCCGACAGCATTGCATCCATGTCATTGCTGAGAAATAACAACATGGAAACATGTTGAAAAGGTTCATTTTAACGGACTTATTTAAGATTACTTAAGATTTTTTTTCTTACCACGCAGATATTTGTTCTATTATGAATATTTTGAATTTACCATTTTTGTCTCTCAAATAAGGGTAATTTATTGCAGTAAAAATGGAAGCTAAATTTCAGACAATAATATATTATTATATACTGAAAATGAATATAGCAATTTCAACAATCTGTGATAATGCTTAATTGCATTTATATATAACAATTTTCACTTGACCCTTATAATTTGAAACTGCTTCCAGTCAGAGTCGCCAAGTCCACTTATAATACACGACTTTGGGCTTCTTCTTATTTATTTTTTTGGTACATGAAAAAATCCTGGGTTGCAGCTTGTGGTTGTTTGGGCTTATTTTAAAATCGGTGGTTGCTTTCTAGGAAAATCTGACAAGCAACTTCGCTTCTTTACATTTCTGTTCACTGTATTCTCCAATGCACTGATTGACACTCTGTCTGCTCACTAATGACTAATAGCCAGTCAGTGCAAAATTGTAAGTGATGCAATGTAATTAGTCAAACATTCTGCCTCCTCGTCCTCCTCACTGGAGAAAAATAACGTTCTACATGAAGGCGCGTGACGCTGTAATCCAAACCATGATAGTAGTAGATGTAGTAGAGTGGGATGACTTTTTTATACAAATTTTTTTTTTCATTTTACAATGTTTTTGGTAATGTAGTAATTATCACAGGATATAATAATAATAATAATAAACAATGAGGCCTAATACTAAAGTATATATATTTGGTTTGAATATATTTTATTATGCTGTAAATATGTATGTTAGAGCTCCCCCTTGAAGCTCTTGTGTTTTTCTCCTATTCCATCTCTCTAATCCTATTCAGCTCACCGGTGTTTGGAGATGAGTGTTGTTCCCACTTTTTTTGCAGTTTATTGATTTTTGTAAAACAACTTTTTTATTTTCAAACAAAAGTTTGGTTTTCAGTTTAAAATGTTGCAGGCTCATTTATTGGTAATAAATAATTGATAATAAATAATACTGATGATAATATTGGGCTTGTTTTTGGAGCTGCGGTTGCTTATTTGTCTCATAAGAGTTGGCAACAGTGCTCCCAGTCACTTGCCACAGGGCCTTGCCTTTTCACAGTTGTTCAGTTGTCTTCTTTGGCTAGTCTCCTGTTTCTATTTAAACCATACTGGGCAAGGCCCATCACTCATACACACACATATACATGCGCAGGGGTGGGCTGAGTCTCAGACATTTTCACATTTTGACTCTGAAAATATGCAGAGCTGGCAGCAGACAGACACTGGGCCCCTGACATGTGAGTCACGGCCCGTTCACAAACACACACACTCACACAGATGCACAGAGGTTCGGGAGAGAGAAACATGCATTCTCATATTAAACTCAAGATACAGACTAGCACACTCTCTCAAACAGCAAATAATTCTACTACATCAGAGTGCAAATTTAACATTTGTACATTTGACTGCCCAATTTCTGATCAATTCACTGCATCCTTGCTGAATAAAAGGTTTAACAGTTGCATATATCTTACTGACCCCAAACTTTTGAATGGCATTGCTTACTTGATTCTTGCATTAGTGTGGTAAAATATGTTGTGTTTTGATGCTAAAACTGTGCTATAACTGACAATTGATGCCTTACATATCTGTTTCATGTTCCTCTTACTCATGATTTATAAAAAAAATTGTTAAAATCAAAGTAGCTATTAAAGAGAGACAATATACAATCCGCCACTCACTGATGATTGCTGGTATTGAATGATAAACATGTATGATTCTAAACAAGTCATTCATTTGTGCAATGCGTTATGTAAAGATTGTTAATGCCTGATTAAACAAAGTGTTACTGTTGATACACCAAATATCCTTGTTTTCTGAAAACCTAGTTTGCCCAATTTCCATATAACTGTCCTGGCAACAGTACTGTAAGTGCCATAAATGTTGGGAATATTATGTATTATTTCTAGAAGTGTAACCTAAATATAACCTCAATAACATATGGCAGGTAAAAACACAGCTCTCTTTGGAAAGTCAGATTTATAGCTTATGATGTGCACTAGACTAAAGCAGGTGGACATACACACATACTGTACATTACCTGACATCACCCAGGCTTCTGAGAAACAGAAGACAGACCTTCAAATGGACAACAGCGCAACAGGTTTATTTAAAGAGTCAATTGTTGGGAGGGAAATACTTAATAGCGAGTGTTTATTTAGATCAAATATGGTGCTGCTAAAGTCTTGAAATAGTTGAATACCACATTCATTTAATTTGTTGAATTGGGTAAATGTCCCTGGAGAGGTCTGATTCATCTACAGCTGTTACTAGAGTTGAGACTATAGTTAGACCGCTTCATTATGCTCTAATACATGTAGTTTAACCCATCTAATCAGGTTTAGTGTTTGTGTTTGTGTGTGTAGTGCAGTGGCGTGCACAGGGTACCACCGGCTTACAAGCAGAGTACACAGTTTACACACCATCCCAGTTGCTCAAAAAAAAAAACATGATGCGCCATTCCCCCAACCGCGACCGCTCGCACCTCTGAACGCAGATGATCATAATTGATGGAAAACTATGCCAGTGAAAAGGCATCAGTAATCCAGCACCGAAAAAAAAAAAAAAAAAAAAACGAACATGTAAATGAAACCTGCACGTCACTTTCAGGTAGGCTTCATAATCAAAGACATATTAAGACAATATATATACTGGTTAGTCCCAGTAAAACCATTACAAATGTTGTGATTGTGTCTGTCTATTGTTTTTTTTTACATTACATGTTATAAATGCCTGTAAAGGGCACCAAAGGCCTGGTAATTGCTGCTGTTACACTTACAGGATGATCAAATCCTTGTTTAATAGGCTATTGACCAAACATTTAATTCAAATATCCACTGAATTTTTTTTTTTTATTATATAACTTTCATAATATTTGAGGGCCTGCAGGAATTGTAGATGGGGGAGTGAATGTACAGCGCTCTCTTCACCCTCAATACCACGACTGAGGTGCCCTTGAGCAAGACACCGAACCCCAACTGCTCCCCGGGCGCCGCAGCATAAATGGCTGCCCACTGCTCTGGGTGTGTGTTCACGGTGTGTGTGTGTGTGTTCACTGCTGTGTGTGTGTACTTGGGATGGGTTAAATGCAGAGCACGAATTTCGAGTATGGTTCACCATACTTGGCCGTATGTCACGTCACTTTCACTTTTTTTTTTTATAAAATCCTGCTTTGGGCACACATTTGGCCAGCAGTGGCCCTGATAAAGATGTCTCCACGATCTGCTTTTGAAGAAATATCATTGCATCGTGCTACAACACACATTCTATCAGCTGCAGTTCTGGCGCCGCCTTATGAATATATTGTACAGCACCACATACATGCACATCAGTAAGAAGATATTTTGAAGAATGTGGGTAACCAAATAGTTGCTGGTCCACATTGACTTTGACAGTATGTCACACTGTGGACCAGCAACTGTTTGGTTTTCCACCTTCTTCAAAATAACATTTATGTTTATCAGAAGAAGGAAATTCAGGTTTAAAACAACTTTTGAGTAAATGAAGGTATAAAATAAAACACTAGCCTATTTTAGTTCTTGGGTGAATTATTCCTTTAATGTTAATAAAACACCAAACACAAAAAGAAAAGGGGAGTAGCAGTAGGGGAGGCCCAGTAACTGCTGTGAGGGATACCAGCCATTACAGAGAGACAGACGGAACACTGAACCAACATGTGCCAAACATATGAGGGAACAGACTCACGCACACACACACACACACACACACACACACACACACACACACACACACACACACACACACACACACACACACACACACACACACACACACACAAACCACTTTATGAGAGAGAGAGGACCAACTTTGTATTAAGACCGGAACATACAAACAAGCAGCTCCTTAAAGGACTCCAAACAAGCAGGAGGGAATTTATCAGTTAATTATGAAAGCAAAATTAGGCAGCTTTTTAAACCGAGGCAGGTCAGGAACATTCAAAATTATGATTTTTTTTTTTTTATTAGCTAATACCTTCAGATTCAGTTTTCCATTTGTTATAATAACATGGAATACATAAGTCATTAACTATAATAGGAGTTTGCACTTTTATGATTTTTTGTGTGTGTGTAATTTGGCTTATGACAAAATGTATGGGTTATGATTAATTCAGGGATGAAACAAGTGACTCATTGTGAGTGAATCATCAAATTATTCAGTCAAAAATTTTGTTCAGAAATAGTTTCAGGAACGAAACAGTGCTATAATTTTTTTTACCTTGAGATAAAGTTTTCTCTTTTTACTCACACGGTACAGACATAGCCATTACAAAAAATAACAACAAAAACGTTCATAGTTTTTGTGTATTGAGGTGATATCTTAAGTCTTGTGCAATGTAGAAAATTGCAAAATTTTGTAAAGCTATTGCATGTCGCAGTAGTGCTAGCTGCTTCTTTACTGTGCTTATGTGTGTGTGTCAAACGTGTGAAAACAGGGCTCTGGGACACCCAGAGAGCTGAGAGGACTGATTACAGCTAATTACTTGGATAAAACACACCAGCTGGAGCCACAACTCTCGCTCTCTCTGCTAGACTGACTGGTAGCTGCTGTTCAGTTCAGCTATCAGCACTTTCTCAGCAGTTCTCTACGGCTCCAGGGCTTTCTTCAGGCCCGTGGTCTTAGCTGAGCATGATTGAAGGGTGTTGAGCCGGCCGTTAATGGGGACTCCCATAAAGCCACACACTGTGGCCAAAACTGTCAACCATAACAGCAAGCCATATGAATCAGTAGTTTTTTAGAATGGCTCTTTAAATCTATTTTCACACTAAATATATGCCACAAATCTTTAACTGAGGCCTTTGCCAAAAACAGTCATCAATGATGAAATGGACACAGGTCTCTTGCCAAAAATTAGAGTTTGGAGGCAGAACAAAGAAGAGTAGAGATGTTTGAATATTGCACAGTAAGACAAGATGACAGCACAAACTAAGAACCTAATAACATTTGCATTCATATTTCAATACTATATACAACAAGACTGTTTATTTGGGGGCTTTGCTTTTATTAGACAGGACAACATTGAGGCGACGGGAAAAAACAGCAGGGATAAGAGTCTTACTGCAAATGTAAACAGTGGAAAGTCGACAGGACTGTCTCAAATCCTTCTTGCAGTGCCTGAGAATGAAAGCACACAACAATACATAAGTCAGTCAGGCTGGACTCATATGCCACTTAAACTGCTCATTCCCCTAAAGCTTGGCAGGTAGCTCATGCATGACATTCCCTGCCTCTCTCCTTCACTCACACACTCACTCTTTTCTTTCCACCGCTCTCTCCGCTGGCCAATTATGTGTGGGCTTGGAATTGAGTCCCCCTTTCATTCTCTTTCTTTCACTTGCTCCATTTTTCAAGCTTTTCTGGTGGGAGGCTAGATGGATTTTTGCCACCTCAGTCCTTTCCCTCCTCTGTCTTACATTTCATCTCTATTTTTCACCTTTTCTTTGATCTTGTTCTCACGAGGCTAACTTTTCCATCTCTTCTCTGTTTTGTTTGGCGTTTTTCTAGCCGATCTTACCTTTACAAATTGCTTTCACTGGTATAACTTAATGAAAGATAAGTATAACTAGGTATTGATTAAATTGGATTGTGATTTTTGAGTCAGTTTCTAAATTAATTGGGCATACATTCATTAATTTTGCTTACATATGAAAAATATGAATTCTCTTTCAGCTGCTGTAAAATATGTAAAGTAAGAGAACCTTACTTTACATATTAAAATATGAATTTGAAAATGATTGAATGATTCTTTACAAGGACCTGTTCATTTGGTCAGGAATGGGATTGCACCAGTTGAGCTATACTGTATGTTTGTGATTCACACAAAATGAAGATAAAATAATCATATTGGAAAAAGTATATTTTTACTCAGCCCTACAAGTCTGGATGACTTAGACAAGTTAAATAATACTTTTGGCTTTTAATCAGTTAATTCAGTTATTACCACATCAAGCACATGTTAGGTTACCTGACAAAACATTTTCCAGGGTTCAGCTCTCTCTAGGGAAGCGTGGTCTTTCTCAGGTCAAGGTCCATCAGCGTGCTGTTTATTATTCTGACCTCTGTCAATGTGCCAGCAGGCATCGGGGGGGAAACCACAAGGGGCTCAGGAGGCCGCTAATGCTCACATACACAGAAAACAAGGAGAGGGAGAGCTCTGAGGGTCTGGGCTGCTTGTATATTTGTGTAGTTTGATTCTGGGCTGAGGGAAGGTGCAAAAACAAACTTCACTTCCTCCCATTGTGTACAGGGTATCAAATATCCTTTTAACCCCAGAAAGGTCCGAGGAGCTTAATCTTTCTCTCTTTAATCTAAGTATGGGATACTGTTTTTTTCTTTATTTTTCTATTCCATGTATGTTTAGATGGGTGTATTTGAGCTGAACACTATGAGTACCGATGATATAAAGTGTATGTGGCATTTAGAAAGAAATAAAGGCACAAATAAAAGATGGATTTAACTTTTCCAGGCATCTGGAGGAAAACATAAAAGCCGGTTGAGAGAGTCAATGAACTTTTTCTCCAAGGGAAGATAGAAAAGGCAGCATAACAATGAGCAGCCAGTGCGCCTCAGGCAGAAACTGTTCTGTTCTACACAACTGACTGGATCGAAGGAACAGGAAGTGCAATTTAATTAGTTGTGATTGGAAAGAAACTAAATACTTTTGACATGTAAACAAGCCCAAACAAAAGACAGGAGACATCTGGAAGCATCAAGGCCTGGAATGATGCATTCCACACTGGTTCACTAAATATGTTAACCTTCAAATGTTTCTGTTACCTCTTGAACTCATAAATGCAGAATAGAATGTGAAACAATGGTGATTACCAATACGCAAATGGTTATGATTCACAGTAATTCCACTAGTTTTACAGTGCAAGTTTAAAACAGCTCAAATACCCATCATGCATTTGGAAAACACATTATTATGTGTATTATGGGTCGTTTGGGGTCAGTAAGACATTTTTAAGTGGTTAATCCACATATTCAGCAAGGAAGCATTATTGATCAAAAATGACAGTTGAGTTCTTTTAAAATAATCCTGAATTTTTGTTTTATTTCCACAAAAATATTAAGTAGCACAAATATAATCAACATTGATTAAGAGATTAAAAAAAATATATATAAAAAAATAACCTTACACCAAAATAATGAATGATAGTGTATATTGTCATAAATGATCATGACGAATTTTATAATGTATTATAATATTTACCTATTAATAGTTGAGAGCATCACATGTTTTAATACATTGCCGGTTTTTAAAAGTTTGACCACAAATAGGCAAGTATTGGAATAGATTATATAATAACTGGTTGCATCAAATAATGAAAAGATATGTAAAGATAAATAATTATACTGTGCATGAAAGTATTTTAATTAGCTTTAAGATATTAAGAATATCTTTATAATACAGTATATATTCAAGCTTCACATTGATCCTTTTTTAAAGCTGGAGGCACAGTTTTTTTTAGGTGTACTGTATTTTATTATTCATGATATAGGAAACATATAGACTGAGTATAAATTCAGTATGCTCCTGCCTTTTGTTTGGGCTTGTTTACATGTAAGAACCGTAAGCTAAATACAGCTGTCCTGAGCTCGGCGTCCCACTGAGGAATTGACAGGAATGCTTTCATGTCCTTGCTCCGTTCCTGGAACACAGGCATTCGAGGGAACACAAAGCACACCCTAAATTTATTAATAGACATCTGTTTCTTATCACACAAGCCTAATTAGAGAGAAAGACTCCAACCAGCCCTCTCCATCCCATCTCTGTCTACAGCCTCAGCATTCAATCTACAGCTCCTGACCAAACACTCCTCTGGTCTGTTTATATGAAAGCATTCGTGTCATGATGAATGATGTTTCATTCAGTAGATAATGAACATTAAGTATTTAAATGTTACAGCACTTACAGCAACAGTGTCTAGACTTAGGCCGTTACAGAGACTCAAAATGCTCCTCCACCACCACAGGCCATGGACAAACTTTCACATTAGTGTTGTCTGAGCAAAGTTTGAGCTCTTCTGTCAAGAACCGAAGCTTTAGTGCTGGGTTAAAGAGCATGTGGGCTTGTGACAACAGTGCTGTGTTTACATGGTATAGAGAGAATGGTGTATTGAGCTGCTTTGTAAAAACCTCTCTTTAATGATGTCTTTCACTCAGACTTATATTTTAATGACTCCCCTTGGTGTTTGCAACCAAACAGAAAAGTACAAACACAATAAAAAGAAAAACGTTCATGATCATGTTAGTTCACAGTTCATTAATTAATGATAGAATTTTTGGTCTTAAAATGTATTTGTAAATGTCAAGATTAGCAACAACTAAGATTAATAAATGCTGTAGTTCAGGTTAACTAATGTAGTTAATTATTGTTAACAAATGAAACCTTACTGTAAAGTGTTGCCAAATGTTGAAAAAAAAAGTTTCAAACATAATTTCCAGCACAGGATACTTATTAAAAACAATACATAATTTGATAGTGAAATTATATTTTTTTTAATAAAAATTATGGTTCAGAAAAAAATTGTCAAATTCCCACATATTGCATATCCGCTGTATGCTTTTTGATGGATGTACTTTATTACAATATGTCCACATTTGTGCAATGTTAGTATACAAATTTAGTAAACTATAGTGAGAGAGTTTACTGTGACTTGTACATTCATTATATGGGTAAAAGTACTGGGACACCCCCTTCTTTAGAAGAGAAAATGGCACTTCCAAACTGTGCCAACAAAGATGGAAACATAATTAATGTACTTAAAAATTGTATTTCCACATCTGTTGCAACAGTTTTGAAGTGTATGAAATGATGGTACCCATATGTACAAATCATTGGTGTTTAGTGATGAGTTTTTGGTTCAAGTTCTGATTTTAAAGTCACACCAGAGGTGTTCAGCTGGGATTAGGACTCGTCTTTCTGCAGACCAGTCAAGTTCTTCCACTGTCACGGTACTGGTCAAAGGAGACAGACAGGTGGATGCAAATCAAAAGGTTATTTATTAACTATAACCAAGGCAGGGCTTCCAACATAACAGTGACAACGAAGAATGTTCTGGAAGCAGGATGAACAGTATCAACTGTTTGTAAACTTGCGTTTCCTCAGGCAGGGACCAGATCCAGGATAGCCGGGCAGACAGGCAGACATCGACCAGTGTAGGGTGCTGCAACCATGCAGCCTTGCAACCTTAAGATCAGCCGATGAGTGACAGAGGTGAGTGAGCTTATGAAGGGTGAAGGTGAGTGATTGCAGGTGTGCTCAATCCATGATGAGTGAAACCAGGTGAGGGCGTGCGCTGTGATTGGAAAGGGAGCAGGATAGGCAGATCCGTGACATTACCTCCCACTCCCGGAAGGCGCGACTCGCGCCGTAATAGTAACACCGGGGAGGGGGAGTGGGCGCCCTGGAGGACTCAGGGACTTGGAGACCGGACAGGTGGCCTCCAGGGTGGTGCTCCATGGCGGGTCCGGGGACTCGGGAGGCCATGGTGGATCCGGGGACTCGGGAGGCCATGGCGGAACTGGAGACCTGGCCCTTATTTTTTCTGGTGGGTCAGGGAGTTCCGTGGCCTTGGCTCTGCGCCCGGCCACCCAGGCAGAGGTTATAGGGCCCCCCCAAAAAAAATTCTTGGGGAAGTTCCCCTCTGCTGGGCACTCAGGCGGAGCGTGTTCTGTGGGGCGCTCGGGAAGCGCTATTTCTCGGAAGCGCTCGGGAAGCGCTGATTCTTGGGGGCGCTCGGGAAGCTCTAAGCTGGACGGAGCCAGTGGAGGCGAAGGTGAGCCGGACCGGCCCAGACGAGGCATCGGTGAGCTGGACGGGGCCAGCGGAGGCATCGGTGAACTGGACGGGGCCAGCGGAGGCATCGGTGAGCTGGACGGAACCAGCGGAGGCATCGGTGTGCTGGACGGAACCAGCGGAGGCATCGGTGAGCTGGACGGAACCAGCGGAGGCATCGGTGAGCTGGACGGAACCAGCGGAGGAAAGTGGCATCGGTGAGCTGGACGGAACCAGCGGAGGCATCGGTGAGCTGGACGGGACCAGCGGAGGCCTCGGTGAGCTGGACGGAACCAACTCTTGGGGGCGCTCCGGAAGTGCTGATTCTCGTGGGCGCTCGGGTGACGCTAATTCTCGTGGGCGCTCGGGTGACGCTGACTCTCGTGGGCGCTCGGGTGGCTCTGACTCTCGTGGGTGCTCTGGAGTGCTGGACAGACCCAGCGGCGAAGAAGATGAGCTGGGCAGGACCAGCGGAAGAATTTGAGAGCACTTGTGAGGAGTCGGCACCGGAGGGCGCTGGCGGGGAGCGGGCACCGGAGGGCGCTGGCGAGGAGCGGGCACCGGAGGGCGCTGGCGAGGAGCAGGCACCGGAGGGCGCTGGCGAGGAGCAGGCTCTGGGGCCGGGCTCCAAACCCTCCCCTCATAATCTACTAACAAACCCAGGGGTACCTGGGGGCGCTCAGGTAGCGCGGAACTGGGCGGAACCAGCGAAGATGAGCTGGGCAGGACCAGCGGGGACGAAGAAGCACTGGGCAGGACCAGCGGAGACGAAGATGAGCTGGACGGGACCAGCGGAGATGAAGATGAGCTGGACAGAGCCAGCAGAGACCCCAGCGGGCTTACGTGTGCCGCGAACGGTGACGGGCTCGTTGAGCTGCGAACACCGGTGAACTCCATCTTGTTGATCTTCGGGGCTGATCTTCTGTCACGGTACTGGTCAAAGGAGACAGACAGGTGGATGCAAATCAAAAGGTAATATATTAACTATAACCAAGGCAGGGCTTCCAACATAACAGTGACAACGAAGAATGTTCTGGAAGCAGGATGAACAGTATCAACTGTTTGTAAACTTGCGTTTCCTCAGGCAGGGACCAGATCCAGGATAGACGGGCAGACAGGCAGACATCGACCAGTGTAGGGAGCTGCAGCCTTGCAACCTTAAGATCAGCCGATGAGTGACAGAGGTGAGTGAGCTTATTTATGAAGGGTGAAGGTGAGTGATTGCAGGTGTGCTCAATCCATGATGAGTGAAACCAGGTGAGGGCGTGCGCTGTGATTGGAAAGGGAGCAGGATAGGCAGATCCGTGACATCCACACTGACTGAATCATCATTTTTCTTTGATCCTTGTCTTATACACAGAGACAACGTCATGTTAGAATAGAAAAGAGTTCTGTCCAAACTGTTGCTATAAACTTATAAGCACACAGTTCCCTAGAATATCATTATATGCTTAAACATTAGGATTTGTACTCATGGAAATTAATAAAGTAGTCAAACCTTTCATTAGAAGGGAAAGACCCAATACTTTTGGCAATAAAGTATATTGATATGTAATTTCATAATTACATCTAGTGTAAGTGTAGTGCAGAATTGATAAGCATTTATGGTCAAATAAAATATACTCTGTCATTTCTGTTGAAACGTGCATGTCATGTGTTTAATTGTGTTTTCAATTACACATTTAAACTTTAAATGCAATATCAAGTAACACACTACAGTTCACATTATAATCAAGTACCGTACCTGTGTTTAGTATGTTAACACTTCAAATAAGTGTGCTTCTATAAAGCACAACAAAATATGAATTTACTTACTGTACTTTAAAACTTAGTTTTTTTATTTGACATTATTACAAAGTGCACTAATTACAAGAGTACTCACGCGTGTTTATAAACACAATCAAGCTCACTTTTTCTCACAAGGGTATAGTTGAAGAAACTTTGAATGAGAAGCACTGGATTCATTACAAGCTACTTAACATAAAAACAAACCTGACACTCATTCTGTTCCACATCCATGCTAACAAGCATACATATGCAAACTCGCTCTAACAAATCACCTGCGATTTTCTCTGAAGTACTGACCCTCGCTCAACCTCAATTAGCATTCAAACAGCTGCATTTATGCAAAACATAAATCAGTTTGAGAGCTCATTCATACCTTCTTGCCCTCACATGATCTCTCTCACATACGGGCAGGTATCAAAAGCATGTGTATACATGCTAATGTTCTTGACCCAGGTGACCTGTTAAGAGATTTTGTCTGTCTTTTATTATCAGCACAAAGCACACCCAGATACTGTACATGTCCACACTGGCTCTATCTCTCCACGGGACAGCTGCTCTCTACAGCGGTGATCTTACAGTTCAGCAGATACAGACCACACAGTAAATGTCACTGAGATGTAGAAGCAGACAGCATCACATGAAACTCACCTCACAAGAAGCATGCAATGATTTATGAAAATGATAATATCTTGGCTATGTTTCTCTGTGATGACAAAGCTGAGTTTTCAGCAGCTATAAAAAATTACGGTAAAAGACTGTTAAAATGTTACAGTAAAAACCTGTTAAACGATGAAAGGTAAGTTACCCTACTATATATGGTGAAAACAGTATTGGACATTGCATACGTAAACTGACATTCCCAGAGTTCCCTGCGTTACATTTTATGTTAGTTTTTTTGTAGAAATAACTGTTTCTTAGTTTTTTCTTATTAGTTTTGTACATTAGGGTTGTATGTTACACCCAATGTTGTTCAATTGAAGTTTATTGCATTATTTCATTGTTATGCATGTTACCATGATTGTGTTTAGTGTTTGTGTGAATGACACTGTACACCTTCTATATATGTTATTATTTAAAAGCTGCTTGTGATGGACTTTGGTTCATCACGTGACTTTCTCATCATCACCTGCTTTTGGTGGTTATCAGTGTATTACAAAGGTAGAGAACAGATTTCAGTACTTCAATAGTACTTAAATTAACATTATATCAGTTAATGAAATCATGGTGTTTAATTGTAAATGTAATTTAAAACTAAAAAATCTAAAACGTTGCTGCTGTATTTTTTACGGTACAATTCTAGCAACCACAGCAGCCGTTTTTTTTACTGTAAATTGTATGGACTTTTTCCAGAAATCATTATAATATGCTGATTTTTGTAACATTGTGACCTCATTTTGGGGTGGAGTAACCCTTTAACTTGTTGAACTTAAACTTCCTTCTTGTTACAAGTTAAAGGTAACTAATGACAACATTACATCATTTATTAATTGAAGTCAATATAGACGTAAAAAGTTATTTATTTATTAAATTTTTTTTATGAGTGAAGGACTGTTGTAATTTTGTTGGTTTACATAATCAAAATTGTGTAATTATTGCTGTCATGTCCCCACCAATGTCAACATCAAACCTACGCCCTTGCACTTTTGGCCAGTTTGATGGCCTAGTATAGATATATCCACTAAAACACCAGTTAAAAGTTAGCTCTGAGAAAATCAGGACCTTTTCTTTCTTCCTATTTGTGATATAGAGAGTATGTGTATGGTATTACCTCTCATGGACAGTCAAGGTTAAGGTGAGATATAGTTTCTGTTTCCCCTACCCATGAGTTACTGATAAGGTCAGGGATTTGTAAACATACTCTCTTCAGTCTCCACACACCCATATGTTCTCTTTCACAAACACTTGCACTCTCAGTCACCTTCTGTCTTTGACTTTTGTCTCACACACACACAAACTGTAGTCTAAATCACTCTTTTTCCCAATGCAAAAACTTTTGCAAAAAAGTTCAGAATTTCATTGTTAGTGAATTGCAACTCGGCATACTAAGATGGAATAGGAGAAAGCATTTTAATATATATATATATATACCACACTTTATATACCACACATTTTAATATATATATTAAAATGCTTTCTCCTATTCCATCTTAGTATGCCGAGTAAACGATAAAACTGCACTACATAGCAAAGATAATTGTCTGTCTCACATTCCACACGAACAATTTGAAATAATGTAGTGTGAAAGCTTTACTCCTATTTTCTCATAATGGTAGATTGGGTGATTGAGGTTAACCAAGGGCCAAAATAAAAATGTTTTAAAGTTATGTGGAACTATGTATCGTTTGGAAAATTGAAGTCACTGACATTCTTCATGCTTTCAACTTTCTGGTCTAAAGTAATGATTTGTGAATTACTGACATGCATTGTTTGAAACGCTCCCTCTATATACATTTATGTTTTCCTTTCTTTTTTATCTCACAGATTCTGCAAAGCTTATATAAACATATGAACAAAGTTTACAAAATATAATTTCATTTATAAAAAATTCGACACACTATTTTAAGGTGACACTATTACAGTGTAATTATACATTTAAGAACTGAGTAATTTGAACAAACTACATGTACTTGCTATAAGGTTACAATTAGGATTAGGGTTTGGTTTAGGGTTAGTTGCATGTAATTACACATGTTTTTCTGTTTTTACTATAAGCACATGTAATGCAACAAATACACTGTAAAATAGGCTAAAACGGTAAACAGTTGTGAATAATAAGGTTATCAGTGCTTTATGTGTCCACCTCTAGCGTTCCTCATGCTTCAGTATTTGAGATCAGGCAGCTGGAATGTGTGTTATGGTGGCAGCTGGCAGTAAATACATGGACATGCATGTGGATCTCATGAGCTGAAACTCAACACAACACCCAATCACAGGACTTCACTTCTGAGTGTGCTTTCAAACATACTTGCTGAATATGTCAGGTTGATTACCTACACCCCCTTCAACTGCAAAAACCCACCCCAGGTCAAAGCCGGTGGTATTGGGTGGCCATTGGTCGAGTGTGATCCATGCTTTGCTATGCTGCATATTCCAAGTGTGCCTTCAGCATGTTACTGTTATACACACACACACACACACACACACACATAGAGTCCAAACCTGGTTGCCCCTGTCAGCACTCAGCAGTTCTGAGGTTTCCATTCCCGGAGATCCATGAGGTGGAGACAGAATGAAAGAGAGAGAGAGGAAATGTAAAAGAAGAAGAAAAGGAGAAAAGAGTTTGTGTAGGGAAGTAAAAATGCACACGCAGAGCGAGTACTATGAAATATCTAGGTAAAAAGTACACTGTTGTAAATAAAACAAAGACTATTGGAATACATTTTAAGAAACCACTGTATCAGTCTTTCTACTTAAACGGGTTACATTTACTTTACTGTCTTGCTGTTTCTTTGTTATTAATTGCAAAATGTACTATCAATTGAAAATTGTTTCCACACCAAATGTTTTCTTTCAGTGTAGGTGGATTGCAATATGATGCACATGCTGTGAAATCTACACGTATCAGAGTAGAACTTAAAGCTGGGACCTTTTGGACTGTAAAATATTTTCTTCTAACACATTATACTATGCAGAAACAATTATTAGCCGAGGTTGGTTCACCCTGAAAGTGTAAACACCGTCACAGTGCTATCAAAACACTGCCTGACACAACAGCATTGACTCAATCAAAAAACTACACTCTTCAGCTTTAAATAAACACACCTGCATGAAAACTGTAAACGATATCATAATTAGGTTGCTGAAAATAGCATTATAAGAAGAGGGAAAAAAGAGATTCCCTCTTCCAAATTCATTGAGTGTTCATTTCATATGAGGTTTGCTGAGCATGCAGGATACAGAGGCAGTGAACCTGACACACACACACACACACACACACACACACACACACGCAACCTGTACACACTCAGACCACACATGAAGCCTCACCCCACACCTACCGTCCATCTCTGCTCACAGAACACTATGGCTCTAAAAAGTATTAGGACTTTTTATCCATGCTTTAAATGTATTAATTTCAATGCATAACAAACTATCCAAGTGTCCCATGCACACTGTTCAAGCAAAACCTTCAATAAGGAAGAACTGATGTACTGTGTTAAAAATTAATACAAAATATTTTGACAGTCTCTGGTCTTCTTTAAAAGAGGTCTCTTATGTTCACCAAGGCTGCATTAATTTGATAAAAAATACAGTAAAAGCAGTAATACTGTAAAATATTATTAAAAGGAATTTAAAGTAATTATGTAATATATTTTAAAATGTAAACTATTCCTATGATGGCAAAGCTAAACTTTCAGCCGTCATTATATGTCACAAGACTTTATAAATCATTTAAATATGCTGATAAAGTGCTCAATAAATATTTTTAATTATTATTATTAATGTTGAAATTGGTTGTGCTGCTGAATATTTTTTTGTGGAAATTGTGATACGTTTTCGTTCAGGATTCTTAGATGAATATAAAGAACAGAATTGGAACTGTAGTGAACCACCACTAAAATAACCATAACCTCAATTAGATTGTTCTGAGAAAAGCTCTAGCAGCTCTTTTGACATATATTGTTCCCCTCCGGGAACATCGAGCTGCGTCGAACGCTAGGGGAACGCCATCAGCGATGTCCAGCTCTGAATCATAAGTGTAATCAGTCAAAATTGACAGCCAGACGTCAGGTGCGGGTGACGTCACGACCAGGATGCTTAAAAGCACGTGAAGTGCAGCCGGCGCCAGCTTTTTGTCATTCAGCAAAGCTCTCTGTGTGTGTCAGTCATTGTCTGTAGATCTGTTATTATCCAGTTAGGAAATAAGAAAGTTTGTTCTAAAAAAGGCAGGCAAAGAAAGATTAATACAGACATGTCTAAGGCAACCTTTAAATCTAAGAGGGGCGAGAGTGGTTCACAGTACAGACAGTGTGTGACTCCCTGCTCTCGTTTCATCACGAGTGGGGATACACACAGTCTGTGCGTGGTCTGCTTGGGAGCGAAGCACGCGGAGTCGGCTTTTGAGGAAGCCGGCTGCCCGCATTGTGAGCGGCTTCCTATGCACACGCTTCGCTCCCGGAAAGCTCTCTTCGATGACGGAGTTTTCGCGAGCGCTCCTCGCGGTGCTGGCCCCGCCTCCGCTGAGGCGGAGCGGTGGCTACACTCGTGGGGCTCGCAATTGGATTTGGCAGAGGGATTAGAGACGGGTAAACCCCTATCTCTGTCCTCACCTGCCAGATCCACTGCCCGTTCTCTGGGTTCGGAAGCCCGTTCTGCGGATTCTTCCCCTCAGAGGGCGGGGCCAGTGTTTCACCTATCTCCCTCCGAGGAGGAAGATGTGGAGAGCACTGGTTTTTCGCCCACTCTATCCCCGCAATACGAGGAGTTATTAGAGGTAGTTACTCGCGCGGTTGCCAAGTTAAACATTAATTGGCCCGCCGATGATCAGACTGAAGAGCAACGAAGTAAACTAGATGAACGCTTTCTGCGTAGTAAGTCACTACCTCTACGCCGGAGCCTGCCTTTCTTTCCCGATCTTCACACTGAGGTGTCGAGATCGTGGAAAAGACCTTTTTCTTCACGCCTATTTATCCCCGCCTCTGACTATTATGGTAATGTAGCGGGGTTAAGTGAGTGTGGTTACAGAGCGATGCCCCGGGTTGAACAGACGCTTGCGAGCTATCTGGCACCCGGTGCGGCATCGTCTCTGAAGGCTCCGGTCTTGCCCACCAAGCCGCTGCGTGGGTCATCAGCGCTGTTGGGCAAGGGGTACGCGGCAGCAGGTCAAGCAGGTGCATGCCTTCACACTATGGCTGTGCTTCAGGCATATCAAGCAGACCTGCTGAAAGAGCTAGATGAGGGCGAGCAAATTAGTTCAAGTGATGTCGGAGAACTAAAGAGAACCGCTGATTTAGCTCTCCGTGCCACTAAAGAGACCGCCCGTGCCATTGGGCGGGCTATGGCAGCAATGGTGGCAGCGGAGAGGCACTTATGGTTGACTCTGTCCGACATGAAAGAGAAGGACAGAGTCGTCTTGATGGATGCCCCGCTTGCGCCTTCTGGGCTGTTCGGCGATGCCGTTAACTCGGTCGTCGACAGGTTCCAGGAGGCGTCTAAACAGGCGGCAGCATTTCAGCGGTTTCTCCCTCGCCGCTCTGTAGCTCTAGGGGCTGCTGGGCGGGAGCAGCCCCAACCGTGTACCAGCTCCTCATATAGGGAGGTCCAAAGGCAGAGCGTTGCCGCTCGTGCTCCCCCGCAGCGGGACCGAGGTCGACAACGCTCTAGAAAATCGAGGCTTTCGGAGACGAAGCCCGACCTGAGGGTCGTGCTTCAGTCTAGGAAGCCCTCGATGAAGCGGTCCTGACGTCTATGCAGGACTGTTGAGGGCGGCCCCTACTGGGGAAGAGCGGGGTGCACCGCATTACACGGTGTCCGTCTCTCCTCAGCGCCCTCTGGAGATCGTTCTGCCAACCCTGCCAGAGTTCCAGGGCGCAGCGGTCTCCCGCGAGTGCCTTTCTCAGTTCTTTCCGCCCGGAAACGTAGCGGAGCTGAGAGCCTCGCCACGCCTTCAGGGATCTCCCGAGCAGCTACATCGGTGGCCTGCCGGTCCTCCGTGTCAGGGCATCGATCTAGCAGCTCCAAACACACCAGAGGCCAGTCTCGAGAGACTGGCTCCCTTAGTAGATTATTTAGCAGCGTGGAAACTACTGCCAAATGTATCTCGTTGGGTCCTGCAGACTGTAGAGAAAGGTTATCGTATTCAATTCGGCGCTCCGCCGCCACCTTTCAAAGGGCTGTGTCTCACGAGCACAAATCCCGAGCAGGCTCTGGTATTAGAACAAGAGGTCAGCTCTCTTCTGAGGAAGGAGGCCATCGAGGTGGTCCCTCCTCTCGACAGAGAGTCCGGGTTCTACAGCCGGTACTTCGTTGTTCCAAAGAAGGATGGAGGGTTACGTCCAATTTTAGATCTGCGGCTACTGAACCGCTCAGTCAGCCGCCTGAAGTTCAGAATGCTTACTGTAAAACAGGTCGTGTCTCAGATCAGATCCGAGGACTGGTTCGTCACGATAGATCTAAAAGACGCCTATTTCCATGTATCCATCCTTCCCAGTCACAGGAAGTTCCTGAGGTTCGCTTTCAGGGGCAAAGCTTACCAATATCGGGTTCTTCCCTTCGGCCTAGCACTCTCACCCCGAACTTTCACGAAGTGCGTGGATGCTGCACTGGCGCCTCTGCGACTTCAGAGCATCCGCATACTCAACTACATCGACGATTGGTTGATTTTAGCTCATTCAGAGCAGTTGGCGGTTCGACATCGAGATGTCGTTCTCGCTCACATGAAAGAATTGGGGTTAAGACTAAATGCAGAGAAAAGTGTGCTGTCTCCATTCCAGAGAACCACTTATCTAGGCGTGGTGTGGGATTCGACCACGATGCAGGCACGATTGTCCCCTGCTCGGATCGAGTCGATTCTCAACACGGTCAGGAGAGTCAGAGAAGGCCTGTCACTCACTGTCAAACAGTTTCAAAGACTGTTGGGTCTGATGGCAGCAGCGTCCAACGTGATACCTTTTGGCCTGCTGTACATGAGACCCCTACAGTGGTGGCTCAAGTCCAAGGGGTTCTCCCCGAGGGGAAACCCATTCCGCATGATCAAGGTCACGCGGCGATGCCTACGTGCCTTGGACATGTGGAGGAAACCTTGGTTCTTGTCTCAGGGCCCGGTCCTGGGAGCTCCTTGCCGCCGCGTAACGCTAGCGACGGATGCATCCCTGACCGGTTGGGGAGCGGTCATGAGTGGCCACCCTGCCCGCGGTCTGTGGAGTGGTCACCATCTCACGTGGCACATCAACTGCCTGGAGATGCTGGCCGTGTTTCGAGCACTGAAACATTTTCTTCCGGACCTAAGAAATCACAATGTGCTAGTACGCACCGACAACACAGCTGTGGTTTCTTATATCAACCACCAGGGAGGTCTGCGTTCGCGCCCCTTATGCAAGCTGGCGCACCAGATCCTTGTGTGGTCCCAGGACAAGTTCCTCTCGCTGAGAGCGGTCTATATTCCTGGGCATCTCAATGTAGGAGCAGACATCCTGTCGAGGCAGGGGCCGAGGCCCGGGGAATGGAGGCTTCACCCCGAGGTGGTGAAGCAGATTTGGAGAGTTTTTGGCCAGGCACAGGTGGATCTGTTTGCGACTCGTCAGACATCGCACTGTCCCCTCTGGTACTCTCTGACTCATCCGGCTCCGCTGGGGCTGGATGCTATGGTACAGACGTGGCCGAGGCTTCGTCTGTACGCCTTTCCCCCGATTGCTCTGCTCCCGGGAGTTCTAGAGAGAGTGCGCCGGGACGGGGTCCGGCTGTTGCTAGTAGCCCCATTCTGGCCGGGCCGAGTATGGTTCTCGGACCTGATTTCTCTCCTCGACGGCTCCCCATGGGAGATTCCAGTCAGGAGAGATCTCCTCTCACAAGCGGAGGGTATGATCTTTCACCCCGCCCGGAGTTATGGAAGCTGTGGGCATGGCCCCTGAGGGGGCGCGACTCATAGCGTCAGGTCTCTCAACCGAGGTTGTTGAGACCATTCTCCAATCTAGAGCTCCCTCAACGAGGAAACTGTATGGCCTCAAGTGGAGACTCTTCACTTCTTGGTGTGGAGACCACCAGCTCGACCCAGTTAACTGCCCGATTGGTACAGTGCTGGAGTTTCTGCAGGCTCGGTTCTCCGCAGGGTTATCCCACTCCACCCTGAGGGTTTATGTGGCAGCTATAGCGTCTTACCACGCCCCTATGGGTGGACAATCAGTGGGCAAGGACCCCCTGATCATACGTTTCCTCCGCGGTGTGCTGAGGCTCAGGCCTAGAGTACGGTCCAGGGTCCCTCCTTGGGATCTCACTGTTGTGCTAGAAGCTCTCTGCAAACCTCCGTTTGAACCCATCGAGCAGGTATCAGAGCGTCTTCTTACGCTGAAGACGGTGCTACTTTTAGCCATATCTTCGCTGAAGAGAGTTGGGGATCTACAGGCCCTCTCGGTGGCCTCTATAGACTTTACGCCCGGTCTGGCGAAAGTCTTTTTGTACCCTCGTGTGGGGTACGTCCCTAAGGTCCCCTCCTCTGTACCGCGACCCGTTGTACTCCAGGCTTTTTGTCCTCCTCCCTTCAGGGAGCCCAACCAGGAAAAGCTTAACTGTATGTGTCCAGTGCGAGCACTGGACGCATACGTCCACAGAACTGCCCTGTGGAGAAAATCGGACCAACTGCTGGTATGCTACGGTCCTCCTAAAAAGGGTCTTCCAGCTGCTAAGCAGACCCTTAGTCGGTGGATAGTGGATGCCATCATAGTTGCCTATGAGTCCTCTGATCTCCCCTCGCCTTTGGGGGTCAAGGCTCACTCAACCAGAGGTATGGCGGCCTCCAAGGCCTTTTTCGCAGGTGTCCCTATTCAGGACATTTGTGACGCTGCTGGGTGGTCTACGCCCCTAACCTTCGTCAGATTCTATGACCTAGATCTGCAAGCCACTCCTGGCTCTGCTGTTCTCTTGCCGTAGCTGTGCATTCCACACACTGAGCAGGGATTGGTAATTCTGGCGGCGTGGACATCTCGTTCCCCTAGCGTTCGACGCAGCTCGATGTTCCCGGAGGGGAACGTCCCAGGTTACGTATGTAACCCTGGTTCCCCGAGGGAACGAGACGCTGCGTCGCAAGGCCATACTTCCGGCATCCCTACTAGAGCTTTGCTTCATTCCTGGAAGCTGGCGCCGGCTGCACTTCACGTGCTTTTAAGCATCCTGGTCGTGACGTCACCCGCACCTGACGTCTGGCTGTCAATTTTGACTGATTACACTTATGATTCAGAGCTGGACATCGCTGATGGCGTTCCCCTAGCGTTCGACGCAGCGTCTCGTTCCCTCGGGGAACCAGGGTTACATACGTAACCTGGGACGATATATTTGTATCATGCAAGAACATTCAACACATGAGTATGTGTTTTGCAATGAGAGCAGGTTTTAGAAACGCACTGCAAACTGTTGACCTCTTTAAAGCTGCAGATGTGGAGATACCCCTGCAGTGTCTTGCCTCGAGTCTGCACTATAAAATCAAACAATTATTACTCAAGTGTTTAATATAAATTATTTATCTGCTCAACATTTTTTTTAGTGGTGGGCCGTTATCGGCGTTAACGTGCTGCGTTAACGCGAGACTCTTATCGGCGATAAAAAAAATATCGCCGTTAATCTATTCTCAAAGTTGGGTTGGGAGCTGGGTCTATACTACGCACTATGATGACTTTCACCCTGATATTTTAGCGCGGATGTATACCTAGCCGAATTGCACTGTAGGGGGCGAGAACGAGTCTTCGAACTAGAGGCTCGCAGTCCGTGATGGACAGATTGTTAACGGCTGGTCTATGTGGTAATACAATCGGGCAGGACATCCAAACGCTCATCTATCATTCATCAACCTCAAATATGGCTTTTCATCTGAAAGATGTATGTAGTAGCAACTTTACATGGCCGCTCAATATGATGTTAACCTAGAGAAATGTGCGCTATTGAAGTGTTTGTGTGGAAGCGCGTTTGCTGCAGGACAGGCTCCGGTGCGCTCACTTGCTCTTAAAATCTCCGTCATTCTTGGTCATACAGATAAAAGTAGCCTAATACATCTTTCGAATCTGTAAAGACTCTACGTTTATTTGTGTGCACTCAGAATAACAACGAAACGTTGCGCTTTTAAGCAAACAGGATGCGCTTTAGGTCACATTTATTTTTAAGAAGCTTCCCAATGGAAACTGTAAACAGTTCATCACGACCTCTTATGTAGGCATACAGTTCAAAATTCATGTTTAACTGAATAAACAGTTAGTAAACACAAGTACATCTTATTGAACATAGTTTATTTTCATCACCAATTATCATAGTAGAACAGCTTTCTCAAGCAGTTTGTGATGCATTTTGGAAACAGGAGATGAGCCCCTGGTCACCTGGCTTGAGAAACCCGTTCTCAAAGACTTACTTTTAGTCATTATTTGGGTAGCACACATATTCTGAATGCCTTCGGCAGAATTCAAATGAGCCATTTTAATCTAGATTAATCTAGATTAATTCCAAAATTAATCTAGATTAATCTAGATTAAAAAAATTAATCTATGCCCACCCCTAATTTTTTTATTAATGTGCCCTTGTAATCTTCAATCAAATCATTAACTTCCCCTCCTCTTTGCAACCCAATCTCTTCTCTGATGATGTTTACGCCGGTGCAAAGGTGGGACAATCAGACTTCCCTTCGAGCAACCTGCCACTCACATGAGAACGCAGCAGTTAGCAAACAACAACAGTTTAACAATCCAAAATCAAGTCCTGCCCTACATTTTTTCACTGCTTTCGAGAAGCTGTTTTATTTGAATATACGTCACAGTAGGGAAAAAAAGATGATCAAAATTTCCGTTTCATGCTGACTTTAATAACAGCTGAGGTTCCAGTCTCTGAGCAGTCAGAGATGCTTATGTCAGTTGAAGTTGGACATTGAGCGTGCACACACACACACACACACACACACACACACAAAACACACAATCCAGTAGATTCAGCCAGCTGGCAATGTACTCTTTTCCACTCTAAAACATGCCATATGTCTGGACTGTTGTCCATCCACACCATGCAGTAGCACATTATAGCAGAACAACTCATGACCATGCAAAGCAAATCCCGAATGAGTTACGATCCAGCAAGTGGTTCCCACCCACCGATCATGACATTTCTTGGCCACCTTTGGCTTTTCTGTTCACTAGGGACCTATTTTTGTTTTCAGAATCTGTGACTCTCTAACCTGCCATGACATTTGTAACTTTTTCATGTTCTTTAAAGTTCTCCATTTGAAAAAGAGGAACACCTCCTGAATGTGCTGCCAATGAAAAGGTGCATGTTTTAGAAGAATGAGAGGCAGCTTACTGTGCCAAGAGCATGCAATGTATTGTTTTTAACATGTTGCATGAATACAATATGGGGAAGTGTGGGATATGCTCCCATTTCTAAGCAATTAAATAAGCATTATTGATGTACTGAGTCCTAAATTTGATTTGTGTGTTGCAGTTTAATCTTCCAAGAAATTTGGCTTTGGTTGAACTTTTTTGGTTGAATTTTTGTTTTATGCATATTTTTATTTTAAGTTTGGTAGGGTAACCTGGACATGTCCTGGCCAGGATCTCTAAATTGCATAAAACGTCTAGGTTTTGACCTTGTTTTCCTATCGACATGCTCTCTACAATCCTCATACATTATATGTGTATTTGCATTGCTTTGATTGTTCTGAAGTCCCCACCTTATTGCAAGCTACAATTGGGATATTACAAACAATAACAGCATGCTATAGGTCTAACTACATTTTAGGCATTACTATCAGGAAGTATGAAAACAACAGGACGACAAAGCCAAAACTTAGACATTTAAAACGACAAAAGAGGATGTATGGTCACCTTGAAGTTCGGGGTTAGACGATAATTGGCAGACCCTCTACAACCGAGGAACCCCTAGATGTCAAAGACTCCTGCTCAGGATAATCAAGAAGAATCAAAACCTTTTTCTCCTCTTTTGAAGAAACACATGAGCACTAAAGAGCATCTAATAAAGCCTGAGGTGCATCTGGGACACGACCGAGAGTGTGAAGGTGTTGAAAAGGTCTCTTGTGCCAAATCCTTCCAGCCTTACAATGAACAAGAGCTATTAGAGAGACAGATAAGACATGAAGGGATCATTTGCTGGTCCTGCCAGCCAAAATATACTGGCTAAGTGTCCCCGTATTCAAAGCATACAACAATACTCGTTCGATTTATGAATTCCTGGTATTTATGAGTTCTTGTTCCAACTGATAATAGGTTAACATAATTCATATCATCTCTCTTTATAGTTAAAGGCGGAGACAATGGCGATGGCTCTCTGACAAGAGTTTAAGGCAAAAATGAGCATCACAATAGCAATGGCTTTCCAGGGACAGAATGAGATTTTCCAACCACAAAATAAACACCCAGTGCAGAAAAACGCATAAAAAGACGATATAAATAAATAAGAACGAACCGTTCAAACAAATCTGTTAGTGAGCCTCAAATGCCCCGTCCTGAAGTGAGGAAGTGCTACAATGCAAATATTGTTCAATAGTCAGAGTGTCATAAATAAAAGAATGAGAGCCCTTTAAAACTGCATGAGACATTTTGATTTGTGATGCTTAATAGTTTCCTCCTATACTTCATATATATTACCATTATTTATGTTGTCTGATTTTACAAGTATGGAAGATAATTTGCTTGAATGCTGTATTGGGTTTTCTACTTGCATTATATGAGACTCTTTAACGTCAACATGAATTGCAATTGTCATGTGACATTTCTGAGTGAAAGAGTATTGAACTAGATTAAAAAAAAAATGTTTTAAATGACAGGACATTCATCTATTGATTGGATTACAAAAAGTCTATGTTACAAGCCAGAATGGAGGCGAACAGTTCTTTGCTACAGAAGCTCTTTGGCTATTATAGCTTTATCTAATAGTCTGTACAGCTGTATCAGAGTAAGAGCAATTTGTTTATACCATGATGACAGATTACAAAGATAAACAGCCTTTTCTTTGGAATAGCATGCAGAAATTCCCAATAAGTCAATTGAATGTGCATTAAGAGAGTAAATAAGGCCTAATTCGTGTTGGTTTAGTCATCAAAGCTTTATTATTAATCACATGTTTTCTATAAAAGGACTTTTATACTTTAACACCCAGCATTCAGTCTGTTCGTGCTGTACAGTACAGCTCCTAGCTCAGTTTACAATACGGATTTGTGCAAAAGCAACAGACACGATCTCCAGATCTGAGTTTGTTTCCCTCAGTTCTTCACCGCTTTTCCTTTGTATATCCCTCTCATAGCCAAACAATGTGGCAGTTATTATAGTCTCAGTCAGGTTTGCAGTAATCAGAGCGATAAGACCCCAGCATTCAGCTGACTGAGAGAAATTGGGTTCAATAGGGTCTGGCTTCAGACATGCACTTGCATTTTCAGACCTGCACGTCCGCAGTTTTTTTATTTAATTTATTCATACATTTTGTAAAATATTTTACACAAGTAGTGAAAAATAAACTAGCGTTGCGTTCATATTCTGCTGTTCCGTGGCCATGGATCTGCAGGTCTTGTCTTCTTCTCTTTCAGATGACTTGCAGGACCCTGCATGCTATGATATTAAATTAGTTTTACTCGTTTAACCACCACAGCGCCTCGTTACCATTGGAAACACGCACGATTTGTGTGGATTGCAAGTGACGTCACAGGCAGCGAAGCGTGCAAGTAGCAATTGCAAGTGACATTGTAGTTTAGTTAATTTTTTTATTGTCTTGTGGCATCACTTGCAGAAGTGCAGGTGTCTGAAAATACAAGTGCATGTCTGCAGCCAGACCCTTCTCATTGAGTTTGAGAGCCTTAACGAGATCTTGAATTCATTAGTGCCATCGTGTTTGGTTTTATATTTCACTCAGTCCTTATCTGTCTTGTAGGAGAATATTTCCTGTAGTGATGGAGGGAGGCATTGTTGTTGTTTTTTAGCCTCTCTAAAGCAGCGGGGATTTAAACACCAGCACCTGAGAATACCTCACGAGAGCGGTAATGCAGTCCTGTAACTCCAGCAAAAGAAAGAAATTGCAGCGGGATGAAACCTAAAGTGATTATTTTGACAGTTTGTAAACTCTCAAAGTGGTGAGGGTTCATATTTTGGTCTGACATGGAAATACACTTCACTTGATACTCAATGGAAAGTCATAGTTGCTCAAACTAGACCAGGCTGGGGCAGGTTTGAGTGTCGGTGCTCTGTGGGATCTTCACAGAGGTGCTCCTCAGCTCTTTTTTGACATGTCAGGAAAAGTTCATCCTAAAGTTTGGACAGGTCACATTAAACAGGCTATCGTCAGCGCACCACATCAAAGCACCGTCATCCACCTCTCTGAAAATCTTTTCCACCCTCTCCCCAGCTTTCAGCGCTGTCCCAAAGGTTCATTCCCCCATCCAGCACTTCAAAGAACAGTTCACCAACTCCAAACGCAGATCACGCTGATGGATGAATTAAGCCTGTTTTGAGTTCCTGCAGGTTAGTTTTTTGAATCACATGATCTGAGGTTTGATATTACAGAGTTTTGATGATAGAAGAGAAGAGAGACGAGAAGAGCTGATGTATTTTGATCATGGTGGCGTCTGCAGCCACATTATTAGCGTTATGAATAGAGCGCTATTTGTGTTTGTGAAACTGAGACCTCAGCAGTAATGACTGCCTGAATGTGTGTGTCTGTGTGAGAGCAACTAATAATACTAATGTTTACTGTTGTAGTCTAACAGACTAGAACAAAAAAATAAATAGAAACTATTTTTCAAACTATTTTTCAAACTATTTTTCCACTGGATGGATGGAAATAAACAAATAAGCAACTGACAAAAAAAAGATAAATGAATAAATATGCGATAAATAAATAAACAGTCAAAAAAGGTAAAATAAATAAATGAGTGAAAATAAATAAGCAAGCAACTGATAAAAAGTTAAGTAAATAAATATGACCATAAATAAATAAATAAATATATTAAAAAATAAACATCCAACAAGAAATAAACAATTATTTTATAAGCAAATAAATAAATACTCATTATAAATGTTATCTATGATGTTTGTTTTTTCTTATGGGTAAATAAAGGTCATTTCTTTATTAATTTACCAACTTTTATGTTATTGCCCAGTGATAAGAATAACAGTAATTATTGTATATATTTAAATATATTCACTGACATAGATTTTTAACAGTAAAAAAATATATATATATATATATATATATATATATATTGTGGAAGGTGACGATTTCTTCTTTGTTACTGTAAGTGCAAACAATTTGTTTTGTAATTTTGTAATTATAGACAGGTTCACACTTAATATTTTACTCACACACAGCACAAATTAGATTATATAGCTGGCTTTATGTATAAGCAAAACATATTCATATTTGGGGGGCCTTCACATCAGAATGTTTGAAAACCCCCATAATAACTGAATGCTTATATTAAAGAGAATGTTCTGTCTTTAAACAGTTGAGTTCAATATATATGGATTCAAAACCAATGTAAACTTTTCTGTAATGATATCTGATTGTATTTTGTTCAGATTATATATCAAAACTAATTTCACAGACTCAAAATCATTTAATCAGCCTGTGTTTGTGGGAAACAAACGTGCATCAGATTATGAGATCAGCTCGCAGACCCGGATAAACAGTAAACTGGATTGTCAAAGGTCTTCTTGTGCTTTCGAAAACAGGATTAGTCTGGCTACTGGATTTAGAAATCTCAAAATAATGATGGCTTGTGTGAGCATGCTCAAAGTTTCAGGTAGTATAATGTTTTAACACCAAATTACAGACGTTCCAATGTCTGTGATAGAAGAGAAAAATATTCACATAAAATGAACAATTTGTTGACAACTTGAATGAGTCAATTAATGAGTGATTAATCGATCTACAGTGTGAGTGTATGACACATATGAGAAAGATCGTCTGGTAGAGGTGAGGCATGGTGACAGCAAAGATGCACATTACAGTCATTAGTCATTAATAAACCTGTTCTGTGCAGGCACCTTCCCCACCCAAACGATTGTATGTCTCCCTCTATAAAACCATTAACGTAGACCGTACTGCCAACACACACACACATTCACACCCAAATATGTGAACGCACACCCTCATACACAAACACACACTGCATACCTGTGCTGACTTGTCATACACCTACATGTCCATTACGGCAAAGATTAAGTGGAAGCAACAATAGCTGCCAGGATCATTTCAGACAGTTTTCCAAAACACATTCTTCAAAATGTCAACAACAATGCTCTCTCATAACCTCTGGGGGAAAAAAACTAAAGAAAGAAATGAAGGAAACAGGCACGAAATTCAGCAAATAAGACCAGCATCTAAAAGAACGGAAAGTACTTTTGATAAATATTGTGTGTTTATGATGGACACTCACATAAGACTATACGCTGCAAAAAATGATTTTTGGTTGTAAATAAAACAAAGACTATTGGAGATTGTTTTGTGAGAAAATATTATCTCAGTCTTTCAACTTCAGCATTTCATGTTTAATTCAGTGTGATATGATCCAGTGTCGATTCTTTGTAATTAATGGTGAAAGTTACTTGCATTTTCTGAGTGAAAACTGGTTCTTTTTTATTAGTCAAATTGGTGCCCCTTTATATGAAATGTTACACTTAGAATTATTAAAACATATTTTTTTTGCAAATCATGTTAATCCAAAGGTCTTTAAACTCTGACATTTTCCAGATTGTTGCTAAATAAACTTGATTTGGTTTTATAAGTAAGTGCATGTGTATTTTGCTAGATAATTTATTTAAATAAATCAATTTATTTGAAATTTGTCATTTATTTAATGTAATTGGTTTTATATAGGTTTTATATGTTAAAAAAATATATTGTAAAATAATTTCTGACATAATAAGCATAGGTGTTTTATATTTCTTTCTCATTAAGTAGATAGGAACTGCCTTGGCATGACTTGAAATGCTTTAGCTGCTTTGCTAAAACAGCAGCCAAATGACTTTGGACAGTAAGGTCAAAGAAGGTTGAGAATCACTGAAGTACAGTAGGCCACTTTCATTGACATAATGCTGACCACAAAGAGTCAACACTAAAATAAATTCCAAAATTGAACTGAAAAAAAAATGCAGTGCAGACCAGATCACAGAATAGTACAATCCCTAAGAATACAGCCAGTGTGAGATTTAAATGATCGCTGCAGGTAGCAATTTCAGCGGAGCTATTTTTGCTATATCGTAAGTTACAGTAATCCAAGCATCTAGAGATTTGCGGTATCGTATCCTGTAAATATAGAAGTATGACATATGTCTCTGCCTAATGTCTGCCCCAAATAGTACTTGGCCTTATGTCGACACCCCGACCTTAAACTAATGCTCCGCCGTTCCACACACATGAGCCACAGTTCAATCTTCCCTGACAAGAGATTTTCTTAGGCGAGCGGCCCAGTCGCTACCCATCCACCAAACACATAGTGCACACTAACATACAGCCTGTGCAATGTTTTTCTTTGAGGGATTGAAAAGATTAGTTTAATTTCAGATTGCTTTATTTGGACTTAGTCCGCTAAATGTCAATTTTTCCAAACTTTGACTTATTGACTGCCGAGTGAGGATTTATGAGCGCTCACAACTCTTTCTGTACATATAGAATGAATAGACGGTGGCCAGGGGAAATGTTGGCTTACTTTGAATCATGATCTGCCTCAGACAGAATGTGATTTGTTTAAAACATAATACACTGAAAAAAACTGCTTGTCATGGTGAATGAGATCGGCTATTGTGTTAAAGGACCACTGGGCATTTAAAACCGACTATTCAGGTTTTGTATTTGATCAGGAGCGTGAAGAAAAGTGCAGATACTTGCAATCAACCATGAAATGTATTGTAAAATTATGCAAATGTATTCTACAGTAGTCAAATCAATAAATCACAAGGGTTGTGACATGCACATACTCAAAGATAACTGTAACTTTGTGATTCCCCTATAAATAAAACTTAAGATACGCACACCTCAGCCCGAGGTTACTGAGAAGATGTGGTGCATCCAATCAGATAACACCATCTGAAAGATATTCACTGTAAAAATAACAAAAAAACACACACTCACAGACTATGCTTTTCGTAGTCAGAAGTGTATCTGTCTCTCATTATGTTGTGATATTTATCAGTTAGAAACCGCTCCTCCAGAAAGACCTGAGGAAGACCTTGAATAAATCTGTCAGCAAACAAAAACACATGGATCTACTTCCAAACAATTTCATATTTTAAACAACCGCAACTGAGAATGTAAAGTATTTCACTTGTATTTTCATTCTGAGCCTCTTTCCAATTTTGTAATTAACGTTCTCCAACACGCTTCACTATTTGAGCTTGTGTGGTGGTAATTTCATCTGATCCACCTCGTGAAATTAACCCAACAGTCAACACACACATACACACCCAGGCTGGAAATACACAGAGCGAGAAACACATTAATGTTGGTTGCTTAAAACATTGCATGCACAGGAAAACATAAACTATCGACACGCTTTTTGATTTCATGCACGTCCATGAAAGGTTCAATAAAACACCTCCATCATGGTAGAGGAGGCCACAGAACTCTGGAGCGCACCAGAGCCGGACCACCTCAGGAGATAAATGCTACCACTTAGGGTTTGGAGCGCTTTGGATAAAACCAGCGGATCTCATGCCACCGTCCACAAAAATGCCTGCTCTGGATCCAGATGACAGAGTAGAGCATGCCTAAAGGAGAAAAGCAGACATCTCAGGCTTCAAGAGAAAACATCTCCAGCGCAGACAAAGTTAATTCTACATTTAGAGAACAACAGAGGCCGTCTTTAAGGAGGCCTCACCAATACCCACCCAGCTGCGTGGCTGAAATCATGTGCAAATGTGTTGTCTCAGGCAAAGAAACTCTGCGATCACACATCAGAATGTGAAAACAACACACTGAGGTGACTGAAGGTAAAGACACGAGATCTCCAGCAAATCACTGTTGTTGGGGCGGTTTTTATGTATATGGTAAAACCTAATTATTTAAAGGGATAGTTCACCCAAAAATGGTTACAAGCTTTCTTCAAAATATCTTCCTTTGTGTTCGGCAGGACAAAGAAATTCATACAGGTTTGGAATTACTTGAGGGCGAGTAAATGATGACAGAATTTTCATTTTTGGGTGAACTATCCCTTTAAGGATTGCTCGGTTGAAGAGGCTTGAAATCTACCTTTCATGTTTGAAATAAGATTTATTTCCATCCTAGACATCAATTTAGATTAAATGGAAAGCAAACGGCGATTCCTCTGGATCTCTGAGAAGGCTCCTGCTTCTTCTGAGATCTGAGAAAAAGACCCCAATAGCCATTGTGAAAAAGAAGTGCACTTAATTGTTCTGTCTGTCGACTTGTAGTGTACTTTAGATATTAAAGAGAGTAGAGTTTTATGATTGAGGTTACACGCTGAAGTACACTTTTAAAAACGGCCCGTCAAATTAATGTCAAGATATACTTTAGAGCATTTTCATTTACTAAATCATGCTTTAAAGAAGTACACTTATTAAAATAAGTCACTGATTTTAAATGTTATTTGATATTACATTAAAAATAGTATATTTTAAATGTACTAAATTGCAACTTCATCGTTATAAATGTGTTATTACAAATATATTAAGACAGATTCTTGTTAGAACATTTGCCAGTGCACTTTAACCACATTTCAAAGACAATAAATGTAACATATATATAATACAATATATAATATAATTGTATATTTAATGTAAAATTAAACTAATGTATTTTTGTTTAAATGCTAATAACATGCAGTTAAGTATATATATATTGTTCTATGGAAGTATTATTTCTACAGTAAGTACAACAAAAAATTACAAAATGCAGAGATCTCAATATATGCTTAAACATTTCTCATCAAATTCTGCCAACAACAAAGGATATGAGCTATGCTATCTATATTCATTTAATAACCCTATACACTGCATTGTACATGAACAATTATCTAATTTGGGTCTATTTTTATTTGCCTTAAGGAAAAACATCTGGTGCAAACCATTTAAAACATAACAGAGGGCTCAATTAAGTTTCCTGAGTTACGAAAGAGCAACCTTTGAGCAATTCATCTTGGATAGGATAAATCAATGTCTGTGTAACAAATGTCTCTGCTAAATAGATAATTAACAGCTTAACCATCCTAAATAATGTCTGACAGACAGAAAGCAAAGCAGACGCTGCATCTCAGAAGACCTCAGATGAATCCACATAGTTCCTTGGCAAAACACAGACTCAATCAAACACAATACAGCTCTGACATGCATAATGAAAAGGATCTGCATGTGGTTTAGAAATTGTTTGAGAC
Source organism: Schizopygopsis malacanthus (assembly GCA_027474115.1). Classification (NCBI taxonomy): domain Eukaryota; kingdom Metazoa; phylum Chordata; class Actinopteri; order Cypriniformes; family Cyprinidae; genus Schizopygopsis; species Schizopygopsis malacanthus. The sequence goes on from CM049881.1 coordinate 12,419,790, forward strand.
AGGGTACAATGCAGGGGGCTTTGTTTTTGAGAAAGGCTGTTGCCGAACTCCATATGCGGGGTAGAGATAATTATAATGTTCTCTTGATAATTAATGGTTAACATACTGCTGACACTGCATAGAGTAAATCTGTCACCCAAACACTCTTAATACACACACAACAGTGTGTGTAAGTTCCGATTGATGTCACGACAGCGGAAAGCGACTGTGGATGAGAGATACACATGCGTCATAAATATTGAAGATAAGTTTAATGACGCATGTGTCTGTTTGAGAACAGATGATACTTTCACATCAGTCTGGTTTCTCTTTTACCACCTCATTCTCTCTCTCTCACACACACACACACACACACACACACACACACACACACACACACACACACACACACACACACTCTTTTATTGATCTGTTTGAGAGTGTTTACATAGGCACCTGTCAGATTAAGTATCAAACATTACATTTTTGGCCAAGATTACATTCAAAGATAGAATGGAAATGGTAAGCATTGAGGTAATTATTAGACCAATTCAAGGAAAATTCTAATTGATTCGGGGAAATATTAATCTGGTTTGGTAATTCATTCACTTGTAGTTTTTGTAACTGTTTTTCCAGTGAAAACAAGTCTTGTTGGGCGAGAGAGTGAAAGCGAGATGGATTAGAGAGATGACTTTGAAAACCCAAGTCTCAGTCCTTTATCAGCCAAAAAGAACCATACAGTATATACTGCGGTGCGCTGCCAAAACTAGCATGCTAAATTCATTAACGCTAGTCTTAGAGAGGAGACCCTCGCGGCTAGTTGCATTCAAACAGTCAACTTTAATTCTGCTGAACATAAAACTTGGAAAGCGGTACAAAATCTCCTCCCCTCATTTTCTGATGGCATGTCAACTCTCTTTTCTTCTCTTTCCACCCTCCCTCTCTCTCTCTTTCTTTCTTGTTTTTTCTTTTGAGGGATAATAAATAGCTATGAAAATGAATCTTGAAAATGGAGTGACTGGCAGAGAACAGAGGGTAAAAGAATAGGAAAATAAATTAAAAAGTACTCTCCAACTCAAACAGAGCCGAAGTTCAAAGGCAGAGAGGCCGTACGCGTCGCTGAATATGCTGGCAAACTTTATTGCTAGCACATGTCCTGCTGCTATTATGCTCTTCCTCAATCGGTTACCCAGAGGCCTGTACATATGTAATTGCAAAAAAATATTATCACAGAAGTGCAGAATGATCTGAACTGGTCAAACAGGGGAAGAGACCTCAAATATCTGTCTTCTTCGTCTGTCTGAACATTCCAGTCGTCTGCAGAGAAGTATTCTAGCTTTCAGAAAAACACAATCAGGAAATCACTTTCAGTGTCATTGCAGTTTTGCAAGACATTTAAGTGTCTGTCATTTTTGCTAAGTGTTCACAAATACTTAGATTCATTGGTGGTCATTACTCCAAACTAATAAATAAAGTACGACCACTTTTCCAAATCCAATCAATTTTAATCAATATATATTAATATATGGCCTTTGCAAGTGCTGTTTTACACACAAACTACACTCATCTTAACACACACACACACACACACACACACACACACAAAACATAAATTGGGCCTGCGTATTACAATCTTGCTTATCATTGTCCAAATGGACAGTGCCAATTGCAAACTGTGCATGTTGGAAATTGGGCATGTTAAGTACATTTTATGGTGGTTATTTAATAATAACCCACAATTTAGGAAACTAATACTCCACATTTGGATGTTCCACTGAAACAGAAAGAGAACTGAGCATATCTACTGTACTGTTAGCTTGTGTATGACATGAATGAATCAGTAAAGTATCACATGGATTACAAAGAACATTAACCAGTTTTACCTTTCTGTACACATTATTTTTTATACAATTCTTTTTTAGAAATTATATAGAAAAGTTATTTTCTTTAAGCAAAAATGTGGAAGATTTTTTTTTATTATTATTATTATTAGGCCTATTAATATTATTTGAAAGGTTTTAAATGTAAAGGAATAGTTCACCCAAAAATAAAAATTAGCAGAAAATGTACTCATTCTCAGGCCATCCAAAATATAGATGAGTTTGTTTCTTCATTGGAAGAGATTTGGAGATATTTAGCATTACATTTCACCAGTGGATCCTCTGCAGTGAATGGGTGCCGTCATAAATAAGAGTCCAAACTGCTGAAAAAACAAATAATGTAGTGACAAATTCAATCCACTGTTGTCCTCTCACACCAGAATCTACCAACAGAATGGTTTAGAACTGTATTTGGATGGTTGTCACTTGCAAACAGTGCTGAATGTATGCTTATTTCTTTCCTGATTCAGACCAGACGACTTTTTTCACTGGAGAAAGTGATATAATGGACATACATTTTAGCTGGAAGCAACAGTTTGAAGTTAAAAACATCAGGTTTGTTTATTAGAAACAGCATTTTGGCATGAATTGATGGACTGGAGTCATGTGGATTACTTGTGGATTATTGTGATGTTTTTATCAGCTATTTGGACTCATTATGATGGCACCCATTCACTGCAGAGGATCCACTGGTGAGATGTAATGCTAAATATCTCCAAATATGTTCAATGAAGTAACAAACTCATCTACATCTTGGAGTGCCTGAGGCTGACTACATTTTCAGCAAATTTTCATTTTTGGATGAACCACTCCTTTAAAAGAAGTAGCCATTGAGGTAAGAAAATTAAGCAAACAAGTCTTTTTTGAATGTTCAGTAACATTTGTAGGATCTCTGTAAATTGCATTCAAGTTTGCCCAACTTTTGTTACTGCGTTTTTTCACCTCCTAATCTAGTGACAATCTTCACATGAGAGTGAGAACAGAACAGTGTGAGACTGACTGTGCTGACTTACTGAAGCATTGAAGTCTCGTCTGACTCACCCGACACAAACAAAACACCACCGAACCGCTCCACGCTAAAATTAGGAGCGAGACCTCTCAGCAAGCACACATTGTTTATGGAGTTGTCTGAAAGTCCCTGTAAGCAGCACACACCCGATACAGTTACACAGCCTTTAATTAACAACGGTCTCACTGAAACTGCAACTCCACACTTTTGATCTGAAACACATGCTGTTTAAGTGATAAGATGGAGAGTGTGTGGATGTAAATATATTTGGAGAAATGGAGTCTGTATGTGTGTGTCCTTCTTGGTGAATGTGTGTGTTAACAGAATGATCCTATCGCAGGTTTGTGCAAGTCTGCATCCGCCTGCAGCGTGAAGCACCATCTAAGCAGCCAGTTTGTGTTTGCTTGTGTGTTGCTGCTGTTGAGCAATAGCACGTCTGCACATTTACAGGTTTGTTTTTTTTTTTTTCTAGTTTCTCTCTCTCTGTCTTTTCCTTGGCCTGCGGGTGAAGGCTGACATTAACACTTCCCGCACCCTCCACCCAATCGCTAGACCTGAGGGGAAAAGAGCCAATCGTGGATTTGCCGTTCTAGTTAAAGAACAACTTTAACCACAGCAGACAGATAGCCAGCTCACCTCTCAGATAACATCTGGAAACCCCAAACAACTTTCTCTATTATGAAATATCTGGCTAATCATCAGAAACTGTGAATTGGCAAAGAACGGAGCACTAGGCATCAATAATCTAATTACATACTTTAAGGTTTATTGGTTTAAGATTTAGGGAGGAATAAATGTGATCGGATGATTCATCAAATATGGCTTAACTTAACTTTTACCATATAAAACTTTTACTTATATCTCTATAAAATGTTGGCCAATTTGTAGTCAATGTAGTCTTATTTACATGCAGTTAACACCTAACAAATGCATTTAAGAGCGAGAAATAGCATTTTAGCATACCATAATTCTACAGTAAATGTTCATAAAAGATTTACAGGAATTCAACTATTTCTATTTTTCTATTGGGGTGAGTAGGTTTAAAAAAAAGTGTAATACTTTTATACAACATTAAATTGATTAAAATATTTCCATTTCACATACATTTTGTTGAATTTATTGATCGAAACATTCTGGGGGGAAAATGCATCACCTTTTCCACAAAAATTCCAAACAGCACAATTTTTTTATCATTCTTAATAAATGCTTCTTCAGCATCAAATCATCATATTAGAATGATTTCTGAATATCATGTGACACTGAAGACTGGAGTAATGATGCTAAAAATTCAGCTTTGACATCATAAGAATAAGTTACATTTAAAAATATAATAAAATAGTTAAAAAACTTTACAATATTACTGTTTTTACTGTATTTTTGATCAAAGAAACACACCTTCATGAGCAAATGAGACATCTTATAAAAACATAAACAAATCTTACTGACCTCAAACTCTTGAACAGGCCAGAATATGTTTTATTTGTGAAAAACGATGTGGTTGTTCTGCACAATTATTAATTAAGCATGAGATACATTTGTTTCCCATAACTGTGAGTTAGTGTAAATATATTAACATTGCTTTTCGACAGCATAATAAATATATGTGTAAATGCACTGTATGCTTTTGGATCTGGCTTCTATGTGTAAAATTGAACCATATATAACTGATTTTAAATGCCATAAGGGGTCAGGGTGTCCAGTGTAGCATGGACTGTGGGGGTGTCCTGTACTCCAATGCCTGAATGGTAATGGAGATGAACCCAAAGACAGCGTTCAGTGAATATGAACATTCATCCTCTGTCAGATGGGAGAATATGTGGGGAATGTGCTTTTGCTTCATGTTAGAACATGGCAAAATTACCCTAAGAAACTCAACCAGAGGAACAACCTTTCCAAAAATGAACCTACAGATCGCTGTCACACTAAATCCACCGACAGGGGAATTTACAAACTGTTCACACACCTTATCTAAAAGCAAACACACTAAAAAGTTAAACACCACAGATTCTACACATTTTACAGCTCCTCCCAATGCCGCAATAACATCCTGTTATTAACACACTGCACATTGCAGTATCACCTCGCTGCAGGTTAAGGGTTGAAATGGAAGTGAACGAACAAGCTTCTGCTTTTTCTCTCTGCACATAAACAGTCCAGTCTCTTAAATGTTCTGTTTACTTCCCTGCTGTCCTCTTCTTCTTCCTCCTTCACTCTCTCAGAGGAACATGCTTCACCTGACCTTAACCTCACCCCAACTCCACACACACAGAGGGGAATTCCCCCCACGGTCGGAGATAAAGCAGAGTCCACTCTAAACATGGGTGGCCTGCACTTGTCACTCTGCTCCTTCAGGCCATTACATTCATTTAGAGAGAAAAGAGGCTCTAAATGAAGGAGAAACACGTCCATCTGCACTGAAACCAGACATACAAGTATAGTCACACAAAGATCTGCTACAGACCAGCAAACAACATGAACATCAGCTTTTTCCATCATACATTTTTTTAAATGTATTCATAAGAATGTATATTTTTTAATTAACTTATTCAATTACATTTGTGACAATGCTAAATGTTTATGCGCACCTTTCAGCATTGTAATAAAATATACTTCATATACTTCACAGACATAAGTGTGCCTTTTATGACAGGGCATGAGATCAAGAAATGTCAAATGCCAGATTCAAACTAACAATGTCTGAATTAGCTCTAATAGTCAACGCACTAACTATGGAAGCCTATTTCCACAAAAAAAAAAAAAAAAAGGTACTGCATTATTGCAAGATAAAATGTCCAATTCTGAGGTGGGGGGGGGGGATTGTCAACATTTTCTCAAAATTGGGAGTTTATGTCTCGCAATTCTGACTTAACTTGCAATTGCGTGTTATAAAGTCCGAGCTGCGAGATATAAACTTGAAATTCTGTAAAAAAAGTCAGAATTGCGAGTTTGTATCTCTCAATTCTGATTGTATAACTTGCAATTATGTAGAAAAAAGTCAAAATTGCACGTTTGCAAATAAAAAAAATTGTACGTTTGTGTCATGTAATTCTGAGAAAAAAAGTCAGAATTGTGACAGAAAAAGTCACAATTATCTTTTTTATTTTGTTATTCAGTGGCAGAAACAGGCTTCCATAACTGACTGCCAAACCATTTCTCCAACAAATGTTTCATTCAACACATTATCTTTTTCTTCTTTGCACTTCACTTCAACTGTTCTGCTGTGTGACAAAACATCTTTCAAATAATGAATAAAACACTGCTAATACTTATACTGTTGTTTGTGGTGTTGTTTTCCTGCCAAAATGACCACTTCCTGAAGGATGATGCTATTCAGGAAGTGTCAAGAAGTATATATATATATATATTCAAATCTAATTGTTAGAAATGACTTTAATACATTTACTAACAGGGCACAACTGGCAACATCCAACCAAACCAATTTCAATAATGTTATGTTGATCATATTGAAGATTAGAAATGTGAGTTTAATATTTTATCCAATATACTAAGGTATATTTATGATGAAGGCATGAAAATGCATTGCATAGCAGAAACGACCCCTCCATGTGTCAGCTGTAGAGATACAAACAGTGTGTTTGAGTGTGAGATATTTGGATGTGGAACAACAGCACGTTTTGAACACAACAAATACGACTCCTCACACAACCTTTACAACGGCCCTGTGCTTATTGTTTTATGATAGATGTGTGTGAGGGAGGGATGAAGAGGGAAACTCAAACAAGCCAGGCTGCTCTTATCTTCCTCTCGCTAGGCTTATTCACCGAAGGCTTTGCTCTCTCTCTCTTCGCTTACACTCCAACAGTTTATTTGTTCCTTTCCCCACACCATCCTCCCATGTTTAAACATCACTCAGGCCACTGACGCACTTCCCACCTTATCAATAACACCAACCTGTTCCTTTCTTTCTCCTTAAAGTTGTTCAAATATATTTAGCTTACTTAGAAGAATCCTAGAATGATCTTAAGGAGAAACGTTCTAAATTATATAAATGACCAGCTCAAATCTGTATGATAGCTTACAGAATAAAGCATAATCGATCAGAAGCGGATGTGAGCAGGAGCAATGAAGGAGGGAGCATCAAATTCATTTTCCAATAACCAGTCTGAGTGCAAACATGTTCAGTTTCACACGCACACATGCAGATGAAGTGGAGTGTGAGACAACGCTCGCATGTTGCGTGAATGCTACAGGAAGTAGTAATTGGTGGAGAAGAGGATAACAGGTGTGCAAGTTGATTACAGATCTGTGTAGATGACTTGGTAGCATGCAATCCTCGCTCTCATGCACACACACACACACACACACACACACACACACATGTTGGTTTTTATGGTTTACGGGGACTTTCCATAGGCGTAATGGTTTTTATACTGTACAAGCTGTATGTGCTATTGCCCTACACCTACCCTACACCTAAACTTAGCCCTCACAGGAGACGGTGCATTTCTATTTCCCCTCAAAAAAACTCACTCTGTATGATTTATAAGCGTTTTCAATTATGGGGACACTGAAAATGTCCTCATAAATCACCTTCTCCTTGTAATACCTATGTCATACCCATGTCATTATACAAATTTGTGTCCTCATAAACCACATAAACATGCACACACACACACACACACACACACACACACACACACACACACACGTGTCAATGCTGTGTCACCTAAGGCTGTGTGTGTTTACTCACTATCAATCTATGCAATAATAATTGTATATTTTATATTGTTTTACATATTCTTATATCACATTTTATTATGTGGTAAATTAAGGTAAATTAAGTAGATGAACATCTAATGACTGATATGATCAAGTAAATGAACAAACCCCCAAAAATATATCTGCTTTCCCTGCAGAAATTACCAAAAGATTTGTTTCTTTTGTGAACTGGGAAAATAGACAAAGAAGAAAAACTGATGAAGAAATGGGGAACGAGAGAGAGAGAGAGAGAGAGAGAGAGAGAGAGTGTGAGTGTGTGTGTGTGTGTGTGTGTGTGTGTGTGTGTGTGTGTGTGTGTGTGTGTGTGTGTGTGTGTGTGTGTGTGTGTGTGTGTGTGTGTGTGTGTGTGTGTGTGTGTGTTTTGATGTGAGAGGAGCGGTGGAGACCCGTATCTCAGCAGAGGGTCTCCAGACATTGAAACCAGATGCAGTTGTGCAGTCATGAGCCTGAACGTGTGTGCACTCAAAGGGGTCGCCCGAGATATATTTAGAAACTCCAAATGCCATCCATCAATCCGACAGCTTCAGATTAAGCACTTGATGTACCTTACATTGGGGCCTGCTCCAACTTTCCCCTCTTTCTCTTCCTCTCTTTCAGTCTATCTCTGTCTGTTTGGTTCTCTGTACCACACGCAGTCACAGAGAGCTGAGAAAACTCCCCCTGTCTGGGACAGGCTGTGAACCGCACTGTCAGCACACTGTCTGCTTCAAATACACTTTCTGAGAAAAACAAACACCTAAAAGATCATCTATGTCCAGCATGCACTGTGTCCAGGAGCAACATGATGTGATGAAACTAATATGCTGATTTGGTGCTCAAGAAACATTTCTTATTTCTAATTTTGCTGCTTCGTGTTTTTTTGGAAACTGTGATACATGTTTTTTATTAATGTTTTTTGATGAATAGAAAGTTCAAAAGAACTTAATTTATTTGAAATATAATTGTTGGTAACACTGTAAAAGTCTTTACTGTCACTTTTTATCAGTTTAATGCATCATTGCTGAATAAATGTATTAATGCAATGTATTTATTTATTTAACTTTGATAGATATGCTGTCTGGAACAAGTATTTTGTATTCTGGCACAGTTTACACTCCTGGGGCATGTTGCATAGACTACTTTAGGATGGCTCATAACATTTTTTAAGGTCAACGAAATACAGGTTATACTGATTATCTCTTAGCTACTGGGAAAAACGACATATTACTTTACTTATATACTGTATTTAACTGAAGTCACATGCATTTTTTTTAACTGGTTGCCTATAAACAAGGGTGGCTCATCTTATCCTGCGTTTACCCTTCTTATAAGGCAACACAGCATACAGTGTGTAGCAAGCAGAAAGAAAATATGCAATCTTAATTATGCTTAATCAATTATAATCAACTATTATGATCAATTAAACTGCCAAAAATATAATTTATGACAAAAACAGTCACTTAAAAGAACATTTATGACCATTATAACTGATGTTGTTTGGTTGCAGTGCAATAGAATGGCAGCGTTGTTGCTTCACTGTGTTAGTATTAATGCCACACAATGTCTTTACCTTTGAGTGAACAACCCTGGCCTCATTAAGACTTGTTTATGTAGGGAGCTATTCCAGAAAACTGAGGTTTATTTGTGTGTATGATTGACTGAAGGTAAAGCTCAGGTGAGCGTTTTTTTTCCCTCTGAAAATGTAAACCAAACATGAAGTTTAGAAAGATGCATTATACATGCACAAACTCTCTTACTCAAAAACCATTGAAACCCACGCACACACCTGGACTTGGACCGTCCTCTTCACAGCTGGTTTGGCAGTGTGCATGTGTGTGAATGCATGAGGTTGCCAGGTTTCACTGCAGTATCAGTGCCAACAGGTGTGGAGACTGGAGAAGTTATTACTTTCTACAACGACACGTGTGTGTGTGTGTGCGTGCGTGCGTGTGTGTGTGTGTGTGTGTGTGTGTGTGTGTGCGTGAGTGTGTGTGTGTGTGTGTGTGTGTGTGTGTGTGTGTGTGTGTGTGTGTGTGTGTGTGTGTGTGTGTGTGTGTGTGTGTGTGTGTGTGTGTGTGTGTGTGTGTGTGTGTGTGTGTGTGTGTGTGTGTGTGTGTGTGTGTGTGTGTGTGTTCAAAAAGTCCCGTTCCACTTCCCAACACACTCGCATCTAATACAGTAAACATTCTTTTTTTCGGCACACATACTACACTTAAGAGTGTCTGCCTGGTTTCGAGAGGGAGGGAGTAAAACCACACAATGTCTGAAAGGGTCATCACTTAAAACTATTTACACACCATTTCAGACAGGGAATATGAATCACTACAGTTAGTCAGTACAATGTACGACAAATGCATGAGTTTGCGAGTGAGAAGGAAGTGGGAGAGAGTGAGAGATCCTTCTCATACAGTAGACTCTTTGTATACTGGACCAAAACAAAGAGAGTGAAGATCCTCTGTGCAAACACACAGTATATCAAGGTTCAAGATTCAAGATTCGTCACATACTCAATTATACAGAATATAATCAGTAGTGAAATTTAAAGAATTTTATATAGTGTATATAGTATATAGTGCATAACACAGTCCACACCAGCTGTATCTTTCATAATTCACAGTTAAATATTAATATTTCATTATAATATCCTTTTTTGATAAAAGGAAAAACATATTTATGGATCCAAGAATCAAAAGTTATTTCATAATTACGATGGTGAAACTTCACCCTTAAATTTGTCTGGACTTTATAAACAGTAAAGTGCCTATATGGGATGTTAGAATGATCTCAAGCTCAAGGTGACACTACAATAAGCAAATTAATTTCACTATCAATAATTCCAGAACTGTATTGATGACAGAGAATACATTATTCACGTTTTGTAAACAAATGTATTGGTCATAAGGTTTTTTATGTTTCAACACATTTTCCACCGTTTTGATTACTCTAAAAAATGTCCTTTTCAGCAGTCCTAGACCTGTCCTGTTTGTATAATGTAGACTCCCTTCTGAGGAAAAACTTTTCAACAAAGTTTGATTCATAAAATGGTTCGTCGTGAAAGTATTGAAAACATTAATGTTTTTGACATTTTGACGACACACACAAAACTTTAAGTTTACGCAAGAATACAAGTTTACACAAGAAATTCACCAGCTTTTATGTACTGTTGTGTCATATTTGAAGCTCTGGCCCTGATAATTGCCATTTCCGGCAACATTTGGAACTCACATTTCTACATGCAGGCATGTGTGCATGACAGAAAGAGTTCTGGGTTTCTGGAGAGTGTATTCAAACACTCAACACTCATGTGCCATGAAGGCACCTTTGTTTGGCAAAATCCCAGTCAAGCAATAAATGCTTTGCTGTGATTTCTGGCAATTTGCCGAGGTAAAGTCAGAAAACTGCTGAACCATCAAAGCCTCAATCAGTTGTCTGGACGTGTTTCATGATTATGTGCGTGTACGCACGTGTTTCAGTGTTTGAACCAGTCCTTTATCTTTCCTCAGAATCGCTGAATAACTCTTCTTCAGGTTGAAACAAACAGCACGTCTGTAAACAACTGCCAAATTCTCCTCGTGCTTTTATCTGGTGTAACTGCCAACACTGTTATCTTTTTCTTTTCTTTTCTGTCGGACATATATGTGTGTGTGTTTTTGTAAGTTTGATAGTCAAGTCACCTTTATTTATATAGCGCCTTTAACAATACAAATTGTAACAAAGCACTGCACAATATCAAAATAGGCAAATTTGTCAATAATGTAAAATGACAGGATTTAACACTCAATTATCTGCTGAATGCATTTCATTATTGAATTTAGTAGTGGCATTGTCCAGCTTAGTTCAGTTTAAATAATATCTGTGCAAGTCGATGATTGTGCTGGAAATGAAGTGTCCCCAACTGAGCAAGCCAGAGGCGACAGCGGCAAGGAACGAAAACTCCATCGGTGACAGAATGGAGAAAAAACCTTGGGAGAAACCAGGCTCAGTCGGGGGGCCAGTTCCCCTCCGGCCAGACGAATCAGTAGTTTGTTCCAACTGCAGCAAAGTCAGAGTGTAAGTGGTCCACTGGTTCCAGGGGTCTTTCCCCGATGGATGTCTAGGTGACGAGGTCCTCACTGGAGCTCTGTCTCTGGGGGCTCATCTCGGAGGTCCTCGGAGGGGTTGTCATCGTCTCTTCTCAGGTGTTCGGTCATCTCTATCGTTTAAGGGTAGGATCCAGACTGAGGCTTGTGTAATTCCTAACTACCACGGGATGTTAATCCCGTGGCAGTAACATAGAAACAGTAAGACAATTAGCGTAGCAGCGGCTCCATCCAGGAATAACCCTGGATGAAATTATCAGTATAACCCAAGCTAAAGCATAATAATGTGCATTTGTTCAGATAGACTGGCAGTACAAGATTGTGAGATGCATTATATGAATGCTTGGCTAAAGAGATGCGTCTTTAATCTAGATTTAAACAGAGAGAGTGTGTCTGAACCCCGAACGTTTTCAGGAAGGCTATTCCACAGTTTAGGAGCCAGATATGAAAAAGTTCTACCTCCTTTAGTGGACTTTGCTATCCTAGGTACTACCAAGAGTCCAGAGTTTTGCGACCTAAGGGAGCGGGTTGGATTGTAGCGTGATAAAAGATTAGTTAGGTACGGAGGAGCTAAATCATTTAGGGCCTTATAGGCAAGTAATAATATTTTGTAACTGATTCGGAACTTAATAGGTAGCCAGTGCAGAGACTGTAAAATTTTAGTAATATGATCATATTTTCTTGACCTGGTAAGGACTCTAGCCGCAGCATTTTGTACTATCTGTAGCTTGTTTATTGAAGATGCAGGACAACCATCTAGCAGTGCATTACAATAGTCCAGTCTAGAGGTCATGAATGCATGAACTAACTTTTCTGCATCAGAAACACTTAACATGTTCCGTAGCTTGGAAATGTTTCTAAGATGGAAGAATGCTGTTTTTGTAACATTGGAAATATGATTTTCAAAAGATAGGTTGCTGTCTAATATAACACCCAGATTTTTAACTGTAGAGGAAGTAACAGTACATCCGTCTAGTTGCAGATTGTAATCCAAGAGATTCTGTGTACTGTTTTTAGGTCCAACAAGTAATATCTCGGTCTTATCTGAATTTAATAGGAGAAAATTACTGGTCATCCAATCTTTTATATTTTTAACACACTCTGTTAGCTTAGATAGTTTCGAAGTTTCATCTGGTTTTGTTGAGATATATAGTTGAGTGTCATCAGCATAACAATGGAAACTAATCCCGTATTTTCTAATAATATTACCAAGGGGCAGCATATATAATGAAAATAATAGAGGACCTAGGACAGATCCTTGTGGTACTCCATACTTTACTGGTGATAATTGAGATGACTCCCCGTTTAAATAAACAAAGTGGTAGCGATCGGACAGGTAGGATCTAAACCATCTTAGAGCCTGCCCTTGAACACCTGTATAATTTTGTAATCGATCTATCAGTATGTCATGATCTATAGTGTCGAACGCAGCACTAAGATAGTGATGCCTTGAAGAGTGGAAGTGCACACCCTTACTCCACCCAGGCCTGGAATACAACTACACACCAGCCAGATGGCTCAGACTAGGCTTCTGCATGGTTTCTGACCAAGCAAATATTTTCATTAGGATGCTGAGACATTAGAGTTGCCCACTGTCTCACAAAATACAGAATCAGAAACACAGATATCTTTTAGCCTACATTATTTGTGTGACAGCCCCATTTACTGTTACTATGTTACATTGATGCTATACGCAAGGATCAAGGAAGACCAAGGGAAAACAGCTAACTTTAATCTGCTGACGTTTGGTTGAACTGTTTTTGATTAGCAAAATGGAGCAAGACAAAAACAATTCATGCATATTCAGTCACATGTATTTCACTGTTGCACATTTTTTCACAGGATTTACTGCTGTTTGTAAAAATACAAAGCACTTAGATACCAAATACAATACCTTAAATCCAAAGCATTTAAATGTTTAACTGAATATGTTTTGAACTTGAACACATTTTTCTGCCTGTCCATGCTAAATATGAAAATGAACAATCATGTGAGCAATCAAAGTGCATCTCAAAAGCATTTTAGCAATGAATTATGTTGAGTAGTATCTGTTTTTATACACAAACAGTAGTCTACATAGCATGGAGAATTTCATATTTGTATTTCCATTATGGTCACTAATTATCAGTTCTCAAATGGCGTATGTTGTATAAAGAAATGACAAGCCTTCTGAAGTGGCGGTTTATTCGGGACACTCCCTGTTTCGTGAGGCGTGTCCCTGTTTCAGCTGTTAGGCTGACTGACTGAAAATGAAGTGTCTTCAATGTCTTTCTAGCAGCTCATGGTTCTCAACAGAATTGCATTACATTACAGAGAACTAAAGCTGTATCTCTGCCAAAAAAAACTGGTCTCCGTTATATTCAAAACTGTGACACACTAATCCCACAGTAGGCCTAACCCAATACACTTTCTCAAGAGCTGAAGCCAATTAAGGCCACAAATGCTCTTTATAAATCACTGAGGATCATTCCACTCTTTATTTCAGCAACAGAAATCGATACTAAATCATTTTGAAATGTGTAAATTGATTTACACAAATGCTCGTGGTTACACGAATACATTTTTTATTGTTTTATTTGTTTATGTTTTTTGCTAAACACTAAACGTTTTGCTGAAATGTAGGTCAGAAGTGTCAGATGCAGCTGTCCCCTGCTGGCCGGGGCTGGTATCACAGCATTTCCTCGGCGGCTCTGGATTGGCTCCAGGCGCATAAAGGCTGTCCTGACGGTCAGTGTGCGCACCGCTCCAGCCAGAGACTCTTCTGCGCTTCCAGAAGGGCAAGAGACGCACAGAAGACACCGGCACCAATGAGCTGGGGACTATTCTGAGACTTCACACGTGTTTGGTATCCTTCTCGCAATTTTTTAACTTTTTTGCGAGTAAGTCATCGCGTCTGTTGTGGATTTAACTTTTTTCTGAGATCATGAACTGAAGTGTTATGCATTGAACTCTTCATTCACGGAGTTTTATCCGGCGGGATTTCTAAATTTAAAGGTAACAACAACTCTTTAAGGCATATTTTCCTCCTTCAAATAGTCTAAATGTATAATATAATACATTAAGTGTCATTTTTGTTTGTCTTTTAATTAAATAAGTGCACTCGTCTATGAATTTTCCGGTAACGCGCACGTTTGGGGACATATTCGGCGTTGTTTCGAAACCTAACGAGCTGCCTACCTAGGCGGTATTTTGGGCATCATTTGCGCGTTAGAACGTTCTAGTTGAGATTACTGTTCGAACGCGCTTATGAGGCCTGAACTTTTTCCTATAGGCAGCACACTGAGTTTTAAAACAGCCATTGTTTATTGTAAACATTTTATTAATTATTTTATAATTAATTAACTTACAGCACTTTTGTGTAAAATTGGTAGACCGGGGCTAGTTGTCATGGGTCTGTATCCCAGTAAACATATGGTTTTATGTGTGTTTCTTATATAAATGTAAGCTCGGGGCAAGTTGTCACGCATTATGTTGGCATATGCAAATACTATTTATATAATAATAATGTTTGTGGCGGCAAAACAATAGTTTGAAAGAAGGTTACCATTTACATATTTGCTGCTTTATGTATTTATTTTTCTATAGCTGTTTTACTTTACCTCTGAGTGTCATTACTGTTTTAATTTAGTTGAAAACCTATAATAGACTGTTTAATCACAGAATCTGCTGTGATAACTTACTCTATAGAGTGTGACGCACAGCATGTCTTGCATTTTATAGATTATAGTTAAGTGTCTATATAGAATTGACTCCTACAAAAAACCTACCCAAATAAATATAAGTGGATTCAGAACTGATAGTGAATTCATAGTGCGCTTGAGTTGTTAAAAGGGACAACTAGCCCCATTCTCCCATATAACATTTATTTTAATACTCTTGTTTTAGGCATCTATTGGGAAACCAGGACTCCATCTGCATCTCTGATATGGGACTTTAGCTTTATATCTCTCATATAATTTTTCCTGGAGTGAATTCGGCTGGTTTAAAACATTTACGCTCTTCCAGAAATGGTGGGGCATTTACATTTGCAAGCTATGGATGAGAGTTTGAAAGGAAAGAACCGGGAGGGACTGCTTGATAGTCCGGATTCAGGACTCCCTCCAAGCCCCAGTCCGCCCTTCTACTCTCTGTCACCGGGGATCCTCGAGTCACGCTCTGGCAGCTGCTCAACCCCAAACGAGCTGCAAGGATACTGCAGAAAGGAGAGCCGGGAAGGCAAACTGGTATGTATTCATCTAATGAAGCCTTAGAGCTTAAATGAGACCCAAGAAGTCCATGTTCCTCAATCAACATCCTGTGCTGGCAGTGAAACAGTCTTCATATCAACCAATCAGTGCACTGATTTTAGGGGTAGAGTTAGGGTACTGCTTGTTGTCCAGGAAAAGGATGTTGATGCAGGAACATGCTCTACTTAAATCATGTGCAATGTTTATTTTAGACCTGTGCATGAGGACAATAAGTGAAAGCAGTCCATTTTAAAAGAGGGTAAAACAATTAAATCGATAAACACATTATGTTTTAATTATCCAATATGTATTATGTTTGCATTTTTGAGTAAGGTTATTTTGCCAACACTTGAGACATTTGAACTGTGTTCATGTGTGGCTTTGGAGATATAAGCTGTGTTTCATCCAAAGGATTTAGATCCAGTAGTTGTCTTCCATCAGTTTTGTCCTTTGACAGACTAACTTGCACCTTAAATGCACTCATTTAAGTCACTATGTAACAGAAGTAGTGGCAGATATTTTTTGATATGATCTTGTTTAGTTGATTAGATAGAGGCAGATCTGAGATGTGAGTTTGAGGTTGATCGCAAAAAAAGCTACAAAGGCTACATTAGCCTCTTAGCTTTAAATAATGTAATATCAGTTGCAATACGACTATCTGTTGTTATGGAAGTTGGGATTTTTTAATTTGGTTTCGTCATATTCACTATGATACCTCTTTTTGAGCATTCAAACTGTCATAAACATGGAGACATGTGAGGTTTTAAGTTCACACACATGCTTGTGTAACCTCCACATACTGCCACAACTCGTCATAGCTACATCCGTTACACTCACCCCCCTACTGGCAACCTCACTCCCATCCTCCCATCCGGGTCATGGCACCAATGTAACCCCCCGGGTCCACATACTGCCACAACTCGACGGAGCGGGTCTCGAACCCGGGATTCCGGTGCGGGAGGCGGGCGCTCTAACAAGTAACGCCAAAGGCTACAGCCTCTAGCGTCAGTCGCTAGAGCGCCTCTTTTTGAGGTCAGGAGAGTGAGGTTTTACACACAGCCCTTACTGGCATAGCTACATCCGTTACACTTGTATAGAAGTACATATCATCATAAACACAAACAAACACTGCTGACAGTGTGGAGGCCAGGGACAAATAATGAGAAGTAATTGGGCAGAATCCTGAAATAGAAAGGGGTTCAGGTGTGCATGCCTCTGGAGACTTCCTCTAATGAAGCAGGGATGACAAGGAGCGACCAGAGAGAGAGAGCTTCTGTAAACAAGTTGACCTTGTGTTTAGTGAATGTGGTAACTGTAACCGATCTCTCTCTGTCCCTCATAGCTTCCTCATAGCAACCCTTTTACAGCACATATACGCGTGCAAACAAACAGGCAGTGCCGAGACACACAAACACACACATATATATATATATATCATACTGGTGCAGTATTACTAGAGAGCGCGTGTTCTTGTTAAAGCACCGCACAATTGCCTCAGCATATCCCAGAGTCTTATTTCTGCCTCTAAAAGGTTGCATAGCATGCTAAACTAACAATGTCCACATCTGACATGACCATCCATTCAAATCTGTATTGAAATCCTGTCAGTGTCTCAATAATTCAGTCACCACAATGATAGACGATTCAGATTTCAACATTTCTAGAGGCATGTTCTAGAGCAAAAAATTTAGTTTTCCCTGAGAAAACACAGCTCTGCTCTAACAATACAACAGCTTCTATTATGAAAGAGATTCCGGTTTCCGCTGCATGACTGTTAACATAATTGAGCTACATTTGTCTCTGTCGTGCATAAATGCTTTGCCCAAGCACGCCGCTAAGAGCAAGTATCTAAAGGTATTTTGGAGTGTATAAATGATCACTCAGACACTCCTCTTCAAGAAACATGCATGCACTTGTCGGGACGCCGCTGCAATAAAGCGTCTCACTTGATAAAATAGAAAAGAGCAGCATGACTTTATTTGTGCTACATGATTTTTTAATGATTTTAAGCAGTATGTCTTTAACACTTTGGAAAGCTCCCGTGCCGACATCAACAAAACATTCCTCTGTCGCAGTTCTTCAGAATATGCTGTTTCCAAAATCCTATTACTTGAATGTATACAAATGTAGTGGAGCCTGCAGGCAACATGCAGTATATGTGGACCAAATGCTCTCTCAGAGTAGAAAAGAAAACGTAGCCATACAAAGCCATCATTGTTTGCTGCACTTTGTATTTTCCATTCATGGCAACCTTGCTTTGCAAGGGTTTGTCTATCCCAGCATGTTCAGTATATGTTTGCAGAGGATATGTCTGCCTTTTTCCTCTCATTTTGTGGCTGCAGGTCTATTTCGAGAGTTGTGTTTGCATAACGTAAAAAAACAATCTCTGCAATCTATTTTAGTGTGGCAGAGCTGTTGCATAAGAAACTGATGACCTCTGTTTGCTGAAATTAAAATGAAGGGTGCAGTGGCACCTCTGAAACAAATGAGAACGAGAAATGCTTTATGAGAACGCATTAGGGATGTATTATAATAATAAGCAACTTTTTAACAACTTCTGTTTGCGCATTTAGATTACCTTAGCACAATAAACAGCTCAGCCCAGAATGAAGAGGTATGGATCAGGGGAACAAAGAGATCCATAACAAACACAAACACTACAACCGGAACTACAGACTAAAATATATGAAACCAAACAAGGAAAAGATCAATACCTCCAGTGTGAAGAGGCAGCAGTGAATAAAACATTTACTCAGGACGTTCAGGGCACTAGATGTCAGTATAGAGTCACAAACAACTAATAAAGAACAGCCCTGTGTCTGTGTCCAGGCCTGAACCCCTCAATATAAGGATAGGTACCAAAACCTGGTATTAAATGAGCCCCAGGGCTAAATCATGAAAGACTGTAGTAGTACCGAAAAGAACGGATGACTTTCGGTACTGAAGAAAATCCACAATATGTATTATTGCTACATAAATGCTGTTGCAAATTGTATCTCGCCAAACATTTCTATATGCAAAAATAACAAGAAATTCATCTAGGATGCTTTTTTTTTATTCATAAAGAGAGAGATCACTCTCAGAGGAAAAATCACTCATAGCTCTTGACCGAATAACTTTAGTAGCTTTAACAGCATTAATCAATCCATTTATACAGTGAAAATAACGCAGTATTCTTTCATTTCTTATCTATTTTAATGTATGTTTTATCTATTTTCTATTTCAGAATATGCTTGCCTAGTTCTGTTCTTAAGTTGTTTATTTTTTTCTGTTTTAAAAAAATAACAAAAAAACAATAAAAATACTGTCACAGTACCAGATCAGTAAGAGTAGTAATACCATTAAAACCTTATGCACACCAAGATATGTTCACTTGTACAAGTGAAGGTTTGACTAGTTAGCATGGTCCCGTTCTCCCCTGCTGGCAGATATTGTAACTGCATCGTCATTGATGGCCAGAGGCCTATAACCATTTTTTAAAGTATCAGTTTTTATGATAGTAGATATTTTGCCAGTGTCTATATTTAGAGGGCTCGCTACATTATCAAACTGACATAGTTTTTGCATTTACCATTGCAGTGATATCTAATATAATGTATTAAGTATAATACCTGGCTTCTCTTGCTGTTATAGACCTCCTTGGAAAAATAGTTAGACCTCCTGACCTAGTCAGTCAATTTAGTGATGCCACTGTAATGTCAAACTCTCTTCAAACTTCAGCCTTTGATTAAAGGGGTCTTATGATGCGATTTCATGTTTTGCTTTCTCTTTGGAGTGATACAAGCTGTTCATGCATAGATAAGATCCCTGAAGTTGCAAAGACTAAAGTTTCAAAACCAAATAGATATTCTTTATAAAGTTAAGACTCTGTCACACCCCCTTTAAACGGCTCATTCAAACACGCCCCCACACGTCTACATCACGATGTGGAAATATTTGCGTAATTCCACCCAAATGTTCACTCAAAGAAAGAAGGCGTGGTTTTAGTAACTGCAGTAGTGTTGATGCAGTCATGTCAGGGAGACGCTGTGTGTTTCACGAAAGCCTAGCACTTTATTTGGCCTTCTGAAAGTAGATGCATTTAGGAATCATTAAGATTACTTACAACAGAACAGCAACACATTTTATGGACAACCGTTTCGTGAACCTAGGAGACTAAGTAATTCTGACTTTGCTATGACAATCTGGCACTTCTGAATCAGCGACTGCAAGTATGTTTTGTTATTAGTTCTAGTATTTGCTATTGACTGTTCAAATACAGAGTTTTGCACATTTGCGTGTGTGTGTGTGTGTGTGTGTGTGTGTGTGTGTGTGTGTGTGAGAGAGAGAGCGAGAGAGAGAGAAAGAGAGAGACAGGGTCACACCACAGTGGAGTCAGCTTTCTTAATCACGGCTTGGGTAAACTGCAAACACATACGAGCTTCATCACTATGTCTGCCACGCGACTCTGTTGAACTGATGGTAAAACTAAGGACATTATTAACTGTCTTTATATTTATTTGAAAGCTGAAGCTCGCGATTATGGAAAGGGGCGTTACATTTCCCACGCGGCTTCTGGTGCCAATCACAATGCACTGGGTCATTTGGCCAATCAGAGCAGACTGCGCTTGTCGGAAAGATGGAGTTTGTAGAAAACAAAATGTTAAAATAGCATCATATGACCCCTTTAAGAGACTGCTAGGCTGAGCCTGTTGAAGTGCTCTGTTCCTGCTGAGATCTGTCTCTAATGTGACTGGAAGTGTACAGGGCTTGTGTGTGGAGTGGCAGCACATTGTATAATGGCACAGTGGACACAGTATCCGTCCTGGATCTCTCTTGTACTCATATGGACACAGACGCACATGCTCAAGGGTGCGACCCCTTTCTCACTGGCCCGTATCCATGAGACAACAGCATGATGCCAGAAACCTCTCATAAACAGCATATATGTTAGTAATGGGAGTTTTAATTTTCCTAATTATGCACTCACTTTCTTGGCTTAAACTGAGCCAGAGCAACCTCTGTCAACTTGAAAAACTAATTTAAAAATGCAGTGCATCACAAAATCATAAATGGATAGTGACTGAATTAGACTTTTATCCAACAATGATAAATTCATTTTCTGAACTGTAAATGTCCACTTTAAAAACTGACCGATGCACTGTTATGAGAATAAGAATATAAAGATATAGACTATGATTGTATTTGCACAGACTTCGACCTTCTCATGTGGACCATCACAATTCTTCTGATTCCTCAAAACTGGTTCTGTCAGAATTACATTTCTTAAATGAACAGAAGCAGAAAAATGCCGATTAGAATGCGAGACTATAAAAGTTAACGTTTATTGATTTACTGGATGTGCCAGTTAAAAATGTGCCGCTCGAGCTGAGGAAGAGCCCACGTTTACCGTGTCAGGTCAGATGACAGGGGGGATGATGATACGCTGCGGAGGAATTGGTTTTATGAGGTGTCAGAGACAGAGAGTGAAGCAGAGCGTGTACGTGACGCTGAGGAAGGTGCTGAGCGTTCACGTGGTGTGTGTGTTTGATGACTGGAGCAGGTGGAGGCACAGGACGCTCCAGCTCCACACACACTGCTGCATTGTCGCCGTTGTCTGAGCACTAAATATATATCAGCACGCAGACAAACACATGCACACAGACAGCACTTTACTCCAAAAACAACACGTATTAAAACATTTTAACTTATAAAAAAATAAATAAAAAAATGCAATGTCCAAAAAAAACAATGAGAAATGTTGCCTTAAAAAATTTATGAAATAAGTACTAATTACTAAAACTGAAATAACAAATATACAAAACTAAAATGAAAAACCCACACAACAAAATTACTAAAACTAAACTTAAAATAGAAACTAAAACGAATACATAATATTATAGCAAATTAATAATAATAAAATAACACTGCTTGAAAGTTTATCAGACCCCATAGAATCCTGCTTATAAAATAAAATAAGTTTCCATCTAAAATTGAAATGGTTTGTTACAAACACGGTCTGAAAAGACCCAAACTATAAAGTACATTAGTGTTGACTGTTCAAACAGTTCCTATTCAACAGACACCAACACTAGGCATTATAGAACAAGTATTCTGGGATTGTTGCACGTTAGATATTGCTAAAACATTGCTTTGCTAAACAGAGCTCTGATTAAGATGACAAACATTAGAAGAGCGGTATTCTATATATCAGGGGTTTATATTATTATAATGAAAGCTACCAAATGAAAATTGAGATTAAATGTGAGAATAGACCATAAAAGGATAAGAGGCACACAAAACTAGCGCTTATATGCATGTAATCAGTTGCTATGGCCAATTGTCAATTATACAGTGTAGTTATAATCATGCGTGCATGATTTATGTTCTTCAACATAAAATGTATGAATATTTTGTCAAGGCTGAACATCAATTTTTATGGGTTGTAATGGCTAGCTTGATTGCTAATTCCTGTTTTTTATGTCTTCCCGTGTAGCTGCCATACTTGCTCCTGAACTCTCAAGGTCCAGATGTGAAGTCACGCATGTACCCTGTGGTCTACGGAGAGAGCATCGAGGTTAACCCCAAACCAGAAAAAGAGATCAAGTGAGCAGGGCCATCCAAACTAAAGCTGGATACACAAGTCTGAGACAAACCAGTTTCTGTTTGGCACTTTTTCATTACAATTTATTCTATTACTTATAACGAACATTTCAATGGCACAAAGACTTGTATTTAGATACCCAAAATGAAAATTCTATAATTAATTAATTACCCTAATGTTGTTCCAAACTTTTAAGACCTTTGTTCATCTTCAGAACACAAATGAGGATATTCTTGAGCTTTCTGTCTCTGCATAGACAGCAAGGGAACTACCACGTTCAAGGCCCAGAAAGATAGTAAGGACATCTGTACAACAGTCCATGTGACATCAGTGGTTCAAACAGAATTTTATGAAGCTACGAGAATTATTTTTTTGTTCTTTTTTCTATTTTTTGATCATGTTCTTCATCATGATTTGAGAAAGACCAAAGAAAGAACATCTGCCCATTTGTACAGGGTCATATGTACAGTCTCACAAATTTCATAATTTGACTTGTGACCTAGAAATAGTGCAGAATCAGAAAAAAATCTTCTTTTCTATCATAAAATGTCTTAAAAAAAAAAAAAAAAAACTTGATTTCCAAGTTGGACTCAGACTTTGATTGAACATTCTCTTATTTACGTAATGTCTGACTCGTGAATTCTTGTCTTTTGACCGCCGTCAGGTTCAACTCTGCGGTGAAATACGCTTCAGACAGACACTTCCGTGACCAGGTGTTCTGCGCCCAGGTCCCGACCGCCACATCCTTCAGCGAGACGGTGGTGGCCGTTCAGAACTGCACGTGGCGCAGCTACAAGTCAGAGGTTCACTTCGAGCCACGGCACAGGCCGCTACACTTCCAAAGCACGACCATCGTGTACCCCAAGCACACCCGGAATACATACCGCACCACGCTGAACTACAACGGCAACAGAAACGCAGCCGGGCGCCGGCGGTTTGTGTCCACGGTCAGGCTGGAGTCCACCGAGGACGCCAGTCCATGCATCATTTACACAGAAGACCTCTGAGAGACACACATGAGAGGCATGTTATCCTTCCCAATATTCAAAAACTACAGTGAGAGTACATGGACTAAAACCCTGATTCAACGACGGATGCTCAGTGAGGGTCATTTTGTTCTTTTGCTTCCAGTGACGTTGGTACTTGATGGTGGAGATTAGCTGGAGTTCAGTGTGCGTTTGCGGTCTGTACATGTGTTTTACGTGTCAGTGATGTATTTATGTACATCTGGAGATTTTTTGCTTTTCATTTTAATATGCAGTCGTACCAGTGAGGTGGAGGGAAAAGCATTTGGGGCAAAACAGTTTCTGCTGTTTGCTGATTCAGAGGCCTGCAGGATTCATGAAAGATCTGCAGATTTACACAGAACTCAAAAGAAACTCCTAAAAATTCCACAAATTAAATCACAATCTTTTTATTAGTCATCATGTGTCTGGTTCTAAAATTTAGCTTGGTTGAATTTTTTATTTGTATACTCTGGCTACGATAAGATTGTAATCCAAAAATAAAACCGTAGGACTTTTATGCAATTTTCCATTTTAATTATACCATAAAATTCAGCCAATATTCCCCCCAAAAATGTAAAAACATGCCGAGTCCATGTGGGCCTACTTTATCATCTTAGTATTGCTGATTCTAACAAATGCTCAAACAGTTCATAATTAAAACAAAATGCATAAGCACATAATATATGGACGAGAGCACAAAGTCATTAGACCTTCGTCAGGTTAGATGCCGTATTGAATTTAACACAATGTCAAAGATTAAACACGTGCTTACCATGACTAAGGTCTACTGGCATTAATATGTAGACTATCAGAACTGGCTGAGGAAATATAAACTGTATTTAAGTTGCACTTATGGAAAGTTGTTGTTTTTTTTGACTGTAAATGTGTTGGTATGACTAAGAGCAAATCAACAGTTAGGAGCACTTGAAAGGTTGGACCAAAGATTCTGTAAAATTCAGAGAAAGGGAAATACAACCTTAAATATTTCCTTTTTACCTCAGAGAACGGAACGTGGAATAATTTCTTGCACAAGAGTTTCAGAAGCCACCAGACGTGCTAATAATTCAGTGGCCAAAATAAGAGCTGCACTCACCGGATGACAGGAAACAGAAGGTTGGACATGAAATGACTGGACTGAGCATGTGTTAGATGAGAGAATTCGGCATATTCTGATCGCAAATGCTGGATTTGAACAGAGACGGGGTTTATTGACCTCCTGAAGACTGTATGTTATACTTACGATTGCACGGTTAGATACTGTCAAAGGTAATGAGTCAATTGTGACTTTATTGGAGCCAGTTTGTCTAGAGCTCCTGTGTCCTCCACCCAGTGCATTTCCTCTTTCATGTATAACAAACTCTTTTGTGGAGCAGAGCTGGTGTTGTTCAGGGCGGTGATGAGATGTAACGGAGCAGTGCGCTGAGAGAGAGATATCGACTGAGATTTAAGGCATTATGGAGGTGTAAGTACGTCATGTCTGTCTTACGTCTGGACTATATGCTTTCAAATCTGTAAAGCTGAAGTGGGTTTTGTAAATTTGGATCTCTTACCTCATTCATTTTCTTTTTTTTATTTCTGATTTTATATACTAGAGATCTTCTGGTGACTGAAAATAGACAAACAATGACAGAGTATGTTACTGTCTGGTATGTGTTTGAGTTTTGAGAGGAAAAGCCTGGCAGTACAAATCAAAAGAGCTACGTTTAACTAGTGTAATACTGGAAACTAGTGCGTGAATATCCATGACACGATGAACAATCATCAGGGGTTGATAAGAGATGAAATTACAGGAAGGCATGACCGATAAATAACTTCCGGTTCACTCAAGATGGACGTGATAAGTTGATAGAGGAATATTAGCAGTGTTGAAAGCAGATCTGAGGGGAGATGTTTTATTTTTTAATCATGTATGAAATGTTATGATTACGTTTGTTTGGTGTACAAATGCTTTCCGCTAACAGATGGATTTAGTTTGATTTCCTAACACGGGGATTTGTGTTTCTGTAAAATACTTTCCTGTTGTATATGTGGCGTACAGCACTCGTAATTCTCTTTATATTTTTGTATAATTCCCAACTTGATGGTCTTCTTTTGGAAAACAGATGAGAAAGTAATTTAAGGAAAAAATGTATATCCAAACCGATGAAATAAAAGCCCCGAACGTATGTTTGCCTTCTTTTGATAAACTCTGGGTGTTTAATAATCTGTGAGGTAAGAATGAGTCTCTGTTTCCATGTACATTATCACTTACACAGCACTTTCCAGCTTAAGATGAAAAACCCTTCCACCGTCCTCCTGTTAAACTGCCAGCCGTGAGAGCGTATATCATTTTAATCCATGCATTCAAGCTTGCTTTAGGCTAGATCTCATTTACAGCAGTAGAGGATTACATGAAAGCAGTCAAATGATAAAACATTAGTATCATAAGAAGTGTATGTTAAAGCTACATATATTGCACTGAACATGTTTAATACAGTAAACGCTATTTTAATTTTACATATTCAAAAAAAAGCTATGAAATCAGTTTCTGCTCCCGTCTCTCATGTATCTTTTTATCCTGCTTCAACAAAAGATTGTATTGCCCACTCGTTCCCAATGCCTGACAGTTTTACTTTCAGAACGAAGTTCTCCAGTCTAATGATTTACAAACAATTGGCGAATCGTCTTGCCGGAGTCATTCTAAAGGAACTGGTCCTGAACAAATTGGATAGCAGTTCTTTGAATTTGCTTTACAGGATGGAAAGTGTGCTTAAATTAAGTGTCTCCACTTAAATTATTTGCCCACTTTATTGCTATTAAACATAAAATGTTGAATGTTTGCACTCTTCTGTGAACGGTAAGGCACATAAAACATACCTAGTAGGCTTCTAAAACAGACATTTCCCATTAACACCAAGAAGAAGTCAGCCAATCAAACTGTGATAATGCTAATATCGTCGTCTCAGTGGCAAAACGTTTCACTATTTACATCAATACCTCAAATATTGTACTTTTAATTGTTAAATAATATTTAATATAAACACTAAATATTGTAATATTCTGATTAATGCAAATGTGTTACGTTTACATGTTATAGACAATGAAGGTTGTTCATTTTTGTGACATCTGGGAATGTATTTTCTTGGACTGAAATACCAAGAGCAAAATATATTGGAAATATTTTTTAATATTTAAAATACATATTTTAGATATATTTTATCATATTTTAGCAATTATATTTAAAACTATATTATAATATTATATACTAACACTATAGTTCGGTGTGATGTTTAATGGGGGATTTTTCTGCCTCAAACTGAAGAATGTTCGAAATCATTCCAGCTTAGCTGCTTTTCATTCTTTCCGCAGCATGAACACAAGATGTCTGTTAAATGTCTTTGATAGAGCTGCAGAAAACAAAAGCAGCCTGGGGTCATGTGAAGGCCAGCAGCGCCCTCTAGTGCTCAACGTGTGTTTACTTGTAGTTCAAGTAAAAGTACAGCAGTACTTGCTTTTAAAAGTGCTTATGTACCAAAAGTACGTTTTCATTTTTTATGTCAATGTACTTTTATATTGCTGTAATACTTTCAAACTTTCAAGTGCAGTGAAAAAGTCATGTTTCCAGAAAAAAATGACTAAAGTGAAGTACAGATAGTCACAAAGTGCATCGAAGTACAATATTCTAGTAAATGTATTTTTGCTGTCCCCCTCTGGCTAGGACTATGTACAGTCAGGAACATCTAAAAAAAACTGAATATGGTGAAAATATGGTGCAACTTATTTAACAACAGTGGTACAATCAATACAAGACAACAAACAAATCAATGGCAATAAGCTTTTTATTTAAACATTAAGGCAGTGTCTGTTTTTTTCCATTTAATTTTTACACTGCTATCCACAAAGCTTGCTGGTGGCCAGGTTGAAATACAACAGTGTGAATATCAATCTTGCAGCAAATCACATAAATATGTACATCCTTTTAGGTCTATTTACACTCCTCGCTATAATACAGTGGGTCTTAATACAAAAAAAAGCAATATGCACAAAATGGTTGTACAAAAACAGAAGCCACCCAAATACCCACTTAACCTTTCCAATCTTAAGAGGCGCGACGATTACCGCTGTTTTCCCATCTCTCTCCTCTTCATTTGTTTTTATCTCTTAGCTTCATTTACGTTTATCAGTTACAAATGAGAATGCCTCCTCGTCTAAGGAAAGTGCAATACTGTCCTCAGTAAAAAGACCAAACAAACAGTCAATATAGAGGAAAGAGGGCTCGCTATACAAGAAAACACTGAACTTTAGAGTGACTTGTCCACTACATAAAATACTGTCTGGAGTGATATGTCAGAGAATGAATCTTAAAATCAGAGCAGAGCATTCTGGGATGTCTGTGTAGATGGTATGGTAAAAAAAAAAGAAACATTGTATAGCTACTGTTCGCACACCCCATTCAGGGATTTTGAGAGTGTATTTGGGATTGAAGTGACTGAAGATAAAGCCCCATTTTACAAAACCACACTAGGTAGTGCACTAAAACGGTCCTCGACCACCAAAGCAACAACAAAAGCCCCCACCGGATAAAACCCACTGCTGAAATTTTACATTTCATCTTTTAATTAGCTTCCAAAAATATCCCACAAGTCTGGAGATTACAATGAGCATTGCAGCTTGAACTGTTAAAGACACCTTTCATAGTAAAACCATGTGACAAATAAAAGTCAAACAATACGAATTAAAACATTTCATTATATCTAATATGCATGCAAAGCAATTAGTAACCCCACCGCTGAGGTGGTCCGAAAAAGAGGCGTTTTGGAGGAGACTGAAGGGTAAATGTCTCCTTCACGGTTTTAAATTGTGCCTGCGTGACATTGTACAACCCTGGCATAACAAGGAGAAAAGAAATACAAATTGTGCGTAGTCACTTGGTACTTTTAACTTCAGAAATGTATGTCAAATACATGGCACTTAACACTAGAATTATCTTTAAAACTGTACAGAGTGAAGGACTACACGTTATATGAGGTGTGGAATCTGTTCACCTCCATTTTATTTTATTACGCGGGATATATCTCCTCAAAAGAGCCCACAGACACACAATAAAAACTACATCCCGAACCCTTCGTTCAAGCACAGAGCGAAAGTAAAGCAGCTCTCAGTGAACGTCATGTCAAAGGACTGGCCAGACAGCATGGCTTTAACTCTTCAACAAATAGATGATGTGAAAACATCAGGCCTGCTGGGACATTCAGACCTGATAAAGCAGCTTCCCCTAAAGATGCGTCCACTCGCTCAACTCTCTGCCAGTGATTGTCGCAAGAGAGTGGAACACTAGACAAGGTACGTGACGAAACAAATCAACAAAACACACTGTATAAGAAAAACGAAAATAAATGCGGTGTAAAAAGTTGCATTCAGGTCGGCGTCTGTTGAAGTACACCGACAGGAACCGTTTGCCGACTAAGTGCTTAACTCGTTACAAAAAATATGCAAAGGCCCATGTACATAAAAAAGTTCTGACTAAACAAAACATCTCGCACATCTACTATCAAAGACAGATGACGGAAAAGACGATGTATTATTGGTCAGCTAGAGTCACTTCTGAGTGTCAAAACTAAAGTAAAAAATGAAGGTTTGATGTTATCAAATGAACATTATGTGTACCCTGTAAACCAATGATTTGGCCGCCCATGTAAACTCTCAGAAGTAGCAAGCTAAGGACAGCATGTTTCAGGATAAAATAAAATCTGCTTCAATACCAGTACAGTTTAGCGCAGGGATCAGCTAACCTGCTTCTTCTGAAGGTCTTGTGTCATCACACATACTCGGAGGGCCCAACAGCATCAGATCCGAAAACAAAAACAAAAGACAGGGTCATCTTGGCAACACGAGTCATCGTAAAGGACTGCAGATGCACATGAGAACTCAAGAGGTGTG
This sequence comes from Schizopygopsis malacanthus, assembly GCA_027474115.1. Lineage (NCBI taxonomy): Eukaryota > Metazoa > Chordata > Actinopteri > Cypriniformes > Cyprinidae > Schizopygopsis > Schizopygopsis malacanthus. The sequence goes on from CM049881.1 coordinate 12,449,191, forward strand.
TGTGTGTGGATGCTTATTTCTGCAGAGGATTCATCCAGCCTTTGCATTACACCACACACAAAACAAACAATTTGCAGTTGTATTACAGTATAAGAGTGTGTGTGTGTCCTGAGCAGTCTAATGAGGAATGCTCCAAAACGCTTCAACAAAACATGATGAGTCAACTCTGATAAGGCCTGCAAGACGACACGAATAGAAGTATATATAAAAAAAAAAACTAAAAAGTGATTCACCCTAAAAGTAGTCCTGGAGTGACGCACACGCTAATACATGTGTGCGCATTCACAAACACACTGACACATCAACACACGTCTGCAGCCACGTAATGCACTTCCACTGATGGCGTGAGTGCGTGCGCTTGGGGTGGGTTATGGGATGTGTGTTTCTATATGTATGAATATGTGTGTAGAGGTATCAGAGGGGGCATGAGCGCAGATGGACATGTGTGTTCCCGTATGTCAGTATGGACATGAGTCTGTGTGTGATCATGAACATCCCTGTTTACAGTAACAAGTTTCTGTTCATAAGCAGCAAATGTTCAGTCCTAGTGTGTGTGGCGTGCAGTGTGTGTTCACTCGCTGTCTGACAGGGTCTCGTATTGAGAGCACAGCAGAGGTTTGGGTTCTTCCTCCCAGGTGCGGGGTTGAGTCTGGCCCTGTGGAGGCGCCGATGTGCCCTGCTGCGTTGGGGAAGGTGAGGGTCCCGACATCATCCCGCTGGGGAGACGCATCTGCATGGTCAGGGGGTTGCAGGGGAATGGAGGGGGGCCTGAGAGGAGGAACCATAAAAAAAAATGCCAGAGAATATTTTAAATACATCAAATGTACAGTACCATTCGGTAGGATTTTGTAATTTTACAAAACATTGTCTCTTATGCTCACCAAGTCTGCATTTATTATATCATAAATACAGTAAAAAGTCACATTTTGAAATACTGCAATATAAAATAGCTTTTCTGTTCAAACGTATTTTAAAATATAATTTATTCCTTTGATGTCAAAGCTGAATTTACATGATCCTTCACAAATCATTCTAATATGCTGATTTGATGCTCAAGAAACATTTCTGATTTTAATCAACTGTTGAGCTGCTTGGTATTTGTTGTAGAAAATCCTGATACATTTATGTTCAGGATACTTAGATGAAAAATCTATTTTGATCTACTTTTCTGAAATTATATATTTTTATCTCGCTCAAAATGAAAACATACAAATCTTAACATGGATTTAACAAATTAACCCAAATATATTATATAATGATTTGAAATATTAGGTGAAATTTATTCAGTTATTTTAGGTTTTGCTAATATTTAACAAGTTTATATTGTGATTGTGTGTGTGGGCACATGTGTACCTGTAGATGAGGGTCTGTCCTCCCACACTCTGTTGGTGAGTGGGGTGTGACGGTTACAGTCTCCCTCAGAGTGGACAGAGGACACAGATGAAGGTCTCTCTCCTCCAGACAGACCAGGAGACTTAGTCTTGCGACCGTTAGAGCGCCCTCCTTTGGATTTAACTGAATCAAAAGACAGGACACAAATCAGAGATAGTTAGACAAACAAATATAAAGATATCTGAATATGTTTCCAAAATAATTCTCAGCTGGTGGATCATAACTCAAAAACAGGTCACAGGTCTGTTCTGACCAGGGAGAAAAGCATGCAAATGCAAATAACACATAAGAGAGGCCATGCTTATTTTGTTGTAGACATGAAAGGAAGGAAACTTTACCAGTCGCTTAGTATAAATTAGAAAAAATGGGGTGGTGCCAAAATGAACAGGTTAAGTCTTAACATTCTGTTAATAATTTACATGTGAGCACATTTGGTCCAAAAAAATGCAGCCAAAACCTGACATGCTGCCTTGATGGTAGCTGAATAACCAAGGGTTTATTTGGCGCACCTGGCAGGGAGTAGGGGTCTTCAGAACGCCCATCCGCTGAAGCTGGCGGCCCGACAGCAGCTGGCACGCCAACACTCATCGAGTTGACAGAGTTGGATGGCGAGCGATCGTCCATCTGTTCATCATACTTGCCCATGAGGGCTTTCCTAATGATGGCCTCCAGACCTATAGTATTACCGCTGGACTCTGGTGCCGGGTGACTGCGCACGCTCACAGGTCCTAAAACAGATGTTACAGTGGTTGTGTTAAAGAAACAGGAGTGTGTGAAGTGTTATTTGGCACGCTTTCCTTAAGAAACAGGACAGTGTATAAAATGAACAGCTGTTGAGGAAAAAAGACCACAACTGGATGAGCTGCACACCTGCATTTGTAGAGGCGGGCATGTTAAAGATTTCTGTCCCAGGTTGACCCTGGTCTAAAACAAAAACAGGAAGAGATAAGTTTGAGCCACTGTCGCCAGCAGCAATAACATACATATTAATGTCAGTTAAAACCCAACAAGTTCAGTCCCATTAACTCACTGAATTCAGCCTCTGTGCCGACCACCATCTTCTTAATCATTTCCTTCTTGCTCTTGACAATAGCGGAGTTGCTCTCAGTCAGTTTACTGAAGAAGGCTGGTGGTTGAGAGCTACTGGCAGGTGAACGAGATCCCATACTGAGACACAAAAGAGAAGAACGAGTAATGAAAATACAGGATGAAAGATTATGTCCAATTTGTGAATTAATCCTTCCATCGAGTCAAATCGTTTTATTGATTCGTTAAAGAATGGACCCTTTTCACAGACTGACGACGTGCTTCCAGAGATATTAAAAATCGAATGAAAATGCAAAAATTATAATTGTAGTTTCTGTCCACCACTATAGCAGTTCACCCAATTATCAAAATTTAAAAAAGGTCAACTTGATAGAATCAGTCTGAATCATTGTTCGAACCGATTCACTCTAATGAGTCCGACTCCCTTCAGTATTGTGTGAATGCATATGCTCGTATGTTATATACCCCTGCTCTGCCTGTTCATTAGGGTAGGTGGCTCCTGGCGTCTCCGGCTCCGAAACAGCCCCTGGTGGTGAAACAGGTTCAATCCCATCGGCAGCTAGACTCACTGGAGAGGCCTTACTCTGAGGAGGAGACCTGTCTCTCCCTCTCTCCCTCTCAGCAGCGCCTTCTGGGGTATAGCGGGCGTTAGGGTCTGTGGGGGTCTGAGCTTGGGGGGCGCTGGGAGGACGAGTGAGATCCAGCACAGAGTTGTGATACCCAAACAAAGGCTGTAGAGATGATTGTCCCCCTATTTGGCCTTGCTGCGACTGGCGCGTATAGTCTTTAGTGATCACCTCCTGTAAAGAGAAAACATAAATTTGGTGATGTGCAAGCAGGAGACAAGTACACATACATTTAGATTATATATTTTTTTACCTTTGTAAAATGTAAAATTGATAAAAAGATTATAAAATTGATTTTAGTTGTGACAGTCATAACAGATGGTTTAATTTAACTGTCTAGAATTTGCGGGGAATTTTTGTGGCACTTACACTGATGTGCTGGGCGAGGGTGACTACTCTCTGAGAGCCTTTGACGGTTGAAGGTGCCTGCTGACCTGGAGAAAGTCTGTCCTCAGACACATACAGATGTTCTAGTGCCTTTTGTTGAGCTACAGAGAGGACAGGGAAGCACACATAGACAGGAAGAGAAGAAGACATGAAAGTGGGGTTGAGTATGGTGTGGCAGAAGGCTCTGGATACTCTGAGGGTAAGAGCAGAGACGGGTGTGTAAGCAGTGCGGTCACATACAGGCTCTGGGATTACACTCAATGACTTGCTCACATGTGTGTTCAGAGATCAAGCCAACATTATGGAGGCATCTGACTGTAGTGAAGAGTAAGCACTGTGCTGATTAGCAGAAATGCTTTGAACATTAACACAATAAAACAGAAGCAAAATGTGTGTTTTAAATGAGCTGTGAAGGTAGGAGAGGTGGATATATCTGCTTTACTACCAGGCCTAAGAACCAGAGATATTTTCCTTTTTCTGCAGCTGTAAATTTGATTTCCCCAACTTACATTTTTATGATTAGAGCTTTACAATTAATGAAAGTAAAAAATCAGTATCTCGGTATCTCAAAATATTTACAGTTTCAATAAATGACCATCCATACAGTATAAATTGCGGGTCTCTCTTTTTCTTTGAAACCACAATAATGGGGAACACTGCTGACTTGCAAATGGCCCGGAAGACAATCATTGACACCCTCCACAAAGAGGGTAAGTCACAGAGGGTCATTACTGAAAGGGGTGGCTGTTCAAGGAGTGCTGTATCAAAGCATATTAAATGCAAAGTTGACTGGAAGGAATAAATTGGATAGGAAAATTTGCACAAGCAACAGGGATGACCACAAGCTTGAGAATACTGTCAAGCAAAGCTGATTCAAACACTTGGGAGAGCTTGAAAAGGAGAGAACTGAAGCTGGAGTCAGTGCATCAAGAGTCACCACGCTCAGACATCTTCAGGAAAAGGGCTACCAAGCCACTTCTGAAACAGAAACATCATCAGAAGCATCTTGCCTGGGCTAAAGAGAAAAAGAACTGGACTGCTGCCCAGTGGTGCAAAGTCCTCTTTTCAGATGAAAGTAAATTTTGCATATAATTTGGAAATCAAGGTCCCAGAGTCTGGAGGAAGAGTGGAGAGGCACAGAATCCATGTTGCTTGAAGTCCAGTGTAAAGTTTCTAAATTCTGTGATGATTTGAGCTGCCATGTCATCTGCTGGTGTTGGTCCATTGTGTTTTCTGAAGTCCAGTCAACACAGCCGTCTACCAGGAAATTTTATAGCACTTCATGCTTCCTTCTGCTTACAAGCTTTATGGAGATGCTGATTTCATTTTCCAGCAGGACTCGGCACCTACCCACACTTCCAAAGGTACCAAAAGCTGGTTCAATGACCATGGTGTTACTGTGCTCGATTGGCCACTTTATGAGAATATATGGGGTATTGTCAAGAGGAAGATGAGAGACACCCGACCCAACAATGTAAATGACCTGAAGGATGCTATCAAAGCAACCTGGGCTTCCATTACACCTGAGCAGTGCCACAGACTGATTGTCTCCATGCCACGCCGCATTGATGCAGTAATTCATGCAAAAGGAGGCCCTACCAAGTATTGAGAAATTAACATATTTATCAGAAGCCTGACAAATTTTTACACCCCAAAAATGTGTAAGCCATAATCATTAAATATTCAAGAAATAAAGCTGTGAAATATTTCACTCTGTGTAATTAATCTATATAATTTATGGGTTTCACTTTCTGAAATGAGTGACAAAAAATATCATGATATGCTATTTTTTTTTAGATGTACTTGTAGTCAAATGTAAATTGTATTGCTTTTGTTTTATATATATATATATATACTCATGTATTAAATTCCGATGAATTGAAAAATCTTAATGGACTTCTAGCACATCCAAGAACAACATCTGTAAAATGCAGAGATGTGAATCTTGAGGAATTATTGATTATAATCCCACAATAGTTCCAGACACTTTACAACAGTTTCAGTATTTTTAAATATATATAAAATACATGTTATGTTGATGTATAACAATGCTGCTATATAACAAATAACAGTTGTGCTGCTTACTATTTTGAGTACTTCTCACTTCTCAATCTCACTCACCTCAAACTTTTGAACAGCAGTGCACTAAAAGCAAGACTCATGTGTTTGATACTAGTGAGATTTTAGTCTTTTGGCTGTAGATTCGATAAGATGGTGGAAGAAGCCAGTTTTTCAACAATCAATAAGAACCAAACACCTTGAAAATCATTCAGCTCCAGATCCATCTTGACCCTCTTTCTCTATAACTTGTAAAATTTGTTTGCTTCATGCAGCTATCAAACTGTCAAAGTGCCAGTGCCCTCCCTCCCAAAAAAAAAGAGGACATGAAACAGGAAGCAAACATGTAGAGCTATGGAATGTTCCCCAAATAAAAAAATAAAAATAGGTAAAGGGGGAACACAAGAGGCAAGCCGATAAAGACATTATGAAACAATGAGCAACCACATGACTGTTGAATGACTGAGCTCTTAAAGTTCACCTCAGGATCTCTCTCTGGTCTAGAAAAGCTTGTCTCCAGACACGTCATTCTGGACCGTTAGGGCGTAGAGTGAATTATCCATCCACTAAGATATACGCCTGTGGCCGTTACAGAGCAGAAGCTCAATTCATTTAATAAGCTTCATTACATTAGTTTGTGGAAGTTTTGACTGAAACGTGCAGGATCTCCCCTCAAAATATGCAAAACGCGAGGTAAACCTTTGGTGGTCTTTAAGCAATGCTTCAGACGCCAAAAAAATATAAAAAGCCATAGATAGAAGCATTTAAAAAATAAATATATCAAATAAAAAAATAACGAAGGATTATGGAAACCGGGTTGATTCTGATCAATGCCAACCACCACAAGCGTGCACTAGGCCACAGACGTAAGGGGGTGGGGATGGGGATGGGGCAGGAGAGGTAGAGGAAGAGTGGAGGGATGGAAAGGTGTTGGGTGGATTGGTAGAAAACAGGAAGGACAGGGAGAGGAAGGGAAGGGAGGGAAGGTGGAGTTAACAGCCCAAAGGTCCCAGAGCGTCTTACCATCACATGTGCCGTTGGTTGCGAGCGCACCAGTCTCTGGCATCGCCGCATCACAAGAAATTTGATGCATGATTATCGCGTTTATGAAGTTGGCCGCTGTCATGGTGGTCTTACCGAGTGCTCGAAGTTCGTGTTCCTGTATGGACATCACTTTGTTTTGAGTCTTTTCCCTACTTGACGAGCTGCTGATGCCATCCCCACCGCGGGACGGTATGGAACTGTTGCCACTGTTGCTTTCGGAAGCCAGCAAGGGGTGCCCTCGACTTGTGGGCAGACCGAGGTGGGCACCAGGGGCCTGGCTGTACGGAGAGGGGTATGACCCACCCGCACCAGGGCTGGCCAGCTTGGGGTCAGACTTGGAAGATGAAAGGTCCTGATGTTTGGCCAGACCTCCACGCCCATGGCTTTTGCCCCCATCTCTGTTTGAATCTTTAGCGTTTGAGTCTGTACCGGATGGGTAACCCTCATTGGCTAGACCAGACCGAAGGTGCCCACTGAAGCCCTGGTAGCGAGCAGATCCTGGTTGCCTGAAGAAAGAAAGGTAAACAAATGATGTTGTTTATCTCATTGGACTGACCATCAGGCAGCAGTTTGAGCAGTGGAGACTCACCGCAGCACAGAGGGACTGTTGTGTTCAGAATTGGGCAGGCTCTTTGAGCTGGTGTTGTGCAGAACGCTAGGTCTCTGCTGCAGGCTGTCCTGGGGACGAGGGGAGAGCGCAGATGACTGGTGACTGTATGGATGAGACAGGGGACGAGAACTGCTGCTGCCACCTATCTGTTCTGGTGCTCCTGTTTGGACACAATGTTCAGACATTTAGCAAAGCTGATCTGCATATTGATTATTGGCTAAAGTACACAGACACCGAACAATTCAATATTAATCAAATTATAATTACAGCTATATATATATATATATATATAAAGCTATATAGAAATGGAAAACCTCAAAAACTAATAAAAATGACTAAAGTACATTACTAAAATAAACAAAAAAACAAACTAAAATTAAAAAGAAAACTGAAAATATAAAAATAAGTCACTTGTACATATTGATAAATACTATATTAATGGTTCTAAAATAACACAGCTGTAAAACAGTTAATGATTTGTCAAGTTAATTGTAAAATCTGTCAATAAGCTAAATTAATTACAATTAATCCTATAAATATTTGCTGAGAAAAGCCCCCAAAGGCGACGATATAAAGACGTTCCTTAAAGTGGCTGTACACATTAAAAGTAAAAGGCAGTGAGGGCGCTCACCTGGTCTCCATATAGGGGCATGTTCCACGTTACCATGACCGAGGGACTTGTCTCTTTCTCTGTCCCGATCTTTCTCACGCTCTCTCTCTCGGTCTCGTTCCCTGTCCCTCTCTCGATCCCGTTCTCGCTCTCTGTCTCTCTCACGATCACGCTCTCTTTCCCTCTCTCTCTCCCGTTCTCTTTCTCTCTCTGAGGATGTCGAACTGCCTTGGATCTTGCTCATGTGAGAGGCTCCCACTGTTGAGAGATAGAGTTATAAAGTGAAGTGAATGGCTCTTATACAGAAAATTAGTTTTAAATCACCATGTTGTGTTTGTTTGAGTGTGTTGCTTTGTACCTGGTGAGATGGGAGATGTGTTGTAGGCTCCGCTGGGGAAACCTGGAGAGGTTCCTTGGATGTATGCGATACGATCCATTTGAGATGCAGATGTTCCTGCAAATGGACAGAAAAAAATGAATGTGCCTCTGACAATCATAAGTATGTAACACGTCATTTTTAATATAACTGCCGATTTTTGTATTCAGCTATATGACCAGGTTATTTGGAATAGTTCTCCCAAAAAAATATTTACCATTGTTTACTAACTCTCATGAAATTGTCAGTGAATAATGACTTAAATTTTGCTCTATTTCTTTAGAAGATTTAAAATATGTTAAGGTAAAAGCCCCTTTAAGGACCCCTCACCTCTGGGTGTAGGTGAGTAGGTTAAGTTAAGAGACTGCTCTCGAGATGTTAGGCCTCTGAGCAAGTCGGGTCTCTGCGCAGCCATGGCAGCAGCGGCTGGCCACTGGTGCATCTGCTGGGAGGTAATGTAGTCGTTGAAGAGCGTTTGTCTGTTCTCCAGAGCTGCTGTTTCAGGGAATCCTCTGATCAGGTAGGGTGGGTAGTGGTGAGAGTAGCCAGGGCCAGGGTGCAGGTGACGGGGCAGGTAATACGCTGCTGTGGAGACAAGAAACAAAATTATAAATACATTACATAATGCATGATATACTACAATTTTATTCAAATATAAGTTTGGGGCCAGTTTGTTCAAGTCGATTTTGTTCACCAAGGCTGCATTTATTTGTTCAAAAATACAGTAAAAAGTTATATTGTGAAATAATAATATAATTAAAAAGAACTGTCTTCTATTTGAAAATATGGTAAGATTTGGTTTATTCCTGTGATTCAAATCTGAATTTTCAGCAATCACTACTCCAGTCTTCAGTGTCACATGATATTTCAGAAATCATTCTAGTATGCTGATTTGGTCCTTAAGAAACGTTTTTTATCAATGTTGAAAACAAATGTGCTGCTTAATTTTTTCAGAATTCATTAAATATGAATTTGAAAATAATAATATTTATCTAAAATAGAAATCTTTTCTAACATTATAAATATTTATACTGTCACTTTCAAATTTTGAATTTAAAGCATCCCTGCCAGGGGTGTCAAAATGATTCGTTGCATCGTGATGCGGACATGGGCGTTTCTGCATCAATGCAGTAATGGACCATTATCGATGATAGACTATGACGTCATTCGCATATGCAATTGTCACATGAGTATTAAAAATGCACTCTATTTTTAAATCTGAGCTTGGCTTTTTCCCACATATGGCACGTGTGAACGTTAGAGACCAACGCTTTATTGCACAGAATATGCGCTGTGAGACGCGTGAGCATTGCTTGTGCTTCTACTCCACTCGCTGTTATTTTGGTCTTTAACTTTAGATATGATTTCATTTCTGCTGTTTGGAATACAGTACGTATTAGATGCACTGAACTCATGTACTGACAGACTTTCACGTGCGCTTTGTGTTTGTCCTGAAGAGTGCGGCTGTGGTTAAATGCACTTGCATTACTTTTATAATACGAAATGAATGTAAAACAGTCAGTTATGTTTTCAGAACAGTTCAAAACATCTGATATGTGGAAATAGATCTGTGTATTATTGTGAATGAAGTCTATTAAAGCTGCATGTGTCTATGATCTCACCAGTAATAATCAGCAATAATGCTGAGGATAAACGTGCAGATTAAAAATGTTTTAATTTTAATAAATGTAATTACATAATTATTATTATTATTTTATTAATATACATATAAATAAAATGGGAAATATCCTGATATCATTATACATTTTTATTAAATAATTTTTTTTTTTACTGTCTGGAAATCACATGTTCCCTGATTTTCCAAGTATTCCATAATCATGGCAATTTGAACCCTAATATTTGTGTTGCTATACTGCAAATACCTGGCTCAATCTGTATTCCCCTGGGCAGAGTAGAAGGGTCAAATGTTAGAGGTATCTGGCCACGGTACATATCCGTTCCCAGCCCCTGCAGGATCCTCTCGTAGGCCAAAGACGCAGTGTGCTCACCAACTGCCAGTGGCGACTTAGTGGAGCTCACCTCTCGAGGGCTGGGAGTGGCTTTTCTCTCCTGCTGCTGGGCCTTACTAGAGCCTAAGTCACACAGAGTGGAACAACATTTAAACATCGTACAAACTACCACCAGCTCTTGAAAGCCAGTGATTGGTAGAACATGATACCTTCATGTGTGCGCTGTGAGGTTTCTCTGCCGGACAATGGAGAGGCTCTGTGCGAGGGCGGAGGGTAGCCGGATCTTTTGTGATCTTCATAGCCCACTGGACTGTGGTGGGGTCTGCTGCTCTGCTCTCCACTAAGTGCCAATGGAGAAGTACGGGACAGAGAGCCGGGGGTGCTGACTACAGCGCTGGGTCGTGATTTGCTCCCTACCTCCTCATAGCGGGCCCTGTCAGACCCTCTGTGCTCGGGCCTGAGCTCTAGATGAGAGGACAGTCCAGAGTAAGGCCGAGGAGAGCTGGCGATGATGGACCGCACATCATGACGCTTGGATGAGCCAACAGGCTCTTGTTTCAGAGGGGTGCCCTGTAGAACACACATTTAGTGAATATTCAGTTAATTTGACACAGGGGTGGTATTGATGTTTAAAGCATATTGTAAAGGCAATATTTTAATCTCATCAAGTCTTGTTACTTTTGGATTTTCTTTATAGTTTTGAATGTATTTAATGAACAAACTATTAAAGAATGACAAATGTAAGGATTTTCATCCAGAAGAAATGGGGTCAATAGAACCTCTGGTAAGAGTTATTTGTTCTGTCAGGCATCTTTATTTTTAAGAGTGTAGAGGTACAAAAATGTACCCTAGTTCTCATAATTTTGTAAATTTCAGTAGTTATAGCTTCAGACAAAACTTCTGAATATGAAATAACCATGGGAAGAAAAGTGTAATACTTTCAGGATTTTACTGTATTAAAATTAATTTGTCAGATATCCTACCATACCAAGAAAACATCAATCAAAGCAAGTCACCTGGGTGATTGAGCCCTCCTTAGGCTTGCCGATCACAACTCCCTCAGGAGGGATCAGGTGGATGGAGCGTCCTCCCTCTTTGACGGTGGTCACCATGCTCTCGTGAGAGCGTGATTTAAGAGAGTCAGTGGGATGACCAGGGCCCCGGGGTGATGGGGAACCCTCTCTTTTCATCTGTTTAACCTCTCGGCGCTGACAGTCATCCCGTGGGATTCCTGGGAGAGGAAAAAACAGATGTAAGTCGAGGGAAATGAGAGCAAGAACTAAAGGTGATCAGTTGAGGTTGAGTTTCTGAGATCATGCTGACCTTGGGATATGGATCCACGGATGTGATGTAGATGAGGACTATCACGCTCGTGAGGCATTGCTCGACTGATCAAGCCTGCAAAAGAGAGAGACACCGTAGGTGAAAGAACGTTAATGGGAAAAAGGATAAACAGTGGAACTCTGTTGTCCATGCTTGTTAAAGAAGGGCGTCTTATGCTTACCTTCAGCAGCAGATAGTGAGTCTCTGATGGGTGGCACACGAGAAATGCCAACATCCATCATGTCATAGGTCCTCTTCAGCCCAGCCATGTCTCCACGACCTTCTTCCTTAGAATTTGGACCCCCTGTGTGTTCAAACACAAACAGTATTCAGAGAAAATTTCTCCTTTCATTAGGTTCTGAGCATTTGCATGTTTATGTACACTTACGGTCAAAGGAAAGGATGTGTCCACTAATGCCCTCGTAGACTACGTGCCCCTTAGGAGTGTCTTCTCTGCTTCTCTCTCTGCTGGGGCTGTCCTCAGTGATCAGACGGGTTATTGTGCCCTTATACAAAACATCTGCAGGAGTCCCCTGAAGAAATGACAGGAAAGGCTTGAAACAGAATGATAATTTTTTTGACGTATATCCAAGTGATACTTTGTTTAATGAAAAAAAAGTAGGATGTAACTTTATTTTGAATGGATTGTTGCTGTTTGCCAATTGCTGCGAGTAGAAGTCATCAGAGAAGAGATGTCATTTTGAGGGGGGAGGGGACATTAATGCTTTGAATGAAAGATTACAAAACTAAAAAATAATAATGATGTGCATGGATAAATCATTTATAATAAACATGTCAATATTGCATAAAAACAGTCAAAATGACTTTAATCCACACATAAGAGAAAAAAACAGAAAACAATCAGCAGAAAAACTGCTTCAGAATAAGAAAAAGTCAACAAAATATGAAATAATTTACTTTAGAATAGTATGCAATAATAAAATGTGAACTATAAAATGAGGTAAATTTACAAAGATAGTAACTGGTCAATTTTGATTTACATTTTACATTTATGCATTTAGCAGACGCTTTTATCCAAAGCGACTTACAGTGCATTCAGGCTATACATTTTATGTCAGTATGTGTGTTCCCTGGGAAACACACAACCTTTTGCACTGCTAACGCAATGCTCTACCACTGAGCCACAGGAACACGTTTGATGTTGTCTTTAAAGGTGATGCATGTAATCCCTCCCTGAACCACACATACAAAATAATAATTATATAAATTATTTAAATGTATATTTGTATGATGTGATATATTAGAAAATCTTCTGTGAAAAATATATGTTTTCATCATCACAATATGACCTCTCTGCCTGTCAGCACGTCTCAATTTCAGCTGAGGGGTGATCGAGAATTCACCCACAGGAGGCGGGTCTTTGTAGAATTTAGTCAAATCCTGATTCAAGATATAAATATATTCAAGATGTGACATAAAATTTAGCCAATCAACGTCCTCAAATCTTAACTGAAATGGGTGATTTTTCTGTCGCCCCAAGCTGCTAAAATCAAGGCTGATCTCGTTTTCTGTAGTGGCGCAATTTTCAATTACGTGACAATGGCGGACTCAGGTGTTATTAATTCCGGACACAAACCTAACTCTGTACAATCTCTACTACAATGTCCGTTTGAGAGGAGAACTTTGGCAGAAAAACTGAAGGTAAAGGAGCTGGGTCTAGATCAGCCTGACGGTTTGATTTATTGTGAAGGAATTGTGTGCAGCCCCACCTCAAAAAAATTTCACCAGCCGCGACTGGTAATAAGTAAAAACACTTGTTGAAAGAATTTTTCCAATTATAGTGTGTAAAGGCAACTATGAGTAAAAGATGTAAAAAAAATAATGCATAAATCATGCCACACAAAAACCTTTGTAATTTTAGGAAGACTACAATGTACATGAAGGAGGGTAAGACTTCCTGGGGCCTGACCTGATTTGACCATTTTGTTGTGAGAAAAGAGGAAGCAAGCACTCTGTGTCAATGGTATTTCATAATTATATTTTAAGGTTACAGTAACTAAAAATATGATCATGTTGATTTTGTGCTACAAAAAAGGTAGACATCTGTTCAAACTGTTGCAAAAAATCGTAGCAGGACAAATTAATTTTAATAAAAATTTTATATTTAACTGGCGGACTGGATAATGTTTCAGCATTACATAACACCGTATGTCATGCAGCTGCATATAACCGTATCTCAGGTGAACTCTTACTGACAATGACTCCTTATCTCCCAATAAATCTGCCAATGTCACACAGTTAAACACACAGAGCTTATCTCTGGTCTGATTAAATGCTCGCCCTAACCCATTCTGATTTGTTTGAGTGTGTAATGCGTCACAGTAGGTCAGTTGGCACACTGAGTACGTGTTTGAGTGATCAAAACATCAGACTGCGTAGGCGTATAAACACATTAATAAAAGGAGAGAATAGGATTGGACCCAGTATACCTGTTGCTATGGCAACTGATTACCAGTTATGTCATATGACGTGATATCGCTGTGACACAAACTGCCGGTTCCATTCGATTTTTGAAGGGGCTTTTATATGAGCTGACTGATTCCAAGAATGAGAACATCACGGAACAGAAAAATGCATTGACACAGTTGTAACCACAATTATGAACCAAGTTCACTGTCCATTTTCCATTTTTAAACATGTTCTGGGCAGACAGAAGCTTCTTACCTGAGTGATTGAACCTCCTCGATATGATATGGAAGGTTCTTGTTGCACACGTGTGCCAGGGATACCCTTTGTGATGCTGCCACCCTGAACAGCTGGCATGGGGCCTGTGAGAGCGAGTTAACGTTTTCAATCTCTTCATGACATGAGCCTTATTTCTGCTTTTTAATCTCTTTGAATTAAAACTGAATTGAGATGAGGAATAATGATTTGTCCCAAACTCACTCCGTGACGTAGCGCTGTCTTGTGAGGAGAGATTCTCAGTCTGAGAGGAGGCGGTCCCGCGTGGAGACAACTGCTCCTGTTTAACCACTGGAAACCCTCCTGAGGAGATAGAAAAAATTTTGTTGGATATGGAAAATAGACAGTTGACATGTGATCTCTCACAATCACGACTCAAACTCACCCATTTTCCTCTGGTCCATCCAGGAGAGAGCCAGAGATCCTGGTGCTGGGATTTTCCCATGGTCAGAGCCATGAGAAGGGTTGTGCAGTTGCATTGGAGTACCCTGCAATACAAAACAACATGTACACCAATGTAATTATGCATGTTCACATTAACAAGGCCGTTAAAACACTGAATGTATTATACATAATACTAATGATAGGTCCCAGTTATACGACTTCCAAAGAACATTTGTACTATGAGAGATTATGTGCTGCTTTTACCTGCGTGATGGAACCACCAGGTTTGGCAGAGGAGATGAGAGGAGGGGGTTCTGGGATATGGAGAGGCCGCACTGCAGCCATTCTCTCCTGTTGCTGTAGAGTGGGAGCCAATGCTGAAAGAGGGAAATTAAAAAAATACATAGTCTCAATAAGATTAAAAATAAAGTTTAACTTATTAACTATATTATTTACACTACTGGACAAAATTAGGGAATAATTCAGATTTTTTTTTTAAGAAATCGTTTATGCTCAACAAGCCTGCATTTATTTGATTAAAAATACAATAAAAACATTGATGGTGTAAAGTATCAGAGTTTTCTTTTACCAATCTAATATACTGATTTGGTGCTCTATTATCAATCATTATTGGTGCTCAATTATTAAAAATTGTTCTTATAACTTTCAATGTTCAAAACAATTTTTGCTGCTTTATATTTTTCAGGATTTTTTGATGAATAGAAAGCTCAAAAGATAAGATAAAAATAAAACTTTTCTGCAACTAAATAAATGTCCTAACTGAAATATATTTAAAATATTTTGTGGCCATTGCATTCTTAAACTCAATGGAATCATGTGAGATTGACACCATAGAAATGTGGAAAAAGAAATATGATGGAACAAATAAGCTCTAATACTAATTAGATATTATTATTAGGGATGCACCGAATGTTCGGCAACCTAAATTGTTCGGCCGAATAAGCAAAAAGACTGAATAATTTGTACCGAACAATGACGTTACAGCGATCAAATAGAGGCGCGCACTAATGCAGCAAACACGTCTGCAGTGTGGAAGCATTTAAAACGGTCAGAGAGAGAGAGACGCAAAAAACCGACAGCGAGAGATTGCTTAGCACTGCATCTCATGTCTCCGATGAGAAGAGGAAGGGGTGGTTGTTGCTGGTTACTGTGATGATTGAAATCGCAAAATGGCCTCAAACGAAATGGCCTAAAATACGCATGAATTGCATGTATTCAAACAGCGCTGCACGAGCTCACGGAACCAGGGTTCAAAGTCCAAAGCGCGAGGACATTCTGCGCTGAAACAATGTTACTCACCATTTGCTCATTTTTATTATTTTTTAAAGGCGTGTGACAATGTGATACATGTGACAAACATCTTCCTAAATTCGTAATGAGATATATCTGAGAAATAATAATAATTACCCTACAACAGCTGTATTAATACATTTACTATAACATTCACCAATAGTATTCAAATTGGGATCTGTAATATATTATTATGTTTTAAAAGAAGTCTCTTCTGCTCAGCAAGGCTGCCATTTATTTGTACAGAAAATAAATACATGCCTGATTCAGAAAGGGGGTCTCAAAAATGGCCCAAAAAATATTATTTTACTATCTTATTCATTTTAAGTTAAATTGTGCTTTGCTGATATAATGTCTGATAGGATGTATACAAATTTTCCAGTGTTAAGTAAATTATTATATATTTTTTTTGTAAAGCAGCACAAAACAGTAAAAAGCAGATTTTGGCTATTTAATTAATGCAATAGTGAAGAAAAAAGGCAAATTAGGCCTACATGGGGGAGAAAAAAAAAGTGAAAAACCATGTTCGGAATTCGGCCCAGTGTTTCATTTTGTTCGGCTTCGGCCAAGAATGTTCATTTTGGTGCATCCCTAATTATTAATAATTAGATTATAATTATAATAATAATAATTAGTGCTGTCAAACGATTAATCGTGATTAATCACTTCCATTACAAAAGTTGTTGTTTACATAATAAATATACACAGTATGCACACGTTATGTAAATATAAATACAAACACATCCGTGTATATATTTGAGAAAAAAATGTTATGTTTATATATTTATATATAATATAAGAATATGAATATATAAATGTATAAACAAAAATATTTTCAAAATATATAGTATGTGTGTGTTTTTAGATAATTATACACAGTAAACATACATATATACTGTAAACAAAAACTTTTATTTTGGATTCGATTAATCACGATTAATTGTTTGACAGCACTAATAATAATAGACTTACGATCGTCAAATGCATCCGCCACAGGTGACAGGCAATATCTCAGACTATTGTCTATACACGATACTATCTTCTATCGACACAACCCTACTTTGCACTCAAAGAAAAAAAAAAAATTTGTTTAAATATAAATAAAATCTAAAATCAATTGTTTTAAACTGTAATGATAATTTCCAATAATATTACTGTTTTAACTGTATTTTTGATCAAATAAAAATCTCAATTATTTTAAACTTTCTAACATGTTATATTTTAGCTAATGTTATTACTGTGTGTGTATATATATATATATATATATATATATATATATATATATATATATATATATATATATATACACACACATATATAATGTTTTATGACAATTATTATTATTTTTGACCTAATTAACAGGGCTATGTTGTCTTACAGGGATTGTAGAGTAGCAGCTGTTCATGTGTGAGTTTGGCCATGTCTCTGGGAGAGAGCTGGTACGGTGACATCACTGGCCGTCCTAGACCTACAGCCCGAAGATCATCAGCCCCGGGAATCTTTTTACCATCTGCAAGAGGAGAGAATGCCCGAGATTTATCTGCACACATGAAAAAAAACAACATTCAAAGGTGATTGTCAAACTGATCATTTCTGGATAGCATTCTATGACACTCTGTTTTTACTGAAGGTGAAAATCTCAAAGCTCAAATCATCACAACCCCTGCATCAAAAGCAGCAATCTCAATCTCCAGTGTGAAAACACACAGTCAGCAGTTATTCAGACTCTTCCTTGCACACATTCACAGCTCATCAGGCTCATCAACACACTGTAAGCTGGAATCTGCGAACTTAGCGGCATGCAAACACATCTGCAAATCATTCACACTCCCAGAAATCAACACGCTTGATTAGAGTCTGCTCCAACAGTGAGTATGCGTGTGGTGTGTAAACCTACGTAATCCATGTAGCAGAGCCTGAAGCCATCTCTCGTTCCCCTCCAGCTCTGCAGGGACAGACACACTGCAGCTCATCACATGGCCATGACCCAAGACTCTTTCTCTCTCCAAGTACTCGAAAGGAGCAGTTTTGTGACTTAACTTAGTTCTGAGTGCCCAAATTAAATAACACCATTATCTATTTTTAATAACAGGATATTTCCCTGTTGAGGACACCTTCTCCCATAAAATAACATGTAATAAAACCGAGATTATATGATAATCATGTTATGGTAGGATAATAATAAAATAAACAAATAAATAAAAACTACACCAGTTTGTCTGCACTTTTAAAAGGAATACACTGAAATACAGAATATACAGAAAAGAAGAGTTTAAGTAAAGGATAATGCACAGTCGGTATAAAATTACTGTTAAAAATGCCAAAATGACCTGCTGACTGTACATTATCCTATTTATTATGCTAATACCCAAATCAAATAAAAAAAATAGAACATGATATATTGATTTGGGCTGAAATGGTTTTACTTTGAAAGAGGAAAGAGGCCACGGAGTGGTGCGAAAGATATACAGACTAGCACAGCCATGTAGGAAATGAACTGCCAGGGGCAACAAGTCAATTATACACTTTAGAGGTCATTATACAAAACACATTTACTGGCAGAATTCTGCAACTGGCCTTTCAGAATCAAGTTTGCCAAAGAGCAGTGTAATAAATATGAAATCATGTCTGATGAATATTACACAAAATAAGAATCACTTATCTCAGCTCATACCAATATGGTCACAAATCTATTGTGCTACCTTATGTGTGTTCAGAGAGTAGAGACTGGCAAGGTGATTACAGTTTTGACCATTTTAAAAAGACTTATTTTTTGCTGTGGTTTTTTTTTGTTTTTAGTTTCAGTTGATTTTAATATTTAATAAACTCAAGATTTAACTGCTGTGTTTAGGTGGATCGTGGCAAAATTTCAGCACTATTTTGCAGACAAATAGATTAATCTATGGACAATAGTGTAGTGATGTTATGAAGCACAGCTCACACTTTCAAACCAAGCAGCTTTCTGATGGTCACCCTGGAGAACCTGAGACCGACTTGAACCCTTGAATCTGTATGAGGAAATGTTTCACCTTAATGTGAAATACATGATCACCTGAAATGATTTTGCCAATGAAAATTTGCCAAACAACAGTACATGTGATGCACCCTTTGCCTGTAAAACCTGTCACCACTTTGTTGCATATCAGGCTGTTACTAAAATACCATCAATTTCATTATTGCACATGTCAAGTAACAAAGTTCGTTCACTAGCTGTCCATCTAGGTGGCCGGGTTTTTGCTAAATATACACTGCCATTTTTTTACTATATTTACAACCAACACTCTTCACTGCACTCAAAAAGGCAACAACCCTACTGCTCACTCCACATGTGTACAGACACACACATCAGAACTTGCTTAATTGGTGCAGTAGACACAACCGATGAAAACAATGGTGGTTGAGAAAGCTGGAGAGGAAAATGAACTAAAAGAATAGATGAAAAGATAATAAACCGAGGGATTAAGATCCAGCTTACCTTCTCGGTCTCTGTCAGAGACACCAGGGCTGTGAGTCCTGACCCATGGGCTGCTTGAGTCTCCGCCCCCTGTGTTATGTTGAGATTTGGTTGGCTGTGGTTGTTGCTGTTTGGCCTCCTGGGAAGATTCATGTGCCATGGTAATCTGCTGCTGGTACAATGCAAGAGCGTGGGGCATAGCCTGCTGCCTCCCCAGCAACCCGGGCCGGTTATCGAGTCCTGCTACCGACATCTCTGGCATCTTCAAGCAGAGGCACAAAATGTTTTTTAGTTTTTTTGGCCAATATCTCACACCCCTTGCCCTTACCCCTTGTCATATTATAATATCATATCATATATATCTATCTTGATATTTTAAACTAACAATAATTTTGTAAAAAACAATAGTTATTTGTGCTGGTACCTTGGCTGGTTTTGGCCTGTATACATTACAGGCTACATTATGTGTGGTCGTTAGTTCACAGCAGTGACAAAAATCACATTTAAGGGGCAATAGTTTTTTTCCAGGATTTTTTAAACTCTATAAGAGCAATATTTTTCAACCTTATTAGATGTATGCATCATTCATCTATGGAGCTAAAAACACTAACTGGTGGTGGCAAGTCACTGTCTTAATGAGTGAGTCATTGATTAACCAGATTTGTTGAAATAGCTGATTAATTCAGGAATGAAGCAAGTAACTGTCTTAATGAATGGGTCACTGAATCATTAACTTAAAAAAAAAAAGTCTCATTGACGTTTCAATGTAACAAAACATTGTTGTGTATGGCTATTTTCTTCATGGAAAAACAGCAAAAACAGACAATATTCAAAACATAACTTGCAATATTAACTTATTATTAATTTAAAATCAGAAACATCATGAGGAACATACTTGATAATGTCAGCTCACACATCATATAAACAACAAATACGGTGTTAGAAAATAAATCTTGCACACCCCTAATGACCGCCCACATCCACATCATTGTCTTTAAACAGGGTGGTGTTCACAAAAGGCTAATCAATCACAACAGAGGTAATTTACATACAGTCTTAAATGAACAGCAGCAAAAACAACCTGTTTGAGTCATTTAAAACAATTACGCCTGTTTTGTTGAGACTAACGCCATGCAAGCTCTTTTTAAGACAGTGCATATCAGTTTCCACACATCTCATCTTGCCAGAGCTCTGACGTTCTGGCTGTTAGCTCATCATGAGTGTCTGAATAGCTAAGAGCAGAGGTGGAAAACTAGCATCTCATGGGAATAAAAACAGCTTTAGTAACCATGGCAACATGGAGAGAAGATGCGAATCTGTGTAATCTGGCCAGATATGCCAGTTGTTAACATGAAAACCTCATCAATTTCAAACCACGAGTGACTGAAAACAAAGATGAATCTCAGTATGGGTAGGTACTTACTATGGGAGGTATAGCGGCTGCTCTCTGCTTGAGCTGTTTGAGGTCCAGCGGTTTCTGAACTGGAGAAGTGATCACTCCATCATGGGCGAAATTCAACAAACTCGGCCTAGCAGACGTCATTGTGTTGAAAGTGAGAAGAGCAGAGAAGAGTTATTGCTTAATATGGTCAGAGCCTCATTCTCTCTTATTTACGGTCTTTGTAAACAGCCCATTAATGCCACAAAACCACAAACACACACACTTAATCATCATCGCAAAACACATAAACAAATATAGACTTTCCAAATGCAGTCTTATGGAAATGAAAAACGCAAAATACACAAAAGACAGCCAGACAGACACACACACTTTTCGCTCTGTTATGTTTGGCAAGCTCACAGGCTAATGTTTCCCCTGACTCGGCCAACATATACAGTGTTTGCTGTCATGGAAAAAATAGAGTCCTACAGGACAAATCAACAATCCCAGCCTCCTTAACCACAAAACACATCAGACCCCACCCAAGCAACCAATCAGCCCTCACTCTCATACACACACTCTCACCTGTTCTTGTCTGAGCTTTCATTCTCCTCCACCTCATCGGCACTGCATGTGGCGCTGGAGTCGCTGTCTTGAGCTCCACTCTTTCCTCCGTGCTCTTTCTTTTTGACCTCTTTCTTGCCCTCCTCCGCCTCCAGGGCAGGAGGCTTCTTATCTTCTCCTGCTGCCTCCTTACCACACTCCCCTGGTTCGGTCTTTACCTCCTGCTTCACTCCTCCCTGTTCCACTTCTCCTTTCTCCACTTTTGGGTTTTCATCTGGCCCCATCTCTGTAGCTGCCATGTCCTTGTCCGTGGAGGATGAGGAGGAAGTGGCGTTGGGTGCGGTTTTGGGCTGTGCCGAGCCCTCTTCTTTGACCTTGCTGTCATCTGAGGAGCGTGGGGAAGGGAGACTCTCTGTGTCTGAGCTGTTATTGGCTCCACCTGAAAAAAAAAGAACATCATAAGAGGGCAGGACATGAATATCAGCTGATCTGTTAAGTGTGGTTTGATTGGTAAGGCGTTCGCTTTGGGCACTTCATTTTTCAATTTGGCGCCCTTGAAAATTCTATGATTTGTTTTATCCATGTTAAAACATTTCTTCCATGTTCTGGAATATCGATCTTATTATGGACATAAAAAATACAATTTTGGTAAAGTACATTGCTGTTCAAAAATTTGGGGGTGGTAAGTCTCTTATTCTCACCAAGGGTGCATTCATTTGTGAAAAAAATACAGATTATAGATAGATTTGTATCTATTTTAAAATGTTTTTTTAACCTGCCAATTGTAAGATTTCTTTACTCTGTAAAAAGTTGAACAAAGCCATTAAACAGATACCATAAACAGCAACAGCTAATGTAGCATATCCTATCAAATTGAACGATTGCTTTGAAAAAACATTCTCAAAACTCTTTCAATTTAAAATTATTCAGGGGCACAGAAAGTCTCCTAAACGAAGAATCACACTCATCTAAATCTAACACGTCCTTTGTCAAAACAAAAAGTAAAGGTAACTAGTAAACACACAGCAGGGGATTATGATAAGCCTCATTTTCCCACTGGCATAACAAACCCCAGCCGTTGAGTGTGCTCTCCCAGCTGGATGTAATTACACAATAACCATAACATAAGCACTTCCCTTGCTGGCTTTCTTTCACAAGCTTTGACCTGATACATGTGGCTTTATGAAAGTTTACGAAAGCCATTTATCGGCAAGCCACACCTGCTTGCCAAACACACAGTATAAAGCGTTTGTTTCATAGCTTCCTGACGGACTTGTGGAAGTATGACGTCCACAGCATGACACACACTTTGACACTTAGACAGTTTGATCGCTCCGCTATAACACAACAACTTCACAAAACGTAGCTCTCCTGGAAAAGCAATTCATGCTTGCGCAGAGAGCGTCGCCTCTTTCTGAGAACTTGACAAAAGTAGGTCAGGGTTGTATCACGGGTGAGGTCATAGGTGAGTCTAAGCCACGTGCTCCTGATATTCTGAGAAAAGCACTCTGTCGTCAGAGGTGTTTGGTTTCAGATTGAATTGTTTCATAGCTACGGCTGATAGCATAATTACCAAACTGCTCATTTGTTTCTCAGATCTTCATTACTTCTTTTACACAAAGTCAATGAGTAATGTGCGACAAATGATGGTGTTTAAATGGACATTAGTCTTTGTGTAATAATTACTGCATGATGATGTGGCTGTGTGAGTGCGCACATTAATCAAGTGTTTGCATTCATACCCTCTCCGTCCTCCTGAGCCTCCTCCTCATTGCCGCTGACGCCCGATCCCTCCATCTCCTCTTCCTCTGCAGCGGATGGAGCGCTGGCCTCCTCGTTCTGAAGAGCTTTACCTTTACGTCTGGCCTTACGCTCTTTCTCCTAAAACGAACACAAGCACAAAAACAACAACATGAAACAATACTACTGACAATTATAAATAATTCAACCTGTACTCTCTAAGAACTGACCGATTTTATTTTATGCTGTTGCAGAATCTCATCCAGTTTTTGTCTCTTCTTGTAGTTAAAGTAGAAGTTCTTACACTGGGAGACTGTTTTGGAGCCCACCATCTTGGCGATAGCGGACCAATTTCTGCCATACTGGAGCAGACCTATGAAAGTAAGAGAAGGAACATCCTCACTTTACTAATGCAGAAACAGGAACAGAACTATGAGTGATAGCGTAACTATCGTCATAGTTATTGCAATGCACGAGAGACTAAAATGTCCCTTTATTGATACAGAGAATGGGAAATGAGGAGACCACTATAATGTCCAGACCGATTAATTGTAACTCCATTTTTAAATAGATTAAAATAGAAAACAGGTATTTGAAATCAAATCAATGCATCCTTGGTCCCAAACGTTTTCACAGTAGTGTATGCGAAGGTCTCATTTTTTTCCCTACCTGGTGTCCCACTAAGTCACATGCACTCAAAATAGGGCAGCACCAAGGCTGTTACAGTTTATATAAGATTTATATTACACACTTCCTAACAGACAATGCCTTTCAACACTAACACACAAAATCCCTGTGCGCTAGGTAACGGAAGCCTCGAGCGTTCCCATTTGCCCAGCCTTGCGTCGTCATTAAGAAAAATCTCAATAAAAGGTCAAATATCATGTGCTGCCACTTGCCGTCTGAAGGAGGAAAGTGGGGCAACAGCCTGACATGAACTGTTCTCAATCAATTAACACCAAGCTAACGCACAGCAGACATCAGCCAAGTCATTGTGTGCTGCTTAGCTTCACATTAGGAACCTATCTTGTCCAGACTAAATAGCTGCTTTGATTGATATCGCTAGTGACCACAATAAAGCATTGCTGCACTCCACATCAAAGCTACAAGACAGTCAGTGTAGATTGCACAGGGATAGAGAGAATGAGATTGAGAGATAAAATGAAGAGTGTAAGTGCAAAAAATGCCTTTAGTGACATACAAACAAGCAAAGCAAGAAATCATTTGAAGTCTGATTTGTATGCTTATCCTCAACGTCTCTGATCCTTGTTTCTGTCTCTGTTTATTCTTCAAACTTCCAGTTGTTTGTCAGAAACGCACGCACGTCCTAATCTATGTAACATGGCAAACACACACAGACACTGCTGTGCAAAGGCTGCTTAAATAAAAGCCTGCATAGCAATGTACACACACACAATTACCCAGAATTTCTTCTATATAACAGGTCAAAAGTCAAGGAAACTCCATTCTTGCCCAATCCAACAAATGGCAAAGTAGTGGTTAAATCCAGTGAAGGGTCAAACACTGTCCTAAACTTCCTGAAATGCAGGTTTCATTAATCTTCAATTTCAAAACATGGCATTTTGTCCAGTACCTACAAATGTTAAGAGTACTCCAATAAGACAATGCTGTCCAATCGGCTTTGGTAATTCAAGAGCATGTACCAATGCTACATCCAATTGAAATCCTCAGCATTGGCCCACTGTGGATCATCCAATCAGGGAGATGCATAAAGAAAATATGCAACCCTCTGGTCCATTCTTTCTCTCTTCTCTATTACTCCATCAGTCTTTTCTTCTTCTCTCACAAGATTTCCATGGAAATGCACAGCAAAGGCTCTTGGAGCTCCAGAACAGCACAAGGAAGAGCAAGAAAGTAGAAGAGAGAAAAAGGGAGTGGTGTTTGAGAGGGAAATGAGCTCCCCATTCTTCCTCTGATAGTTGCGCTGTCGTTTATCTTACTCTCTCTAAACAGAGCAGCCCTTCTCTTTTTCTTCTCCTACTCTCTCTCTCTAGTATTTATCAAACTCACGCGCTTTCTCTCACCAGCCCTCTCTCTCTTTCTGTCTCAAGGCCATAGTTTTTTTCCACTCCTCTTCACTGGCTGCCGCTTGGCTGGACTTTAACAGCAAAGTGAAGCTGAGATGCAGTGACTCCTCCTCCCTAATGCCCGTCCTCCCTCCCTCCCTCACTCCCTCCCTTCACAACCTCATCTGATCTCTTCTATCATTCTCTCTCTTCTGCGCTCTCTAATGCATATTATCTGTGCCAAAACACATCTATGCTCAAACACACAAAAACAAACAGACAATGAGAGCAAGAGATTGTGGCAGAAATAAAGAGAAAGAGAGAGATTTGAGAGGTTTGATGTTGATATCATGAGAAAGCAAAGAGAAAGCAATTCATACTAAGTGACCTGCTTTTCTTCTTCAATGTGACCTCTACACACAGTCCTTAACAACAGTGTGAGAGAGGAAGAAACAGGGAGGCTTGCCAAATCCTCTAATTCGTGCCAACCCACAATTCAGCTACTTCCTTTCTCTCTGTACTCCAACAACTGAGTCTAACCACTCACTCAGTGTTACAGAAAGAAAGCTCATGTTTATTTAAATTAGGGGTGTCAACCTTAACATGCTAACGCATGCGATAACTGATAAATCGAAATTTAACGAATTTATATTTTATTTAATGAAAATGAATCGTTTCATAAGGTTTGACCCACACTTCTTGCCATCATCGCAGCGCGGAAGGTTATCTATCATCATGTGATAAGGGTACAGCTAGTGTTGCCAGGGTCACGGCACAATTGGGCTATTTTGAAAATACAGTCACGGGAAAAATTGCATAGCCATGGGTTGCGGGTTTTTTGGACCACGGCCGCCAGACAAATTTAAATAATGTGTATTATACTTTAAATGTATACCTGGCAACTTAAGAACGGAGAGGCAGTTGTAACATCACAAACAACGTGAGTTTCAGCCAGAGCATACATGTTAAGGCTTTTACACAGCACAAATAAACATGACAACAGCCACTATAGATTATATAAGCTAACAAACACATGATTACAATAGAATATGGTTTGTATGTGGTTTTCTTGAGATGAATGTGTACATCTGAAATGCTAATTTGTGCAGCGTTATAAAAGGCTATAAATAGCTTATTTTAACAACAGTCAACGACCAAATTCCACATGTGATCGCAAAAGGAAGTAATCGCAAACACTCGATGGTGGTTTGAAGCAAGTTCTGAGTAAAAGTGTACTATTGACCTCAGAAATTGTCTTATGAAGCATGATGCTAATATTAGCTGTATGCATCTGCAGAACATGTCCACTTCTTATTCATAATGCATTTTGTCATAATACTTCACGTAAGGTCACAATAAAATGTTTTGTTGTATTTATTTAGAAATACTTTTGATAATAATTGGGTAAATGTATACTGGGATTGTAGCAATGTGGCTTGGTAAATGTTTTATTGCCAGTATAAAGGCTGATAATGGCTGAATAAAACTAAATAATAATGATTATGTCTCATACGAAGGTGTGAAAGGTTCTGTTTCCTTGAACTAGTTTGTCATGCATTTCTTTATTTCAACACATTTACAGGTAAATTCTAGTATTTTAAATGTGTGATTAATCATGATTAATCAGTCCATGACTGTGATTAATGCGATTAAATTGTTTAATCGATTGACAGCACTAATTTCAATACAGCTGTTAGTCTCAAAACTGCAATGTGTATGTGGCAGGGTGTGTTTTTGAGTGGTGTTTAAACACACACATTTTTTTTACAATGTCACACATTTATCAGCATTTACTAGAGCTAAGAAAATGTTCATATGCACACAAAACGGTCTTAAAAGAAGACGGGAGGAGAGCTGTGTGCAGTTATATGTTACACAGGCCTTTATCCTGCCATCAAGTGCCACCACGGCCACATACACACTCACTTCCCCTCATTTAATCCGAGACGTGAACACAAGCGAGGCCACCCTGCCTTTAAAAGGCTGGGCCAGCGTGCATTAGTCACAGAGCAGAGCTACTCTCTCTCTCACTCTGTGTGTGTAGGAATGCAGCGAGACGGCCAGGTGCCATTAACATATATTACTGTTGTCTCCCTCTCCCGCTTTAAAAATAATCACAGATAAACACATTAGCATAGAGAGCAGTAAGCGGATTTAAAAAGCACAGGCGAGGTAACTGGCTGGTGTTAAGAGGGTCATGGGGTGAGGGGTGGCAGTATATTTTGGAACAGAGTAATAGTAATACAAAGACAAAGCAGGCACACTAAGGTTAATAACAGCAGCGTTGGGAAAGATTGCAGTCTAGGCTCGGCTTTGATGGTACACTATGTTACCCAGACACATCAAATAAAAACAAATGCAAGTTGGAGAAAGTATATGAATTAATGTCTAAGTTAAATAAAAGGGGTTTGTGCATTAAAATAATTTATTTAAATCTATAAATGAAAAAAGTATAATAAGGTTCTTGCAGAATTTAATGAATGAATGAATAGATAGATAAATAAATAGGGTTCTAGCACCACAAAAGCTCATTTAAATGTATACATTGCTGAATGAAAGAGTATGTGTGTAATAATATTTTAAGTGTTTTTTTACACCACGTCTGACCCTCAAAATTAAACAGATTTCTATGCAGATTACCTTTTTTAGGACTGCATGAGAAATCACTAACTGCTTTCAAGCTACTGAACAGAAAATAGGCATGAAATGTAAAAACAAACCATGTGTTAACTTGCCCAGAGTTGTAGTGTACTGTGTTGCAATATTGTGACAACTTCTGAATGAGCTGTTTTTGCAAATTAATCATCATGCATTAACACCAAATCCTCATTTCAAAAGAGTGCTCTCTTCAAAATAAATGTGAAGATCTATAAAAGCTAAAACATTATAGAAACTGATACTTGTTGACATGGAGTCAAGGACAAGATCTTGTAATTGTAAACAACAAACTTGATTAGGCCCAGGGGACTTTATCATTAATGAAATGTTATTAAGTTGCAGATCCTGTGAGTGGTGTGTGGAGCAGGCGGTGTGATGTGCCGGTGCCAGAGAGAAAGAGAGCTGTTAACAGAGCGACGTGGAAGCAGCTCATCTGAAGTAGGTCAGCAGTGTGTCCGTTTAACACTCTAACAGTCTACATTACAGACCAAACACTGACACGTACAAGAAAGAAGATTAGACCTTTGCTCTTTACTCAAACTTTCTGTATTTCTGCAAATATAATCCCACATGAAGTTGTTGAAGGTCCATTAATGAAGCTCTTGTTATTAAACAATGAGTAAATAATACGTCCAGCTGTCATATAAAAATGCGGCTCCCATATTTAGACACATTATTATGTGCATCACTAAGTGCATATGTGAGATATGAGGCCAAGGGCACAGTGTGTGATCTAGTGCTCATGTAAATGTTTGTGGAGTTGCTAGGCTAAGTGTTACAGGTCTTATCAGGCAGAGTTACATCTAGTTATCTGAACACAGGGAAATCCTAACTGTCAACATCCATCAAGACAAACAAAGAGCCCATTATGACCTTTCTGAAAACATTATCGTCTTTGAAACTATATTTTGATCCAGGTCACCAAAATAATACAAAACACATTAGCTGTTTTTAACTTAAATGTTTTCTAACTTAATTGTGTGTGCACCAATGGCTCTACACTGTGAGAATACTGTCTATTCAATAAATGCAGTAGTGACAAAACACCAAACATGGGTTCTGACCTTTCTTTGCAGTCTCCATCTCCTCTTCAGTCCAGCGAGAACTTTCATTCATCTCCAGATTTGCTAAAATGTACAGAAAAGAAGAAGTCTCTATAATACAATTCAGCGACCATCTTGGTAATCAACCCCAGGTTGCTGTTTTCGGTTTATTTGCTAAGTGCAGCTTCTATCTACATGAATGGGGAGAGATCAAAATCTCCAAAACGGTTTTAATAAAATTGTTTTAATAAACTATTTCAATAAGCTGTAGCGCGTCATCTTTATTTTACTCTCTCAAAAGCGGCTTCAAATCGGCGCATCTCGGCTGCACTACAAGAGCTACATTTTCACTCGCATCTTGGGACAGTTGACAGAAAGAAACGCACGCATGGCATTTGGTCTAGTGATAGCAGAGGGTCCGTTCACATGTCGCGTCTTTTGCGCGCTTAAGTTCATTATTTCAAATATAGATATGTGGCAAGCGCGCTCATAATAGAAGATTTTAAATGAAATATATGCATGCTATAGGTCAGCACGAACATCTTTCATTGGCAAACGGTCTGTTGCTGGGTGCAGATGTTCAGCCAGGTGGACAAGTTGAGAACCGTTTTCAGAAATTGAAATGCCTTCTCATTGTAAAATCAGGGAACACTGTGACACTCGGGGGACAGATGGTTTCTACTCAACCATCAAAGTATTTGTACAGCATTTGATTATTATGATCATTCTCGTTCTGTCGATATTGCTGTTAAAATGTCCTCACATTTAGGGAAAACAGAAAAGGCAAGTTATAAAACTACAAGAGGGACAATGTTATATAATAAAAGGTTGTGCACGGTTAATTTGCAGAACAGAACAAAGAACTCATTTGAACACATGTGACCTCAGAGAACCCACAGAAAAAGTCAATGGTATGCAAGTGTGTACTAACCCAGCTCACTGCTTAGCGGTGAAGTGTTCTCTTCCTGCTCGTTGGTCATAGAGCGAGTGACTCGTCCTTTCCGGTGACCGCGGCTGTTTGCGGTGCGCCGGCCTTTAGCGGTTACAGGAGGCTCTTTCTCCTCCCCGTCCTCACCAGAGGTGTCATCTCTGCGATAACAAAAAATATCATTACCATAGCTGAATCATGCTCTTATCGCAGCAAAATTACTCATACATTATTTTTAATTATCAGATAGATAGACAGACAGTCAGTCAGTCAAAGATTTTCTAAAATCAGAGCATTCTTTTAAGAAAAAACATTTGTAAGATATAATAGAATAACTTTTTAAACTGTTAACAGATAACATGCACAACCCAAAAAAGCCCTACATGAATGTGAACGCACTATGCAAATGCTTGCTCACTAGCTAGTGTATTCCCCTTCAGCTGTACGGCACAGTGTCAGGAAGTTGCTGTGGGATGAGCAGACTCTCATTTATCTTACCTGCACATTATCCATCTTGCAGATACAGTACTAAATATAGGAGCAGCAGCTGTGCCCGCAGGTTGTAAGAATCATGGGGGAGAAGTCCGAGAAATGCACACAACTCTGCTTCATTCACTCATTTAATGTATAGCTGGCATGCTGGGGCGTATACTGAGGCCTGTGTATTTGGGCCAGTGCTAATGTGCTCTAATCACACCCTGCAGTACTGCTGACTGCACAGGTTTAGTTTAGATTAATACATTGTTACCTGTACTTCCCTAGAGTATTTTTAATATAGTGTGCACCTGCGAGTGAACTAGTGTTCAGAAACTAACAGCTCACTAAATTAGGCTGAAATGATACAGAACCGGCATCTGTGCATAACCATTGTTCAGTGAAAACTAGAATGCGGTGTTTCTACATGGACCGGTCTATTACGCTGTTAATATTAATCAAATTAGAAAAAAAGAAACCCAGTCGTTTTTGGTATTTATAATTTTAATATTAATTTTATTTTATTTAAGTGTGTTTATAAACTAAAAAATAAAATATATTTATTAAAAGTATGTAAATTCAGTATATTTAAATTTGTTTGTATTACCATTTACTTTATTGATTACTTTAAAGTGTAAATTAAATTAAATTAGTGATGTGGCAAAAAAAAAAAAATCTGCAAAAATGTTGGTATCATGACCACAGTTCTATCCTATAGTCTATAAAACCCAAACTGCTTAAAAGAGCTCTGAATCAGAGGACGTTAGCACTAGCATTGAGTGGCAAGTCAGCAGAATGCTTTTTCCACCTGCCGTTATATAACCGCGCCTTTGCTGTTTAAGCTGAATTACAGAGAAAAACAAGCTGTAAGGCCACAGGTTCAAAGGATGTGATGAGAGAAAATGCAAGGAAAAAACAGCCGATGGATGGGTGTGAGATGAGAAGGAGAGAAGGCGAGTAAAAGAGAAAGATACTCACTTCATGCCATCCTCTTTCTCATCTCCCTCTGCTTTTTCCTCCTCACGGTCTACCTCCTTCTCTTTCTCCTTGTCGTCTTTCTCTTCCTGGCTGTTGCGGTTCACCTGTGGCTGTGCCTGTTGGTTATTCTGTGAAAGCAGCCAATCAAAAAACAGCAAATTAAAACATCAAAAATCTAATTCAACTCTAAAAAATGACTTCCACCTAAAAAAAACACCTCTCTTTCTGCTAGAATAAATGGACATCCTGATTAAATTGTAAAAAATGCACACGCAAGCTCAAGTTCATCCATGATGAACTGATGATTTTAACAAAAGCAAACACAAAGGTGGTCTTAACACCAATGCCTCACTTCTATCTATATATCTGGGTTTTCCTTCACATAAGAGTTCCATTTTGAATTATGATGCACCATAAACCATCTATTTTTGTCAGGAAAGAGAGAGTATGCTCCACTACAGCTACTACAAGAGGGAGAAATGGATGACAGAAGGATGAAGGGGGAGGGGACAGAGACAGAATCTGAAGGGACTGAAGATGGACAGATCATTGAAGTGAAAAAGTGCAGGAATCTCAACATCTCCATACTCTCATTCCGCCTCAGAGCTTTTCAGTTTGACAGACGGCACATCGTATAACCTTACGCACACACATGAGGACAGTCACAATACAGGACAATTCACTTGAAATCTGAACCAATACATTTCAGCAAAATTATTCTTCCATGCTAAACAATTGATTCCAAAATAAGACAAAAAAAAAAAATGTCTTCTCTAAACACGGAACATTAGACATTAGGGATGGGTCACGATTTTCGAATATTCGAATATTCTATTTAATTATAGAATATCGATTAGGTTGTGCGATTATTTTCTAAAGGTGTACCAGGGCTTGACAATAAAGACTGTCCGATGGCGTGAAGGACGCTCGGATTTGTCACTTGCCAGATCGGGCCACTGCATGTGGTCACTAAATTGTATCATTTGCATGCGTTTTTAAGCCTTGTTTGTTTAAAATGTAAGCGATTAAAAAGCAATTTGGGCGCGAAAGACAACTCCTTTCAGTACATGCACGTTGTGTTCTGTTCTGTGTGAACAGCGCGAGCACATACAGCCGTGTCTCTGACACGCGCGAGCTGCCTGAACGGGCAAACACATGAAGTATGTCAAACTACCTCTCTTGGCAAGTAACTTTAGCAATAATTCATCTATATTGAATTTATATACTGGAGTACAAGATGCACAGATCAACAGGATATTTTCTGATACGTGCAGGCTGATTGCGTGAACAATAGACCTGTTAAGCATTATATTGTGAGAGGGCCGTTTGTTACAGCGTCCCAAACAACTCATAATAAACTAAAGTTAACAAAACGATGCACTCCACAGAGAGAGAGAGACACGGGCTCAGACTCAGGCGGGGAATTCTGAGAAGCTGCAGGGATCTATATTCCTTCCCTTGTTTCAATTCAAAGTTCACCGAACTAATTGTGAACAACACTCCCGTCTTCTTCCCGAGCATGTGAACATGTTCATTTAATATATTTGTTTATATGAAATAGGTTATTGTTATGAAGACAGACATTAAAATTAATGTTCACATAATAAGTGCCGTCATTCAGGCGGTTCACAATATGTTTTAGCGCGTAATGTTTTAAGAATGATATTCTGTTTAGCGCGCAATATGTTTTACGCCTAATATTCATTGATGCATTAATCAGATTTAAGATTTTCTTTTTAATAATATGAATGTTCATGCTCATTTTTAAAATAGAAATGTCCTAGCCTTATGAGCAGTTGATAATCGACGGACTGTTCTATTAATAAATGCCGTCCTTCGGTTATGTTATATTAATGTTTCAGCACTCATACTTTACAACCATTAATTTTCTTGGGTTAAGATAGACTATTCTCTAATTAATTAAACAGTTTGTTATCATACAGATTGAAAGCCTGGATGGTCTCTCTCCCCCTCTCTCTGTGTGTGTGTGTGTATGTGTGTGTGTATGTGTGTGTGTGCGCGTGCGTGCGTGTGTGAGTGTGTGTGTGTGGGCGGGTGCATGCGCGGGAGGGGTGCGATTTTCGAATAGTAATCGAATAATACCCAGCGATTATCGAATATTACTTTTGCTTAAAATGCCCATCCCTATTAGACATGTCAGCTGCCCACATTACTCATTACAGCGCAGCATGCATACACACTCAGTTATTCATGCACAGTTAAACACACACATACAGACGCACTCATCCAAATAGTTACTTGCTTTCTGTTTTTCTGTCTCCCTTTTGTTCATGCTTTCTTTCACCCATCAGGCTCATCCCACCGTATCCTTCGCTTTCTGTGTTTGTGGCACTGGCTGAGAGCGTTTTAATGCGAGCCCATTAAGATCAGGCGATATTTAATGACCTGAGCAGAACCGCTCCAGCAGCAGAAGACCAGTAAAACAAATGTGTTTGGACTGTGGGCTCATTATTCTATCAGCTTTTATTGAGCCTGCTATTATTGCAGGCAGCACACACACACACACACACACACACAGAACTCTCTTCCTTACAAGTTCACTTCATGCTCTCTAGTTTTAAAACAAAACACCAACATTTCATACATTCACGATGCAACAGTTCCCTGACTCTCTCTCTCTGTGCGTGACCGCCCTCACACACACATACAGAACTTAATGAGTGTGTAAGATCAGGAGAGAATCACTGCGGACTCCAACAGGGCACAGAGCTAGATAATTACTTCATATGGTTTGAGCTCACTTTGAGGTGTGCGTCTGTGATACTCATTAGAATCATGCTGATTTATTTAATAACACAATCTCATTAAAAAGACAGGTCGAATTCTCACCACCACTATAAACACTATAATCATGTGTTTTAAATGAGGGGACAAATCCACAAGCAAATAATAAAAGTTTAAATGATTTAATATACAGTAGCGTTATGCCATTGTCAACATGCTTGAAGTTTTCATGGCTTATGCTGCATTCCATTCAACTCGGAAAGTCGTAATTCCAGCGTTCAAATTGGAAAGTGCAATAGGACACCACTTGATGCAGGACTTTTAATTTCAACACTCTCAAAGAAGTCTACAATTGGTTTTGCAGAAAGGTTTGTGACATCATGCAAAATGGCAGGACTTTAAACAAAAACACAGCAGTGTTTGATTGTGCAACATTACACAATAAGAAACCTTTTTACAATGCATAAAATATCTTAAATGATATTTTCTGTTCACACACCTCAAAAACCTAATTCTAGCATTGCCTTTTTGTTTCTTTATAGATCATTTTACAAGTAGGAATATCTTGCACCTAACTTTGAATGAAACGGAAATATTAAAGTGTCAAAAGGCATGCTGGGAAATGTAGACTCACGCTGACCTGGCTCCTGCCTCGGCGACGGTAGCTCCTGCGAACAATGTTCTTGTAGTTCTCATTCTTCTTAGTCAGGTAGTAGAACAGGACACACTCATACACAGTCTGTGACCGGACACACACACACACACACACACACACACACACACACACACACACACAGAGAGAGCACTTCAAAACTTACTCGTTCTGCTCATACAATCTGATCATATTCATGCACACTGCCTGCAGTGCAAACAATGAGATGAAGAGGATGGTATTAATAAAGACGCAGGTGTACCTTTCTCTCCAGAAAGGAGGCTATCAGGGCAAAGTTTTTTGGGTGCTGGATAAACCTGCAGTGAGGGAGAGGAAGAGCTGTGATACAGAGCAAACACAAGCTTCAAATGCTGTGTGATCATCTTTAGGTGACTTTGTGAAGGTTGATTCCTCTGGTAAGGTTCAACATTGGCTTATGCTTAAGAGCTAGACTAGACGAGATCTCTCTCACTTCCTTTTGCTGCTGATCTCGGTGTCATGATCCAGAACTTTACAGAGCCCTGGCCACTCTCAAACCAAATATGACACAGATAGGTAGTACTGCACTGAAATATATATATATATTTTTAAGCAAAACACCAAAACAGCTTTTATTTAGCCAAAAACAAAAATAAAGGTTTGTTCAATAAATTTCAGTAATTGTAACTCTGTATGCTATTCAGGGTGTTGTATTTACAGGTGGTAAACCACTCAGTCAATTTCTATGGCAACAAGCCAGCTGAACAAATTTTCTCTGGTATCCTTTTTGGTTAAAGTTAAGTGTGTTCACACAGCTGACAGAGTTACCTTTTGCAACTTAGCTACATTATGTGCACAAAATCGATGCTGATACAATCAATCGAAATATGTAATCAGAAAAGTGCTAATTAATCATTTCAACCCTCTAATGTGTTTGCAGGCAAAATCCAGAAATCTATGCAGCTGGGAATGATTTGCCATGTTGAAAAAGCATGGCTGCTTTGGTTTAAAAGTTACTTTTGTGTGAGATGTGCTTCATATATCGCTGCACCTTTTGTGTCTGTGAAAATGCATTACATTTTGTTCTTTTCATCTGAAATGTTGTGTTCAGGATAATTTATTATGATCCCGAGTCCAAAATGTTAGCATCACAGAACTTTAAGCTTAAAATAAAGCTCTCTAAAATCTTTCGAAAGTCATTCTAAAACAGTGCAGCATGTTTATTTCAGTTGAATGATCTTTTTAGTTTGCCTGCAGAGGACTGGAGACGGCTGTTCAAGCAGTCGTGCTTACATCAGCATCTGCAGAGAGATGTAGATTTCAGCTGTTCGAGTTTCACCTAGTGCAGCACCACTAGCCAAATATAAAACATAACCAATGCACACAAACTGCTGAGCTCTCAAAAACCAGGAGAGAGTTGCTAAACCACACGCAGACACATTTCAGTACCGATTTCATAACTCCTCATTCCTTCAAGCAAAATCAACATACACATCAATGCAAAGACAGAACGTACTTCTCACGAAAAGTGTCCTTCTCCTGTTCGCTCCACATATTCATGACCTGTCTGTCTTTGTAGACCTTCATGGGATCGTTTATCAGCCCGTTCATGTTGATGAACTTTATCCTCTGCTGCTCGGCATCAAACAGCATGGGAGGAATCACGGCTAAATGACGCATCTGCTTCTCTGAGTTCTGCAGTGAAAGAGAGCGTGAGAGAGAGAGAGAGGAAGATGCAGTCACAAAAATGAAATGAAAATAAATATGCAACAAGAAACCGAGTAACAGTAATGCCAAAAGCAGAGACAGTCAGCAAATATGTGGGCCACTGAATCTTATGTCTGTGTTTAAGAAATGTATCAGCCACAAAACCCTACTTGTTGTGTAAGAGACATTTAGTTGTGAAGCCACTTTGATAATTGTGCACTTTTTCCAGACAGACATTACGATGCTGAGCCAATATTGTTTTTCTGCCATGTTTAACACAAAAAGACTCTAGAGCAGAAGGTAAAGGTTAGTATGGCAACATCACTTCACAGAGCGTTCATAGAGCGTTCTATTATTATACGACCGTCAGAACCCCGCATATAGCCGCACTGACGCCTTTACATTGTCAGAATTCACAACCGCATTCAAGCTGCGCTGAATGAACGGAACAGCACGGGACATCGAGTTGCCTTTATAATCATGACAGGTTTAATTCACCCACAGAAACGGAGAAGGAGAAATGATTCGTTTTAATCTTAAAATCCACTGGAGCTTTTTTTTTTTTAAGTATTAATTATGAGAAAAGGTTTGAATAAAATAAAAGATTAATACCAGAATTTACTGTTATTATTTATTGATAGTTTAACTAAAGAATTCATCAACTGATGAGAAAATTATAAATATATCAATTGAAATATAATCGATAGATTAGTCGACTAATCGAAAAAATAATCGATAGATTAGTCGACAATAAAAATAATCATTAGCTGCAGCCCTAGTAGAGACCATGTAATAACTTGAGGAGGCATGAGATCTGTTCAAGATTGCATTTATCTACAACAGAACATGTCAATCGGAACACCGTTCATGCACGGAGCTCACCTCTAACGAGCTGGTGTGTTAACAAAGAGACATGCTTAAATATGCAGAGCGGGGGTAAGCGAGGACTGGAATTGAGAACCGTTGCTTTAGTGGCTACGTAGAACACGTTATTTGTTTTCCGTGCCTTTCTGCATACGGATAGACGCTTCGGGTACACCCCTAACCCCTCCCCCTGATTTTATCGTCCATCACGATGATTCATAATAGACATGGTCCAATGCTAATTTGATAGACATCACCCAACCCTAACAGATACATAAATAATCCTTTTACATTCATGAGTATACTTGTCTATTGAGTCTAGCAACGTTTTCTCCAGAATTGTTACGGCAGTTTTAGTAACACATACACATACACTAAGGCATTTACAATGTTTTTGAAGAAGTCTCTTATGCTCAGCAATGATGGATTTGTTTGATTTCTTTTTATTTTATAGAAGCATTTTGTAATATAATATTTTTGCTGTCACTTAATTCAATGCATCCCAGCTAAATAAAATGTTTCCTATATTTAAAAGGTAGTGTACAATATATGATTTGACTACTATATTATTAGCCCCAAAAATACTGCAAAGGCATATCTTTAACTATTTGTTGTCATATGAATAAACAGTTTTTGTTTTATACACCAAATTCTCACTAAGTTCTTTCAGTGAATGATTTAGATTATTTCAGATGGCTAACTGGTGAGATGATTCATTAAAAGTTTACCGTATGTGAGTTAATCGTTCATTAATTCGATTACTGTTTTGAATGCACAACACAATATGAAGAGATGTGTCTTGACATTAATTGACGGTACAGTGTTTTTTATCTCCTCAAATTCAAACTGCAAGCTCACAGCTATGGTAAAATGTATTATTCTATGGTGCTGTAGATTTGGCACTGAAAAGCAGAGCAGGATACAATGCATTTATGCCAGCTGCACCCCTACCTCTTGCTCTGAGATGCCATCGATGATCTCAGAAACCTCATGTTCGCTACGGGCTGCTGAGGCCAAACCCCCACCTCGTTGAGCCCCTCTACTGTAGAGAAACATATAAATGTAGATAGAAATACATTATGAAAGCACACATAACCATGCAAATGTCTCCAAAGCTCACAACAATACAGGACCACTCACTTCTGCATGCGCTCTTGCATCTCCCTCTGTTTGCGGATCTCAGGAAACTGTTTTTCGTAATACTCCCGCACTTTGCTCTCTTTGGCTCTGCGGCGTGGGTTATTCTCAATGCGGTCAACTTTCTTCTCCCAGGC
This sequence comes from Schizopygopsis malacanthus, assembly GCA_027474115.1. NCBI lineage: Eukaryota > Metazoa > Chordata > Actinopteri > Cypriniformes > Cyprinidae > Schizopygopsis > Schizopygopsis malacanthus. The sequence goes on from CM049881.1 coordinate 12,487,500, forward strand.
CTCCATTAGCTGGTCGTAGCGCTGACAGAATTTCTGTTCCTGAATACACAAGTCAGAACATAAAGAATGAATATCAAAGTCTAGACAGTGGACACTGCAATAGACTTATCAAGAGAGGAAATATTAGAATGAATGTAATTACTAAAAGTTCCAATCTAGTTTTTAACCAACCCATTATTCAATAACTACAATCTAACCACAATTTTCTAACATTTAGATCCTCACTGGGATCCTATGGCAGGCTATTCTTGTTGTCCTAGTACTGAATAAACAAACGTACCCGATATTCAGGTACAGCGAGCAGCAACAGTGCCATCCAGCTGTATTTATATGCATGCATTCACTTACCCACTGTTTGCGAGCATGGTTTCTTCTTTTGAAATACAGAATGAGCTTCTTCCTCATTGCCTGATTTCTGCAAAAAGGGAATACATAATCATTAAGCAACATAAAATGCTACTTATAAACTTCAGCTGATGCATCTCATCAATATTTGCATATACAAGAGAGTCCAAAACATCAGTGAGCTTTGTGCAACAGAAAGCAAAGGCAATCATATTTTGCATAGGTCTAGGACCCTAGATATGGCTTGGGTCCCTCCTTCAATGCAGTCTTTTTTCAGCTTATATTATTTTCCACAAGGTGAAAAAAGTCTGAACACTTGGAAAAGGAACAGCACAAACAGCACTATCAACATACATAAGGCCCACTAAAAATGTAACAAATTTATGACAATATAGCTAAAGTTCAATTTTTGTTTGTTAATGAGAGAGTTAGCTAGGTAGTTAGCCAGCAATGCAGGTCAGATCTTTAATTCTCTCACTGCACGCTGATTAATTCTCTCACAGAGCAGAGGTCACGACCATTAATCTACTCACTTCTTGCATTAATAAAACTTACACAAGTGTGTGTTTATCTTCCAGCACTTCGCACAAACTGCATATTTATGCCAACACGTCGAGGGAAATCGGCCTGGCATCATGTGCATTCAATGAGACACTGGTGCACTTGGCAGAATCTCTTTGAGTCATTGTTTTGCGTTTGTACTTGGGCAAGTGAGATTAAGTGTGTAGGTGCAGAGGTGGCACTGCATTACACAGCAGATGGCCCAGGATTAGCTGCTGTGCGAGACGCACTGGAACCTAGAATGCAGCTCAACGCCCATGATCTACCCACACATCAGCTATTACACAAATATTTCCCACTGGTGGTGCTCAGGTTGATAAAAGACTCCTGAGAACAAAACCCTCAATTGTTTGATCAAAGAACGGCTGAAATGCATATTCTAGCTTTCTCAAACACATTTTTGCCTGTCTGTAAACTATTAGGCCAAATAACCCAAGAGACCACAGAAAGATTGGAAGTAAGAGATTTATTAACCACAATAAATAAAGGCATGATCACACCTGCAAATGCAGATCTGCTGTCAATGAAGTACAGCTCACACCAAATATGTTTTCAAACTAAGCAGCTTTCTAATGGTCATCGCGGCAAATTTGACCAACTTGAACCCAGGTGAAAATGTATTAATTTTAATCATTTTTGTTTCTCTGTGCAATCATAATGGTCATCAAACAAAATGGTCTTCCGCTGCATTATGCACAATGATGAGAACCAAAATTTCACATAAAAGATGATAAAACTAATTCTGCAAGTGTGAGACTAAATTAACAAACATTTAAGAAACTGTACAATTTGAATATTAATTAGGGGTTGGCTATAGGATAGGAGTATATATAACATATATATATATTTTGATATTTATTTTGAAATTTTGCAAATAATTCAATATTTTTTTTAGACATCAGTGTCAGTAACACCAAAAACTAATACTAGCCTAAATTAGAAAAACTTGCTCACTACATACAAATAAACAGACAATAAACGAATTACAAGACAAAAACTACAGTAGAACAAATAAGAAATGTTACATACATTGTATAAACTAATCAACTGTATAAAAACGCTGCATATTCTTCACTGTGTAAATTAAATATATATTTCTTATTATTATAAAAGTGTTTTAGTCAAGAGCAGTGAGACATTTTCTCTCTTTTATTGTTTAACATGAATGACAGACAGCAGGAATATTAAATTGCTGTCACTTTAAGAGCTGCCCAGCTACAATATACTGTTACAGATTTGTTCAAATTGTTTATGCGTTTATGAGGATACTTGCTAAGATAAGCATTTTTGACACATAAGTGTATTTAACTGTTCAAGGCCTATGAAGCGGGAAAAATAATCCATTCAATGCTCCCATGCTCCATGAGCACCGTCTTCATGTGTGCGTGCCTCTCAGACAGCACTCAGAAACCGTCTCTCTCATACAGTGCTCGTATATATATCGAAATGTGTTCCCTATCGCTACTATGTCACGTAATCATTATAAATGCTGCAGCAATAAAGGTGGCAAATAAGTAGTGATCGACCGATATTGATTTTTTACAACCGATACGATACCAATTATTTGCATGTTTATGTTCCCGATAACCGATATGCATAACCAATATTTATTTACTGTTATAAAGTAAATAAATAACTGAGTGAAGTCCATCCTTCACATTGGTTTTTCCAACTTTCAGTCATCTTAACCCTCTAAGCGCCAAAGTTGCAAAATTGCGACAAGACGTTATACTTCATGCAATAGACTGTTGTTCCTAATATGGTGTAATATATCATTTTTTTCCCTACCACTAGATGCAGACATGTAGTCCTTCGATTCTAGACCAAAAGTGTGGGAGAAAATAGCAGAGCAAGTGATCGATCGTGTCATTGATGCAGATGCAGTTCAGTTCATAGCATGTAAGTAAATTGTGAGATTTGTGAGAGAAAATCGCCAAATGGCTAATACAAATTGTACTGTGAGGATGTGTTGCAAATGTTATTCGCCGATTCGGACTCTGAAGGGGAATATTTGCCTTTTGGAAATGACGATCGGCCATCTAATGATCGTGCTTCTCCCGGTACATCTTTGAATGAGCAATGGCGCCGCCGGGCAAGGCACGAGTGCTCACACAGCACAAACAAGTGATAATTTCGGCCCTTTGCCCAACAGGGATAGGGGTGGCAGGGGTGAACGTGGTCTTAGTGTCCATAGGAAAACTGTTACTCTGATAATTGGTCATATTGCGTCGTTTGTCCTGATCGCGTGCGCTCAAAGGGCCGCCGGCAGAAACAGTACAGCAGTCAGTGTTGGGTAACGTTAGGTCTGTGCGCTGCGCCATGCAATAAGAGGTACCATTCTCTCAAGAACTATAAACGCTCACCTAGATACCTGATTGGGCAGATAGCTGGTCAACTGTGTTGAAAAATAGGCACATGTACTTTACTATGGCACAGTAATATAGTAATCATTTACTACTTTCTCCTGTTTTACAGTTTTTTCCTCTATTCCTGATCATTTGTAATGAGGATAAAACGACAAAAAAAAAAAGAGATATATAAATAAAGATAGATAAAAAAATGCTAATTCAATATCTATTATTTCCTGAATATTAATGATGAACTGTTTAAAAAGTAGGCTACTGTTCACATGCGTTTTACAACTATATAGTTTATTAATATAGTAATAATTTAGTACTTTCTCCGGTTTTATTGTTGGTTTCCTCTTTTCTGATAATTTGTAATGAGGATAAAAAGAAAAAAAAGCATGCAAATAAGTTCAAATATCAATTCAATATCTATTATTTCCTGAATATTATGAAATTCAAGAGGGCCACCCCTGATGACGTCATAATATGCAAATTAGATGAGTATATTTGAAGAGCTCTTTTCCAAAACGCGATAAACGCCAAATTTAAAAAAAATGAGTTCGTCATGCCATTTTGCTGTGTACTGAACCTATTCACTGCTCCATCAATGTTTCATGCCAAATCGCTATATTTCCTTGTTTAAAATGTACCTCACTCTCCTGACCTCACAAAGAGGCGCTCTAGCGACTCTAGCTTGGCGTTCCTTGTTAGAGCACCCGCCTCCCGCGCCGGAAACCCGGGTTCGAGACCCGCTCGGTGTGATGGTGCGGACCCGGGGGGGTTTAACAATCATTGTTTAACATGTTCAGACTGAGCCAACAGACCATTTTAACATGATAAATTGAATATTAACAAAATGTATGGGTCTAGGTAAAAAAAATGTCATTTTCATGAAAACTATTAAAATGGATTTATAGCGTTTTGGAAAAGAGCTCTTCATTTACACCCCACATAAACTTTCGGTCATGCCCAACATTTTTCTAATTTACAGTATCTCACTATCTTTAACCACTTTCAAGCCACAAGCTTTTGAAATCTTGATGTCAGAATCCATACATTTTCCAAAAAACCAAAGGGCGCCTAAAGGGTTAACTACAAAAAACGGTTGAAAATAAACAGCCTTTCATGTTAAATTTAATCTTCAAATTACAACAACATTTTTTTATATAAAATGCATCATCAGCAACACTGATATTAACAATAAGCAAAATAATGTCTAATGTTTTCAAATGGAGAAAATAAAGGGCAGGAGTCATATCAACTTCATTTTAAACTACAGTTTTAGGTTATAAGCTGTTTAATAGGCTAAAGAGTGAAGAATAATTCACTGGATAATGTTAATTGAATTAATAATATTCTCTGGAATATTGAAATAAGCTATAACAAACAAAACTTTGTATTTTATTGCATTTCTCAACTGGTATGTTTTATCAGAATTATTAAAATGTTTTTGTCATTCTAGAAATGCCTGCTGACAGTGCGGTTTATCTATTTACACAGAACTATACTCAAACTGCGATTATACAATTATATAATACAATTAATACAATAATAATACAGTTAAATTCAATAGATTATTTATTTAGATGTTTATTGTCGAAATAATGGTTATATAGTAAATATTAATATAATTTAGTGTGTTTTAAACAAGTGAATCTTGTTAAAAGTTACATGCGGTGGCCGTGCTGGAGCATTTCCTGAGCACCAATCATTGAGTGAACAGGAATATGAATGCGGCTTCACGAGAGTAATGATGAGCATATGCAACAGAGAGAGAATTAAATCCAGTGCTTTTATTTCCAACATGTGCTCATTCATGGCTGTATTATTTAATTCATGCACAGTTACGTCTTTATTGGGAAAGATTGCCGGATTATCTTACGTGACTCTGCGAGTTCGTCTCCATCTCTTAGAGCCAAGCTGCATAAACTGCATACCAGGCATTTATGTAATACATAGTAAAGTTTACTAACTACAGGAAATCAAGTACCTGGACGCCGTTGTTGTCTCGTCTCCACTCAGATGCGCTGCAATAGTGATCCTGTGTGCAATTCTCAAAACAACCACTAGGCGGCATTTATCGGTGAATCCAATATAAATAAAAATTGTCACATCACCACAGATATCTTATGAGCGTGCTCCAGACAGTAATGGTAAAGTGCTTAAATGCTCCATCGCAATTTACATATGGAAATGGAATATGGAATATGTAATATGGAATACATATGGATATGTAAATTACGATATCCGGTCGGGAAATCTCTACACAAATAAGCATGATTGTAATTTTTTAAAGCTCAGTAGACAGAGTTGTTTATGGTTTTGAATGAAACAACGAGAGACACAGAGAAGTATACTCACATCTTGATGTTCTCATGGTATTGCTTGGTATCAGACGGCTGGTTATACAAAGGCTGTAGGTGAGACAGATGAAAGCAGTGGAGTTCAGTTTCTCAAATACACACACACCGCGGTCACATCAATGCATCCCAGCTCTGGGAGAACTTCTTTTTCTACCGTTTTTCAGTCAAGCCCAGAAACACAGAGAAGAGTGTCCTCTCCAACACTACATCTAAAACCTTCAGCTATCATCATCATCATCTCACACTCGTTTGAGATACCAAGAGAAGGATTTTTCCATGGGGAAAATGGATATGTGGCAGTGTATCTCTTCTTTCACAAAGCATATGATAAAAGAGGTGGCACCAGAAGGGCTGTTCTATCACCTCGATTATCAAGGTGGTCCATTCCTGTTAGGTTTATAATCTAATGTATTTTGAGTGGCGTTGCACCAAAAGTCTCTGCACGAGGTTAAAGCCATGTTCTAAACAAATAGGCAGCAATGAATGTAGTCACACACATGCTGAAGGAGTTCATATTTCACACTGTGGAGATCAAGTTACAGCTGTAGGTTTTCATACACCTCAAATAATACAATCACATAAAAAACAATACATATACAGGTGCATCTCAATAAATTAGAATGTCGTGGATAAGTTCATTTGTTTTAAATAAACATTTGTATTAAATAAATTCAATGCACACCGACTGAAGTAGTTTAAGTCTTTGGTTCTTTAAATTGTGATGATTTTGGCTCACATTTAACAAAAACCCACCAATTCACTATCTCAACAAATTAGAACATGGTGGCATGGTATGGTGGTCAACTAATCAACTCAAAACACCTGCAAAGGTTTCTGGAGCCTTCAAAATGGTCTCTCAGTTTGGTTCACTAGGCTACACAATCACAGGGAAGACTGCTGATCTGACAGTTGTCCAGAAGACATTCATTGACACCCTTCACAAGGAGGGTAAGCCACAAACATTAATTGCCAAAGAAGCTGGCTGTTCACAGAGTGGCTGTATCCAAGCATGATAACAGAAAGTTGAGTTGAAGGAAGAAGTGTGGAAGAAAAAGATGCACAACCAAACGAGAGAACCGCAGCCTTATGAGGATTGTCAAGAAAAATCGATTCAAGAATTTGGGTGAACTTCACAAGGAATGGACTGAGGCTGGTGTCAAGGAATCAAGATCCACCACACACAGACGTGTCAAGGAATTTGGCTACAGTTGTTGTCAGAGGCGTCTTACCTGGGCTAAGGAGAAGAAGAACTGAAGAGCTCTTTTCCAAAACGCTATAAATCCATTTTAATAGTTTTCATGAAAATGACATTTTTTTACCTAGACCCATACATTTTGTTAATATTCCATTTATCATGTTAAAATGGTCTGTTGGCTCAGTCTGAACATGTTAAACAATGATTGTTAAAACCCCCCCGGGTCCGCACCATCACACCGAACGGGTCTCGAACCCGGTTTTCCGGCGTGGGAGGCGGGCGCTCTAACAAGGAACGCCAAATGCTACAGCTTTTAGCGTCAGTCGTTAGAGCGCCTCTTTGTGAGGTCAGGAGAGTGAGGTACATTTTAAACAAGGAAATATAGCGATTCGGCATGAAACATTGATGGAGCAGTGAATAGGTTCAGTACACAGCAAAATGGCATACATAAATTTGGCGTTTATCGCGTTTTGGAAAAGAGCTCTTCAACTGGACTGTTCCCCAGTGGTCCAAAGTCCTCTTTTCAGATGAGAGCTAGTTTTGTATTTAATTTGGAAAACAAGGTCCTAGAGTCTGGAGGAAGGGTGGAGAAAATCATAGCCCAAGTTGCTTGAAGTCCAGTGTTAAGTTTCCACAGTCTGTGATGATTTGGGGTGCAATGTCATCTGCTGGTGTTGGTCCATTGTGTTTTTTTAAAAACCAACGACACTGCACCCGTTTATCAATACATTTTGGAGCACTTCATGCTTCCTTCTGCTGGACAGCTTTTTAAAGATGCTGATTTAATTTTTCAGCAGGATTTGGCACCTGCTCACACTGCCAAAAGCACCAAAAGTTGGTTAAATGACCATGGTGTTGGTGTGCTTGACTGACCAGCAAACTCACCAGACCTGAACCCTATAGAGAATCTATGGGGTGTTGTCAAGAGGAAAATGAGAAACAAAGAGACCAAAAAATGCTGATGAGCTGAAGGACACTGTCAAAGAAACCTGGGCTTCCATGCCACCTCAGCAGTGCCACAAACTGATCACCTCCATGCCACGCCGAATTGAGGCAGTAATTAAAGCAAAAGGAGCCCCTACCAAATATTAAATACATATACAGTAAATGAACATACTTTCCAGAAGGCCAACAATTCACAAAACGTGTTTTTATTGGTATTATGAAGTATTCTAATTTGTTGAGATTGAATTGGTGGGTTTTTGTTAAATGTGAGCCAAAATCATCACATGATTTAATGTTTTTAATATTTAATACACGAGTTTCACAATTTGAGTGGAATTACTGAAATAAATGTACTTTCCACGACATTCTAATTTATTGAGATGCACCTGTATATAAAAAAATGAATTAAGTAATCAGTTCAATCCTTTCAGAAAAACCCGTTAAACACTGTGAAAATTTCTGAGTAGCACTGCAAAGAAAAACATTAACATTATAAGCATGAATGTGAGATATGCTGTCACAGGATATGACGACAAACTGAAGACCATCAACAATTGGCAGATGTGTCACCTGACCCCATTACTCTTTGAAAACGACAATGTGCAAGAACATGAGCTGAACTGATACAAAATATATTTACTCTATTAGCATCATTAGCTATTTTTAATAGAGAAGATTGATGAAAAAAAGAGGGACAACATGTGAAACAAGGATAATAAGAGGAGAAATGTGGACTCACCAGCTCTACTCGGGGTCCAAGTCCCTCCAGGATGCGATGAGCCTCCTCTGCCTTTTTCTGTTAAAAAAAAAACAAAGCGCACATGTCAGCGGCACATCACCACAGCAACACACCTTACACTTTCTCTAGCGCACACACATAAACAAACCAGTGTATAAGTGATGTACTATTAATAGAGCTCTCAACAGAATATACTCGTTACCCTCTGCCATCTACATCTCTCCCCACTCTCTTTGTGAGAGAGAGAGAGAGAGAGAGAGAGAGAGAGAGAGAGAGAGAGAGAGAGAGAGAGAGAGAGAGAGAGAGAGAGCGAGAGAGCGAGAGAGCGAGAGAGCGAGAGAGCGAGAGCGAGAGCGAGAGCGAGAGCGAGAGCGAGAGCGAGAGCGAGAGCGAGAGCGAGAGCGAGAGCGAGAGCGAGAGGGGGAGAGAGAGAAAAAAACAATGGAGACCTTATGGCTGGATATTTTGTGTGTTTCTTCCACATAAACATACAAAATGAAAGCCCTAAAACTATATTTCCTTTCTCTCTGGAGGACAAAACTCAATGCTTTAAGAGCAGTGATGGGCTTTATTCCATTATTTTGAGATGGGATAAATAGGGCACTTTCTACTAGTCATTCGTCTGCTAGCCATTTTCCCGCAATTATCTAAACACTGTGCGTCAAATATTATTATGCCCCGACCACAGGCAGCTCACACTGTGAAATCATCTTTTTCAGTGAGCAGATCTGATCACCAGATGAAATGCTAATGTTTAAACTGTCAATCTCATCTACAATAGCCCTACCATCATTTTAAAGGGGACGTATCATGGAAAACAGGATTTTTCTCAAAGCAGACATCTCTTTCACTTTACCAAACACATTCATTATAGAAAATAAGTCACTCAAAAATCATATTATGTGAAGCTCAAACAAATATGACTGCCCACATTTATATAACATCTATTCAGAACACAGTAACGTGAGCCACCCTGAAATATGAACATCAGTAGATTTCACATAAGCAGGGCTGCAAATAGCAGCCGTGCTGATAAGCGATTAATCTCCTGTTTATTTTGTCAATTTACTTTTCATATTTAAGTTACACAATTTAATTTTTTATTACTAATAGTAATAAGTAATACTACTACTACTAATATTACTTTAATATATAAACAAAATCAACCAATCAGTTAATCAAACATATTACGTCAAAATACATATCTGTTCTAAATCAATGCTCACCTTTAAATGTACGTTTTTTTCTACGTTCGACTGATATGTACACACACTTGCTCTTTCTTTTTGTAGCTTAACACACACTAGATTGATGTTAGGGCAAACTATTAACAATTTTATTGATCCGCAGTTTTATTGATTAGCCCAATGCATAAATGCCAATTATAACAGAGGTTATTTACATACAGACATATTAAAGATATTGTAACCAAATTAGAGCTTTTATTTGCGTTAGAGAAAGGATACAAAACGCTTTTTTTGCTGCTGGAATTTTGACTAACATTATAAAGTAAAATTAAAAGGAAAACAACATGGCACCTTTAAAATGACAATTTCCTCTCCCACAATGAATCAGCGTGATATCAGCAATTTAACAAAACTACCTTCTGTATTCTATCCTGTGGATTTAAGAGAGCATCGAGCACTTCCTGGAAGAGAACAGGAAGGCGTGAGTGCTCTTTGGCAGTATCGCAGCATGAGAGGCCTTAATGGATTAAGAGATGGTGGGTGTGATTAAAAGATCACAGCAGGACAGAAGCCAGAACCACCTGACAGAGGAAATGAACAAACAGACCTGGACACACGAGGCAGAGAACAGTAAAAGCCAGATAAAATTATGATGGAGATATATGAAGCTTTCCAAAGGGCGTGTTAAAATGTAGTGCTAAAAATGCCCTCCAAGATGCATTCAAAAAGGATAGCCAGTAATCCAAACACTCAAACCTCAGGAGGTGGATTCAGATGCATACAAGATGTGAAACAGCAAGAAAAAAATAAATAGAAATCAACCACCACAATAACAAAAAAATGTGCTACAAAGGCAGTGAACTCTCAGATGGCCCAATTATTAAATAACTGTCATCGTGTTTTGTGTGCCTTTATATACAGATGTTGGCAGATTATCACAACCAAAACTTAACATATCTGCTATATAAAGTAATTGGAGTCAATGTTCCATTAGAACAATTTACAAATAAATATTTCCCATCATATATATGAGACATATAGGCCCAGTTTAAGACCCTTTGCTGTAATCCTCCAGTCTCTCCCCACTAGAGGGACCACTAACACCAAAGACACATCGATGCTGCAGTATACAGCATGCTGAGCCACTCTCCATGGCCGCATACCAAATTACACACAATCCATAGTATATAGTATGTAAGCTTGTAATGTAATGTACTGTAGACAAGTGACAAATAAATAATGTCAAATATTTAACTGCTTACACTATGCAACAGAGACTGATGCACAGATGAACAGAGAGCAGACTGATGGTAAAACACCAATTCTGGTGTACTGTCTTTAGAAAAATTAAGAAATATGTACTTTGCCATAAAAAACATTAACAATATTTATAGTACACAGTATGAGAATTAAAATGTATCCAGGGGTTCTGTTTGAGAATATCTACGGAGATGGAGAACTGGTGTGATTCAACACAATGGACTGTGTGTTTGAGTCATATGGTGTGTGGGGGGAGCTGTTCACCATCAATCGATTGCAGCACCTCATTACACATTTAACAGCTCGTTTCTCTCATTAAGATCTGTCACAGCAGTTCGACTTACCTGCTTCTGTTCACAGATGAGCTTCTCTAAACACCAATATTCGTTTAACATTTATGTGTACTTGTCTAATGCAATGCATGTGTGCATATATGTAATCAGATTCAGTGTTTTTTTTGTTCTCACCCTGTTTTCATCATAGATGATCTGGACAAGGCTGCGGTGTTTGGCTTCACTGGGTGGAGGTGAGATGGTGCGCTCTAGCTCCTGGGGTTTCGCAGCTTCTTCCTCCAGCTGTTGCTAAAAAAAAAAAAAAAACAGGGAGTATGAAAGACCTTCCTAACAATCCTGACTGCTATAAATCAACAGTGCCAAAGGTTTAAAAATGAAATAAGAACTATATTGACACATATTTATACTGATTAATGAGGACTAATGCAACCCTTCTAGAATAAGAAGCAAGACACTTCAAGAATGCAATATTACGTGGGCTAATATTAACGTCGCTATCCCCACATCAGACACACTGCTAATATCAGATAAGCTCTCGGATTGGCTGAGGAGCACTAATGCTTTAGCTAAGAGAGTCAGCGAGACAACTTAATAGTCAAAGATTGATGATCAACAATAATTTCACAGCTTATACACAGATGCACACAGAAACGCAGAGGCCCTGGCTCCAATGAAATCGTGAAAGGGGCCTCCGTCTCGCAAACATGAACCCAAACTCTATTGAACCCAAAGCTCTCCAGCGCAGGATCAAGACGCTGTGTGTGTGCCGAGTTAAAGAAAATAAACGAGCCGTCCCTCTGCCCTCGCAGACAGTCAAACACACGGTAATCTGATATTCTCTTCTTCTCTCTTCTCTCCATCACTCCCTCGCTTTACGTTAAAGTTTACCGTACCATTTAATTGCCCCAGATGTTTTAATGCTTGGAGGAAACCTAAGGGGAGAGGAGAGCGATGGATGGGGTCTGTTACCTCACTGAAAAAAGATGCCAAATCTTTCAGAAGAAACAGTATGGGGTTGAGGGGCAGATGAGGAGAGGTTCATTTTTCTTGGTAGCGTGACTGTACTTATTCAACCACTCAGACTCCAAGCCGTTTCACTCCCTCTCCAATCCTCAATCACCCCCTCAATGGACTAGCCCATGAAGCGCAGGTGGTTTCAATTTATTGAGTAGCGGTTTGGACACGGTCCAAAACCTCAAGTGAATGAGGGGGTCTGTTTTACAAGACGACGGGTCTGCTTATGTATTTTCTGCAATGCCCTGATAAGCATGACTCGAAATATCTGAGAAAACATTCTAATGCAACCTTAAAAAATGATTCCACTGAAATAAGTGACCTAAAATTATACTGCTGCATTAACACTTGAAGTAGAACACTGATTAATGGCACTGCCAAGAAAAAAGAGAGAGGGAGAGGAAACCGAGAGAGGGAAGGAGACCGAGAGGAAAGTGTTTGTAGCCGTGTGGCCTGCTGAGGCAATAACCACACAATCATCACAATTCCACTCCGCACACACTCATCTACTGATGCTACTACACTCGAGTGTCCAGATTACATAACACTAACTGCACTGTGGATGAAAAGCATCTACTTATTGCAGCTCTGAAAGCTGTACTTAGAAAGAAATCCTTGTGTTCATCTAAATAAAACACTTTGTAAACTGTCCTGGTGCTTATTTTAGAAGGCCAACTTTTCTGAAATAAATGAAAATGCATTCTAGGATCCTTTATGCTTGGGTTCAAAAGCAGGGACAATCATTTGAGATATCTTAGATTTAAGATAGCTGGGGTGAAGGTTACCTGTTTTTTACGCAGTTTACAGATCTGCTGCTCCACCATGGTGATCTCCCGATCCACTCGGTCCATGTTCTGGATTAGCTCCTCTTTGGAAAGGCGAGAGGGAACCAGGTCCAGGTCGGGCTCCATGGGCACTGGGCTCACGGGGGAGATGGGCTCAATCTTTCCAATGGAACTGCTGCTGCGTTCCTTTATAAACACACACAACATTGTACTCAGTCAGACCTGGTAAATGCTTTATTTTTTTTTGTTAAAGTGTGGTTTCAATTGGCTTTTTTACTCTAATGAACATTTACCATACAACATATTTACTTATATGGATGGGTACTGAGACCTGGTATTAAATTGGCCCCAGTGCTAAATTATGAAAGACATCAATAACCTCTGACGTTAATGGTTCTGCTATCAGTGCTGGAGAAATTAAGAAAATGCACATACATTTATTATTGTTATATAGATTTTATCTTGTTAATTCGACTGTAAATTTAACTTTGTTTCCTTGTTTATGTTCTTAATGCATCTTATTTTTTTCATTAAAAAAACACTAAAAATGCCTGCACACTGGTGCATTTACAAATTGTGTGTGTATGTATGTATGTAAAAATATATATATATATATATATATATGTATATATTAGAGTTGTGACGAGACACTTATCCCACGAGACGAGACACGAGACTGGGTTCACGAGAACGAGACGAGATTTTTAGACTTTTTTTTTTTAAATCCTCAATGATGAAATCTATAGGTAAAAATAGCCTTTTATTCAACTGAAAAACACAAAATGCAAAAAAAAAAAATAGCATTTTGAAATGAACTTGTACTTTATGATACTTAATGAATTATATAACAACATGTAAACTAAAGCTGCACGATTCTGGATGAATTGAGAATCACAATTTTATTCCACTGATTTTTGAGACTCCCTTCTTGAATAAGGCATATTTTTTTTCTGTACAAATAAATGCAGGCTTGCTGAGAAGAGACTTCTTTTAAAACATTATTACAGATCCCAATTTGAACCCTGTGTGAATGTTATAATAAATGTATTAATAGAGCTGTTTTAGGGTAATCATTATTATTGTCTTTATTGTTTAATTTTACAGAACAACTTTCAAATTACAATACTAACATTTATGAATGTTGAAGGAGCTTTTATTTTGGCAGAAGCCCGCAGGAACCAGGAAGACCTCGGGGCTTATTTTTGTTGACAGCAGATTTATAAATGACGAGTTTGGGATTTCTGTACATTTCTATCTCGTACAGTTGTACATACTTTCACGCTGCAGATGTGTTTCTGCATTAGTGCACGCCTCTATTTGATCGTGTCACGTCATTGTTCGGTACAATTTATTCGGTCGTTTCGCTTATTTGCCCGAACACCGAAAGTTTTTTTTTTTGCTATTTTCGGTTGGCGAACATTCCTATTCCCTAGTACTTCTGTTATTTAAATGTTTTGAACACAGAAATGATGATGTGTGGTTGAAAAGACTGTTTGTGTTGCTCTTTCTGGATCAGCAGCAGCATGAATGCAGAGTTGAATGTCTTTAACACCTGTTTCACATGGCGAGTGTCAGTGGAGCTTGAGCAGCGCGTGTTTTGTCTCCGCCCATATCAGTGAATGACAGCATTCACACATGGGCAGCTACAAAACGTGCTTCTCACGCTCCACTGACACTCGCCATGTGAAACAGTCGCAATAGACATAGCTGAATCGTTGTCATTCAGGAAAAAGATCACATGGGTGATTGAATCAAGATCGCAATTTTTTAAGATTAATGGTGCTGCTCTAATTTAAACACTGCAAAATGTTTTGGGAGGATCTCGTCACGTTCTCGCGAGAGAACCCTTTAATGATCAATTTAATGCATTCTTGCTGAATAAACTTTTGAATGGTAGTTCAATAAATCATTAAATTAAAAGATTTTCATGATCACACATTACAATTACTTGTTTTAATCACAGTCAGGTAAAAATAAGTCACAATAAAACAAGCCGCATCATTTGAGAACTCCTTCAAGTCCACAGCATAAATGTATTTCAAGGTTTCATGCTTAGGTTTGAGGATTTGAACAAAGCCCCTAACCTCAAGCATGAGCAATAGCAATAGTGATGCATGCCTTGGCAAGTACCACTAATTAATGCTATTCACCATTTCAAGGTTTTGACATTTTGGGTTCCTGGAAATAGATACAATGCACTCGTTCTTCTCTCGTTCAGAATTATGAAAAACATTGTTACGACACAGTACCGCTTAGAGACTGTTTAGTGGTAAAAGTCTTACCTCTTATAATAAACGGGTGAATACACACAGCAGATCAGTGTTTAAGGCTATTGAATATTCAGCTAGTTTAAAGTGTGGTAAAGAGTCTTTGGGTTCATTCTCTCATATGAAAAGAATGTTACATAAGAGTAGTGTTCAGGGAGGGTGTTTTCTATTCTTTCTCTCACCGCCCCTTAAAGGTCACTCAGGCAGATGCATGGACTGGACAATCACATACATCAAAATCACACTAAATACATGCACGATATTGGATTTTG
This sequence comes from Schizopygopsis malacanthus, assembly GCA_027474115.1. Lineage (NCBI taxonomy): Eukaryota > Metazoa > Chordata > Actinopteri > Cypriniformes > Cyprinidae > Schizopygopsis > Schizopygopsis malacanthus. The sequence goes on from CM049881.1 coordinate 12,503,074, forward strand.
CCGATATGCCGGTATTTTTCTTTGGCCGATACCGATATATATATCCTTTTGTTTGGAAACAACACCAAGTCTTTCCTGTGCAAAAGCAAAAAGTTTTTCATTTTGGCTAGTTTTTAACAGGAACTTATTTTTTAGAATTAAATAAACAATAATGAAGGTTTTTGGACAGTACATTGAAGCTTTGAAAATAACTATAAATACACTATATATCATCTGCATTTTTTGAAACATACTCATTATTTTATGACATCAATTTCTGTCACTAAGTCACTAGATTTGTCACCAGTCGCTTTTTTGGGGGGGAAAAGTCGCTAGGGGGGGTCTGGAACAACACTGCGCGCATCTCTACTACTCACCTCTCTCTCTCTGTCTGACTGCAGCAGCACACGCATTTCCAAATGTACACACACGTACAGAAATATCTGGACCACGGCCAATCAGGTGGGCCTTCACTATTCTCTGATTGGTTTAGACCACAAAATGAGCCTAATGTGTGTCTGTTGTTGAACCACAGGGAGACTTTCAGAGTCGCAGATACTTTTTTATTTTCTCGAACGGCTGGTCGCACAGGTGTGACTTCAGATTTTTTTTAGTCGCACTATTGAGAAATTAGATAGGGTGGACCAAATTAGTCGCACTCTAGAGACCTGCCTGTACATACAGTTAAATAAGACTATAACTAATTACATAATTAGCCTATTGAATAGAGTCTGAGGCAAACTTATTTAAAAACCTTGTGTACTTTCTGTATTCTGATAACTTCAATAATTGTGCTTGTAAATGTCTCTTTATATCCCCTTATTAAGCTAAAACACATAATTTGAAAAAATGTAATTGCGCCCCTAATTTTTTTTAATGCCAGGAGCACATGTGCTCCTTGTGAAAAAGGCAAGCATCAAGCCCTGCCCCTACAGATTAAAACTCCTTAACGAATGGGCATTAAGACCTGGGGGAGGCTGTCACTGCACGTGCTATTACCGGTTACTCTATAACACACCGAACGCACCATTCTTTACATGCTTTCACAGATTAAATGAGAGATCCAAAAGAGCGAGTCTAATCATCATTCACACAAAACTTTGCTTCAAGAATGAGCCACACTGCTGACATGATCTAATCACTAGCACACCCTGAGCGCATGCAAGGTAATGTACTCCTCTTATCAGCAAGACATATCTGCATAATGTTTAATATCGGGCCGATGCCAATATTAACATTAAAATCCCTTATGATATCTGTCCGATAATATCGTGCATCCCTAAAAAATATAATTATAACCAGTTTTAAACATGAAATTATATTTAAATAGGTGTAACGTATATCGGCAGGAATTCAACTGTCTCTACACGTCACCGAAAGAATCAGCGTCTCTCTAAAACCCCTCCCCCTTCGCAAAAGCGCGCGATTTCGTTCGGTCACAGAACAAAGAGAAGTGGCCACGAGAAGATTTCCAAGAGACACATTAATTTCATGATGATAATAATAATTCATCTACACAAGAAACATATGGATATTAATTGTTGTACTCTTTCTCTCATATGCTTGTGTGAATGTGAATTGTGTAGAAAGGTGGGATGAGTTTATGCGTGCCTGACACTGTATAATCCGAGTAATGTAATGTGTGTGCCTGGTAAATGCGATGTTTAGTCTCTAAATGAAGCTGGCGTCATAAGCCATAAGTTGGTGTGGATGACCGTTAAGCTTTAGCATCATGTGTGACTAAACATGCATATAAAATCTGTAAGTTTGTATCTTCCACGGAATGAATGGAATATCGGATCACGTAAATTCCACCCCAGAAAGCCTGGACATGGGCGGGGCTCCGCCCCGTACCGACGCTCTGATTGGACCAGCCGCCTGTGGGCGAGGTCCAAACCCGGACAGTTTAAAACGACGCGCGAGTGCGCGCGCTCTCTCTCTTGACTCTCTTGAACATGGCTTGAACATCTCTTGAATCTCTGAACTCTCGGGAACTCCTCGAAGCTACGCTTCCCGCTTTCGCAACTGCGCCCTCCAACGCGCGCCGGTCTGCTGGACTCTCGCCTTGAAAACCAACCATCTATGAGGTCCAGGACCGTGCCAAAGCCGTAACATCACAGAGCAACGCGTGGAAACCCACGTGCGAGGACGAGCAGAGTTTCCCCGAAGAAACCCGAACCGACCACGTGACAGCGAAGCGAGCCAGCAGAGTTTTCCAGAGCAACACGTGGAAACCCACGTGAAAACGAAACCAAAGCATCCAGCCTGCTTCAACAACGAAAGCAAGTAACAAACCAAACATTCCTAACTCTGACTAAACTGGTAAAAATTGATCTGAATGCAGAAAAGAAAGCCTAGACATCTTTCATGATCTTTTTCTGGTTAGTTAAGTTATGAAATAGAAAGAATGGTATTCTTTCAACAGTTAACCTCAAAACTCTCGTATGTGTGTGTATGTTTGTGCTTTTATTAGGTAATCCATTTATGTTAGAATAGCAATATCACGAATAAACCTTTTCCATTTTATAAAGAAGTGTCTCTGGAATGTGATTTTAAGTATTTTCATCCTTATTTGCCCAAAGATAACATTACCGAGCTCAAACTTGAGAAATTATTAATCTCGTTTTATTGTTACTGGGGCCACGGGGCAATGGAAGTGAGATTAACAGAATATACCTTTTAGTGATTGCTGGACGAGCACTTAATAAGGTGTAAACTGTAGGTTAAATATTAATATTACTTCGATCAAGCAATATTAAATATTTAATAAATAATTCCCGGAGCTAAAACAATAGCTCTATATTAAACTGGTTTTACATAGGTTTAGGCTATAATTTATGGAACAATAGACAAAGTAATCTTTCATAATTATGCTCATCTTTATGAAATCCCTGACAATTGAAATGTGTTGCTCCAATTCCAGATTGTCCATGGAAAGAGGGAGACAAAGCCCAAATGTCCAAGGACAGCCTGAGAGCTCTGCTAATGTTCAAAACGCATTCCTAGAGGCATTCCAAACTTCAGGTGGGATTTAACACTTGAAAAGGATTTGATAGCGGAGTCACTTTAGGATTCAAAGCTGTATACACACACACACACACACACACACACACTCTCTTTTTCACACACATAGTGTAGAATTAAAAGTGCCTTGTTAACCCCACACAATTACTTTCAAGGACAAGCACTATAATCCTGCCAAGTCTCAGTAACAAGAACCAACCAAGAATCAGAAATGTGTGTATAAGAATTAAAACCCCAAGCAGCTTTACATAAACACAAACCTGAGTGCTAAGACATGGATATGCACTGCAGTAACCTTTACACAAACAGATACAAGTGCCAACACACACACAGACTGAATGAAACTCCTTTTGCAGGGTTAAAGTGAGGCAGAGACAAAGGTGTGGTGTGTGTATGTGAACTAAAGGTGTGTTGAGTGCTTATCCCCATTTATTTCTCTATGAAGTGCAGTTGAAACATACATGCATTCAAGTTCATTTAACACCTTGTAGCATATTAAGGACCGAATCAGACAAATCAAGATTCGATCGAAGCATGGTTGAAACATGAGGAGCCGAATTCCACAAGACAACAGCAGGAAGTCATAAATCAGACCCCCAGCCCGTCTGAATACAGCCTGCAACAGGACAAAGAATCCGGCTGAAAAGACCTGAGAATCATCTTAAAATACTTTCATTCTCATGGTTAGTGAAACTAATAATTTCTATGCATAACTGCATATTATGTATGTGACCCACAAATTTGAATATCCTTGTTTTAATCATTGTGTTTGTCGTGCTTTTAATTAGTATTGAATAGCGTAAGCCTTAAGGGTTAATGTCATGTTTGGTATGTATGAGTGTCATAAGTATAGCTTTAATCATTTCTTTTGATTGATTTCCTGTCAAATGCATCATATTCTGGTTATAGAAATCACATTCAAAAGGATACTTTGCAAGAGAATGTAAAATTCGGGCAATGTGACTGGCCATGACATTGATTTATTGGTTGGGTGGAGCAACAAAGCGGCACCCAGAGCCAGCATAGGACCTAATTGGTCAAGACAACCATTGGGAGGTGTCAAAAAGCCGAGTTTAAATACCCAGGACACACTTCTCCTCCCTCTCTCTTAAAATTCGCTCTAACTGCTCTTTTAAGAGTTCCTCTCTCTTGAATTCACCTTCTCTCTCTCTCTCTCCGGAAAAATGAACTCTCTCTCCAGCCATGTGCTCTGGACCACAAGCCAGCTTGATACCATGATGAGAAGAAAAGCCACCTAGTCTCTTTACATCCTTTTGTTCTTTGACTTTAGTTTATTTTCTTTCCGTGAGTTCGTGTGCTAAGTTGCGTTTGCCAAAGACGACAAGCCCAAGACTCTGCAAAACCAGCCAACGCCCACTTCAACGACTCCTGAACTCTAAGCCAATCAGCGACTTCGGAGAAACCCTTTTCTGCAAAGGACGACAAAAGGGAATCCTTTAAACACAAAAGCAACGCAAGTAAAACCCCAAGATCCTTGCTGTGCTGGTGTCATTTTAATATAGATTTTAGCCTCATTGAAAAGTCAATGCGAGTGTTAAATATGTGATTGATGGTTGTTCAGGTTTATGCAATTGCACATATTGCTGTAAACGTGGGATATCAAATTCTCATTCTCTTAATCTAATCCTTTCCTCACTTTCTCTCTTTCTGCAACGCGTGAATGTGTGAATGCTTGTGTTCATGTGTAGATTAGTTTACATGTCTTAGCATTATATAAATAAAGTCTTGTTTATATTGAAAAGAGAAATATCTTGTGTTTTGTGCTCATAAGTTAATGCCTTAATCTGTCGATTTTGTTACTGTGCTATTTAATAGTGTTTTCACTATATTTTGGGATTTTAATATCCAGTGCAGAGTTTGTTATACGGCTTGTTCAGTGAATCGCCGTGAAACAGTGAGTCTGTTCAAATTCCCTATAAAATCATTAATGATTCCCTTTGAGCTAAATTGACCTGTTTCCCTTATAACAATATATATATATTATATGTTATCATTACAACCTATAAGTGCATTTGTGGGACTTTTTAATTTATCAATCAACCAAGTCATTCAGGCTGAATGAGACTCACCAGTAAGTGTACAGTTCAAAAGTTTAAGATTGGTGAGATTAAGAAATTTTAATTTGCATTAAATTAGTCAAATGCTGTTCTTATTAACTTTCTATTCATTGAATCCTAAAAACAAGTACACATTACAGTTTCTACAAATATATCAAGCAGCACAATTGTTTTTAACATTGATAATAAGAAATGTTTCTTGAGAATAGGATGCAACGATTATAGATTTTGTTGGTGCGGTTATAGTCTGAGGAATATTCACGGTTTCACGGTTATTACGATTATTATGCATTTATTAATTTCACAACATAAAATCACAAAAACTCTCTTTAGATATTAAAGTGCTATTTATTGCTGCCTTTTGAAACAGAAATAACACAGTTAAGCAATAATGCAGCAAAAAAATAATAATACTAAAGAATAAAAAAAATCCATCTCTTCTGTTGGAATTAAAAAGGTGACATCTGCTCTGTAAATATCAGTCAGTATTTCCCTTTTGAAAATAACAAATGGAAATAGATCACAAATGTTTATGGTGTTTTCATTTTGTATAATCTTTCTACATTTCTTGTGGACCTGAGGTACAGAACTTGGAAAGATGGTGAAAGTTTTTTAAACTTATGAATAATACTATAACATGAATGACAAATCACAATGTTAATTAAGTATTATTAATATAAGACTAATATTAACTTTATTTATCCCACAGAGGACACTGTTACTAATGAGGGGAATAAACTAAACTATTATTGTAGTCAACTGTCATCCATACTTATTAATTGTTATAATATTTATTCATCTGATTTTACATATGACCTGAGAAAATCATGTCTATTATTTTGGTTTGTGAGATCGAGATCGAGCTGCCCACACAAACATTTAGGAGGACAGAAACTTGTTGTCAACGCTGCCCAGCGACTTTCATTAATAAAATAGCTTAGATACTGGATCGCTACATTATAATAATCAGAAACGAGTGAGTAAAATTACTGTTTAAATGACTCAACCCAAATCTTCATTGTTTGTAGTGATGCGCAGATGTAGGTAGACTAATTCAACTGTCACGTCTCTCTCTCTCTCTCTCTCTTTCTCTCTCTTTCCGCATCTCTGTCTGAAGAGGGAAGAATGCTAGAGCTATCGAACTTCGAGTCAGGTGGTCCTTGCCTTCACGTTGTGCATTAAAATAGTTTATTTCACAATGAGAACAGGTTGGCTAGCCGTGCATTATCCATTATGTAACGTATACTTTTTAACGGTAATTTAAACGGCAATATTTAAATGACGCCCTGGTTATTCTTGGTGTACCCAATATGGTCCCACACTTTCAACTTCAGTCATTCTCTGGTGGAAATAAAGGATCGCTGAATAAAGGTTCCTCTGTCATAGTTAATCTAGTGTGTGTAGTAGCCTCCGTGTCTCTGATAAGCACGGTGTTTTAAGCTGGTGCACCTCTCGTGTAACTTTTCTGTTTTGTTTTGAGCAAGCTGCAACAGTTCCGTTCCGTGCAACAGAAATACTCGGTTTAGCGGAGCTTTTACGATTAATTAACCGTGATGTTTTAAAGCGCGGTTAATAGTAAAACCGGTTAATCGCTGCATCCCTACTTGAGAAGTAGATCAGCATATCAGAATGATTTCTGAAAAATCATGTGGCACTGAAGACTGGAGTAATGATGCTGAAATTTCAGCTTTGCATCACAGGAATAAATGACTGTGAATATTAAAATGCAAAATGAGAATGTGAGATGATTTCAAAATTTCAGTTTATTAAAAGCTTTTTTGGTCACACTTTTTCATCTCATTTTAATTTCAACTGTAAAACTCTGTTGGGCAGCACTTTGTTTACCAAATATGAAATGCTGAAAGTTTTATGCAGAAAATTAAACCTGTCATACTACACTATTACTGCTGGATTTTCGTGTATTCAATTGCTTAGACATCCTTTTTTAATACAAACCATTAAATAAATCATTACGACTGAACCCAGAAAATATACCGAAACAAATAAAATAAATAGACAAAAAAAATACTTAATAGAGTGATCGTAAGGGACTTCTTTCAAAAACGTCAATGAAATCAACCTCGAAAGTTCAAACTCATTTTCAAAACAAATAACAAAAGAAAAAAGAAAAAAATCACCTTATGACATAACAAAAACCTCAAACAAAAAAAACACAGATCACATGATGTGAGACATTTCGTCTGAACTACTTAAATGCAGTGATATTATAACTGTGTGATTATGAAATGACTGTACAGTGAGTTCTGGTGATATTTCCACCACTTCTTCTACATGAAAGCTCTCAGCTGCCATACAAGCATGTATTTGAGTGTATTCGTATTCGAGTATGCAAACATAGTATGTATGTAACTATCCAGTTCTGAGCTCTGACTCAATAAAACATTTATGAATCATAGGATGTCAGGGTACAATGTGTCATATGACACCCTGAGCTGCAACAAGCCATTAGACACAGACATGCTGGTTCACACCTGTCAGAGTGCTGCAGGTATGCTGAAAAAGGCACACAACTCACACTTGCTTGTGTGTGTGTGTGTGTGTGTGATAGACTATTCTCCTCTCTGAGCTTTCAGTTCCACTCGTTCAGTTTCATGAGTGTTATCGAGTGTGACAGCTCTTACATAAAGAGGATGAGAGATTTCCTCTGTCCACTTTGACTTGTGTCCTTTCAAATGTCCCGCTGTCTGTCTCTCACCCAAACGCACTCAAATCCTCATAAAAATATCCTCAACCGCTCAACTGTCACATCTAGGTCAGATTCATTACTAACTAATTACTATTGCACAAGGACTTACACACACACAGTTCTGCCTCCAAGCCCCATATTGTCATGGCTGCTAAAAAATACACAAAAGCTTTAGGGGGAAGTCATAACAACTCACCACAACATTTCTAGATAGGGAGTGTGATCACACTGACCTTATCGCTTGCTCTAAGGGTGTAATCATTCTGCCCTTTACATCATTCTACAAACAGGAGGTGTGATCCCAATTACCTTAATCCTGCTGCACAGTGCATACACACAAACTCAGAGATGCACATTAAGAGGTGCACTCAGCTGTCCTTCCTTAACATACTTTAACAAATGCTAGGGCTGGGTAAAAAGATATAGATTTCTCGATTTTAATTGATTCTCATTTTCACAAAATGATATTGATTCTTAAATCCCAAGAATCAATTAGTCTAGCCTGTTTTTAGTTAACTAACGTAACATTATATAACAAGAAAAATTACACAAATTACTTTACATTTATGCAATTAGCAGACGCTTTTATCCAAAGCGACTTACAGAACATTCAGGTTATACATTTTTTTATAATTTTGTTGTCAGTATGTTACAAGCATATTACAAGCATATATGAACAGCCTACAACATAAAATTATAAATAAAGACAGTAACAGTAGGATTCAGGTGCAATAATGTAAAAATTAAGTGTAAAACAACACAATAATGCTTACTGCATAAGTTAAATACAGATGATTAGCAGAAAGACACAAGTATTATAGGCTTCTGTCTCTTTAAGACTAAATGCACGGACCAAATACTGACACACATCAGGTTTCTTTTGAGCTGTATACGTTAACCGACTGTGTTTACTAGAATACTTGCCAAAACGGGTATTTTAACATAATTTTATGTGTGTATGTATCCATCCGTTGAGGCGCTGTCTGAAACGCGGTATCTGAATCGCGCCTCTCTCACTCACTCTCTCTCTCTGCGTGTGCGCGCTTCAGTGTGTGTGGCAGCGGCTGAGCGCAGAAAATGGAGAGCGAGTCCCGAAACGTGTGCAAATGATAATCTTTCACTCTATGGTTGTTAAACTTATCAGTTAATCCGCGAATCACATACATGCCGAACCGCGGGGACTGGTCCGTACGGATCGCGGATTATCTACGATCCGTTGCACCCCTAGTGAAGAGCGCATGAACTGATCATTTCCTTCGTTTTAAATACAGAGCTCTAGACTCATTCTTCCCACTGGTCGAACGTTTGCGACTAACTTTCTCAGTTGGCCGCACAAGCACGTCAGCAAACATGTTCACCTTCTCTGGTCTAAGAACTTTACTTTAGTTTGAAAACCAAATCCTCCGTTGCGCTCTGTCCGCGATGCACACCTTCGTGCTCGTGCTGATGCAGCGAGCATTAAAACATAAATACAAAAAACATTCAAACAAGTGCGCTGAAAGCGTCTCTCTTCACGTGATCAGTGAAATCTAACTCCTGCTACAATGTGCCGTGGCTCTGCAGCGCGCGCTATATGAAGCAGACGCTTTGGAGCAGCACAGACCATGCACTCGCACATGTGTGACCACATAACATTTTTACTCGCACACTCAAAAAATGGTCGCAGTCTAGAGCCCTGTAATACCAGTTACAACGTGAAATAAATATGAATAAACATCCAATGGTAAGTAAAAATAAAGGGTACAACTTCCTATGGATATCTATGGACAGACACTGAAATCCTGTCACATGTTATCGCTCAATCAGTGTTTTAACAACGTAAAGACGTCAATATAACGGCTTGTACACACTATATGTCAGGAAGTGTCACATTTACCTAAGAAAAAACATAGGCCTATTCAGTGACCATAAACTCGTTGGTCAGCTAGAAAAATAAACTGTAGAGAAGAGCATTTTGCTAAATATATGCATATTATTATATATAAATATATTATTATTATTTTACTGTTATTCAATGTTTAATTTTTGTTTTAATAAATCCATCACATTTGTATGACAGCCACCATTTAAATGTTCAAATTTCTCCGCATCAGTGTGGAAAGGTCTGAAAGAGATAACCAACTACAAGACACCATCCCTCAGTACTGTGGAGAATCAACAACAGGCAGACAATCTGAATGAGTTCTAATTACATAATTAGCCTATTGAATAGAGTCTGAGGCAAACTTATTTAAAAACCTTGTGTACTTTCTGTATTCTGATAACTTCAATAATTGTGCTTGTAAATGTCTCTTTATATCCCCTTATTAAGCTAAAACACATAATTTGAAAAAATGTAATTGCAATTACACCTGCAATTCAGATCAGCGAAGACGAGGTGTGCCAGGTCTTCCGGAAGCAGAAAAGGAAAAAAGCACCAGGCCCAGATGGTGTCACACCAGCCTGTCTAAAATCCTGTGCTGATCAGCTGGCCCCCATCTTCACAAAAATCTTCAACAGATCACTGGATCTGTGCGAAGTCCCTTCATGCTTTAAATGCTCCACCATCATCCCCATCCAAAAGAAATCCAAAACTACAGGACTAAATGACTACAGTCCTGTGGCTCTAATGTCTGTGGTCATGAAGTCATTTAAAAAAGACATCACTGATGTCACCTGAAGGGCATTACTGGACCCTCGCTGGAACCTCTTCAGTTTGCCTACAGAGCAAACAGGTCTGTGGACGATACAGTCAATATGGGACTGGATTATGTTCTGCAACATCTAGACAGACCAGGGGCTTATGTGGCAGTATACATACTGATGAAAAAATGTATAGCCTGAATGCACTGTAAGTCGCTTTGGATAAAAGTGTCTGCTAAATGCATAAATGTAAAGATCCTGTTTGGCCTTTAATACTATAATCCCAAACCTCCTCCTGCCCAAACTAACTCAGCTCTCCGTGCCCACTTCCATCTGTCAGTGGATCAACAGCTTCCTGACAGACAACCAGCAGCTAGTGAGGCTGGGAAAACACACCCAGCACCCGTACCATTAGCACTGGAGCTCCTCAGGGCTGTGTTCTTTCCCCACTACTCTTCTCTCTCTACAGGAATGACTGCACATGTAAAAACCCCTCTGTCAAGCTCCTGAAGTTTGCAGACGACACCACATGGATCGGCCTCATCCAGAATGGTGACGAGTCTGCTTACAGACAGAAGGTTAAGGAGCTGGCTGTCTGGTGCAGTTTTAACAACCTGGAGCTGAACACGCTCAAAACAGTAGAGATTATCGTGGACTTCAGGAGAAACGCCCCTGCTCTCCCGCCACTTACCATCACGAAAAGCACTGTGACTGCAGTGGAGTCATTCAGTTTCCTCGGCATCACCATCTCCCAGGACCTGAAGTGGGACAATCACATAGACTTATTTGTGAAAAAGGGCCAGCAGAAGTGGTACTTCCTTCGCCGGCTGCTGAAAAAGTTCTACTCTGTCATCATTGAATCCATCCTCTGCACATCAATAGCTGTCTGGTTCAGCTCAGCTACCAAATCTGACCTCAGAAGACAACGGAGTGTAGTCCGGACTGCTGAGCGAATCATTGGAACAACCCTCCACACTCTCCAAGAACTGTACTTATCCAGAGTGAGCAAAAGGGCTGGCAAAATCATTCTGGACCCCTCACATCCAGCACACTCCTTCTTTGAACTGTTACCGTCTGGTCGACGCTACAGAGCTCGGAGCACCAGAACGGTCAGGCACAGGAACAGTTTCAATCCATCTCATGAACACTTGACAATAATTATGGTACACACACTGTTTATACACTTATTTATCTAACACACATACTTAGTTTACACTTCAATTGCATATAATATACCTGTACATACAAAACTTTCCATTGTTATATACCTGTACATACAATTGTCAATTTGAATATTATAATTCCTTATTTATTTGTTCTTTTTTATTCTTTTTATTATCTGTGTTTTTGTTCTGTCACTGTCATTCTGTTGCACTGCGGTAACTTCGGTCACGAAAACAAATTCCCGGTATATGTAAACATACCTGACAATAAAGCTCATTCTGATTCATTCTGATTTCCCAAAAAATAAAAATAATTAAACTGGCGTAAAAATATTATTAATAACTACATAAATATTATGTAATTGTAACTATTATTATAAGAACTTAATTGAGTTTAATTTAAGTGTTTGTATACAAATCAGTTTATTTTAACATTTAATATTATAGTAATGTACAGGTGCATCTCAATAAATTAGAATGTCGTGGAAAAGTTCATTTATTTCAGTAATTCAACTCACATTGTGAAACTGTTTGCCAAACAAATTGTCAAACTGACTCTCATATTAAACAGCATTAGTTGAGAGATGTTCTTTCCTTGAGAAAATTTGGCATGTACTGTATATGAAGAGCTCTTTTCCAAAACGCTATAAATCCATTTTAATAGTTTTCATGAAAATGACATTTTTTTACCTAGACCCATACATTTTGTTAATATTCAATTTATCATGTTAAAATGGTCTGTTGGCTCAGTCTGAACATGTTAAACAATGATTGTTAAAACCCCCCCGGGTCCGCACCATCACACCGAGCGGGTCTCAAACCCGGGTTTCCGGCGCGGGAGGCGGGCGCTCTAACAAGGAACGCCAAATGCTACAGCTTTTAGCGTCAGTCGCTAGAGCACCTCTTTGTGAGGTCAGGAGAGTGAGGTACATTTTAAACAAGGAAATATAGCGATTTGGCATGAAACATTGATGGAGCAGTGAATAGGTTCAGTACACAGCAAAATGGCATGACGAACTCATTTTTTATAAATTTGGCGTTTATCGCATTTTGGAAAAGAGCTCTTCATATGTACCTGGCATATATCCAAAATAATTTATATTGAATCGAATCTGTAATCTAATTAAAAGCTCGTAAATGAGAATCAAATCGAATTGTGTGTCAAAACCCAGCCCTAACAAACACAAACATTTTCCTTTATTAAGCTTATTTAATCCTTTTAAGACTTGAACAATAACCCCAGTGTATTCATGCTGCGTACATACAAAAAAAAAAATAGGGTTGGGATATACTAAAAAAAATCTTAAGTGCCACTTCCTTAACTTAAGAATGACGTTAAGAATAATTTGTATTGCTAACAACATTTCATAAGGCTTTTCCAAAGACAACATTTTCAAGTTTTCTGTCCTACAATTTCTGAAAAGAATGTAAATAAACACTTTAAACTGCAATTTAAATCCCAGAAGTATTCAAATATTAAGCAAATAATTTGGTAAATTCAGTAACAATTGATTACATAGAACAAATTAGGTCCCTATTTGTGTCATTTTTTTGTTATAATTACAACATGGGTTTTCTAAATGGTTTACTTTTAAAAATGAAAAAAAAATACATGCATACTGCATAGAAAATTAGTCTTCAATTTATTTGGTAAATTTTTGTATCTTTTACAAATGCATTTTATAATTTAGGACCCTGGGATGTCATGAAATGTTATATTGACAAGAATACATTTCTCTTTGGAAATTAGTGATTTAGATTTTCACTTTCGGGGAACTGCTGTTGTGGTCAATAAAGCACAGAGTGACAATAGATTACAGAGATATTTACAAGTTCTCGTGTCAGGCTGTTCTGTCCACAAGGTGAGACCGTTCCTAAAGCCAAGATTTTACTGCAAATGCTTTACAAATTTGACCAGCAACATTGTGACTCTTCCCTCACAGTTTGACTCATCTACTGGGTCTCATTGTCCCTGTGAGGAAGAGACTAGTGCGAGTCTCTTAAGCAGTCAATAAACACTCTCGGTATTGGCAATGTGAAAACCTGATACAGTCTGGTGACACCTACAGTTGTAAAGCACCAGAAATGGATTTCACATGGTGTGAGGCAGCAGTATGTTGTTATAGAGGCGCTGCATATATTCCATCTACACACACCCTTCACAGAGCCCCTGACCTACAAAAGAGAGTTCCTAAGATGTTGCAGAGTTATTCCAAACATCTGCCTGCGCCATTTACCGTTACACCACATACATGTTCATTCCCTCAAAACCGAACATATAAACCACAGCTGCAAAGTAAGAGGTTCTGGTATTACTGACATAACTCTTTAAGATGCAATCTTTTAGACAAGCACAACTAAGGATGGCTCGATACCACAATTTTGGCTTCGGTATGATACCAGAATGTAATATTTTGAATGTAAATATAAATCTCACTGTATCGGTTGCTTCATATTAGCGGTCGGCAGCGTGGCAGAAACATTCCCTTCATATTATTGATACTAAAATGAATATAGCAAAACTCTTGCTTAATTCAAATTCCAAGTAATATTCGATTGTTTGAAATGCAAGTGTATATATTCCGTGACCAAAACTTCACTGTTCTAGCATGTCTCACATGCACGTTTGAGCTTACTGTATCATATCTGCATGAGGGTTGATCAGTTGTAAATAAAAGTTCAAATTAAATCTGAATTTATGAATGATGCACTCACCTGTCAATCTCTTAATTCTCTGAAAAGATCAGGATGAGCAAGCGACAAATGCTTAAAAATATTTGATGTGTTGCCTCCTGTGGCAACACATGATTTATAGGAACGCTTGCATACAGGTGCAGTAAGGTCAGTTCATTCACCTTTATCATCTGTTTTGTATGCAGAGTAATGCCATATTTCACTTCTACTGTTCTCTTTATTTATTCATTTCAGGTGCGTTGAGAGCGTTAAATCTGTCGTGTTGTTCTGTTGTCACATTTACAAGTTTTGCAGCAATTTGGGAAGCACTGCCACCTACAGTTGCACATCGCAAAAGCAATGTATGAAATACCGAATTGAGCAAAATGATGATTTCGTTCCATTTGAAATATAATATATACCGGTACTTTTACTTTACCGGTATACCGCGCATCCCTACTCACAACCAAAACAGTATCTACACACACATGCTGGTTGCCAGCAGGCCTGTGTGGTGGTAAATGGCAGTGTTGGCTGGGATGATAAAAACGCAGGCCAACGGAAACAGACAGGATGATTTACGAGGCCAATAAATATGGACTAAGTGATAATCTGCTGAACAGACTTATTGCTCTTCTCTACAGTCGGATTAATCCACGTACAGCATGCAGCATCCTTTCTAGCTTAATCCCACAATAAACAAGCCTGAGGATTGATTCAGAGTCAGTTAAAGCTCTCTGTTTGCCACAACAAATGTTACATTTAAAGATACTTATAAGGTGTGGGAGGAATAAAAAATTAATAATTCTCAGCTGCAATGTGATTCTCTCTTATGAATAGATCCTGTAAACATCTTAGGCTAACTTTTTTTTTTCTTAATTTGTACACCAGAGACAGTCACATTCTTTTTGCTGCCAATTACACAAAAAAACATTGAATAATTATAAGAACTTAAGGTTTAAATGGGCAAAGCAAAACACAAGAGCAATCATGTACTTTAATGTATGTTGGGCGACTTAATAGTTTTATGAAAAAAACATTTGAATGGTAGTAGGGGTAGGCGATATGACCACAGTCTTATACAGACGTGGTCAGAATTGTTGGTACCCTTGATAAATATGATCAATGGCGGCTCTAAAAATAAACCTACATTACCAACTCCTTTTGATCTTTTATAAAAAAATATATAAATAAAAACACAAAAATCTAACCTTTCATTGAACTAAAACAATTGAAAACGGGGGGAAATCATTATGAAATAGGGCTATCTATTTTTTTGATTAGTCGACTAATCTATCGATAATTTTTACCATTCATCTATTTATTATTTTCTTATCAGTTGATTAATTATTTAGTTAAACTATCAATAAATAATAACAGTAACTTCTGCTATTAATCTAAATTTTTTATTCAAACGTTTTATAATATTTAATACTTTACAAAAATAATACTAACAACAACAGAAAGAAAGAAAGAAAGAAAGAAAGAAAGAAAGAAAGAGTCTGTGAATCCTGACTAGTAAGCCAATTCTCAAATAATTGCTATGAATACTTTTGTTCTACCCACTTAAATGATAAAGGTACTTGCAGTGTCCAATCTATACAGACTGTGTCTGTTCCCTGAATAGTGAGGTCAAAATATAAATTTAATGCAGGATCTAGAAAAAATCTCATCGTGATTAAACCAGAAAAATGCAAAATAAATTAACAAAAACTATTTTTAAAGCTTGGGCTCCTAAATATCCGGTCACTCACACCCAAAGCAGTTATTGTAAATGAAATGACCACAGATAATAGTTTTGATGTACTCTGTCTGACTGAAACCTGGCTTAAATCAAATGATTATTTTGGTCTAAATGAATCTACTCCACCAAGCTACTGTTATAAGCATGAGCCTCGTCAGACTGGTCGTGGTGGCGGTGTCGCAACAATATATAGTGATATTCTCAATGTTACTCCGAAAACAGGATACAGGTTTGACTCATTCAAAATACTTATGCTTAATATTACACTGTCAGATATGCAAAATAAATCTGTCCTATCTCTTGCTCTGGCTACTGTGTATAGACTGCCAGGGCCATATACAGATTTTCTAAAAGAATTTGCAGATTTCCTCTCAGACCTATGGTTAATGTTGATAAAGCACTAATTGAAGGAGATTTTAACATCCATGTAGATAATACAAATGATGCGTTAGGACTTGCGTTTACTGACCTAATAAACTCTTTTGGTGTCAAGCAAAATGTCACCGGGCCCAAGCATCGTTTTAATCATATGCTAGATATAATTATATCGCATAGAATTGATCTTACTGATATAGATATCGTACCTCAAAGGGATGATGTTACTGACCATTTCCTTGTATCGTGCATGCTGCATATTACTGATATTAACTATATGGCTCCGTGTTATCGTCCAGGCAAAACTATTGTTCCAGCAACTAAAGACAGATTCACCAATAGCCTGCCGGATTTATCTCAACTGCTCTGTGTACCCATAATTACAGATGAAAATATTGCAAACCTTTTCCATTTCCTCAGCTCTACCCATGGTGAAGGACTGACGATGAGTTGAGTGACGAATAAGAGACTCTGTCCCGATTTCCAAGCGAGGACGCTTCATCTCGGAGTATTCCACTTCTGACTGGCTGTTGGGGTCCTGTAGGTAAATGTGTTCATATCGAATGTGGGTCTCTTGACCTCTGTAGGGGGAGAAAAGAGCAAGAAGAGAAGTGAATTATGGGTAAGAGACAGACATTAGTCTAATCAAAAAGAATGTCGGGATTAAAAGGTTAACAAAGCAGTTTTGACTTTGTACACACATTGACATTTAACAGCAGTTACACTAGAAGACCACAACAGACCTCCAATGGGTGTATAATGGCGCTTTTCCACTGCATGGTACGGTACAGTTCGGCACGGCTCGGTACGGTACAGTACGGCTCAGTTCGGGTCGGTTTGCATTTCCACTGCAGTTTAGTACCGCTATAGAGTGGGCGGGATTATTCACGCGTCGTTATAATTGCGCCGCATCTACTGCCGTGACATCATCGTAAACGCGCCACAAACAAACTCACAACAAAGAAAGGAGACGGAATAGTGTTCTTCACTCTCGGCATGTGGATGTTTTTAACAGCAATGGAGAGGTCTATGAGAATGCTTGTGATTTACCCCTAGCAGCAGAGACTGTGGTGACAGTGCCACGGGCTGTAAAGGAGGAGAGCAGAGATGTTCGTGCAGGTGTGCTGCGTTACTTGATTAAGTTAGTTAACTACTCATGTAGCGTGTTCTGTAAAGTGAATTATCAATACAATTTTGAATATTTCAAAATGTACAATGTATCCCTTGTTTTTTTTATTTATGTGATGGTTTTTATAATCGTGGCATTAATCATTTGTCTTTTTCAAGAGGTTCATTACGTGCTCATACAATAATACATATTTAATATAGTCTGGAGGTACACTTATACGATCAGATTGTTTTTAATTGAAGCAAAACACACATACAAAGGTAAAAATATAAACAAAACATACTCTGAAAATATAGCAAGTTCAAAAGTAACGTTATATACATAAGGCTTTTTCCTTCGGCGTCGCGCCATCAAGCTCTCACTGGATCCGCTCCTCGGCTATCAACGAGAGGAACGTCTGAACTTCCTCAACAGACAACGACACTGCTATTTTGTGGTTGATGCAAAAATGTGCGTTTGTTTAAACAGAAGTTGCGTCCGATCCTTCGCTGGCTGTGCTGATTTAAATCTAGCGGGTCGGGCTGTAGAGGAGGGTCTCGTGTCGCAAGTTCAGTGACGCAGTAATGACGATTCTCTCCGGCCAATCAGTGATCAATAGAGTTTACACGTCACGTTTTGGTAACGGTACGGCTCGCTTGGAACCTCGGCTGAGGTGGTACTAAAAAAGTACCAGGTACCAGGTACAGTACCCAGTGGAAAACCCCCAAAAGTGAACCGTACCGAACCGTACCATGCAGTGGAAAAGTGCCATAAGATTCCAGTAATACAAAATGCTTTAAATTCATAACGAGGTCAAGACTTGATTTTATCCACTGGGAATTAATAGGATCATAAAAGATGGACATTTAATACCAGAATGGGCCAAACTAAATGTGTTATAACTAGGGCTGTAACGATACGCGATATGAAACCGAAATCGCGACACTCAGATCCACGATCCTGTGTCGCGGTGTGATAAGGGAGAATCGCGACACACCCCGTGACTACCTTTCCAATCATGTGACGCCTGCCTGCGAAAGTTGAGCTAGTTGCACACAGATTTTCCCCTGCGCTGAGCCAGAGCACTTCTCTGCCACCTTCACGTGCTATCAGAAACATCCTGTTTCCCACTTATGAAGTCGTGACGAGCTCCCTGCATTCAAATTATTTGTAGAATGAATAATGTAATATTCCACTGGTTGATAACCATAAATATTTATGTAAAAAATATTTGTGCTCTTTTTCGTGTTAAATGTGAAGAATGGGTTGGATGCCACAGACTTTATTTTTTATTGGCGGATTATACAGGTGTAATTTTCACTTTAACTTCACGCAATGTAACATGATTTTATTATTGTAATCAATACTTTATTCTTAAAATATGACATTAATCTTATTTTTTTGAGAAAGATAAACTAATCAAACTGGCGCTGGCCGCTTGGTATTTAAAAAAAAACAAAAACTTGAATTTAACAAACATAAAATGTTCCAATCATATTTCTGAATTAAATTAATAAAAAAACTAAACGAATTAATGACCACTTTGCTATTAAAAACCAAACGGAACTATTTTAATGGCCGCAAAAGCAGATTTATAATGTTGGGGAGAGATAGAGAAAGACACGGGCTCTGGTCGGACTCGGGCGGCGAATTCTGATAAACTGCAGGGATCTATATTCATTCCCTAGTTCAATTAAAAGTTCCCCGGACTAATTGTGAACAGATTGCTCTCCCGTCTTCTTCCAGAGCATGTGAACATGTTCATTTAATATATGAAATAAGTTATTGTTATAAAGACAGACGTTAAAATAATGTTCACATAATAAGCGCCGTCATTCAGGCTGTTCACAAGAGAGGTCTGCTTCCCTTTCGGGTTTCGGGCCGCGTTAATATTTAATGGATAGCTTCGGGCTCGAGTTTGTAGCTAAACCAAAACTATATGCAGGCTACGCTGCTTTCATAGACGCACGCGCGCACACATTATTGCACAGATATCAGAGATCGCGCAGCGCACAAACAGCACGGGAACTTTTTCTTAGTAAAATAGCTTCGATAGGCTACTGACTCGCAACATTATATTTCTCTGCAATGAGGGGTAACATCGCTGTTTTTGAAGTAACTAAGCCACATTGCTTGTAGAGAGAGACGCGCAGATGCAGGTGCACATGTACGCGCAACTTTCATACCTCTCTCTCTAACTCTGGCTAATTCAAATAAATGATTTGCTCATCAATAACCTATATGAAATATGTTATTGTTATGACAGACGATAAAATTAATGTTCACATCATAAGTGCCGTCATTCAGGTTGTTCAAAATATGTTTTAGCGCGTAATGTTTTAAGAATGATATTCTGTTTAGCGTAATATGTTTTAAGCCTAATATTCATTAATTAATTAATCAAACGGTTACGTCTTTTTTATGAATGTTCATGCTCATTTTTAAAATATAAATGTCCTAACCTTATGAGCAGTTGATAATCGACGGACTGTTCTGTTAATAAATGCCTCATTCGGTTATGTTATATTAATATGTTTCAGCAATCATAAGTTATGACCATTAATTGTCTCAGGTTAAGATAGACTATTCTCTAATTAATAAAACTGTTATCTTACAGATTAAAAGCCTGAATAGTTTCTCTCCTTCTCTCTCTCTGTGTATGTGTGTGTGCGTGGGTGGGTGGGTACATGCACGCAAGGGGTGCGATTTTCGAATAGTAATCGAATAATACCCAGCGATTATCGAATATTACTTTTGCTTAAAATGCACATCCCTACTATTTATATTGTTAATAATTTGCATAGTTAATCTTGTTATTTGGTGTTCAGTTTATAAAGATTTTTAAAATGTTATTTAATAAAAAATATTGTTTTAAAAATCTTTTTTTTTCTCCCACCCCCCACGAAAAAATCGTGATACGAACCGAATCGTGGGTTTGGTGTATCGTTACAGCCCTAGTTATAACAGATAGCAATAAGACCTAACTAATGTCAAGATTTTAGAAATGCTGTGCATACCTAAACAGTTGACATGATGCATTTATTTTAACAAATTAGATAAATTAAACATGTCTAATAAAATCTACAAGATACAATACAATGAACAGAATGACTGAGAAACCACATAGACATAACTAACATAACACTAGGGCTGCAACAACGAATCGATTAAATCGATAAAAATCGATTACTAAAAGTGTTGGCAACGAATTTCATAATCGATTCGTTGTGTCGCGCGACGCGGAGACGTTTGATTATAAAAACAAAAAAACTTTAGTTGAGCGCGGAGCGGAGTGAACACACTCGGTCTCTCTCGCGCACTGATGCTAGCAGAGTTTGGCGCCTCATAGACAGGGCGGAGCAAAAATGTTAAAAAACGAGCGGAGGTAGAGGAAAGATACATGGCGGAGGCAGAGAAATCCGTGCGACCCAAGTCATCCAAGGTGTGGGAGCATTTCACACTAAATAAACAGAAAAAGTGTGTTAACTGCAAAATATGCAAAAGCGACAT
This sequence comes from Schizopygopsis malacanthus, assembly GCA_027474115.1. Taxonomy (NCBI): domain Eukaryota; kingdom Metazoa; phylum Chordata; class Actinopteri; order Cypriniformes; family Cyprinidae; genus Schizopygopsis; species Schizopygopsis malacanthus. The sequence goes on from CM049881.1 coordinate 12,524,057, forward strand.
GGCATGGCACGGGAGCACCACGGCAATGATCCAGCACCTGAAACGCAAACATGTTGGAGTCTTTGATGAGGAGGAAGGGAGTTCAACAGCAGGGTAAGTCACTACAGAATCCTACTTTTGTTCCGTTTTGAAGTGAGGAACGTAATGTCCCTGGTGCTGGTGTTTACTCGTAATCCAGCTTGACAAGCATGACAAGTTAACGTTAGCTCGTTAATAACAGTAGTAAAGCAGGGGTGGTATAGTTACTTTGCATTGCAAGACTAAAGACACGTTTTTATTCACTCGCCTTTTTTGGACCATTCATTTTTCAATCTGTTGTCATGTATAGCTACACTGCAAAAAAAGCTTTTCTTACTTCGTAATTTTGTCTCGTTTCCAGTCCAAATATCTAAAAAATCTTAAATCAAGATTACTAGACAAGAAAAATGGCATGAGAAAATTAAGTGATGCTTAAAACTTCTGTTTGAGATTATATCTCATTAAGATAATTTCTTACCCCATTGGCAGATAATTTTGCTTGTTTTAAGCAAACAATCACTTAATTTTTAGGTGTTTTTTCAGAAAACAAGACATAATTTCTTATGCTATTTCACATATGTTCACATTATATGTGTCTAGTAAATGTATCTTGATTTAAGATTTTTTTTAGATATTTGGACTGAAAACAGGACAAAACTACTAAGTTGGAAAAGCATTTTTTGCAGTGTATATTCTGTGCTTTGTCCCATATAGGTTATTATTGACAAATATATTTGTGTGTGTTGTACTTTTTGATTTAATTTTAAAGTTCTTTTATAGCACTTGGTCATCTTAAGCTGTGTTTAAATGTGGTGTATAAATGAACCTTGCACTTACTACAATGATGGTAATAATTTAATGAATAAGCTTCAAGTGAACTTGAGAGAGAGAGAGAGAGAGAGAGTGTGTGTGTGTGTGTGCGTGTCTTGTCTGTAATTGCTCTTTGGGTTACTTACCTTTACACACCTAGTAACTAAAACAAGTATGTATGTATGTAAGTATGTATTTAGTTGATGTAAAAATTGTGCTATTACACATACTCATACTATCTTTTTGATTCCAGAAAAAAAACAGCAAACCATGAGAGGCTTCTTGATGGGAAATGCATCATGTACACCACAGCAAGCCGCTGTCTTGACGGATATTATCCTCAACATGATCGTCACTGACATGAGGCCTCTGTCGATGGTTGAAGATGACGGCTTCACTAAAATGATCCACACCTTGAACCCTGGTTACACTCTGCCGGACGTGCTCACATTTTTGCATTGCAATGCAAAGTGTCTGAACAAAGGGAGTGAGAGAGAGTAAGTGTGTGTGTGTGTGTGTGTGTGTGTGTGTCTGTCAGTGTGAGAGTTTGTGAGTGTGTGCGTCTGCAAAAGTGTGTGCGTCTGCGAGAGTGTGCATCTGCGAGTGTGTGCGTCTGCAGTGTAGTGTAGAGAACAAGTTCTGACATCCTGTTCTAAGTTCCAAGTTCAAGTTCAAACAAATCCTGTTAAAGTTTCTGATTTGTATTCTTTATTTTTTATAAATTATTTATTGTTCTGGCAGCTCAGGTGGCACTTTATTTTAAAAAAAAGTCTATATATTTGGCAGATATAAAGCATACATGTGTATGTTTTTTGTGTTAGTCCATTTTTATTTAATTTTATTATTATTATAACAGCTCAGGGATGTTTAAGAAGCAACATGTTTGTGCACTTTCTAAAGATTTTAGATCTGTTTTTGAATAAAGGGTTGAAAATGAATGCTTTTCTTGTTTTTTTTTGTTTTTATCCGATTCATCGATTAATCGAAAAATAATCGTCAGCTTAATCGATTATTAAAATAATCGTTAGTTGCAGCCCTACATAACACCAGTGCTATTATAGGGCTGTGAAGATAACCGCTTCACAGCAGTAATGAGATGGCAACCGCGGAGTTGAGGTCATCACCGTACAATTTTTGCAAGGTATTTGCAGGAGAAAGCTAGAGGTCTGCATTCCGCGGGACCCGACCAGATTTCTTGTGACACGGATTAAATTCCTGAATAAAAAACAGGAGTGGGCGGTCTAACAATATCCCGTTCCCGACGTCCTTTCAGAACAGAATATCTGCGCTTTACTCACTCTTGTCGCTCACGTGCTGCACGCACGGACCAATGCCTTCTGTGTCATGTATTTTATTGCGCAGAATGTGCATAAAGGCCCTCAGACAGAACAGAAAGGCTGTCGATGAGTGACCGAGCAGAATAGGGATGGAGCAAAGTGTGGAAGCACTGTCCTCGAAGGAAAATGGTCAGTTTTCTGCTAAGAAACCCACGTCAGGCAAGTCTGACTCGGGACATTCTTCTCAGGGATGTTAAATTGTTCGGTTTCATGAAAAAGTTATTTCCTTTTGCAATGTCTAAGCCAACAGTTTTGTTAATATTTTGCATGTAAATTTAAATGAGAGATGTCTTTTATTTTTTTCTCTGCGACACTTTTCCTACTCCATTGACAGCAAAAGGTTAAACGAATTTTGTATTTTGGCAAAACGAATAAAAATAACAAATGTTTTTTTGTACAAACTATAGGTCTGCATTATAATTTTTTTCTCTCTGCGACACTTTCCTATTGTGTTGACAGCAAAATGTAAAACTAATTTGATTCTGGACAAGACAAATAAAATAAATAGCCTACAATAAAATAAATTTTGCGCAGACATTTTTATTTGTTATCTCTATCTCTCTTTCAGTAGGCTAGTGGAAATTTAAATGTGAGATTCTGGAAACAACATATAAGGCTATATTTAGCGGGAACAGTCGGGTCAGGAAGAAAATTATTCTAAGCGGACAGCAGGCGAACAAAGTTAATTTATAGCGGGTAGGTGTGGATGCGGAATATAACCTCGTGGGAACGGGACTAAAAAGAACACTTAAGCGGCTCAGTAGTTGTACAGCAGCCGAACACTTGTACAGACAGGCTACCCTGATGCTCCCTTTTTATGTTGCACTTTGAATAACCAAATCATTATGTTGCACTTTAAAAAGTGTGTTAATATAAATGTAGCCTAATTAATCATTAAATAATATTAATGGCATCCTGATTTGCTGTTACAAATGATGCGTTTCAAAAAACAAAATTTTTACCAAGTTGCATTTGGACAAGTGCTTTTATTTCCACGCAGCTTGTAAACACAGTAAGACATATCCAGAGGTGAAATCGGGTCATAAAAATTCTCAAGACAAACCAGACAATGTTTGCTGAGATTTAAAACTAAAGAGCTTAAATCCACATGCTATGAAGGGAATAAAAGTGTGTGGGTGTGTCCGAACATGTGGGTTGTACTGTTGAAAACATAAATGGTGTATCCCTCATATTAATTACACAGTCTGCCCAGCCTAAATAAACAGTACACACAGACTCCGGCACTGACTGATTAATACAAACAAATACTGACATGCAAGTGAGCTATTCCACACCACACAGACAATGAAACAGAGCAGGAAATGTAGCATAATATGTGAATGGTACAGACAAAAGACGCCTTCAAAGCATTTGACGCAAGGAGAGAAAAAGCCATCAGTCAATGTTACACTTATTATACAATCGCACACAAATGCTTAATCATGGCCTGTATCAGAGTCAAAGAACCAGTCACACTGGAATTGTTTTTAATTGAAAATGCTTTAATGTATGAACGACCATTTAGGGCTGTCACGATTTAAAAAATCCTCAATTGCACTTCGCCATTGTCGAGTAACTGGATAAATACTGGTGGTGATTCATTTCACGGACAAGAATTCATGAAACGCATTATTAGAACATTTTCCAAGGCTTCATGGTATATTAAACCCACTTAAAAATCATAATAAAGCATAATGCTATTGAGAATTCACAAACGCTATGATTCACTTAAACAAATATATGCGATGCAGGTTTAATATGTGCGCTTTAATTATTTACGTGTGTAAGTTACATATGTGCGTGTCTGAGCGGCTCGGTTCACAGTAAATACTGCTCCACACAAACTGTTATCATTTACATGTGTAGAGCATTTCAAACTTCATCTCTGCATATTGTATTTAACATTTATTTGGAAATGCAAGGTCTGCCATTTAATCATTTGTATGGTAGATCATTTATAAACCCACACAAACACAGGAGAATACATCAATATCTTTCTCAATATGCTAACTGTTCATTTCAGAATAAAAGTTTAAACCCTTGCTCTGAGTTGACATGTTTTGATGTCCACATATTCAAGATTGTAAAGTGGCTGTTAGCATTTCGGTCATAAAAATGCCCAAATATTAAAGATTAATTGGATTAAGTGCCTCATTGCTAATATATATCTAGCCTATTTAAAGTAATTTAAGAGGCTATTCTTCACCACAAAAAAAAACATTATAATTATAACATTTCTCGATTAATTGTCAGAATAATTGACTGATTACTTGATTACCAAAATAAGTGTTAGTGACCTGGGCTTCCATTACACCTGAGCAGTGTCACAGGCTGATTGCCTCCATGCCACGATTGATGCAGTAATTCATGCAAAAGAAGGCCCAACCAAGTATTGAGTACATAGAAATGAACATACTTTTCAGAAGCATGACATTTCTGTTTAAAATATCCTTTTTTATTGATCTTATATAATATTAAAACTTATATAACATTTTCTGAGACATTGACTTTGGGGTCTTCATTATATGTAACCCATCATCATCAAAATCTCAAGAAATAAAGGCTTGAAATATTTCATTCAGTGTGTAACGAATCTATATAATATATGGTTTCACTTTCTGAAATGAGTGACGAAAAATATTGACCTTCTTCATGATGTTATAATTTTTTTAGATGTACCTGTATATGTAAACCTTATGTGTTTTGATAGTATTAGCGCAAACAATAACTTTGTTCAGTAATCAGCTGCTATTTGACAGGCTTTTTAGTGCACGCGCTTCGGGTGTACACAGAAAAAGTGCACGTCAGACCAGCGTGCGAATGAAACATTTAAAAGCACATGAAAATAATGTACTTGTGTGATTGCGAATAAGTGCAGCGTCCTGCGAGAATTTAGTTAATGAATGTGGCGTACAGTACATTGAGACTGAGGTGTCAGAACTGCAACTGATGGAATGTGCGCTGTAGCACGATACGATGATATTTCTTCAAAAGCTAATCGTTGAGAAATTTTTATCGTCCATGATAAAAAAAAAGAACGTGATATCGCACACCTAGGGCTGGGCGATATGGCCCCAAACATTATCACGATAACTTTTTTTAATATTAGTCGATATCGATAATTATCAAGATAAATGTCAAATCTTTATTTCTTTCCAATTTAAAGCCAGATTTTTGCTCCAAAAAGAAAGAAACCAGACCATTAATTTTCCTTAAAATAAATATCTAAATAGAAAAAAAAAGTATTAGTTTCTGCATATTGTTTCAAATATATAAACAGGTTTGGGTTGCCTCATAATATTAATATCACTTTTTGGTATCTTAGAAACGCACATTTGATAGTAGCTTGAGTTAGGATGCAGAGGTACATTTTTGTTCATTATTAAAATCAGTAACATCTGTAAAAAATTGCAGCAACCTCAGTTTTATATGGTAAAATGCATACATTTAAATCATGATAAACAGTTAAAACCACACATATATCACCTCATTAACATGGTACAAATATAACTATATGGTTTTTAGGTAGTCTATTTGTATGAAAAGACAGTAGTCTAAAACCATTCAGTATAAATGCACACATGCTATAGCTGCCTTAACCACACATACTTACTATAATTATATACCAGTACTCTTGTAAAAAAAAATTCATGTGAATATCCCACATTTTCTGCCACAATACCATGGTGCAGTGAGAGTTACTACAGTAAATTCATGGTAAATAATGGCGATGTGTAGATTGAAAAGCCTTCTGACTGTCTCGCTGCACTCAGTGTTTCTCCTGTTCGGCTTGTGTTCTTCACTGAATTCAAGCGCTTCTCACTGGATCTCACAGCGCTGCTACTAGTTCACGTGACCAAGGAAACGCATCTGCTCTAGTGACCTCGCGCCGCGCGGCAGTTTGAACTGTGATCCGAGCAGATAAACTGTCCGTGTGATGTGATTCAAATGAGTCGCACGGCTTCGTTCCGCTTTTGGCACATAAACATTATATCGAACATTTATCAAACTCTTCACATCGTTTTATCGAGGAAAATTATGTTGCGATAATTATCGTTATCAAATTAATGCCCAGCCCTATGCACACCCCTACTCTGCACTGAAGTGTTCACTGGAGAAACTAATCTAAACCAGAGCAAAGGTAACACGTACAATTAGCAAAACACAATGTGCGATAACATACTGAAATGCTTTAAAACACACATAACCCAAATCCCCCAATTTCAATAGGCATTTGGCACTTACATAATCACATCACACTGCAGCTTTCATCCATGCTCACTCTCTTTCTGTGAGTGGGAAAGATAATCTGATCTGCAGGCAGGATTTGTCATATACAGACTCACACACACAACGAGAGAAAGAGACACACAGAGAGCAACAGAGAGAGGTTTAACTGGCCCCTGACCTCATTCTGAATTGAGGACAGATCATGCGTGCTGAATGTCTGAGCTATTGTAGAGGAACTTTGCCCCTGTACTGCTGTATTGCACTCCGTCTCTCCTCTTCTGCCATCATTCCATCTCACTGTTACTCTTTCACTCGCACAATTACCAGTGGTGGACGAAGTACACAAATCAAGTACTTGAGTAAAAGTACAGATACGTATTATAAAATATTACTCCAGTAAATGTACTGCTTTTTCAATTTTACTCGAGTGAAAGTACAAAAGTACTCAATTTGTTGTGTACTTAAGTAAAGAATTAATCCTAAAATTCAACATTAATAACTTTCTTTTCGCAGCATCAGTTGCACGCCCGCGCGCACTCACAAGATCTCACGGTTATTTCTTGTGAGTTCAGTTCACTGAAGAAGACTCGCTCTAAACGGATCATTTGAATCAGTGAGTTTTCGACTCGAGAACAGCTGCAATCGGATCATTGCAATTCGTGAATGAATCGTTTGTTGCGATTTGCGAACCGATTGAACAGGTTCATTGAAAATAATCAGTTTGTTTATGAATCTGACATCGCTTCTGCGTCTCGGAGCACGTGATGTATTATAAGAAGTAACGATATGTTTTATGAAATGTAGTGAAGTTAAAAGTAAGATCTTATGCTTTGGAATGTAGTGAAGTAAAAACTACTCACTACTTGAAAAATGTACTTAAGTACAGTAACGAAGTAAAGCTACTTTGTTACTGACCGCCACTGACAATTACCGAACCTCTTCCTTTCCATCCATCTTGCTTTAATCTCACTCCATCTCTTATTGTAGAGGATAAAAGGTGAGAAGACCACAAAAAATATATGTTCAATCCCTATCAATTACCTCATCACAAAACAACACAAAAGGTTTATGTCGTTAAAAGACCAAACCATCTTATGTGTACTAGACCAAAACAAAAAACTAGACTTCAACTGGCTCAGGTGCATTCGATTCTTTGAATTTTAAGTAGGGCTGCATTTTCAATTGCAGAACATTTGATTATGTATGCTAGGAAATTTGAATAGCACTAGTGGTTTTTCCATCTTACTTGGATGCCCATCAAAAAAGCAAATTGACAGTTCCGCAGTGGGGAAGTAAAGGATGTGGAAGTGCAGACATACACACCTTACCCGCACACAAACACTTTAGTATTCAAGTTAATCCATCCTACCAGCAGCTCTCGGTGTCTCAGGGGGTGTTAGTCCATCTCCTGTGAGAACAGCCAGCTCTATCCTACCAGGCTCTGATTATAGAGCTCAGCTCAGACTCACACACCACATTCAGCATTCAAACTGAGGAGAAACAGCTATTTCCAATACACCCACGCATATATTCAACACTGTGCTTCTTATATGGCAAAAAGAATCACAGCATGGAGGAAAGGAAAAACATGATATTTTTAACCTAGCATGCACACACTTACAAGCATCAATGGTATGGATGAGATAATCACAGATTGGATTACGGACCACAAAGGTAAACGAAGAGGAAGTTGTTGAAATCTCCTGCCCAAATATACTCTAGTTAACTGGTTAAAGTTATGACATAAGTCAGTCAAACTTATTTGTTTACATGGATGTATTTGTACACTTGGTAGTAGCAACAGATCTTTTCTTCCACATTGTGACGTACATCCGAGAGAGGTTGCCAACGAAGACTGTCATTACATCAGAAGATTAAGTAAAGATATTTTGATTAAAAATGTTAATGGCAACATTGATAAAAAAAGAAATATGTATGGATGAATTGTTCACAATAAGATTGATAATATACAAAATCGTTAAGGTGATTTTCAATTTCATGCTGACCTCGTAGAACAAATAAACAAACAGCTAATATGGCTCCTTCTCTGATGGGTATAAACTGGATGCAAGACACATCAGCCACCATATCAGCCAATAAATGTTCATTTTCACTGTTACCGTTATCGACCTGATAGGATAATTTGGCCAATATATCAAAGGCTATAATGCATTACTTCCTTCAAAACACTTCAGATGCACACTGTTTGTCATAATGATTTTTAATTGCTTGAAATCTTTCAATTATAGGAAGAGCGCATCCATAATAACCATAATAACAGGCTGAAACATGGGCGCACAAAGATTACTTGTCTTTTTCAAAGTGATTCCAATCAGATTTCAAGCAATTAAAAAGGGATGGGTCGAATATGGGTCGATATTCGAATATTCGATTTAATTATATAATATCGATTAGGTTGTGCCATTATTTTCTAAAGGTGTACCAGGGCTTGACAATAAAGACTGTCCGATTGTGAAGGACGCTCGGATTTGTCACTTACCAGATCGGGCCACTGCAGGTGGTCACTAAATTGTATCATTTGCATGCGTTTTTAAGCCTTGTTTGTTTAAAAATGTAAGCGATTAAAAAGCATTTGGGCGCGAAAGACAACTCCTTTCAGTACATGTGCGCTGTGTTCTGTTCTGTGTGAACAGCGCGAGCACCGACAGCCGCGTCTGACACACGCGAGCTGCCTGAACGGGCAAACACATGAAGTATGTCAAACTACCTCTCTTGGCAAGTAACTTTAGCAATAATTCATCTATATTGAATTTATGTACTGGAGTACAGATGCACAGATTTATTTTAGAGCATCTTCTGTTCCGTGCTTGCACACAAACTGCACTGTCGGCACTCGGGTGCAGCACACAGTGTGAGCGCTAACCACGCCGGAGAACGGAACTTCTGATACGTGCAGCCTGATTGCGTGAACAATAGACCTGTTAAGCAATATTGTGAGAGGGACGTTTGTTACAGCATCCCAAACAACTCAAAATAATAAACCAAAATTAACAAAACGATGCACTCCACTGCGCTGAGAGAGAGGACTTATCTGCCACCTTCACGTGCTATCAGAAACATCCTGTTTCCCACTTATGAAGCCGTGACGAGCTCGCTGCATTCAAATTATTAGTTCTCTTTCATAGGTAACTCTACGCTGCGTAGCTAGCTTTACGCATCGGGAACGCCTTCCGCGTGACCGAGTCTGAGCCCATATAGAATCACGCCAATTCATTGGCTGATGGCGCGACGCCGTCTCTGACGCAATGACGTCGTCAGGTCATACTGGCGAACGCGCCATCCACTCCTCAGATTTCTCTGCCTTCACGAAGCGGTTACATCGCCCTTCGTTGTTGCGATTTCTGACCCAATTACTAACCTGCGATTATCCATTTGCACTTCGGCGACTGCTTCAGTGGAACTTTGTTCTCCTCGCGGTGAAGTGCCATGGAATTTCGCCGCTGTATGCCACCGTACACGCGTTTCATCGCTCGCGAAGACTCACACAGTAAGTGTATTTTGTGTTTGGGTTTTTCGCATGCACGTGAGGCGGTTTATGGGACCTCTAACTGCAAAATTTGCGACGATTTCCGTCTCATAACCCTCCGCTCTCGGCTTGAGGATTATGAACGTGAATCCTCCAAATTTTCCCGGCGCGCATCGAGCACCAACGCGCCGCCTCGTGAGATCGCGGTCTCTCATGAGGCCGCGGCCTCTCGTAGAGCCACGAGCTGGGGTTCGGATGTCGAGCTCGAGGAGATGGAGAGTGAGCAGACAGGCCTCGCCTTTTCTCTCCCTCCCTCTCCCGATCGCGCACGTGCGAATTCGCCGGTCGAATTTTTGCATGATTTTCAGTTTCCTAGCCCAAAAGCACGTGATTTCGTCTCTTTCGGGCTAGATGATATTCTGCACACGGCAGCCTCCGACTCCGAGGATTTCGGGCCTGCTTTAGCAGATGCGCTCCCGCCTAGCGGCCAGGAGGCGCGGCCTTCAGCGGCCTACTCTGAGCTCGTGGACGTGCTTTCGCGCGCCACCGAAAAGCTTGCGCTGGATTGGCCCGATGAGCCCCGCGAGTCTCGAGCTTCGAAGCTCGACGATCGCTTCCTCATCGGCGCGCACTCCAAGCTTGAAAGGAGGAAGCTGCCATTTTTCAGTGATCTGCATCGTGAGATCTCCAGTTCCTGGAAGCAGCCATTTTCCTCTCGCCTTACTAACGCGGCAGCCGCTGACTTTACCAACCTTGTGGGTTCTGTGGAGCAGGGTTACACCGCCATGCCGGTGATTGAGGATACTTTGGCCTCACATCTTTCACCTTCTTTGGCTCCTTCTTGGAAGTCCCGCCCCCTCCTTCCTTCCAAGCCGTGTAGGACCACTTCCGCCCTTATCGGGAAGTCCTACATCGCGGCCGGTCAGGCAGGTATGGCCCTTCACACAATGGCCATCCTTCAGGCCTACCAGGCGGACGTCCTGAAGGAAATGGACGAAGGGACCGGCTTAACTCCTGAAGCCGTGAAGGAGCTACGAAGAGCCACTGACTTGGCTCTGAGAGCCACCAAGCACACCGCACATGCCGTGGGGCGCTCTATGGCGGCTTCGGTGGCCGCAGAACGCCATCTGTGGCTCAACCTGACCGAGATTCGGGAGAAGGAAAATACGTTTTTAATGGACGCACCCATCTCACAATCTGGGTTGTTCGGGGAGGCTGTTAGCGCCGTAGTGGACAAGTTCCGCTCAGCCAAAACTCAGTCGGCTGCTCTCAATCAGTTCATGCCGAGGAGAGCAAGGGATTTTTCAATCCCCCTAGCGGCGGAGCCCAGGCCACGCGCCTTCCCCCCACTATGGTTTGGGGAGCCCGCGGCCGGTCTTCTTCCCGCCAACAACCACGCAAGCGGGTTAACATGAAGCGGCCCAACAAGCCTGCCGCTTCGGCTAACCCGGGTCGTTCCTGACCTCCGGGTCGGAATGAGGAGAGTCGATTCACCGTTACGGGGCGAGGTCACACCGCAAAAGCATTTCTTCCCGCCCCGAACGCGCTCTCCTCACTTAAATCTGTCACAACCACCCTTCGAGGCTTGGTGTGCAGATCCAATTCACCCTCATTTTCACTCGGGCTGGCAGTTGGGGGACGCGTTCGTCTTTCCCCCTTTGCAGCCCGTCCATTCGCCGCCGGCGAGCCGCATGTTAGGAGACACAGCTGTTTCTCTCCTGCAGTGTACGGAACCCGTGCCGGCCACCCGCAGCACTTCTCTCTAGGTCATCCCGAGCAAGGACGCCGAGGGCTCTCCTTCACGGTGGAGGGTGCCGCTGCTTCCAGGCCTTCTCGACACCCCATCTCAGGTATGTCTTCCCTTGCACGACACTATGATTCCTCTGTCACACTTCCTTCACGAATGGGAGCGTTTACCCGGGGTATCACTGTGGGTTCTCCGCACAATTCGAACCGGTTACACTCTTCAGTTTGGGAAAAATCCCCCCCGTTTCGACGGGGTTCACCTGACAGTAGTAAACAGCGCCGCCAAGGCTTCTGTTCTACAACAGGAACTTTCCCTCCTGCAGAAAGGAGCAGTAGAGGAAGTACCGCAGTCGGAAGTCGAAGAAGGTTTCTTCAGCCGCTACTTCCTCGTTCCAAAGAGGGACGGCGGCTTAAGGCCTATCCTGGATCTACGGCGTTTGAATCTTTCCCTCTACAAAGGGAAGTTCAAAATGCTGACGATGAGAACCATCATGTCTCAGGTCCAGGAGGGAGACTGGTTTGTCACCATCGACCTGAAGGATGCGTATTTTCACATCCAGGTCGTTCACAGACACAGGAGATTCCTTCGGTTCGCCTTTGGAGGGAAGGCTTACCAATACAAGGTTCTGCCCTTCGGCCTGGCTTTGGCCCCGAGGACATTTACAAAATGCATGGATGCTGCACTGGCCCCTTTGAGGCTCCAGGGCATCCGTGTACTGAACTATCTGGACGACTGGCTCATTCTGGCTCACTCCAGGGAACTAGTGAGTCGTCACAGGGATATCAGTCTCGGCCACATCCATTCTCTTGGCCTCAGGGTGAACGCCAAGAAGAGTGTGCTCCTCCCATCTCAACGAACTGTATTTCTAGGAGTTCGTTTGGATTCCGTTCAGATGCAGGCCCATTTGGCTCCTGCCCGGATACCAGTTTTTACAGCATGTTTGGCCCGCTTCAAGCTAGGCCATCATGTCTCTGTAGGTACCTGCCGCAGGCTGTTGGGCCTTATGGCAGCAGCCTCCCCTGTGTTGCCCCTAGGGCTGCTTCACATGAGGCCATTCCTTTGGTGGATGAAGGAGCTGAGGTTACACCCCACTGTACCAGCTACTCACCTTGTCAGAGTGTCGCGCAGTTGCTGTCGACGCCTGTTAATGTGGCGAGACCCCGTCTTTCTCCGGAGCGGGGTGAGAATGGGTGCGATCCACCGTCGCCATATGATCACGACGGACGCATCAATGACAGGCTGGGGCGCGGTCTTCGAAGGAAGGCCGGCGAGTGGAGAGTGGAAGGAAGAGTTCCTCTTTTGGCATATAAACTGCCTGGAACTCAGGGCTGTCTTCCTGGCTTTGAAGTATTTTCTCCCCGTTCTCGGGGAGCATCATGTCATAGTCAGGACGGACAATATGGCGGTTGTGTCCCACATAAACTGCCAAGGAGGTTCAAGGTCGCGCACCCTGGACAGGCTTGCGCGCCATCTTCTCCTTTGGTCTCAAGACAAGTTCCTCTCTTTGAGGGCGGTTCACGTTCCGGGAGTACTGATCCTGGCGGCCGATTTTCTGTCGAGACAGAAGCTCAAGCCGGGAGAATGGATGTTGAACCGTCAGACGGTATCCCAGATCTGGGATCTGTTTGGCAAAGCGGAGGTGGACCTCTTTGCTTCTCAAGAGTCATCCCAGTGCCCGCTCTGGTTCTCCCTGAATTTCCCGACGACTCTAGGCATAGATGCGTTCGCCCACCCATGGCCGAATGTCAGTCTGTACGCGTTTCCGCCAATAAAGCGGATTCCGGCAGTACTATGCAGAGTGAAGGTGAGCGGTGCCCGTCTCCTTCTCATAGCCCCATTCTGGCCCTCCCAGACCTGGTTCTCGGAGCTAACTCCCCTCTTGTATCGGCCTCCTTGGGAGATTCCGATCAGGCGGGACTTACTGTCCCAGCTTCAGGGCAAGATCTGGCATCCTCAGCCGGAGCTCTGGAAGTTGTGGGTATGGCCCATACAGGGCCAAGGGCTGTGATTGATGGTTTGCCTGCCGAAGTTCAGGAAACCATAGCCAGTGCCAGAGCCCCCGCTACCAGGAAGCTATACTCTTCCAAGTGGGGCGTCTTTGAATCGTGGTGTTTGACTCGTGCAATCGACCCAGTTAACTGCCCTGTTGGTCCAGTGCTGGAGTTTTTGCAAGAAAGGCTGACAGCGGGGGCAGCTGCTACCACCCTTAGGGTTTATGTAGCGGCCATTGCAGCTCGGAGAGAGCTGGATGAGATCCCCTTGGGGAGACATCGGTTGGTCTCTGCTTTCATGCGTGGGGCCAGACGCCTTAGGCCTGTTCGCACCACGGCAGTTCCTTCTTGGGACTTGTCAGTCGTCCTCGAAGGACTAGTGACGGCCCCTTTTGAGCCCTTAGAGTCAGCTTCGGATCGGATACTGACTCTTAAGGTTGTTCTTTTACTGGCGCTTACGTCACTGAAAAGAGTTGGAGATCTGCAGGCTTTTTCTGTCAGTGAAACGTGTATGGACTTTGCCCCGGGTCTAGTCAAAGTTACCCTGCGGCCTAGGCCGGGTTACATTCTCAAGGTCTTGTCCACGTCGTTTCGTTCTCAAGTGGTCACTCTTCACTCTTTCCATCCCCCTCCCTTTGCTTCAAGTGAGGATGAGAGACTCCACATGCTCTGCCCGGTCAGGGCATTGAAGCTGTATGTGGATCACTCCAAGGTTTGGAGAAAATCTCCCCAGTTATTGATCTGTTTTGGTGCTGGTCGCCACGGGCTTGCCATGTCAAAGCAGAGAATTTCTCACTGGGTGAGAGACGCCATTTCGCTGGCTTATGAGGCGCGGGAACTCCCTTCACCTCTTAGTCTTCGGGCGCATTCTACTAGAGGCGTAGCCTCCTCTCAAGCTCTTTTTAGAGGGGTACCCCTGGAGGATATTTGTGTTGCGGCAGGATGGTCCTCTCCGCACACCTTTGTCGGCTCCAGGTTCTCAGGTCCTGTCTGTTTGAACCGACCGTATGTTGTTGGTTCATTATTGGGCCAGATAGGCAGCGTTTTCAGCTTGGCGTGTTTGGTATATCGTTCCCGATGCGTAAAGCTAGCTACGCAGCGTAGAGTTACCTATGAAAGAGAAAGTCTCTCGGGTTACTCGCGTAACCCTTGTTCATCTGAATAGGAACTACCAGAACGAGCGGACGCTGCGTTCGCTGCCAAGCTTCCTCACGCTGCGCGACAGGGTTCTTTTCGGCAGAGAAATCTGAGGAGTGGATGGCGCGTTCGCCAGTATGACCTGACGACGTCATTGAGCCATCAGCCAATGAATTGGCGTGATTCTATATGGGCTCAGACTCGGTCACGCGGAAGGCGTTCCCGATGCGTAAAGCTAAGCTACGCAGCGCTCGTTCCCTAATCAGAGAACAAGGGTTACGCGAGTAACCCGAGACGTTTTTTGCTGAAATAATAAGTCAATATTCACTGGTTGATATATTATTATTTATATGCAAAATATTTGTGTTTTGTTGTTTTTCTTTTTTAATAAATCTGCAAAAATGTCAACAATTCTGTGTTTTTCTGTCAATATGGGGTGCTGTGTTACATGAATGAGGAAAAAAAACGAACTTAAATGATCTTAGCAAATGGCTGCAATATAACAAAGAGTGAAAAATTTACATACCACTGTATATTGTATATATATGTATGTATAATATATATATATATATATATATATAATATATATATATAATATATATATATATGTATATTATATGTTGTATATATGTATTATACACGAGTGCTGTCAAAGTTAAGCATTAACACAAATTCATCATAATGGCACAAACTAATTTTACGCGCGCAATTAACGTACGCACATCTCTCTCTCTCTCTCTCTCTGTGTGCGTCAGCTTGGTTCAGCGAGCAGCGGGGAGGAGCAGCACTTTCAGTTAAACACAGATATTATGTTGCTTCTCTAATTTTACATGCAAGTATAGGCGAAATCACAGCACAGCTATTGTCTTGATCTTATGTGCATTTGATTTCATCAGACGACGGCTCGATTATCAGGATTTTTGTGCAGATTATATCTTGGAAGGGAGAGTTGGTTATGTAGTCTTAGAATTAAGGCAGTTGTGAAAGCAAAAGGTCCTGAATAAAAAAAAAACTGAGTTCAGTGCAAAAAAAGCACTTCAGTTTACCGGTGTTCATTCAGCTTTTCTGGTTCAAAGCACCCAGGTCAAATAGCCATTCACAAAAATAATAACTATAATTGGGAATGTCATATAGAAAAAATATATAAAGAAAATATTACCATAGTAAAAAGTTGTGAATTCTTTGGGTTTATTTGCCGTGTTTTAGTGCATTGTTACGGGAAGAGCCACCGCATGCACAACAGGAGCTACACATACTGACTAGCACATATTAGTTCAAGTTCACATGTGCATTTGCGCCTTTTTGTGCATAGATCAATTCTAATATTGTGTTTATGTTGTAGAGATATCTGATTCTCATATAGCTAATTAAAACGCTAACAAAAGGGCTTCAGTTTACTGGTGCTCATTCAGCTCCTCAGCTACAGAGCACGCAGCTAAAACATCAATGCTGCTATTTAAATAGTGGTATTAATTTAAGAAACGTTATTTTTTCAAAATCACTGCTACATTAAAAATAACCCCCACTTTTATTTTTACCTTATTATTTTCATCAACAACATTGTTTAACTAAAATTATTTTATTATTGTCCATGTGGAGGTTATTCTGTTTCATCAATGACACATGCCTTTTGATTATTTACATGCAGGTAATGTTGTCCAATGACTGGTTTGCGTTATTTACGCATTATTTTATTTGCAAGTAGGGCTGTGACGGTATTGGATTTTTATTACCGCGGTGAAGCAGCAACAAATATCGCGGGTGTTTGCGGTTAATCGCACGACGACCCCCCCCCCCCGTAAAAAAAAAACGTGGTCGCACTTGTGCAAATGCATGGTCTGCTGCTCCAAAGTTTCTGCTTCATATAGCACAGGCGCTGCAGAGCACAGCACCAGGCACATGTAGCAAGGAGTCAGGATTTCACTGATCACATGAAGAGATGCACATTCAGCGCGAGGCTTCCTGGGTAGAGCCTACACTCAAGCTTCATCAGCACGAGCGCGAAGGTGCACAGCCGACTAAGCAACGGAGGATTTGGTTTTCCAACTAAAGTAAAAGACTGCTTCTTAAACCAGAGAAGGTGACACAAATAACACTGATGAAAAAGAACGGGTTGAATGTTGAACACTTTCGTTACCATATCTAGCACTAGATTAATCAATGCATGCTGATTAACTTTTATCATAATGTTGTATCAAAAAAAAACTGAGAAAGTTGCGAGCAGTGGGAAGAATGAGTAGAGCCTGAATGACTTGATCAAGAATGCATGCAGCTTGTAAATGAACATGGGAAATGAATAATAATAGTAGTCTTATTTATTCTTAAAACAGCAAATTAAATTAACAATAATAACAAAATAATATTAATCTCTATACTTTTATTTTTATTTTCATATCTTCTGAGTTTAATAGGAATTATGGAACAGTCTTTGTCATCGTTTGTAACCATTCTTTGTACAAATTATTAAAAGAATAACAACCTGAGCAAGCTGCAGAAACATCAAGCGAGCTCAACATGCCCGTGCTTAGTTCTGGTGATTTGTGCTAACTTTCGATTCATATTTCTTTAGACATTGTTTTTCGGGTAAGACTCCGTGGATATAAACGCACTTATCCAAGCGCAACTTGTTGAAAAATGTGTTTGTTGAAACGGATAGGTTGTAACAGCAAATTAGGATGTAATAATATTATTTGACGATTCGTTTAGGCTACATTTATAATAACAACCTTTTTAAAGTGCAAAATAAATATGTTTTTTCTTCTTCCTGACCCGACCATTCCCGCGAAATATATCTCGTTTTCAGCTATCTCACAATTACATTTCCTCTACTGAAAGAGAGAGAGATAACAAATACAAATGTAGTCTGCACAAAATGTATTTTATTTGTAGGCTATTTATTTTATTCGTCTTGTCCAGAATCAAATTAGTTTTACATTTTGTTGTCAACGTAATAATAAGTGTCGCGAGAGAAAATAATAATAAACTGAGGCCAGTTTGTACAAAAATGTTAAAAATAGCATGTTTGTTATTTTTATTCTTCTTGTCAAAATACTAAATTTGTTTAACCTTTTGCTGTCAACACGGAAAAGTGTGGCAGAGGAAAAAGACATCTGTCATTTAAATTTATATGTAAAATATGAACAAAACCGTTGGCTTATAGACATTGCAAAATTAAATCTCTTTTTCATGAAACCAAACAATTTAACTTCCCTTGAGAAGAATGTCTCGAGTCAGACTTGCCTGACATGGGTTTCTTACAGTAAACTGACCATTTTGCAGTCGCAGTTGAACATCCTTCAAGGAATCCACACTGTGCTTCATCCTTATTCTGCTCTGTCACTCATCGACGAAAAGGCTCTTAGGCAAAACCCTGCCGTGCCGTCCCCACTTCACTCAAATAACGATTTTAAAGATGCATGTGAAAGATTTGATAATTTGTTTATTGACAAAGTACATTAAAATAAAAGCAAGACGGGCATTTGAATATTTTTTCCCCTACTGTGTTAAATAATAAATAACAACTAAAGTGTGCACAGGCAGTCAGGGCTAATTGAACAAACCCGGTTCAGCACCTTCCGTCTCTATCTGGTGGATCCTCTTCCTCCAGCGTTTGTCTTTTGTAGTATTTTTTTTAAATTCTTTTTATTTTAATATTGCAAAAAAAATACATTTTTTATTTTTTAATAATTTGTTCTTAAGGTTAGTTTCAATTTGAGTTTTAGTAATTCAACATTATTTTTTAAATTTACGTATTGACGCAAACCACTTTAAAACATGCTAGATAGAAAATTATTAATTTTATTATTTTATATAGTCACTACGTTTTGTTTGAGCTTTCTTATAGTTTATTTTTGTCAAATTTCGTTTAACAATACAACATTTCTTATTTTTTAATTCGCATTTTAGAAGTAAAAATACAACTTTCATAGTCGCAAAAAAAACTGATGTGGCTCGTTTAGGTGACTTGGTTTGCTTTGCATAAAATCGTTTACTGTTTTATAGATTACATGAAACAAACCTGTATTTGACAAAAAAAAAAAACGTAAGTGGGCACTGAGAACTGCGAATTCACCAGAAAGAGAAGGCAAAATATCTGCGTGCACTCAATGCAAACGCAAACTCTGCGACTGTCATATTGGATATGGGTTACAAAAAACTACCCAAACATTAAAAAAAAATTTTAATAAAATAACCGTGATTTTTAGAGTATATGCACACTAATAAAAGAACTGATGCAAGCTGGTAATCACTTAAGTGCGGTCAACCGGAGTGACTTGCGCGAATGATCGTTACCTCTCCATCCTCTGATGCGGATCCATCACCCCGCTTTATTACACAAATTAAACACTGTATATGATAAACGCTATAATACCATTGGCTACATTACGGCTATTTAATCACTTGTTACTCGCGCTTTCACATTAGATAGCTTACTTTTTAGAAGGCTGTTGGCTTTAAAACTCATCAGACAGCACCAGCAGCAAAAGGAATTCATGTCTGGATAGTTTTCGTTTTGATGACATTTATGAATGATATTATAATGTTTTGCAGTAGAGTAGCCTATTGATGACGCTCAGTTGGGGGGCGGCGCGGGAGTGGCATTACAGAAGCAAATTTTAATTTAGATGTAGAATAACTAAGCGGTGATAACGAATGCCCAAAAGATAAAGTAAAAATATCTGTCCCTTTGCCCCCCTGACTGTGTTGCTGCCGGGTGACTGCCTTGTTCGCCTATATGCACATCTGCATCGACAGCCCGCCTGTTCTGTCAGGGTGCCGTTATGCACATGCTGCGCACTGTGCGCAATAAAACACATGACACAGAAGCACTGGTGCGTGCGTGCAGTGCGTGAGCGAGTAAGAGGGAGTAAAAACACACAGATATGCTGTTCTGAAAGGATGTCGGGAACGGGATATTGTTAGACCGCCCACTCTCGTTCAAATTACACCAGAGTTACCCACCGAACCGCTGTGGCCGTGTTTTATTTTCCCCGCGTTGCAAGAAATCTTGGTCGGGTCCCGCGAAAAACAGTGCGGTGATGGCGGTGATGACCTCAACACCGCGGTTTGCATCTCATTACCGCGGTGAAGGCGGTAAGCGGTAATGCGGTTATCGTATCACAGCCCTACAATTACCCAAATGTAATAACCCAAACGTTAATTACGGTTTTAGTGTTTCTGTAAAAAAAAAAAAAAAAATCACTACTTTGCAGGCATTTAATTCAAAATTAGACAGCTTCTTCAAAGCAAAGTATCTTGGCACCTTCATGAGACCTATTCATGAGACCTGCAACCTATTTTACCATCGGGCGTCCAATGGAATGACCTTACAAAGCTTTTCATACTGTCAGGCTGCTCTAGTTCAAAGTTAAAGATTAGCCCTTTACACTCTGTGGCTTCAGATAAACGGGAAGTAGCGCTATCACACTAATAAACACAAATGCAAACAGACATGCTTCTCTGAATGTGCTTTTCCCCCTGTGACTGCTGTGTGTCATTAGCCCTCCTGCTCAATACAGACATACAAACCACTGCCATCTCAAGGGGCCCCACACGCAAAAATGACCATGTGAGAGAAGTCTGTCTCTATAGATGTATATGAACAGTTGTGTTTATTATTTACAACATTATTGAAAACAAGGTCACTGAGTGTTGTCAAATACTTTGACATTAAAACAAGGAGTCGGGTCCTCTGCTCTAAAGCCCTGTAGCTCTTCTACAACACAAAGAGGGGCACGCTACCGTCCTCCTTCCTTCCTGTCTGTCACTGAATGATTTACATGGAAAGAGCCGAGTGTTTTACTGTGCTGGGGGAGGAGATTCAATAGTCCAGGAATGTTTGGAGCTCTGAGGAGGAACAGAAAGTCTTTGTCATCCTGAAGGCACTTTGTAGACTCACACATACACATGAACACACATGCAGGATAAAATCAATCACACATTACTCACAGAAAACACTTATTTGAAAAATAAATCTTTGGCAAATTTATAAATGTCTTTACTGTCACTTTCGGTCATTTGAGAACTGCGACTCTTGTAGTTTCACACTTGTATAAATTCTTCTAAAAAAAATGCCATTGCCCTTTGCAGTTAGGACTTCTCCTCCAGGTGAAGGAACGTCTGTATAACTACCACACATTCCTGTGGATAGTAGTTTACAGCATTTAGCTGGCCACTATATGAAATGCAAACTCTCATACATCAGAATGAACTTTCACTAAAATCCAATGGTTAGTACAATTACAATTAGCCTTTGCATTATGGGTTTAATCACATGCCGATTGACAGGCACAATCAACACACAAAAGATGAGTCCCAGAAAATGAAGATTTATTTAAAAAGGAAGACACTGTGTGTGAAGCACTCCGTTTTGGCTGATCTACTGGCACAGTATGAACTGTGGAAATCTGGAAACAAACTTACCACGGTTTTCTGGCAAAAACAAAAAGCTTTGTGAATGAAAATCCACAACTGCTATGACCGACTTAAAGAGAGACTGGGAGAGAAAGTGAAAGATAACAAGAAAAGAGGAAGAGAGAAAGGAAAGTAGGAACAGTGAAAGACTTGGAGAGTGGAATGAGAAAGAAAAAAGGAGATATTGCTCTATGAGAGAGAGACTAGGCCCTCAGACAGAAGGGGAAACACATGCCCTGGCACGGATACAGACACCCACAGGCAAGCTCATGGCTGCCTGCCAAAAGCACGAATGAACTCACTTACCCCTCGCTCTCTCTCTTTTCTCTCGTTCTCCCTCTTTCAATCACAGTGCTCACTCATTCCCAACTCTTTCTTCTCCCCTTCTAGGAGTGGCTGGCTTTTGTATGATCTCTCTCTCCCTTTTTTCTCTCCACCTCGCTCTTGCATTACATCTCTCTTCCTACCTTTTTCCGCCTCTCATTCAGCTGATAAACACACATGGGCAGCTTGAAAGAACTGGAAAGAACCAGCGCTAACTGCCTTACCATTAACCACTGTGTATTTCTATCTCACACATTTTATGTTTTGACATCTTTTATTGACTCTCACAAAAGCTGAGCCCAGTTCTTCTGTCAGTCATGATGGACGTTATAAATGAGAGGCCTGGCAGTTTGCGTTAGTGCTGGAAGAAAGGCATTAGCTGATGAGACGCGATCAGGTCCCTCCTGCTGGCCCAGTAATGTCGGAGACAGCCTGAGGTGGGGCGGCCGAGTGTGCGTTCCCATCCATCTGCATCACCGACGTCTACGCCACAACATCTCCCATAATCTCACAGCACAAAATGCCACTTCAATCAGCAATGTCATTATCACCTCTAATTTCCCACCAGCATTTAAGCTTGAATGTTCAGTCTGGGTTTTAGTTTGAATCTGACACTCTCTGTGAAGCATGTTGTGTATTAATCAGCGCACCATATTTAGACTGTAGAAATGTTGTCAATCTAATTTCTATCCTCTGAAGACAGGCTGTATATTCTCTTCTGGTGGAAAAGGAATGTCTTGCAGCATGAATATATATGGAGACGCGCAGCTCTTCCTTCTCAAATTACTTTCCAATTCCTGGATGGAAAAATGGGCTGTTAAAATTAAAATCAAAACTAGATCACTAATATAATTTCTGAAGCTGTCTAAATGAAAGCACTCAATATAGCATAGGTTTACTACTGCTCCAGCTCATTTATTTTCTGCATCTATCAACAACAACAAAAATATAAAAATTATATATTTGTATTCACATTAATTAAAAAGTACTCAGAGAAAATATTGTCGTTTTAATTTATACATTTTTGAATCATTTTTTTTTAATACAATTTTAAATTAACAATACTGCATGGTATCGTATCGCAAGACATTTTATGGTATAGTGTAGTGTTGTCAAAAATATCGATATTTCGATAAATATCGATACTGAAATATCTGAACGGTACCAATACTAATTTCCCGAAGTATCGATACTCCGATCCTAGCCGAGCTGTCACTTTCACTTCTCTCCAAAGGCGCGTTGACAAACACCACACGTGACCGCAGTGCCTGTCACGTGTCTCGTCTCATTCGCTCTGGTTAAATAGCAAAAGTGAAGTGAATATAAAGATAGCGAGTGCGGCTTGTTTCTAACAAGCAAAATATGTTTGCTTCTTAAATCAGACGGACTGAGATGCAGCGATTACTACTTGGACAGACTTATTAAAAATGCAAATTCACTCTCTGCCAGCAGGAGACGCTTAAAAGCGGGAGAAATAATGTTAACTTTAGAGGTTTGCGCCTGGGAACGGCTGTAAGTTTGGACTGAATTTCACAAACGCTGCTTTATCAGACACTATAACATGCAAGATGAAATGAAAATGATATCAAACATTTTCTAAAGAATCAGTGTTCTGCTTCAGAAATACAGTGGTATAAAAACACAGACCGCGCCTCGTTTTGATTTCTGCAAACGTGCATTATGTGCTCGTGTTTATTCAACAAAGCCTTTTGGAAAAGTTTTGATATTCTGGTGGGTCGCCACAAATAAATGTATGTATGTGAAACACATCCCACAACACAACAACCTCCGAGCCCAACTTCATTACTAATCACTTTAACTGTGTTTGTAGTAAAACCGGCGCCACTAACAGCCCGATATACAAACACAGACCGGAAGTTAACTTCGGTCCGGGCGCGTGCGCACGATCAAACTGCAAAGCACCTGTCAAAGACAGACACCCGGGTCTATATGAATAATTTCGAGAGGTTGGTAGCCGACTATTCTTATTTTAACATTACTCAAACATTAACCAAGATGGCCTAGTATTGTTGCTGAATATGAGTGTTGTCTCGTTTTTTCACCGTAATTATTAAAGTTAATATAATCTGACTGAGGAATCTTTTCTTCCAACTGTGAATCTTTAAATACTTTAACTGTGGTCAAATGTAAAGTTAACTTGTGTTCATTTAACTTCATTAAAAAAAGTATTACTTAAATTCTGCAATTTGTCTTCATGTCGATCCAGTGAGCATTGTTTTCGCGTGTGATGCACGCACGTTTGCGGTGATATGTGAATCCGGCATTAAAATCTGTTCATCAAATTAAAGACATGTTATGTATTAACCAGCATTTATGAACGTTTTTTGTCATGAGCAATGCATTTGCTACAGTATATTTTAATCTTTGATAACAGTAGGTAATAAAAATACAACAGATCATGTTCGCTCTGGTCCAATAAAAAAAAAATAACAGATATAAATTTGGATTTTAATTAGTACAGGCTGTATTTCTCTTCTGGTAAATGTTAGTTTAAATTAACTTTTAACTAAGATTAATAAATGTTTTGGAAGTATTTTTCATTGTTTATTTCATGTTAAATAATGTTAACAAATATCTATTACCATTAACTTATGTTCTAAGATTAGTTAGTTCAGTTCATTTTAAAAGTGTGGGTCTAAAAAAAAAAAAAAAGTTTATTAAAGTTTGGCATTTTCTTGTAGCACCAGAAAGAATATGAGACTCGACCTACAACAAAAAACAACACACTCACAACCTACACTAGACACTACACCTTGAACAAGTGCACTACCTCAAGACATTTTTGTTCATGTAAAATATACCTCATTGTCATGTTCTAGACTTGTTATATTTATCTTTAAATAAAATACAAAAAATTACCCCCTTAATGCTATGGCAGTTTTTTTCTCTGTGTATCGAAAATGGTATCGAATATCGATATTTTTCAAGGTATCGTATCGAAGTTAGTAATTCCAGTATCGTGACAACACTAGTATAGTGACAACCCTAATATACTCTAGGGATGTGACGAGATCCCGTGGCACGAGATCCTATGTGTCTCGCGAGATCCGACTGGTTTCGTGAGAAAGTGCCGATATACTCGGAAAATATTTTGCAATGTTTACATTAGAGCTGCAAAATGATTTGTTAAAAATTGCACTTGCGATCTTGATTCAAGCACCCACGCGATCTTATTCCTGAACGACAACGATTCAGCTATGTCTATTAAGACGAGAAAAAAAAAGCCTTCCTACGTGTACTGCGTTAGGCTAACCAGGAATTGTAATAGGACTTGAATAAGAGAATGTTGTTGCTCTTTTGTTGGTTTTGATTGCTTCTATAATGTCCTCATTTGTAAATAAATAAATACTGTCACATCACGAGTGTCATTGGAGCGTAAAAAGCACGTTTTGCAGCTGCACATGTTGATGAATCAGAGGGTTGGCCATCATCACGCTTCCGATGTGAATGCTGTCATTCACTGATATGGGCGTCGACAAAACACGCTGCTAAAGCTCCACTGACACTCGCGATGTGAAACAGGTGTTAAAGACATTCAACTCTGCATTCATGCTGCTGCTGATCCAGAAAGAGCAACACAACCGGTCTTTTCAACCACACATATCTGTGTTACAGATAGGGTTGGGTATCGTTTGGGGTTTTCTCGATACCGGTGCCAAATCGATCCTTTTAAAACGGTACCGGTGCCTAAACGGTGCCTGAACCGATACTTAGAAAAATACCAAATTACCAATTAATAATTTGATTGGCATTAGCACTAAACACATGAGCCTGGTTTCACAGATAGGGCTTAGACTAAACCAGGATTAGGCTATAGTTCAATTAAGACATTTAAGTATTTTTTATGAAAATGCTTAGAAAAAAAAACATTACTGGGGTGCATCTTGAGACAAAACAAAAGGACTGATATATTTTAGGATCAGTCAGTGCAAGTTTATTTTCAGTTAAAATAGCTAAGAGTTACATTTTAGTCTAGGACTAGATTCAAGCCTTGTCTGTGAAACCGGGGGGTTTGTGAACCGTGTCTTTTTCGTTCAAACTGGACGCCAGAGAGCACCATCGCACAGAAAATCCACAGATCCAGTCATAGAAGTAATGGAACTCATGAAGCTCCAGGGATATGGATAAGTAAACAGAAGATATAAACGTTTTGAATTATAAAATAAATACAATACACACTCGACTACGTATGAATAGTTTATCTGTGTTATTCAAGTCATCTGCGGTATTTTTATAATAATTAAGTATATTTATAATCCATTACTAATCGATGTATTAGTAGCCTATGGAGTAGTAGTAGCTTAGCTAGTTAATTGAAGGCTACCTACTGCATTCACGCGCTCCTCGGATGCTCTCATTCCCCGAGTTGTGCTTTTAAGTCTGAATGTGAAAACCGCACACTCGGGTTACTACAAAGATTTGCTGAACTTGTATTATTAGAGCTTTCCGAATTGAGTTCATGTGCATTTTCTCAGTCGGGAAACTATTTTTCAAGTGCGGTGCCGGATATGATGCTTCTTACGTCCGTTTCGGAGAAACAAAGGACAAATATTTCAACCGATCGCTCAGGCATGGCACCAAAATGAGGCAACGAAATCTGCGTTCTGATTCGGTTCTAGTACATACGGTTACATAGGTACCGGTGCCTTATTGGTACCGGGTTTCGGTACCCAACCCTAGTTACAGATATTTAGCATAATTCGCACGGAGTCCGTCGACGTGTCAGACATTTAGCCACACCCATTGCGCGAGCCTGCAGTTATCCCTACTTAAGACTGTTTTTCTGCCATGTTTATCACAAACAAGACTCTAGAGCAGAAGGTAAAGTCTACTATGGCAACATCACTTCACTTAATTGAGCGTTCATAGAGCATTCGCTTATTATACGACCATCAGAAACGCATATTTTAGCCGAACTGGCGCCTTTACATTGTCAGGATTCACAACCGCATGCAAAGCTGCGCTGAATAAACGGAACAGCGCGGGACATCGAGTTGACTTTATAATCATGACAGGTTTAATGCACTTACCGAGACAGAGAGGGAGAAATTATTCGCGTTCATCTTAAGATCCACCAGAGCTGCTGTCAGTGCCGTGGGCGCAATCGCGTGCACCAAACGCACTCTCTGCACTCGCCAACAAAGCATTTCAAGTCATTGTTAGTTGTTTAACTGTGTGATGGATAGGACAAGTCTCGACTGAGCTCATTTATTTAAAAACGGGCTGTCAGCTGTGATAAAACTTCCGATTGTTATGATGCCATTTTTGATTCTGTCGCTTTAGTGTCCTGAATGCGGTTGTGACTAGTGATCGACCGATATTGATTTTTTATAACCGATACCGATACCGATATTTATACGTTTATGTAACCGATAACCGATATTCAGAACCGATATTTATTTACTGTTATAAAGTAAATAAATAACAGAGTGAAGTAGGCTTGCTGCCATAGACGTGATGACGGTTATTCTGGTGTTAAGCCGCAACACTGTTACATTACTTGCTCACCGTGGCACCGTCCCCCACAGTCGTTTAGATTGTTTTTATAGTTATAAAAATAAATTCGTTCAGATAGAGGACACTAAAATTAAAACTGAACGCGGCTGACGAACGAGAGTCTTGCATCACAGCAGTCTAGGTCTGCATTGCCGCGGCTGTCCCGAGCAGATTTCTTACTCCGCTGTCCTTGAAGGACGTGCAATTCTCTTTCCCTTTTTTTTGTATTATGCTTATCCTATCATTTTAAATGACAGACTGTGTCGAATGTATTTATTTTTTCTCTGCAGCACTTTTCACTGTGTTAACAGCAAGATGTTAAATGAATTTAGTGTTTTGACAAGACTAATAAAATAGCTATTAGGCTAAACCTACATTTTTTTCCTATTGTGTTGTAGGCTGAATGTTAGCATAAACGAATTATATCCTGACAAAACAAATTATAATAGGGATTACAATTTTTGTATAACTTTTTTCCTCTCTGTGAAACTTTATTCCGTGTTGGCAGCAAAATGTTATTTACATTTATCAGTCAATACATTCAAGACTCTTGACAAGACGAATAAAATAAATACAATTTTGTGCAGATTAAACTTTTATTTGTTAGCCTATCTCTGTCTTTCAGCAGAAATGTGAACAAACAGAATATATCGCGGGAGCGGGTGAGTGCGGAATACAACCTAAAATAGTCCCGCGCAGACCTCTACATCACAGATCAGATTTCATTTATCACGTGAAGAGAGATGACTGACAAGAAGAGTGAGATAGACAAGATGAGAGACATGAGGTGACACGGACAAGACAAGATGCGGAAGAGTTTCAAAACGAAATGTAAAAGCACCCGTTTTTAGCCTGTTGACTTCTGAGTCTGACATTAATCTAAGTCAAGGAGAAAACTCACCGAGATCTACCAAGTGAAAAGTAAATAAATGATAAAATACACATTAAATAAATTAAAAAGGCTTGTTGTGATGTATCTTTATGTTGCATTAATTTAATAATAATAAATAAAATAGTGTTTTATTATTATTCACTATTCACGTCGCTGTATTCAACTATATACTGAGCTGTATTCAAGCAGAAATATGACACGTTCGAGAGCGCACACACGGTTCGTTTGCGCGTCATTTATAACGGACATAACGCACGATCATGTCACTGTAATCAGCTTTACCATGATTACAAAACTTGCCCATCCAAACTTGTGTGTACCAGTGTGACACTGGCTTCTTTTATCCAGCGAGAGCAGTAGTGTGTGTATCATGTTCTCATACAGCGGCTTTGAGCCGCCGTTCAGTCTGTATTCACAGCGCCACGAGAACCGTATTTCTCCTCCTAAACACAGAATACGTAGAGAGGTGAATACGATCTATTAGCCTGCCCCTGATCTAAGTGATAATGTTTAAAAAACAACCAAACAACATTCGTTTCTCATTTATTTGGTTCCACAGTATTTGCTTGTCATTTTTATTTTAAACACTGCTTGACGCCAAATGCTGCTGATATTAAAGTCAAACGCGCACGGCGCTTACAGGCTTATTTAAAACCTAAGTGAAAAGACGGAAAACTCAAACAAAATATCAACTTCATTTTAAACTACAGTATTAGGTTCATAAGCTGTTATATTCTCTGGAATATTGTTTAGTGCAATAAGCTATAACAAACAAAACATTGTAGGCCTATTTTATTGCATTGCTCAACTGTGCATGTTATATCAGAATTCAAATGTAATTTTGTCATTCTAGATTATGAAATAACTGCTGACAGCGCGGTTTATCTATGTATTTACACAGAACTACTCAAACTGCGATCGCTTGCAGAGATAATAAATAATTAATTTCGATAGAGATGTATTTATTTAGATGTTTATTGGTAAAAGTAGCATGGTTCGATAGTAAATGTTAATATAATTCAGCGTGTTTCATCCAACACGTGAGTTAATCTGCGCTGTATACAAGTTACATGCGGTGGTTGTGCTGGAGCATTTCCTGAGTAGAACAGTGTCCACTGCTCCGCAAGTGTGTGTGTGTGCTAGGAAGTTCGCACGATCATTTTACCGGTACTAAGACCTTTGAGTATCGTTTAAGATGAACTAACGAGCTTGAAAAATACCCGAAGACGGTGCCATTGCATTTTTTAAACGGTAGTATCGTTCATACCGTAATACCGTAATATATGTTGTATGCCGGCTGGCACACTGCATTTAAAATGCTGGCATGCGATGAACGAACGACTTCGAAATTAACCCGAAGACTCGAAACAGGTTGAACTAATTCCAGCACAGAATGCCTTTTTGCTGTGCTCTGTGTAGTATGGTGTGTGTATACTTTATATCGCGAATGTCTGAACGAATCACTGCCGCTGAAACTAGGATTTGCGGCTGCTCGCTCGTCTCTCTCGAGTCTCATTAAAGATTCGTTCAAAATGCGGATGCGCGCTTAACTCGCTCGTCTCTCTTCCGGGTCCTGAACTCCCGCATTAACACTATCGCAACTTCAGCTAGGAGCAGCAAAGGAAATAACAGCGGCTCTTAATTGTGTGCCCAGTAATGATTACACCAACGTCTGTGCGCTACATTGTATATGGTGTTTTCCTGTGTTTGTTGTGCTCGAATCTGAATCCGAATCGTTGGCTTGGGTGAATCACTGATTCACTAAACCATTCATAAAAACAGTCATTTGATTCGCACTTTCCGGCAGTAATTCAGCCGTTTTGAAAGAATTGTTTGAATGACTCAAAAACCGGCCGGTTGCCGATCGCGCATTATAACGCAAAAACTGCTGTCACCTGCTGGCCGTTTTTACCGAGTTTCTTTGGCCGGTCTAAAACCGGTAGGCATATACATGTTTTCCAACATAGTTTCTACATTCAGAGCATTCGCTTGTATTTAAAATACGATTAATCCCATCAGAAACGCATATTTTATTCGAACTGGCGCCTATAAATAATAAATAGTCTAGGATGTCACAAATGCCACATGCTAAATGTCACTTCATGCTGCTTCTGAATAAACGGAACAGCGTGGGACTAAGATCGAGTTGCCTTGTTGACATAATTTCATGACGGAAAACAATAGCCAGTCATTAATTCACATTACCGAGTATTCGGAGAGGGAGAAAATATTGTCTGTTTTAATTTATTTATTTATTCATTTTTTATTCGTTTTGTAGAATTTAATTTTAAACTGATCCAACAGAGCTGCATGGATGGTATCAGTGATACTACTTGGTATCGTGATACTTCAGCTGGTATAGTATCGTACGACATTTTATGGTATCGTGCACCAAACGCCTAGTGTGTGCCCACTCGCTCAACAAAGCATGTGTCAAGTCATGTGTGTAGTGTGTGTGTGCCCACTGCTCCAGGTGTGTGCACACTTGGATAGGACAAGTCAAATCGACAGAGAACTCATTTATGCTGGTAAAAACGTGCTGTCATAATTATGCTGTGACAAAAAAAAAAAAAAAAAAAAAAAAAAAAACTTCAAAACGATTGTTATGATGCCATTTTTGATTCAAAACCGATAACCGATAATGGTAAAATGCTTAAATATCGGGAAAAATATCGGTAACCCGATATATCGGTCGATCTCTAGTTGTGACTTCAGCTGTTCATTCATATACAGATATGTATTCAAGCAGATGTTTTAATCTGCTGAATAAATAAAACATTTGAAGTCTCTCAACTGTAAACAACTGCTGTTAGTCCCAAACAGAACCGTGAATGGACCATAATGTGCATTTCTATTGAATGCATCACTGCCCTGTAATTATCTTTCTTTATATCTTTATGAATTATTTATTGTTACTATTTTTCTTTTTCTTTCTTTTGTTATTTTTTATTGTTATTTTCTTTCATTTGTATTCATTATTTATTGTTGTTATTTCTTTTTTCTCTCTTTTCTTGTTATTATCTTTATTTATTTGTTGTTGTTATTATTATTTATTTTTTGTAAAGTATTAATTATGAGAAAAAGTTTTAATAAAATATGTATTGTTATTTTCTTTCTTTCCTTCTTTCTTTGTTTGTTGTTGTTATTATTATTGTTTTTTTTTGTAAAGTATTAATTATGAGAAAACGTTTTAATAAAATAAAAGATTAATAGCAGAAGTACTAGGATAAAAGTTTATAGTTTGTGTATAAACACTAATTGTCTACAGTAGCGATCAAAATGAAGTATCTTAACACTTGTATTGTAATTCTTATCTTCCGCCAGGAGGAACCCATTTAAAAAATGTATTTGACATTGAATCATTTATTCAGGAGATCCCAATAGTGAAACAAGTCTTTATGAACGGAGACACTGACTCCAATAATTTTTGTTCAAATGAATATTTTATATATATATATATATATATATATATATATTAGGGGTGGGCATAGATTAATTTTTTTAATCTAGATTAATCTAGATTAATTTTGGAATTAATCTAGATTAATCTAGATTAAAATGGCTCATTTGAATTCTGCCGAAGGCATTCAGAATATGTGTGCTACCCAAATAATGACTAAAAGTAAGTCTTTGAGAACGGGTTTCTCAAGCCAGGTGGCGCATCTCCTGTTTCCAAAATGCATCACAAACTGCTTGAGAAAGCTGTTCTACTATGATAATTGGTGATGAAAATAAACTATGTTCAATAAGATGTACTTGTGTTTAATAACTGTTTATTCAGTTAAACATGAATTTTGAACTGTAGGCCTACATAAGAGGTCGTGATGAACTGTTTACAGTTTCCATTGGGAAGCTTCTTAAAAATAAATTTTCCCTGAAGCAAACCCGGCGGCTTCATAGCTGCATCCATGTTAGCACGTCACGTCTGATGTGGTAATTTCACAGTAACGTTAGGCATACACACAGGTTCGAAGCAGAGGGTGACACGGGAGTGAATACTCAAGTTCACATGAGACCTAAAGCGCATCCTGTTTGCTTAAAAGCGCAACGTTTCGTTGTTATTCTGAGTGCACACAAATAAACGTAGAGTCTTTACAGATTCGAAAGATGTATTAGGCTACTTTTATCTGTATGACCAAAAATGACGGAGATTTTAAGAGCAAGTGAGCGCACCGGAGCCTGTCCTGCGCAAACGCGCTTCCACACAAACACTTCAATAGCGCACATTTCTCTAGGTTAACATCATATTGAGCGGCCATGTAAAGTTGCTACTACATACATCTTTCAGAGGAAAAGCCATATTTGAGGTTGATGAATGATAGGTGAGCGCGTTTGGATGTCCTGCCCGATTGTATTACCACATAGACCAGCCGTTAACAATCTGTCCATCACGGACTGCGAGCCTCTAGTTCGAAGACTCGTTCTCGCCCCCTACAGTGCAATTCGGCTAGGTATACATCCGCGCTAAAATATCAGGGTGAAAGTCATCATAGCTTGCGTAGTATAGACCCAGCTCCCAACCCAACTTTGAGAATAGATTAACGGCGATATTTTTTTTATCGCCGATAAGAGTCTCGCGTTAACGCAGCACGTTAACGCCGATAACGGCCCACCACTAATATATATATATATATAAATAAAAGACTCAACAGGGCTCTAGACTAACTTTTTGCACTGGTTGCACTGGTGCGCCTGGTGCCCCTATTTTTCTTAGGTGCACCCAAATTTTCAAATAGGCAATATTGATTAGTAAACGATTAACGAACAACCTGGTCAATGTGGTCAACATAAAGTTCTTTATTTGAAGCACAATTCTGCAAGAAAGGTAACTTACTGAAAAAGTGTTAGTGCTTAAAGTGCTTCACTGAGCTGAGATTTAAACTCAAAACATCTCAAGACAAATTAAATTAAAATCAAATCAAAATTAAGTGTTTTAAGGGCTTCAAACTGAACGTCTCGTGGCTCAATATCTTATGGACTATCCTCCATTGCAGTCACATGCCCCTCGAATGGCCAACTCTTGTAGTCTGGCCTTCTTGATCTTTGGCCTTGGCTAAACCAGCTGGACACACTCTCTCTAGCATTAAAATCTTCCAGACTTGACCCTTCTACACTGATTCTTAGCAGATCTTCCACTGTGTCTGAATGAAGGGATGCTCTAGTGCAGTGGTTCTCAAACTTCTTTATAATTTGATTGAGCCGTTGTCTGATGAAATCAAATAATACACACAAGACAAGACAAGACAATTCCTGTGCTGTGATTTCAGCTATATTTGCATGTAAACTTAGAGAAGCAATATCTCTTTAAACTGAACAGCCGGGCTGCTGCTCCTCTCAGACGCTCGCTGAACAGAGCAGATGCAGAGAAAGAGCTGCGTGCGCGCTGATCTTGTGTCATTGTGGCAGTACCAACGATCACAGAGACTCGCTAAAGTTTGTCCAAGAAGTCGCTAGATTTGTCACTAGTCGCTTTTTGGAAAAAAAAGTATTAATTTTTTTAAGTTATGATCACAAAACATTTCCAACATGTTTTAATTTAAATAGTAAATTCCTTTTGTTTGCAAAAAAAGTTTAATTTTATGCCTTCATTTGATAACCAGTTATGTCTGATTCTGTTGCATAGAACTGAATAAAAATAATACATTTTTATTTAATATTAATATATTTTCTGTCCAATTTCTTTCAATAAAAGTGTGGTTATTTTATTGGCTTGTGTTTTTTAATTCAGTGTCATTAAAATTGAGTTAAATTAAAAGTCTTACAAAATTACTTTATAGTATTTAATAAAATAAATAATTATTACAAAGCATTTTCAGATTTGGTTTTCGACCAAGCACATCCTGGATTCTGTTTAGGCCCAGCATTTTAATTTCGGTGCATCCCTACCATTTACTGTAACTAAATACAGAGCACTGTTTGCAACCGCATGCTCCTTTAAACTATCACACACACACACACACACACACACACACACACACAAGTATGCAGAGAGACATTTAAGAGGGTTTATTCTCCAGATAACTTTAAATTCATGTTGCTGAAAAATGTGTTAATGTTATGTGTATGGACTCATGTTTTTGTTCCACATTAGCTTCCTGTCCACAAATCTTTGCCTCTCACAAAAGCCACAAAGCCTTCTAAGAAGACAGTAAAGGCTTGTGTCATGCTTGACCTTTAGTTAGGATCAAAGTTGGAAGTTAAGTTGCACAATGTTTAGGTTTTATTATTATTTTTTTAATACTATTATTTTGATTTATGTCTTAGTTTGTATGTTTACCTAATTTGTACCTTACCTCATTTGTATTTGAATTTTTAATGTAATATGGAAATTAAATGCACTAAATGGGTTTAGTTTTCAGTTATTAATATATGCTATTTCAGTAATATATATATATTTTTTTAAAGGAAACAATAGATTTGTTCATTAAGAGACTTGTCTTATTTTCTATTGTATATTTAGGATTGCTATTTAAAAAGAAAAAGTAGTTCTTATCCGATTAATCAATGGAATTTTTGGTAGAATACTCGATTACTAAAATATTTGATAGCTACAGCCCTAGTTAACAGATTAGAGCATAGACAGATTAACAGAATAGGTCATAGAGATTAGAGTGCGTCTGAGTAACAAAAAAAAAAGAGGGCATAATATTCACAGACGATCTATGCTCATATTTATAACTCCAAACGGTCAGTAAGTGACAGATGCTTGGAAACGCTGTTTTGTACTCCTTTACTGATGGCTCTGCTGCAGTATGGCCAGCTGAATGCACTGCTTCTTCTCTGCTGCTCAGCTCACTCCACAGAAGAGACGCAGAGAGAGGCAACACTGTGCTGGGAGAGTCAGACCTGACTGCGGGGCAGCACTGGCGACATCTTCTAACTGAACCATAAGGTTTATCCAAAAAAGGCGCTAGGTTTGTCAGTATGTATATTCTATGGGGAAAAAGCCGCTAATAGGGTCCGAAAGTTGTCAAATATAGTGCTAAAGTTGCGCTTTGTGTGTGAGAGACGCAGGAGCTGATGCAGCGGACGGTGGATATTTGTGGTGGGCGATGTGGATATTGTGGATCACTTCTCACTCATCACATTCTACTAGTGCTTCAGTTTCAGTTTCGAAACTTTCACGATTAGTAACACATACAGCTGTATCCTCTCCAAAAGGCAAATTAAAAGACCCCTCTCTAACAGTGTCGCATTACAAATGTTATTTAAATGACACCGGTATTTTAAAAATGAATATCATAAGAAAAATAAACACCGGTATTTGGTATGACCTGGTATACTGCCCAGCACTACTCTCGTGTCTCATCTCACGGGTTAAGTGTCTTGTCACACCCCTAATACACACACACATATATGGTGAAGCACACCATAAAATAATTGTATCAATTCATACAGGGCTAGAAGTACATACAGCTGTATAACCAGATACACACCCAGGTATCGGATCAGTACTCGGTATCGGCCAATACCCTGAGCCTAGGTATCGGAATTGGTATCGGGAAGGGAAAAAGGGTCTCCACTTAATATTTTGTTGTGGAAATTATGTTACATTTTTTCAGGATTCTTTGATCAATAAAAAGTTCAAAAGAACAGCATTTATTTGAAATAAGTCTACTTTTGTTTTAACATTTGATGAATTGACTGCATCCTTGCTGAATATATTGATTTCTAATCCAGAACCTTTGAATGTTAGTATATTTTAAACATATTTATGATGGTGGAAAAGGTGTTTAAAAATCTCCATCCTTACTATTTATAAGACATTATAATCCAAACAAAGCAAGCGGCAAAGACATTTTACTCCTCAAGCAGGCTGAGGTTTTATTCAGATCAACTAGTAAGATGTAAGCTTTTGTATCAGCAAACATTTAGTGTGTGAATTTTGTGGAATAAGCCTTCAAATAGGAGCAGTATTTATAGTGCTCAAACACATACACTCATTGAGCAGAGAAATGACATATGATATGACAGCTGTTGGGAATGCACCTTCACCTGCACCATGCTCATAAACAAAGCTTTTCATATCACTGCGGCTCACATGCACAGTGACTGCTTATTATTATGGTTATTGACTGGTTATTATGCCTACAGTGGGCCTGATTTTAAAGACCTTCCCTGTGTGTGTGTGTGTGTGTGTGTGTGTGTGTGTGTGTACAAGACAGACTGTATTTCCCTTTTTCAGTGCCTCTTTCTGTTCTCTCCTCTGTACCACCCCTTCTCGCTTCCTTTCCTCCCTCTTTACCCTCTCATCTGACCTTTCCATTGTTCTTTCAGCCAGTGGCCCCTGTAGGTTATTTGAGGTCACCATGCAGGGCAGCTGTCTGACTTCTGCGACGGGCTGTGAATAAAAACACCCTCCCCCTCCTAAAACTCAGTTAAAGCTCTCTATACAGTCTACATTGCCGAATCACTTTAATCCCTGGACTTGAGTCAAATGTCTACAGCTCTGCAAAAAATTACATTCAGAGCAATGATTGCGTACATCCACCTTCAAATCAGGTCATCAATCTGCCTTTCAACACTGCTGAGAAACCACATCATAATTCATATTTATAGGGTTTCATTCTAAATAGATGCCAAATGGGAAAAGGCAGATAAACAGTATGCTGATGAGGGCTGTGCAAATTGTGCAATTGATCGAAATAAAACTGAAACTGCAATATGGCTTAGTGGCTTATACAAACAAACAAAAATCTATGCAAATATCAACAAAAAATTATTTCCATAATAAAATACATTATAAAAAATTACAATTTCCCCAATCTGGATTAATTTACAGATTCTCTCTCACTTAAACAACTCTCAAAATAAAGTGCTCTGTGACTGGAAAGAGGAAGATATAGTTGAAAATGAGTTGCTTTATGAAACAAAACAGATATAATTTCCCACTGTTTATAAATGGTAATTTCTTTCCCTAACCTTATTAAATGTGTCATCTTTCACATCAAATTCTTACTTTGTTTCAATTAATTCAGTTAGCATGATAAGAAACTGTAGAGTTGTTACCATTCAAATGAAATTAGTCCAAACAACTCTATCTTTCCACTGCTGAGTCTGAAGTGGTATTAGATGCATTTACACAGACAGTTTGATGAAGCTGAGGTGCCATAAATGCATTTACACTGCAAAATTTCAAATGCTTAAATAATTTTATAAGATTAATCTTTTACATAGTTTTTAAACATACAATTTTTTTGGGAAAAATATGCAATGACACTTTTAAATATGACTAAACCACCAGTAGGTGGCACAAATGTCTGTTTTAATGAGCGAGTCATTTAATTAATTCAACCGATTCATTCAAACGTCTGATTCATTCAGAAAGGACTCAATTTGCTGTCCTTATGAATGGGACACTGAATCAATTGACTTTTGATTGAATCCATTCATTCAAAAACGTGGATTCATTCAGTAATGAAACACCGCTGTGTGTTGCTCAGAGACACACAACAGTTCTGCTGTGGCTTTGATTGCAACTATTTTCGGATGCGAAATTGAGCAAAAACAGTCAATATTTTGTCTAAAATCTAAGTCACTTAATTTCAACCTCTTGTTTATTGAAATACTACTGTATAAAATCAGTGTCCCATTGCAATCGTGCTGTTATTGTTATTTGGGGAAACATCATGGCCGTCTAATGTTGCTTACCTAAATCATATTTTGTAAATCTCTTATTTATTTTTCTACCGCAGTATGCATCTATTCATTTATGAGAGTTACTTTATGTGTGCTGTCTCTCTCACACACTCACTCAGGCTGTTCAAGCCTCATCTGGCATGACAAATACATTATCAGTCGCCGTTTATACTGAATGCCATTAAAATTAGAATAATTCTCAAGTGAAAACGACGTGCTTACACGCGACTGTGATATCTACCGTGAGTGTGCGCATGGTTGTGACGTCTCTGCCTGCGCCGCTGGCAATAAAATCGGCTCGGAATCAGCAAGACGTGGGACTGACCGGCCGGTGACCGATCCGGGTCGGACATGAGAGAAATCGTCCGATTCCAATCACTGGCTGGTCAATCAGTGCATCTCTAGTATACGCTGTCAATTATAGTTCTTAGAAAGAAAATCGGAATCGGCAAAAATCAGTATCGGCAGGTCACACCTCCAAATAATCAGAATCGGTCAAGAAAATTGCAATCGGTGCATCTCTATTAGTGATTGACCGATATTGATTTTTTATAACCGATACCAATTATTTGTACGTTTATGTACCCGATAACCGAAATGCAGAACAGATATTTATTTACTGTTATAAAGTAAATAAATAACAGAGTGAAGTAGGCTTTCCGCGATAGACGTGATGACGGTTATACCGGTGTTAAGCCGCAACACCGTTATGTCACTTGCTCACCGTGGCACCGTCGTTTAGATTGTTTTTATAGTAATAAAAATAAATTTGTTCAGTTAGAGGACACTACAATTAAAACTGAACGCTGCTGCTCAACGCAGTGCACCAAACGAACGAGAGTCTTGCATCACAGCAGTCTAGGTCTGCATTACCGGCTGTCCCGAGCAGATTTCTTATGCCCCGCGGGATTAATTTCCCGAATACAACGCGGTAACGGTCGGTAACTCTGGCGCAATTTGAATTTGAGCGGGTGGTCTAACATTATCCCGCTTAATAAAATATGCTTATACTATTTTAAATGATAGACTGTGTCGAATTTATTTATTTTTCTCTGCTGCACTTTTCACTGTGTTAACAGCAAGATGTTAAATGAATTTAGTATTTTGACAAGACTAATAAAATAGCTATTAGGCTAAACCTACATTTTTTTCCTATTGTGTTGTAGGCTGAATGTTAGCCTAAACGAATGATATCCTGACAAAACAAATTATAATAGGGATTACAATTTTTATATAACTTTTTTTTCTTTCTGTGACACTTTATTCCGTGTTGGCAGCAAAACATTTATCAGTCAATAAATTCAAGACTCTTGACAAGACGAATAAAATAACATTTTGTGCAGATGAAACTTTTATTTGTTAGTCTATCTCTCTGTCCTTCATCAGAAATGTGAAGAAACTGTGAATATATCACGGGAGCGGGTGTGTGCGGAATAAAACTTAAAATAGTCCCACGCAGACCTCTACATCACAGATCAGATTTCATTTATCACGTGAAGAGAGATGACTGACAAGAAGAGTGAGGTGACACTGACAAGAAGAGTGAGGTGACAGACAAAAAGAGTGAGGTGACACTGACAAGAAGAGTGAGGTGACACTGACAAGAAGAGTGAGGTGACACTGACAAGAAGAGTGAGGTGACACTGACAAGAAGAGTGAGGTGACACTGACAAGAAGAGTGAGGTGACACTGACAAGAAGAGTGAGGTGACACTGACAAGAAGAGTGAGGTGACAGACAAGAAGAGTGAGGTGACACGGACAAGAAGAGTGAGGTGACACGGACAAGAAGAGTGAGGTGACACGGACAAGAAGAGTGAGGTGACACAGACAAGAAGAGTGAGGTGACAAGAAGAGTGAGGTGACACGGACAAGAAGAGTGAGGTGACACGGACAAGAAGAGTGAGGTGACACGGACAAGAAGAGTGAGGTGACACGGACAAGAAGAGTGAGGTGACACGGACAAGAAGAGTGAGGTGACACGGACAAGAAGAGTGAGGTGACACGGACAAGAAGAGTGAGGTGACACGGACAAGAAGAGTGAGGTGACACGGACAAGAAGAGTGAGGTGACACAGACAAGAAGAGTGAGGTGACACGGACAAGAAGAGTGAGGTGACAGACAAGAAAGAGTGAGGTGACACTGACAAGAAGAGTGAGGTGACACTGACAAGACGAGTGAGGTGACACTGACAAGACGAGTGAGGTGACACTGACAAGAAGAGTGAGGTGACACTGACAAGAAGAGTGAGGTGACACTGACAAGAAGAGTGAGGTGACACTGACAAGAAGAGTGAGGTGACACTGACAAGAAGAGTGAGGTGACACAGACAAGAAGAGTGAGGTTTCACGGACAAATGTGAAAAGATGTGAGGTGATTAATTTAATAATAATAAATACAATTGTGTTTTATTATTATTCTGACAAGAAGATTCAAGTGAGGTGACACGCACATACACGGTTCGTTTGCGCATCATTTATATCATCAATCAGTTGAAGACACCTGTGCCACTCACGCAGTGAAACACTACCTGAGAAAGAGATGAAACAAAACAAAAACACACCCAAACCAAACACATATCCCTTAGAATCGTAACAACGGACATAACGCGCGCCTAATGCACGTGACTGTAATCGCTTTACCTTGATTACAAAACTTGCCCATCCAAACTTGTGTGTACTAGTGTGACACTGGTTCTTTTATCCAGAGAGCAGTAGTTTGTGTATCATGTTCTCATACAGCGGTTTTGACCGCTGTTCAGTCTGTATTCACAGCGCCAAGAACCGTATTTCTCCTCCTAAACACAGAATATGTAGAGAGGTGGTACTGTTATTTATTTATAGGAGATTTTTTTTTTACAAAACTTGACTTAACATGCGAGTCATAATATTAGTGAATGTATTATATTTGAGTTTTATCTCTCGCCCCCCTGGTTGAGAAACACTGACCTAAGCGCGAGCAATCTATTACCCCTGATCTAAGTGATAATGTTAAAAAAAAAAACATTCTTTTCTCATTTGTGGTTCCACAGTATTTGCGTTTTTTATTTTAAACACTGCTTGACGCTGAATTGCTGCTGATATTAAAGTCAGTAAAACGCGCAGGCGCTTACAGGCTATTTAAAACAAGGAAAAGAGGGAAAATTCAAACAAAATATCAACTTCATTTTAAACTACAGTTTTAGGTTTACCTAAGCTGTTTAATAGAAAGTGAATAATAATTCACTGGTAATGTTACACTGAATAATATTCTCTGGAATATTGAAATAAGCAAACAAACAAAACATCCTATTTTATTGCATTTCTTAACTGGCAGTTTTATCAGAATTATTCAAATGTTTTTGTCATTCTAAATTATGAAATAACGCTGACAGCGCGGTTTATCTATTTACACAGAACTATACTCAAACTCAGAGTTACGAGATAATAAATCATTAATTTAGTAGAATTTTTTTTATTTAGATGTTTATTGGCAAATAATGGTTAGTAAATTTTAATATAATTCGGTGTTTCAAACAAGTCAATCTTGATAAAGTGAGGAGTGAATTCACTGAATAATATTCAAGGTGTGTGTGCACTTGAGTGAGGTCAAATGCAGAGAACAAAATTTCTGCTGGTTACTCTGTATAATTATGAAAAAAAAAAAAAAAAACGAGTAACCGAGGTAAAATGAAATATCGGACAAGAATATCGTCAACCGATATATCGGTGACACTGAATCAATATATTAATTGAAGAGATGGCCGATATATCGGTGACACTGATATTTTTCCCGAATTTAAGATTTTACCATAATCGGTTATCGGTTTTGTAAAAAAAAAATATCGGTTTTGATTATTTATTTTTTTGTCACATACATAATTATACAGCGTATAACCAGCAGTGAAATTTTGTTCTCTGCATTTGACCCATCCAAGTGCACACACACCTGGAGCAGTGGCCACTGTTCACTCAGGAGAAGCTCCAGCACGACCGCCGCATGTAACTTTATACAAGATTCACTCGTTTGAAACACGCTGAATTATATTAACATTTACTATAGAACCATTATTTCGCCAATAAACATCTAAATAAATACATCTCTATCGAAATTAATTATTTATTTTCTCCACAAGCGATCGCAGTTTGAGCATAGTTCTGTGTAAATAGATAAACCGCGCTGTCAGCAGTTATTTCATAATCTAGAATGACAAAAACATTTGAATAATTCTGATAAAACATGCCAGTTGAGAAATGCAATAAAATACAATGTTTTGTTTGTTATAGCTTATTTCAATATTCCAGAGAATATTATTCAGTGAATTAACATTATCCAGTGAATTATTATTCACTCTTTAGCCTATTAAACAGCTTATACACCTAAAACTGTAGTTTAAAATGAAGTTGATATTTTGTTTGAGTTTTCCCTCTTTTCCTTAGGTTTTAAATAGCCTGTAAGCGCCGTGCGCGTTTTACTTTGACTTTAATATCAGCAGCAATTCGGCATCAAGCAGTGTTTAAAATAAAAAACAGCAAAT
Source organism: Schizopygopsis malacanthus (assembly GCA_027474115.1). Taxonomy (NCBI): domain Eukaryota; kingdom Metazoa; phylum Chordata; class Actinopteri; order Cypriniformes; family Cyprinidae; genus Schizopygopsis; species Schizopygopsis malacanthus. Next base: position 12,566,114 of record CM049881.1, read on the forward strand.
ACTGTGGAACCAAATAAATGAGAAAAGAATGTTTTTTTTTTAAACATTATCACTTAGATCAGGGGTAATAGATCGTATTCACCTCTCTACGTATTCTGTGTTTAGGAGGAGAAATACGGTTCTCATGGCGCTGTGAATACAGACTGAACGGCGGCTCAAAACCGCTGTATGAGAACATGATACACAAACTACTGCTCTCGCTGGATAAAAGAAGCCAGTGTCACACTAGTACACACAAGTTTGGATGGGCAAGTTTTGTAATCAAGGTAAAGCTGATTACAGTGACATGATCGTGCATTAGGCGCGCGTTATGTCCGTTATAAATGATGCGCAAACGAACCGTGTATGTGCGCTCTCGATCATAACATCATATTTCTGCTTGAATACAGCTCAGTATATAGTTGAATACAGCGACGTGAATAGTGAATAATAATAAAATACTATTTTATTTATTATTATTAAATTAATGCAACATAAAGATACATCACAACAAGCCTTTTTAATTATTTATTTAATGTGTATTTTATCATTTATTTACTTTTCACTTGGTAGATCTCGGTGAGTTTTCTCCTTAACCTAGATTAATGTCAGACTCAGAAGTCAACAGGCTTAAAACGGGCGCTTTTACATTTGGTTTCGAAACTCTTCCACATCGTCTTGTCTGTGTCACCTCGCTCTTCTTGTCAGTGTCACCTCGCTCGTCTTGTCAGTGTCACCTCGCTCGTCTTGTCAGTGTCACCTCGCTCGTCTTGTCAGTGTCACCTCACTCTTCTTGTCCGTGTCACCTCACTCTTCTTGTCCGTGTCACCTCACTCTTCTTGTCCGTGTCACCTCACTCTTCTTGTCCGTGTCACCTCACTCTTCTTGTCCGTGTCACCTCACTCTTCTTGTCCGTGTCACCTCACTCTTCTTGTCCGTGTCACCTCACTCTTCTTGTCCGTGTCACCTCACTCTTCTTGTCAGTCATCTCTCTTCACGTGATAAATGAAATCTGATCTGTGATGTAGAGGTCTGCGCGGGACTATTTTAGGTTGTATTCCGCACACACCCGCTCCCACGATATATTCTGTTTGTTCACATTTCTGCTGAAAGAAAGAGAGCTAGGCTAACAAATAAAAGTTTAGTCTGCACAAAAGTGTATTTATTTTATTTTTGTCTTGTCAAGAGTCTTGAATTTATTGACTGATAAATGTCAATAACATTTTGCTGCCAACATGGAATAAAGTTTCACAGAGAGGAAAAAAAGTTATACAAAAATTATAATCCCTATTATAATTTGTTTTGTCAGGATATAATTCGTTTATGCTAACATTCAGCCTACAACACAATAGGAAAAAAATGTAGGTTTAGCCTAATAGCTATTTTATTAGTCTTGTCAAAACACTAAATTCATTTAACATCTTGCTGTTAACACAGTGAAAAGTGCAGCAGAGAAAAAATAAATAAATTCGACACAGTCTGTCATTTAAAATGATAGGATAAGCATAATACAAAAAAAAGGAAAGAGAATTGCACGTCATTCAAGGACAGCGGAGTAAGAAATCTGGTCGGGACAGCCGCGGCAATGCAGACCTAGACTGCTGTGATGCAAGACTCTCCTTCCTTCGGTGCGTTGCATTTAGCAGCCACGTTCAGTTTTAATTTTAGTGTCCTCTATGTGAACTAATTTATTTGTATTACTATAAAAACAATCTAAACGAAGGTGGGGGACGGTGCCATGGTGAGCAAGTGATGTAACAGTGTTGCGGCTTAACACCGGTATAACCGTCATCACGTCTTTCACGGCAAGCCTACTTCACTCTGTTATTTATTTACTTTATAACAGTAAATAAATATCGGTTCTGAATATCGGTTATCGGGTACATAAACGTACAAATAATCGGTATCGGTTATAAAAAATCAATATCGGTCGATCACTAATATTAATATATGATTATGTCTTATATTAACTATTTGCACACACAAGCGTCATCCGATTAGCTCCTGTCAACCGCAGATGCAGTTTTACAAGCCACTTTTTCCGGCGTTTTTCAGTCAATTTCTTGACTTTTCCCCTTATGAACAATACATATTCGTACACAATAAAAGTTCCTTGTGTTTTCACGGTTTGACTGATTTGAGCATTCATAAACAGCGCAAAACACAGGCATCTTGAGTTTCTGCTACTGATTAGGCATATAGCATGGGGTATTTTTATTCGTTTTGTTAATAAAAGTTCTATGTTCTACGTTGTATTTTGTTGTTGCTTGAATTTAATTTCTTCAAATTTAACGTAAAATGCGCACGGTACTTTTATAAGCTATTTAACAAAAGAAAGTTAAGGAAAGAGGGAAAACTAAAAAGATCTAAAACCAAACAACTGCTTGACACAGAATTGCCGCTGATATGAAAGTCGAAGTGAAACGCATACTATGTTTACAGTAGGGGTTGACCGATTATCGGCGCCGATATTAAGCATTTTACCGATATCGGCCATTTTCAAAACAGATTTGCCGATTATTATTTTTTATTATTTTTTTATTATGCAAACAAACATACTATTTACAGGTGACATTATTTATTGATGAATAAATAATACAGGTGAAATTATTTAATGTTTAAATGCACTATTTGGCTCGATGCAGCCTGTCTGAGCTCAACACTCTGTCTAGAGCAATCTCCGCCCACCGCTCATCTGATATGTAGGGAGTCACGAGTCCGACCAATCAACGCGGAAAACTGAAGGCAGTCTCACACCGAAAGCACTTGCTAACTGGAGCTGCCTCAGTGATCACGCATCAGTTGTCTCTCAAAGGTACAATACGATTGCAATAAATCACAATCCACTACACTGAAGTTGCAAAACACCTCAATATAACCTATGATGTCCGCGATACGGAAAATGCGGGCGGAATCACGGAATGCAGTCATATAATGGAATTTACCGTATAACGTGGAATGTCACGGAATTTGTCGAAGTTTGGATGAATTAATCAAAAGTAGGTCAGTACACTTAAATCGACTCGCGCTATGGACTAGTATCTATAAATATTAAGCCGCAAAAACACTATTTAAATATGAATCCTGCATGTTCTGCATCTCTGTTAATGAATGACACAGACGTGCGGTTTCATTTACTGCACACATACATACTGAAGCGCGTGATGCTCGCGGTGTTTTCAGCATCTGCCGTCTCACTAAATGAGGACATAAATACATGAACAACATCCCCAGAACTGCTCGGAGAGTCACTTCACGAGCATTTGACCGTTTCATTTGAGTAAAACGATCGTCATATCATATATACATAGGCTACAGAAACTTAAAAGGTCCTCATGGCAACCTGTCAAAATATAAGTTCGGTTTAGCCGAATATATTACTGTATACGTAATACAACTACAACAATTATTACAACTTTTGTTGAGAATAATCACACAATACGCTATTTCTTCCATGTTTTAATTTTAATAGTAAACTCATTTGTTTGCCAAAAATAAAGTCTAACTCTCATTTGAGTAAAAGATAAATTTAATTAATGTTGTATGCCTTCATTTGCACTGTACTGTAAATTAAAACCAACGGAAATGTTGTTGTTATTAACAGTTTTCAGAATTAAAGACATGTTTAAAAGCATTTAAAGAACGTTTTTTTGTCAGAGCTCTTGTTATTATTAATTTTGGCATTCATTTTCATTTTTACACCAGACACGTATATCGGTTCAAAATAACGGTTATCGGTCTACTTAATCTGTAATAATCGGTATCGGCCCTGAAAAACACATATCGGTCGACCCCTAGTTTACAGGGTAATTAAAACCTAAGGAAAGCGAGGAAAAGAGGGAAAACTCAAACGACTCCCCACCACGGTGATACCGGTATAACCAATGCGACAACACATCAATTAACCGGTGGGAAAATGTCCTCACCGTCACAACCCTACATACGACTACTACTAAAATGATGAAAACTTTATTTTTTTAAAGAATGATCACACAAAATTTCTAACATGTTTTAATTTTAATAGTAAATTCCCCTTGTTTGCCAAAAAAGTTTAATTTTCAATTTAAAGATAAATGAAAATAATAAATATTTAATTTAAGCAATCTTATGTATCACTTTACTTCTTATTACTTGACTTAGATTTTATGAGATAAAATACAAAATAAAGAAAATCGGCCAAACATATCGGCCCAAAAAATTCGGCATCATATATCAGCCATCGGCTGCCCTGATTTCTACATATCGGCATCGGCCAGAGAAAAACCCATATCGGTCGACCTATAATTGATATTTAATATTAATATATTATGGTGTATAAAAAGTGTGGTTATTGTATTGGCTTGAATTCTTTTAATTCATCATTAAAAAAATTCAATTAAAAAAAAAATCTTATTTTATATTATTTAATAGAAGATTATTTTAAAAAAAATATCATTTCGGTGCATCCCTAATTATTATTATTATTATTATTATTATTATTAAAAGACAACTGTCTTATAATTATATAAAACAAATGCTCTGTGACCTGCTAACATTCAGTCTGGATTTTAAAGTTACAGCCCAAACCACAGGAAATACCACCATTCCCTATTGTTTCAGTGTCCAGTAACACTAATTGTACATTCACAGCACACTGGCTTACAACCCGACATCCTGACATAGTATTTCCACTCTGCTTTCAAATACATAGATATCTTACCATCCCCCATCTCTAAAAAAAAACATTAGCACAGACCAACCCCCACTCAATTGTACATCAATTCCTCCTGATTGTATTCAGCATTCATGTTTTGACAAAAGCCAACATGACCACACAGAAGATCCCCAAACAGCAAGTGTGAAACCAACCTGAGTGTAAACAAACAAATCTAAAACAGGCCTACAAAACACTTACACACCGAAAACATATAGAAGCATATATATAGCCTGGTCTTTAACAAGCCTACACACAGAGGAGTAGCATTTGTGTTGCATAACAGCAGAGTTAATGACTTAACAATTATGTGCAGGATAATCTACACTAATCCTCTCTGCCTGCATCCCTGACAAGCAGCGTCTTTCAGTGTGAGAGAGCAATACCACAACTGTTTTGATTAAGGTCACATAGTGAACCACAAGGTGCTTTCACACATCTGTGACGGCTGGGCAGAGCATACAAAACTAGCTACAGAGGCAACACAGGATGTAGACGGCCTGTACACAGAGTGATGCTAGATTCCTGTATATGTATGCACACACAGATGTGGTGGTACAAACGCCATTTTACTTTGATAGAAGCAAACCAATCAAAGGAAAATAAAAAAATAGTTTTGTACAACAGTTTAAAAAATATATTTTAGACATTTAAATAATGCTCTAAATCGCAACTATTTTCGGATGCGAAATTGAGCAAAAACAGTCAATATTTTGTCTAAAATCTAAGTCACTTAATTTCAACCTCTTGTTTATTGAAATAAACAATACTACTGTATAAAATCAGTGTCCCATTGCAATCGTGCTGTTATTGTTATTTGGGGAAACATCATGGCCGTCTAATGTTGCTTACCTAAATCATATTTTGTAAATCTCTTATTTATTTTTCTACCGCAGTATGCATCTATTCATTTCTGAGAGTTACTTTATGTGTGCTGTCTCTCTCACACACTCACTCAGGCTGTTCAAGCCTCATCTGGCATGACAAATACATTATCAGTCGCCGTTTATACTGAATGCCATTAAAATTAGAATAATTCTCAAGTGAAAACGACGTGCTTACACGCGACTGTGATATCTACCGTGAGTGTGCGCATGGTTGTGACGTCTCTGCCTGCGCCGCTGGCAATAAAATCGGCTCGGAATCGGCAAGACATGCCAGTATGAAACGGAATCGCTTTAAAAGACATTAAAAAACAAAAACAGCAAGACGCAGTGGCCAAGTAAGTTCATTTTAGGGCTGTCGCAATTCGTCGCAACTAGTTAGTTTTTTACAATCGTCGACTTAATTTTGCTCACGTCGACTAACCGGCAAAATACCGGAAGTGACGCATTTCACAGACGAGAATCCATAAAACATATTATTAGACTGTTTTCCAAGGCTGCATGATGTATTAAACCCATTTAAAAATCACAATTAAGCATAATTGTGAATTCACAAACGCTATGATTTAATTAAATAATTATATGTGCTTTAAATATTCACATGCGTGTAAATTAAGTATGTGTGTCACAAAGCGGCTCCATTCACAGTAGCTCCACAGAGACTGTTATCATTTACATGTGGAGCGTCTCAAAGTCTCATGTTGTTGTAAGTTTGTGTTAATTATAACATTCATCTGGGAACGCAACGTGCGCCATTTCATCAGATTTGTAAGGTAAATCATTTATAAACCTACACAAACACAGGATACATCGCGATTTCAAAATGAAAGCTCAAACACTCACTCAAAAGTTTACACGTTTTGATGTCCACATATTCATCTAATTACAGTGGCTATAACATTTATTTCCTAAAGAAATGGCTAAATATTAAAGATTAAGTGGACATTTGAATTAAATGGTGCTTGGTCAATATTAAACAAGGATTAGATCTCGCAGTAATGTGTAGAAATAATTATCAGGCGGCCAGCGCCCCCTACAGGCCTTTGTTGTGCAATGAACATCGGCTCTATTGTTTATGTATTTTAACAGATTTGTTCAATAAATCCATATGATTTCTTGCTTTTGATACTTTATTTGAAAAAAAAAAAAAAATTGTCATTAGTGGCAGCCCTAGTTCATTTCGCTTATTCTATGTTTACAAGGACTTTAAAACGTTGAGTTCAGTCGGATTAAAACAATAACTCATTGTTTAAACACTTTAGACCAACTGAAATCCCAGTTATGCCTAGTTTATTTTTTACTTAAATTGACCTAGATAATGTGATGGTAGCTTGGCTTTTTCCAACAATGTATTCACACTTACAGGGCTTCAATTGGGGTGAATCCCATTTCTCTGTCCCCTTCGTCTTTCTGTTACTGTTACGTCATCATACATCATCGCTAACTGGCTGCTAGATGTTGATAGCAAACTCTCCGTCTAAAAGTGTGTGTATGTCGATCGTGTGGGTGTTAGTGATGTTTTTCTCTAGTCAGAGAAATGCGGGACTGTTGTGCAAATCAGCAATGTAACGTTAGTGTGGAAAAATAGCGATTTTTAAAAACGTTTGAATTAAGAGCATGGTTGCAAATATATATGTAAGTTACAGGACTGTGTAGAGCACAAAACAAGACTGTCGTAATTTTAAATAAATTAAAACGAAAATACTCTCTGGAAGATCTGGCCGCAGTGTGTTCTGGGTACCCTTTGGTTTCAAGTAAGCTCGCAAAAATTATTGGTTTTAAGTAGGGCTGTAACGATACACCAAACCCACGATTCGGTTCGTATCACGATTTTTGACCCACGATTCGGTTCGTATCACGATTTTTTCGTGGGGGGTGGGAGAAAAAAAAAAAGATTTTTAAAACAATTTTTTTTATTAAATAACATTTTAAAAATCTTTATAAACTGAACACCAAAGAACAAGATTAACTATGCAAATTATTAACAATATAAATAGTAGGGATGTGCATTTTAAGCAAAAGTAATATTCGATAATCGCTGGGTATTATTCGATTACTATTCGAAAATCGCACCCCTCGCGTGCATGTACCCACCCACCCACGCACACACACATACACAGAGAGAGAGAAGGAGAGAAACTATTCAGGCTTTTAATCTGTAAGATAACAGTTTTATTAATTAGAGAATAGTCTATCTTAACCTGAGACAATTAATGGTCATAACTTATGATTGCTGAAACATATTAATATAACATAACCGAATGAGGCATTTATTAACAGAACAGTCCGTCGATTATCAACTGCTCATAAGGTTAGGACATTTATATTTTAAAAATGAGCATGAACATTCATAAAAAAGACGTAACCGTTTGATTAATTAATTAATGAATATTAGGCTTAAAACATATTACGCTAAACAGAATATCATTCTTAAAACATTACGCGCTAAAACATATTTTGAACAACCTGAATGACGGCACTTATTATGTGAACATTAATTTTATCGTCTGTCATAATAACCTATTTCATATAGGTTATTGATGAGCAAATCATTTATTTGAATTAGCGAGAGAGGTATGAAAGTTGCGCGTACATGTGCACCTGCATCTGCGCGTCTCTCTACAAGCAATGAGGCTTAGTTACTTTAAAAAACGATTTTACCTCCTCATTGCAGAGAAATATAATGTTGCGAGTCAGTAGCCTATCGAAGCTATTTTACTAAGTAAAAGTTCCCGTGCTGTTTGTGCGCTGCGCGATCTCTGATATCTGTGCAATAATGTGTGTGTGCGTGCGTCTATGAAAGCAGCGTAGCCTCTGAATATAGTTTTGGTTTAGCTACAAACTCGAGCCCGAAGCTATCCATTAAACATTAACGCGGCCCGAAACCCGAAAGGGAAGCAGACCTCTCTTGTGAACAGCCTGAATGACGGCGCTTATTATGTGAACATTATTTTAACGTCTGTCTTTATAACAATAACTTATTTCATATATTAAATGAACATGTTCACATGCTCTGGAAGAAGACGGGAGTGCAATCTGTTCACAATTAGTCCGGGGAACTTTTAATTGAACTAGGGAATGAATATAGATCCCTGCAGTTTATCAGAATTCACCGCCGGAGTCCGACCAGAGCTCGTGTCTTTCTCTATCTCTCCCCAACATTATAAATCTGCTTTCGCGGCCATTAAAATAGTTCCGTTTGGTTTTTAATAGCAAAGTGGTCATTAATTCGTTTAGTTTTTTTATTAATTTAATTCAGAAATATGATTGGAACATTTTATGTTTGTTAAATTCAAGTTTTTTTTTTTTTTTAAATACTAAGCGGCCAGCGCCAGTTTGATTAGTTTATCTTTCTCAAATAAATAAGATTAATGTCATATTTTAAGAATAAAGTATTGATTACAATAATAAAATCATGTTACATTGCGTGAAGTTAAAGTGAAAATTACACCTGTATAATCCGCCAATAAAAAATAAAGTCTGTGGCATCCAACCTGTCATTCTTCACATTTAACACGAAAAAGAGCACAAATATTTTTTACATAAATATTTATGGTTATCAACCAGTGGAATATTACATTATTCATTCAACAAATAATTTGAATGCAGGGAGCTCGTCACGACTTCATAAGTGGGAAACAGGATGTTTCTGATAGCACGTGAAGGTGGCAGAGAAGTGCTCTGGCTCAGCGCAGGGGAAAATCTGTGTGCAACTAGCTCAACTTTCGCAGGCAGGCGTCACATGATTGGAAAGGTAGTCACGGGGTGTGTCGCGATTCTCTCTTATCACACCGCGACACAGGATCGTGGATCTGAGTGTCGCGATTTCGGTTTCATATCGCGTATCGTTACAGCCCTAGTTTTAAGGGGTATCTACCCCTTCCCCTTAGCCCTACCCCTCGATCAAAACGAGAATTGGGACAGCCCTTACTCTCACGTGAACGCGCAAAACTAAGGGGAAGGGGGAAGGGGGAAGACAGAGAATTGGGATTCACCCTTGACCTTGATGTAATTAGGGATGGGTATCGTTTACACTTTATCGATACAGATACTACTTATCGATACCGGTACTTATTAATACTGTTATCGATACTATTTGGTGCAAAAAGATATGATGCAGGGCTCGGAATTGCGACCATTTTGGTCACATATGCTCCCGAAATGTAATCTGTGTGACTCCAATATATATTTGGGAGCATTTGTGCGAGTGCAAATACTTGTTGTTGTGCTACCTCTAGAGTTCTCTGCTAAACGTTCGTGAATTACTGCACAGCATGTGCCACGTGACCAGGAGCTAAAGAAGGTTAAGCTTTTCATTCGCGCGCTGGTCTGAAGTGCGCTTTTTCAGAGCCCGTGCACCCTAAACGCGCAAACTAAAAAGCCTGTCTAACAGCGCCTGATTACTCAACTAAGTTATATTTTGAGCTAATACTGTCAAAACACACAAGGTTTACATATAGACTCAATTGGTTATGTTTAAAATGAAAGTAAACCGGTGAGTGGAACGGATGCGTGCCTGTATATTAGATGCGTGCAGCTCTTAAAGGGACAGAACTAAACATGCAGCCGACTGTCATTAAAGGGATAGTTCACCCTAAAAAGAAATTCTGTCATTATTTACTCATGTTTTCCCAAACCTGTATTAATTTCTTTCATGTGCTGAACACAAAGGAAGATATTTTGAAGAATGTGGGTAACCAAACAGTTGCTCACCTCAAAGGTTGAGGAATGAAACAGACAAATCATTTTCATTTAGGAATAGAATCACGTTGGTATTTGAATCATGTTCGCGATCTTTAACAATCTATTAAATTAATGTCATGCTGGTGGTGACTAGGGTTGGGAAAGCGACTTACAATTGGGTAATACATAAAGCGATTAATCTTGAAGAGGCAAATAGACAGAGGAAGTGCCCATAACACCAAGTCTCAGGCATTGTTCAAATAAGTACAAGCTAGCAAGAGAAGGAGAGAAAGATGAAGATTTAGAAAAAGTGAATAATCAAATTTTTGATAAAGAGAGGTGTAGTCTAGGGTTAATCCAAGCCCTGTCTGTGTGTCTTTATCTTTCTCTCCTTCCCTTACTAGTTTGTATTTATTTGAACAATGCCTGAGATTTTGCGTTACGAGCACTTCCTCTGTCTGTTTGCCTCTTCAAAATTAATCGCTTTATGTATTACCCAATTGTAAGTCGCTTTGGATAAAAGCATCTGCAAAATGACTAAATGTAAATGTAAACCAGGATTAGATCATAGTTCAATTATGACATCTAAGTAATTTTTATAAACGCATTAAAAAAAAACATTACTGGGGTGCATCTTTAGACAAAACAAATGCACTGATATATTTTAGGATCAGTCAGTGCAAGTTTATTTCAGTTAAAACAGCTACATTTTAGTCTAGCACTAGGTTCAAGCTATGTCTGTGAAACCGGGGGATGATGTCTTTTTAATTCATACTGGACACTAGAAGGCGCTCTCGCGCAGAAAATTCACAGATCCAGTCACAGAAGTAGCGAACTCTTTTTCCACCGTGATATGGATAAGTAAACAGAAGATATAAATGTTGTGAATGATAAAATAAATACAATAAACACTCGACTACGACAATGCATAGTTTATCTGTGTTATTCAAGCCATCTCTGGTATTTTCATAATAATTAAGTATATTTATAATCCATTGCTAATCGATGTATTAGTAGCCCATGGAGTAGTAGTAGCTCAGCTAGTAAATGGAAGGCTAGCTGCTGTTGTCGTCAGAGCAAGTGTAATCACTGCATTCACGCGCTCCTCGGATGCTCTCATTCCCCGAGTTGTGCTTTTAAGTCTGAATGTTTTCCGCACACTCGGGTTACTACAAAGATTTGTTGGACGTGTATTATTAGAGCTTTTTGAATTGAGTTCATGTGCATTTTCTCAGTCGGGAAATTATTTTGCATGTGTGGTGCCGGTGATGATGCTTCTTACATCATAAGAACAAATAAGTTCTGCTGTTGTTAAGCCCCACGAAAACCACATAAACATAATCAAGCACCATAAAGTGTTCGTGCATTATATTTCAAGTGTTCTGAAGCTGTTCCATAGTTTAATCCGAGGTACAGATTAATATTTAAGTCGTTAAATTCAAGTTCACATAAACTCTTCTATCCGCTGCGTCTGTCTGTCTGTCATCCTCCATTCAGCATTCAAACTGCACGTTGCGTTTGGTTACTACAGTCAAACTCTCTTCAAGAGCGCACAGTCACTGAGGTTTAAAACTGTTAAAAGAAAAGGCTCAATAATCTAATTCACAGATTTAATACAGTACTTATCATTAGTACTTTTAGTACTAAAAAGTACCTGTACTTTTCTTTTCTATGCGGACTCAAAGGGCTGTGCAGCCTGTGTGCTGTGACTCCATGTTGTTTCATGTTGTTCCATGCTGCGCACGGGATGTGCATTGCACCGCGCTGTATTGAGCCTTTCGTTTTACAATATTTTAGCGCAATGAAATATCATAATAGTCTTTCTTGTTCTGTCCTATCTATCATATGTTGCTGCCTTATTACTGTGCTATACATTTTTTTATTTTATAGTATATATTTATATGTAAATGTATTTGCTTGTTTTTTCATGAATGTATTTTACAATACAAAGAGCAATGTGTGACATTTTACCAGATTTAGTCGTACACTTAATCACTTTTATTTGTAAATACAAATCTTTCACTAGGTTTTATAAAATGATTGTGCACCCATGATTTTTCTAGTGTATCTTTTGCTACTGAATTATCCACTACACTAGTTTATATTAGTGTTTTTGTCAAAGATTATGATTATATATATAAATATAGTTAAAAAACAAAGCAAGTTCATTTCACAAAAAAATTAAGTTAAGACTGTTAAGAATATGACTGAATAAAATATAAGGCAAGGCTATTAAAAAGCAGTCCCAAACTCATTTTTGTTTATACAATTAAGTTGTTATGAGCCACCACATTAATTTAAACATATAGCCTACAAAATAACACAGTGAAAATAACATGATATTTTTGGGTTATGAAAACAACCAAGGTGACTGTCAATGAATCAAAACAGAATGAATATCATACCGTCATGCAAATCCTTCCCAGCTAACACACGCTACCAGTTTTGTGATTTATTGGTACTGTACTTTTATTGTCTTGTAGCATGCTTATAGTTTCTGCATTCTGAAGTAATGTACAGAAGAGTGCACTCTACCAGCACAGTATAACATCTGACAGGACAGGATAGTTCGTTTAGTTCGAGGTGAGAGACTTTTTATTTCATAACATATTACGAAAATAACGTGGAATAATGACACTGATATTCAACCTGTCAACATCTCATCTGACCGCAGATACTGAATCATGACAGAGCCTTTTTCTTCAGGCACTCTTTCTTTACTTAAACTGTAAAACTTTGGAATCTGAGGGTGTAAAAAAAAAACTAAATGCTTAGCAAAGCATATTACTAATTAAAAATTATGTTTTTAAATATTTAAAGCAGGATATTTACAAAATACCTTAAATGGAACATGATCTTTACTTAATATACTAATGATTTTTGACATAAATGAAAAATCGATCATTTTGACACATACAATGTATTATTGGCTATCGCTACAAATATACCCATGCTACTTATGACTGGTTTTATGGTCCAGGGTCACAAATGTGTTATATTGTGGGGAAATAATGTTTATTATCAGTATTCATATTTGCAGATATCTGACTGCTGTTATCGGTGCTGATTACCATAGATAAATCAGTCAACCTCTGCTTACTGTAGACCGCTACTGATATGAGATCAACAGACACTGATAGAAAGAACAGCTCCCCTTCCAGTAAAGTCTTGGGCACTCTTCCACTTGAGTCAATAATTTATTATGCTGCCAGAAACTCACACACACACACAAAGCAAACTCATCCTGGGACCAACGACCATATAAAATCTACAAGCTACTAGGGATGGGCATTTTTGCCAATTTCTTATTTCAATCATCAATAGGTTTCAAAAACGATTAATCGAGTACTCGGGGGGCGGGGTATGGCTATAATGGAGATATTGAAAATATCTGAAGACCGTTATAATAATGAATGTTAAAAATATAAATATTTAATCTAATCTGTCTTTTTATAAAAAAAATCATTTGACGCTTCAATCAATTGCATATTTATTCTCTAACTGCTAGCTTTTCTTGTAAAACTAACACTAGGTTTATTTTTTCTATATTCTATACACTCGTTTTCTTAATAAAAAAAAAACTTCCTACGTGTACTGCGTTAGGCTAACCAAAACTTGTAATAGCACTTGCATGTTTGTTGCTCTTCTGTTGGTTTGATTGCTTCTATAATGTCCTCATTTGTAAGTCGCTTTGGATAAAAGCATCTACTAAATGACTAAATAGATAAATAAATAAACAATCAAATTATAATAATTGAATTTATAGATAAAATGTGGCCTGGAGGGCCAATCTGCTGCAGAGTTTAGCTCTAACCCTGATCAAACTCACCTACCTGTGATGTTCTAATGATCTTGAAGACTCTGATTGTCATGCTCAGGTGTGTTTGATTAGGGTTAGAGCTAAACTCAGCAGGAGTGGGTCAGATTTGAGGATGCCTGGTCTATATGAACATGGTTGATGGCAATTGACACCTATAATAGCACAAAACAAATTGCACTTCTAATTATGAAAGAACAACATTTTTCAATACACCACAATTGCTGAAGGAGCAATTCTTCTGGAGCTTTATAGAGGCAGCACTGCAGCAGGGGCAAAACTAATGCAACACAGCCAACTCCACAAAGCAGTCCACCACAGTCGATTCAAAGACTGACGGCATGATGACAAGCCAAGATGTCTGCTTACACAGAAAGCATTTTGCATACAGTTAATTTCCTTCGCTGTTCCACTATAGCTGCTCATTTATCAAAATGAAGAACGGTCAAGGACATACACTTTGTAAGCTATCAACTCCTTATCTTGTCCCTGAATATTGCTCTAGCATGTTCTGCAGTTCATATAAGCAGAAACAAGGCATCTGACATGAATTAACGAAAAGGCCGGCTGTAATAAAGCTTGCAGCTGCAAAACTGCTGTGCACCGTGTATTACTCTGCACAAAGCATTTTGAAAAGACTGAGACAACGTTGTAAACTAGCTCCACATTTTAGCAGACAATGCCTAAAAGGCAAACTCATTTATTTTCAGTGCTTATCAACAATCTGCATGGAGCAGTGAGGAGAGCGAGAAATAATATCATTCCTCAATACACAACACGGAGGGGTGGAACTGGAGTTGATGCGAGTCCAAAACAAATCTGTTGTTTTCTGGCCATGAGTCCTGGCAGCCCTGTGGAGCAAAGAGGTTGTCTGAGGCCAGTTCTGTTTGGGGTTCAGGCATCTCGCTGGTCCACTTATGACACTGTGCTTTGTTCTCTTCTAATGTACAGTGGGAAAAAATGCTGCTCAAGAGAAAAAAGCCCCTCTGCTGGCCCATGGCCAATTACACTAATACACTTAAGCTGCGTGGCCACCATTTTTCACATTCCACTGCCTTTCATGTGCAAATCAGCAGCTGTTGACAAGCATTTGGTATCCACTATGATTTATTGACCCTTAATAATAACATGAAGTGTAGTTCCAGCCTCATCATCAGCAAGCTATGAAGGTGTTAAGAGAGCTTTGTGAAGGGGGCGGGAGGCCCACAAACAACGTTACACGTCGTGTTTATGCAAGACTTTACCGCTATCCTAGTGATACTTAAAGTACAATGAAAGAAACCAGAGTCTCTGATTCATGAACAATTGCGTTTCAGTACATCACTGCATGAGCTCTAGCACTAAATATGGGCTCACAAACCACTGTGAAAGCTATTCCCATGCACTATTGGTCTTTTGACGTTTGATGTCATTCCAAAACTTTATGAATTTCTTTCTTCTGTGGAACATAATTTAAGAAATTCAAAAAAGTTGTCCATACATGGAGACCAAAATTATTTGGTAACATTCTACAAAATGTTACTTTGTGTTCAACAGAAGAAAGTCATTTGGAACGAAATGGGGGTGAGGCTTTTCTATGTGACAAAAATGCATTATTAAGTTTGTTACATTTGTCCTGAATTCAGTAATATCTATAACTTCTGCCCTGTGTTATTTATTAATTTTCTCTAATTGAAGGCCCTATGACACATTTTTCATAAATATATACATGCACGCGTCTGTGTGTGTGTATATGTACACACAATAAATATACACATGTATTATTAATCGTTTGGCAGCACTAATATGTAAATATTATGTAAATGTGTACATGATTATTATTCATTATCCATCATTATTTCCCTAAATGTTCGATGTCAGTCTACCTGCAATAATTTATTTTTTCTAGTAACGTTACAACAAAAACAGCCAACTGGCAAAACGTTTTTGATCAAAGCTCCTTGAGTGGCATCATTATGCAGCTCTATTCTTTCTAAACCAAGACCATGTTGCAGTATGAGTAAACATTCCCTCATCTGGAAACGTGTAATAATGAGATGTTGACTAGGAATTTCAAAATAGCACGGATCTAATCTGATTAACACCCAAGAACCACATCCAAAACAGACTGAAACTATACGTCTCATCCTTAGCTTGCACCCGGCAGCGTTACTACAGAACTAACGTTAGCCAAGCACTCACTACAATAACAACACATAAACCGAGCTAACTCGGCTAGCTCAACAGCCGACCGCCAAAAAAAAATAGCTCAACGGAAGACAGTGTGCTTTGCAAAACATTGCTTATAATGCTAGAAAACTAAGAGAATACATAACGTAACGTGCCGGGCATACTTTAACGGCAACCCGTCTAACGTTAAATCACAAACACCGCTAGCTATGCTAACTAGCCAGTGGTTGATTTCCGCCTTGCTCGGAGACGCTCATTTAATGTAACAGAGGTTCAGTGAGGTAATAATGGCCGTTAGCCACAGCAAAACCCCGTGACTCCGACAACGGCTCTGAGAAGTCTCGGCACCCCTAAAACCGATAAACGGCTGATAGACTCGTGGTCAAAACGTCTTGTAGTAACTTACCTCTCCGCGGAAGATGAAAGTCTATCGTCACTGGACGTTTATTTAGTTTCTGAGGAGAATGAAATTAAGAAATTTCCGCGAATAATCCACATGCACGGTTTGCTACGGGCGTCTTTTTTTATCCTCGTCGGTTTGAGCCGCAAATCCACTTGAGTGCCGCGCGCCTGTCGCGTTCGAAACTAGGCTGCTCTCGCGCTCCCTCGATGGGTTCGGCCTTCTCGAGCTCCTCGTCTGTTTTTCGTTCTCCTCCGCCTGATTTACTCGCGTTTTCGCCCTCTTATCTCCAAACGGCTGTGATTCGAGAAGAGCAGTTCGTACCCATTCTGTCTAGATTTTTTTTCCGCAGCGGCAACTGTAAATACGCGTAAGCGACTGAAGAAGAATCTCAGCGGTTCAGAGATGACTTTAGTCCGTGTGTGTGTGACTGACTGACTGACTGCTGCTGGCAAAGCAAGAGTCTGGACGTCAAATGCAGTTTCTCAGCTCTTAAAGGGCCAGTGCGCTCATTTTGAAAATCGGTCCCACTGCAATGTATGAACACCACTCGTCAGAAGATATATAAATCGAATATGAAGATAAACCAATACAAATATACTAAAGATTTACTAATTAAGTAATTTCCTAGGTAAATCATGCAGAGGACATTTTAAATAAATCAAATTTTATTTAAAGAACAAAATGTGTAGGGGTTACAAGTAGCAAGCAGCGATTTTGGGTTTAACCCTTATGCGGTCTTCGGGGTCTTTTTGACCCGCAAATGACGTATGCTAAATGTTAAAACAAATGTATGTTTGTCAAAATGGCATGAGACTTTGTATGGTGGTCAACAATTTATAGATCTATAAATAAATAAAATTGGAATTATATCTTGATTTTATGTTAGTGTGAAAAAGAAAAGTCACACTTGTGGTCTTTGAGGTCTCTTGAGACCCCAGGCAACAAAATGTAATTTTGAAACTAAATATATATATTTTTTAAACAAATTTAATTTTACTCTGTTTATTAATGTTTTTACTCCACATTTGTGTAGTTTTTGGAGGATTTATCATATTTTTTATTTATTTATATAAATACATTTAAAAATATTTTGATAAAGCTTTTTATACAAAAACAGCTTTTTATGTCAAATTTACTGTACAAAATACCCATATTTCTTACTTTCATTCATGGGGATAACATGGATCATTTGACGTGGTTTAGTGTACAGCACATCACCACATGTTGTTTGGGAGGGTTTCAAAAAAAATTATAGCTCATCCAAAAACAATCTCCAGCATATTCAGTTATCAAACACGACTGGAACTGGAACTTCAAATGGGACTTGCTTCTATGGTCAGATTTAGGGCTGCAACAAACGATTATTTTGATGATCGATTAATCTAACGATTATTAGAACGATTAATTGATTAATCATCGATTATTCCAATGACTAATCAGTAGGTTTTTAATGATTATTCAGCTTTTGCAACTAGGTAAAACATTGAGTTATACATATTCTAAGTAATAAATAAAAAAGAAAATCACTTCAGTTTTGAAATAGTTTTAATGAACTTTGAACCAACTGAACAGGTTACTCTCTTTAAGTTTTCTGATTCTGTCCAACTCAAATCACACAAATACTCTCCAAGCATTGTTGAACTTTTTTGTTTCCTTTCAATATAAAAATAAATAAATAAGCTACAATACAGACAAAAAAAAATGTTTAAATGTAAACAAATCTCTTGACAGCAGCATTAAGCAGCATTTCTATGACAACAGTTCAGTTTAACAAAAAGCAGTGTCTTTTTTTGGATTGTCAAATAAGTGCTGAGTTAAAGTGAAGAAAGGTCAGCATGTTAACGTGTTCACGTGACAAGCTTGCTCTTTTTGTGAGCAAATGTTTCCTGCAGCAGAGAAGATCCGTTCTGCTGGAGTGGATGAGGCAGGAATGCATAGAAAAGAAGAAGAGACATTCTCATAAGTAACTGACATGATATCATTCTTCCTAACATCTCCTTTTGTAAGTTGTCTGAATATGGAACAAAATAAAGGCAAGTGATAAGTCTTCATTTAACGTACCTCTCTTATAATCACTTTCCTCTTATGTAATACCTAATAGTGTTATAATAATCAAAACAGTCCTGACTCCTAAGCTCGATCAAGCTTTATTCTTTGCAAAACAAATAATATTACTATAATTATATTATTATTATTGTTGTTATTATCATTACTATTATTGTTGCATTCTCTAATAAAAAGATTTACTGCTAGTTAGTTAGCTGTAGATGGAGAACACTCACCTCTCTCCTGCTCTTGCTCCTGCTCCGGGATGTTTCCTCTTTAAATGCTCCAGCATGCAGGTTGTGCTGCCGTGAAAGGCAAGTTCCGCCTTGCATGTATTGCACACAACCGCATTTTTTGTTTGAAGTTTTGTGAAACTTTCCCACACCTTACTTGTTCGAACTCTTTTGCACTCCATCATAATTCGCGCTGTGTGTCCTTCTGGAATAGTCTGGAATAGCAGGAGGGCTGGAGGGCTGCACACTACTAGCGCTACAGCACCGTACAGCGCCGTCAGCGGTCAATTGTGATTGTGATATTGCAGGCCCTTACATTGGGTCAGGTCACGTCAAACGATTACTCGACAACAAGAATTATTTGTCGACAATGTCGACTAACAAGAATATTTGTTTCGACAATGTCGAGTCAGATTAAACGTTTCAGCCCTAGTCAGATTAAACTTTTTAAAATATGAGCAGCAAACACTTTTTAGCAGCATGGGTTTGGTGAACACTCAAGGGATGGGTTTGGTGAAAAAGTACCCCACAGGGATAAAAAGTACCCCATGTGTACAATGAAATATACTGCTGTATTTTTGATATTGTGGGTCTATATTTATGCTGGCAGTCCTGGACATCTCGTTTAGACACATGGCATCATGGATTCTATCAAATACCAACAGATAATAAAATAAGTGACTGACTCTGTTAGAAATCTTATAATGGGCCATGTTTGGATCTTCCAACAACAACAGCATGACCGTATCATCATTAAAACTATAATTCAATACTCAAATGCTAAATCAAACACTAAAAGAGACATTGCAAATGAAGATTCAAATGCTCAAACATCCATATGGCAGGATTTCATCGTTTTAATTTTAATATTTTTATTTTATTTGTTATTGTTTGTTTGTTTATTTACCTTTTTTTTACTTCTTATTAGGAAACAACGTCAGTAATTTAATGTCTAAAATCTAAAGAATACAAAATAACATGAGAAGGTGGCTAGTTCACTGTAAGGACAGCCCTGACTCACACTTGCAGGTGCATCTCAATAAATTAAAATGTCATGGAAAAGTTCATTTATTTCAGTAATTCAACTCAAATTGTTAAACTTGTGTATTAAATAAATTCAATGCACACAGACTGAAGTAGTTTAAGTCTTTGGTTCTTTTAATTGTGATTTTGGCTCACATTTAACAAAAAACAACCAATTCACTATCTTAACAAATTAGCATACTTCATAAGACCAATAAAAAAACATTTTTAGTGAATTGTTGGCCTTCTGGAAAGTATGTTCATTTACTGTATATGTATTTAATATTTGGTAGGGGCTCCTTTTGCTTTAATTACTGCCTCAATTCGGCGTGGCATGGAGGTGATCAGTTTGTGGCACTGCTGAGGTGGTATGGAAGCCCAGGTTTCTTTGACAGTGTCCTTCAGCTCATCTGCATTTTTTGGTCTCTTGTTTCTCATTTTCCTCTTGACAATACCCCATAAATCCTCTATGGGGTTCAGGTCTGGTGAGTTTGCTGGTCAGTCAAGCACACCAACACCATGGTCATTTAACCAACTTTTGGTGCTTTTGGCAGTGTGGGCAGGTGCCAAATCCTGCTGGAAAATGAAATCAGCATCTTTAAAAAGCTGGTCAGCAGAAGGAAGCATGAAGTACTCCAAAATTTCTTGGTAAACGGGTGCAGTGACGTTGGTTTTCAAAAAACACAATGGAGCAACACCAGCAGATGACATTGCACCCCAAATCATCACAGACTGTGGAAACTTAACACTGGACTTCAAGCACACTCAGCGTGAGTGTCATCAGCGTGCAGGGGATTCCTGCACGTCCTACGAATTATGACGGTGCGGCATTTGCAACAACGCTGCACTGAAATTTGCTCTTTTAGTAAGGCTTGTTTAGATCTCACCGGATTGCGGCAGGGGATGACCGAATCTGCGAGCTGGTCGCTGCAAGAGGTCCTATCCGGCTGCTGAGGCGCTTCAACGGCGGATCCCGGCATCAGCGAAGAGTCAGCGAAGAAGGGTCTTCGTCGCTGAAGAGAAGAAATCTGACTTGCGGTGGCAGAACAGCTGATTATATAGCCAGACGCCCCTCCTATTGTGGCGGGCTATGGCGGGCTGAATAGCCATTGGCTCATGCACCACTGCCGTGCATTGGTTCATTTTTTAATCCTACGCGAACCAATCGACGTGCAGTTATAACTGCGTGATTGAAATAGGCTTCAGTTGAAGAGGAAAAAAGAGTTTTTCCCATACAGCGTCGACACTCGACGCAGTACGAGTGAAATATCGAAAGGGAACTACAATGGAAGTCAATGGGAACCAAAACTGTCTGGCATTACCAGATCCATGAATGTGTGGCTTAACTTATTTAAAACCACAAATGTTGTCTACATAATGATCTAAAATAGTTTAAAATGGCCAAACTAAATATCAAAGTTTCTGTCATCCAAATAAAATATCACTGCATCTCCAGAAAACACATGCACTCTTTGGCAAATGGCTCTTGCAGACACTAATGCGTTATACCCCCTGAGCTGCATCTCTCCAGGCCCTCAACATCTGAGCTATTTGAAGCCCGTGGAGACACAAGCTGTGGATACAGTGTTTTAACATTGACGAATAGTGTCATAGAGATCACACTGTGGGCTCAGTAAATGACCTGTGGTTTTGCAAATGATCTGAATCCTTTTCTCTGCAGCTCAGCCACCCACGGCCACCAGGCACCGACAGCCACGCATCCGTGACGCTCCAGAATTAATCAACCTTTCACACACAATCTAGCCGAGGAGTCTTATATGTCAACAGAGTTTCATTTCCATACCTCTGTGTAAATGATGTTGACCCACTAGCGGCACATTGTTTGTGTGGGCAGCTCCTTTATTCAAGCCTTTGTGTAATCAGCGGTTTATACTGTAAGCATCATTTCATGTGTTCCTGCTTTTCTAATAAAAAACAATATGGCGGTGATCTCACAGGTTGATTCTCTGACATACAGCCACCTCATATCGTTGCCTCGTGGTGTTAATCTCATGTGTGTGAGTCTGCGCATTTGCATGTTGACATTTACAATGGATGTGTGTCAGGGTAACCTTCAGAGAGCCAGCCCAGCGGGGAAAAAAATCTCAGAATTGACATCCATAAGCGTGAGTCAGTCGTTTTTCACATATTGCCTCAAATGCTGAATGTTTCAGTGCTATTTCATCTTGATGGAGAGGCCAAACAAACAACAGAAATTAAAGGGATAGTTCAGTAAAAAAATTACATTTAAGTTGTTCCAAAACCTGTATGTGTTTCTTTCTTATAAAATAACTATGAAAGTCAATGGGGACCAGGAACTGATTGGTAACCAGCAAGAAAGAAACTCTACAGGTTTGGCACAACTTGAGCTCATCGTAAATGGTGACAGATTGTGGGTGGAGTGGACTATCCCTTTAAAACAAGAATAGTGTTGAAAGCACACTGTTTGGTGTTTTGATCAGATTTCTGTTAAATATATATTTATGCCATCTGATCTGATTATCTGCCTGTAAAAGTGTCTTATGTGTAACACTAAGACCAGGTTGGGTTTGACCTACATTCAATTTCCAAGTTGCTCCATGATGTCAGGGTTTGTTTTTCTTTAGCTCTGTCCTTCTTTCTGCTCCGCAGTCTTTTCTTTCTCTTTACCCATCCAGTTTTCCGCCCATCCATACATTTGCAGCACTATCCTTCCCTTCCTATGTCGTTCTCTCTCTCTCCTGGGTCACCCGCCACTGAAGGGGATAAAGGGTTGTTTATTTTATCAAAGTTCCCCAGAGCCTGAAGTGTCACAGTGTTATCTCACCCTCCATATCTACAATGGGCAATTACTCAGCACTACGATTGCAGTTACAGTTGCCCGTGTGTGTGTGTGTGTGTGTGTGTGTGTGTGTGTGTGTGTGTGTGTGTGTGTGTGTGTGTGTGTGTGTGTGTGTGTGTGTGTTAATTGCATTAACAGACAAGCAAACCCAGTGGGGTACAACAAATATTGCAATCACATTCCACCGCCCATTATAGCTTGAGTTTATTTTTTATAGTTTTTCAATAGATTACAATGTGGTTTTAATATAATAAACTGTCCATGAAAAACAAGCTCAGAGAATTGGATGAGAATTTATGAACTGTGTAAGAGTAAAACAAGATATTCTGCTCAAAAAAATGTAGGGCCGGAGACATTTACATTACATTTAAATTTAGTTATTTAGCAGACACTTTTATCTGGCAAATGAGGACAATGGAAGCAATTATAATCAACAAAAGAGCAATGATATGCAAGTGCAATAACAAGTCCCAGTTAGCATAATGCAGAATAC
The DNA here is from genome assembly GCA_027474115.1 of Schizopygopsis malacanthus. Classification (NCBI taxonomy): domain Eukaryota; kingdom Metazoa; phylum Chordata; class Actinopteri; order Cypriniformes; family Cyprinidae; genus Schizopygopsis; species Schizopygopsis malacanthus. Next base: position 12,589,358 of record CM049881.1, read on the forward strand.
GTAGCAAGGATTTTTGTTGTTGTTGTTTTTAAATTATATAATAAATAAAAATAAAACAGATAGAATAGAAAAAGAATAGAGCAAGCTAGTGTTAGAGGCCTTTTTGCTTTTGTTAATTGTATAATAAATAAAAAGAAAACAGATAGAATACAAAAAGATTAGAAAAGCTAGTGTAAGTTTCTTTAAAGAAAATAAACAGTAAATGAATTATCAAGTCTAAGAGGGACAAGTTTTTTTAAGAACAGAATTAGAATAGAGAGTGCTAGAGTTAGAAGGTCAAATAAAGATGGAAGAGATGTGTTTTTAGCCGATTCTTGAAGATGGCTAAGGATTCAGCTGCTTGGATTGAGTTAGGCAGGTCATTCCACCAGACGGGAACAGTTAATGTAAAAGTCAGTGAAAGTGATTTTGTGCCTCTTTGGGATGGCACAATAAAGCGACATTCACTTGCAGAACGCACGCTTCTAGAGGGCACATAAGTCTGAAGTAATTCATTTAGGTAAAGGGGTGCAGTGCCAGTGGTGGTTTTGTAGGCAATTATCAATACCTTGAATTTTTTGCGAGCATAGGTGAAACGTGAGGTGTGACGTGCATTATTTTTGGCTCATTAAAAATGTATCTTGCTGCCACGTTCTGGATTAATTGAAATGGTTTGATAGCTGGAAGACATGCCAAGAGAGCATTTCAATAGTCCAGCCTGGACAAAACAAGAGCTTGAACAAGGAGTTGTGAAGCATTTTTCCTGAAAGAAAGGGCCTGATCTTCTTGATGTTGAATAAAGCAAATCTGCAGGACAGAGCAGTTTTAGCAATATGGTCTGAGAAAGTGAGCTGATCATCAATCATCACTCCAAGGTTTGATGTGAACCTGGATGGTGAAATTGTGCTGAAAATGGGTTTGATGGAACCACAAGCAGTTCTGTCTTGGCAAGTTTGAGTTGAAGGTGGTGGTCATTCATCCATCAATAAATGTCTGAAAAAAAACTTAAACAGAGGATACCTGCAGGGTCTCTAGGTCAATATGTATTTTAAAATATCAGATCATGTGGCCTTGTTTTGACAAGGCAAGGTTAGTTCATGTTATAAAATGTAATGTGGTGCAAATCTACCAAAATTGAATTTTTGACTTAATTATTCATGGTATTTATAATACTTTTTAATGTTTTAAAAAGTAATGTTTTTTAATACTTTTTAAACTTAATGTTTTTACTTTTATACCGTTGCTTCAAGCTTAAAATATGAGTCCTCTATCCATAATATTGCTTTCTCTAGTGAAAAAAAGTATTCTCATCTGAATCAGTAGAGAAATAAGCACAGATCAAGTACCGTTTACAAGCAAAAACAGTCCAAAATAGCTCTAAACAAATATGTTGGGGGATTTTGATGTGACCGAACAACAGGGAATGGACTTTATCACTGGAGGAAGCGTTATTATAGATTATGGACAAAACGACAGTTTAAAGTTGACTCTAGACCTGTGGATGCCTTATGTAGACCGTAGACCATGATGGATTTGTTTCTTACAGACATGCAATAGTTGATTATTGTGATGTTTTTATCAGCTGTTTGAACTCTCATTCTGACGGCACCCATTCACTGCAGAGAATCCATTGGTGAGCAAGTGATGCTAAATTTCTCCAAATCTGTTTTGATGAAAACAAACTGATCTTGGATGGCCTGAGGGTGAATAAATGTAACTAATTTTCATTTTTGGGTGGACTATTCGTTTAAGAAATGAAATACAGTCCATTTTTTTATTCCATGTTGTCTTTAACACTTCTTTGGAGAATCAACTTATGAATAGCACACTTTCAGTTGTCTCTGTACATTAAACTAAAAACAACATTTTGGTTGAAAGATTCAGTGGAAGCAAAGCAGTGGAAGTCCCTTCTCACCACAACAGCTTCCTCTTCTGGTCTTTTGTTCTGTCAGGCTTTGGGGGAAAAATCTGCTCAGCTGCGCACACACTTTCATATCAAAGCCGGCATCAAAGTTTTATCCCTGCTGGTTCTTCTGCAAGCAAAGCTTTAGCTACAAGCTATTGATTTCAAAGCCTTTAAATTGGTGGTTGTCTAGCAGAGAGCCATTAGCCTAGCTCAAATTAATGATGAGCAACATCAACAGAGGCAGCGGACAGAGAGAGGGGGGTTGAAAATGATAGAAGGCGCTCAAAGTAGCTCTCCCTGTTGATACAGCTGAAGACATTACCATGGCACAAAAGTGACAAATGAATTTGGCTGACAAGAAAGAGAAAAAGAAAATGCTGCTTTTATTTATATACTCTCAGACGGATGGTTTCTTCACACAGCCACATCTGTGATAACAATTCCACATGCTGGATTCCTCGGACAGATCATCTACATTCCAGACTCTCACCACACAGATTTATTCATTTATTCATTTATTTATTGATTTATTGATTTAGACATTTAGCAGAAACTTTTATCCAAAGCGACTTACAAATGAGGACATTATAGAAGCAATCAAAACCAACAAAAGAGCAACAACATGCAAGTGCTATTACAAGTCCTGGTTAGCCTAAAACAGTTCATGTAGGAAGGTTTTTTTTTTTAAGAAAACGAGTATATAGAATATAGAAAAAAGAAACCTAGTGTTAGTTTTACAAGAAAAACTAGCAGTTAGAGAATAAATATGCAATTGATAGAGGGTCAAATGTTTGTTTTTTTAAATAAAAAGAAGACAGATTAGATAAAATAGAATTAGAATAGAGTTAGAAGGTCAAATAAAGATGGAAGAGATATGTTTTTAGGCGTTTCTTGAAGATGGCTAAGGATTCAGCTGCTCTGATTGAGTTAGGCAGGTCATTCCACCAGACGGGAACAGTTAATGTAAAAGTCTGTGAAAGTGATTTTGTGCCTCTTTGGGATGGTACAGTAATGTGTTGTTCACTTGCAGAACACAAGCTTCTAGAGGGCACATAAGTCTGAAGTAATGATTTAGGTAAAGAGGTGCAGAGCCAGAGGTCGTTCTGTAGGCAAACATTAATGCCTTGAATTTAATGCGAGCAGCTATTGGTAGCCAGTGCAAATTGATGAATATAGGTGTGACGTGCGTTGTTTTCGGCTCATTAAAGATTAATCTTGCAGCAGCGTTTTGGATTAATTGTAGAGGTTTGATGGAACTGGCTGGAAGACCTGCCAAGAGAGCATTGCAATAGTCAAGTCTGGACAGAACAAGAGCCTGAACAAGGAGTTGTGTTGCATGTTCCGAGAGAAAGGGCCTGATCTTCTTAATATTATATAATGCAAATCTACAGGACCGGGCAGTTTTAGTAATCTGGTCTGTGGAATTCAGCTTACCATCAATCACAACTCCAAGGTTTCTGGCTGTTTTTGAAGGAGTTATGGTTGATGAGCCTAATTGGAAGGTGAAATTGTGATGAAACGATGGGTTTCAAAAGCACACATTTCGATTACTCAAAGCACACGCACGCACGCGCACACACGCACGCACGCACGCACACACACACACACACACACACACACACTCTCTCTCTCTCTCTCTCTCTCTCTCTCCATTACGCTTTCTATTACTTCTCATCTACGGAAATGAAGACACCCGTCAAAATGATGACAAATGAACCCATTTTAGGCATTACATAATTAGTCTACAAGGAAAAAGTCATAGGAAAAGATTTGAGCGCAGATAATAAAAATGAAGAGACATATTTGGAACAGCGTGTGGGTTATATATAGCACCATTATAATTATATCACAAATTCTCAATCAGCAGAAGGACAGAGAGAGGTTCAGGTCTAGACAAAATTTTACATACCAAAGCTGGTATTCATTACAGCAACCAGAGAACAGGGGGAACATTCCGAAGAATTATCCCTCCCCAGCCGAGAGAGAAAGAGAGGGAGAATAAAAGAATAGAGAATATGAAGAGCAGGTGACATTTGCTCACAAAAGGCTAGAGAAGAAACAACAAAATACAACATCAATAAAAGTGAGGATGTAGGGTGGCCTTTAAATTAATCTCATATCCTCCAGCACACCACACACACACACACACACACACACACACACACACACACACACACACACACACACACACACACACACACGTTCTCTGGCAGAATGGCTGTAGGGTGTGTTGAATAATGGATAAATCATCAGCTCTTCAATGTTTCTCGCTCTGTCTAGAGGAAGGAGAGCTTGGCTTTACAGAGGGTTTACAGAGTCAATACGGTTTACATACACAGACCTCAGAATCTTTATTACTGAGAATGTCTCATAGGCATACACTGTAAACATTTCAACCCATTAAATCAGAAGAGTGGTTCAACTGCAGCCTTAAAGTGAAATGAAATTTACAACCTGCAATGATAAGCACTTTGAATTGAATTATTGATAAAAAGTTTAAATATCATACAATCAAGTGAAATGAGAGAAATTATTTTGACCTGTTAAATTCATAGAAACAAATATGTGATATAGCCATATTACATAAGAAAGGGTGCTGCTATTGTGTGTGATGTTTTCATGCAACAGTTCAATAAACAAGTTCATTATGAGTGGCTTTCATTTTGGCCAAAATCTGTTTGGAATGCCGAAACACAAACAGTAAAGGCCCATTCACACCAAGGAGAATAGCTGTAAGCTGTAACTCTAAAGTGTAACACCACAACTATATAACAATAATGGCTAAGAGCAACGATATTGTTGGATTTACTTTCAGAACCATTTTGTCCAGCTGATGAATTGTCCAATTGTCCACTGTATAGTCAGGGCTATAGTGATGTATAAAGCACAAAACACACAGAAGTAACTTTCAAACCAAGCAGCCTTCTTTTGGTCAGCTCTGCGATTGTGCATGAATTTCATGTTGTGAGGAATTCTATTGGAATGACTGGATCTTGTCTGTGAAATTTTGCTGAACAATGGTAAATGTGACTGGACCTTTTATAGTACACTCATTTCAGTTGATAATACTCAACAGCTGTTTATGCGCACTGTTTATTCATATCACACATTTATGCTAAGCCTTTATGAACTTGCAGTGTCAACCACAGTCTCCTGCTTTTGGGATCTGATAGAGCATTTGCTGAAAACCACAAGACGCGTGACGTCAGGCTTAAGCTGACAGATCTAATCGAGAAGATGAGTTGATGAGGCCTGAAATTATTTACGATTCAGTTTGAATCATTTTGACAGTTCACTCACATACTCATGTTTAGTTTCATGTACCTAGTGACACACTAGTGTCCAGGGCCAGGGCCTTTAATGTAATCATTCTTCTATCTTTTTTCTCTCTCTTTTTCTTTGGTTCTTTAGCAGACATACACAGATGGCCCTATTGACCGCTCACATACTTGACATTCCAGCCTTTATTCCAGTGTCTGCCTTCCTCGGGCCTGCAGCCAGCGCTCTTTTCCCCATTCCTTTTTTTCTGTCTCAAGTTGTTATGTTCAGCATTCTTAGAAAAACATCTTTTGGTACCAAGTACATCCTGGTAGACTGCAATCACAGCACTCTCTGTATAGCCGTCTGTTACACACACACACAGACAGAAAGAGAAACCACCCACATTTTCCTGTCCCGTACATACAGCTGAAGAACTATAACAGAATTTGGCAAAGTCACCGGTCCTGTCTTTCCATTACAGACCATATGTCAGCTGGAGGGTAAGACTGTACAGGTTTATATATGTTTGCACTATGGATACCGAGAGTGCCCATCATGGCAAGTATCCACTAAGACAGTTGTTATTTTTGTCCTGAAGAACTGTAATCTGCATTCTATTGGCATTAATCAAGAGATGAGGAAAACCAGTAAAGGACTATTAGTGTTGGGTAAGAGATTTGAACAAACCTATAAGCCTAAGTGCCACTGCCATATGCTTCCATACACAAATAAAAACAAACATGTATGCTTGCTTTAGGTGTATAATAATATTAATCATACAATTATTTTTGGCTAAAAATAGATAAATGATGATGGAAACTAATAATATGTTAATTATAAATTAATTAATAGGTTTCATGCTAAAATTCATTCTAAATGTACGAAAAAATGTAGGAACAACTGAAAGCACACATTGAGTTTGCTTTAAAGATGACACACTTTTGACGCATTGTTTAAGGATCCTGCTGCACGTTATAGCGAAACTGTGTCTTTAGAGAGCATCAAAAAGTCTGCAGAAACCTTTTTATGGTAATGGTTTGGGTGTTTTTTATGTTAATTACTACCCTTAAGCATGCAGCCACTCATTTGGAAAACACCAAATGTATTAACTTTTAAGTGTTAACAACCAATTTAAGTGTTTTATTCTCTTGTGTGTGTGTGTAAATTACAAAAAATTCATGCAACTGAAAAAGACCAAATATCGCTAGCCTAATCGTCTATCTGTGCACTTTGTATAAAACAGCAATAACTTACATTTCCAACTTCTTTGTTTCAGAACGGACAATTTTGAGATAGAATGGCAATGCTTTATATGTAATTTATTGTATAAATTCAATTCGCAATTTGAATGGAAACATATTTAACGATGTACATGAATGATACCTAAATTCATGTGGCTTGATGAGATGTGTGCTTTTATAAGTAATCAAATTTGCAAAAATAACATCCATATCTAGGCATTAGAATATCACAAAGACCTGGGAGTGATTTAGCTTGAACACCTCAGCACAGACACTTTTCTTTTCATTTCCAACCCTTGTGCCAGATGAGAGTACAGTTGTTTGATATTTCCACAGGCTATTTTTGAGTTCACAGTCAATGAGAAAGGAGGTTTGAGTCTTCCAAGCAGGAACTTGGCACAAAACACATAGGAGAGAAGACAAACAGCCTTAAGATATGAAAATCCCATATTCATCATAGAGAGCCTATTAAAGTGCTCTCCTGCACCCTGTAACTCGGCAGGGATCAGGAGATATCAGGGAGTACAGAAGGGAAAAATAAGGACACCGCGTTAACATTTGGGAAACGGATGATCTGCGGCACTTAAAAATGCAGCAGGCAGGGAAGTAAATCTTCCGAGATTATCAAGCTATGATCCACTGAACGTATCATAAATATTTATGCGGTTACAGACATATTATCTCGCTGCATCAAAACAAGAGTGCATCATTCACGAATCTCATAAATAAACCCTGCACATTCTCCCAGAGCTGAATAAAATAACTCATCCCGTGCTGTTTTTTTTACACCGCTCTGTCAGTTTACTCGCTATGAATGAGGTGGAGATCCACAATGGAAAAAGATAAAGATGCAAGTTCAAGGATGGAGGAGAAAAGATAGGAGAGCTTGCCAGCATTCTGTGGGAGGATGAAAGAGAGAGCAGGAGAGAGAGGGATGATGGGGTGGAAGGAGAGAGAGGGTCATCTGGGGGGCTGGAAGGCCATAAATAAGGCTAATGAAATGACCGTGCTTTAGATGGCTGAGGCCCAGGCCTTTAGCCTGATTTATTCTGATTGTGTCCCTGCACACAGCAGACCCATCTATCCAGCTTTCTCTAGGTATCTCTCCATCTTTCTTCCTCTCTTCTTATCACCCACCCCCACCCCAGACACATACATCCTATTCCAGGGTACTAATATCATGTTGCTCGTAGATATCTAGCACACACAACCATGAGAAGAGCCAGGGGTGTAAATTATTTCCGTAATTGTGCTTCATTACTATAATTAAGTTTTATTTTGGGCAATTTGTACTTTACTTGAGCACCATTGAATCTTAATGCCTGCACTTTTACTCAAATTACATTTCTAAGGTAGGAATGATTCTTTTTTACCTCTTAGAAAATAACCCTTTCACATTTCAGGCATTGGAACATACAAGTAAACATTATAGGAGAGTAAACATTTTCATTTATGTTAACAAAAAATAGATAGTTCATAAACGGAAATATTACAAAATCTGAATATATCTTGGACAATATATGGGGCTTCAAGTAAAAAAAGTTGAGAAGTACAAGATAAGCAAATTTCACCGATCATCGCAGTGTAATCCTATACTCATATTTTATGATGTAACCAATCAAATATAGGCCTACCTGTGAATTTGACATACTTTGTATTTAAAGAAGAGTTTCTGACCTAAAGCATAGTGTTTTAATTCTATTTTAACCATCACAAACCTGACTGTGTGTGTCAAGTCTATATACTACTTTACTGAAATATAAAACAATTAGTTGCGGGTGAATGTTTAACAATTTTGGTTAGCAGGTTTCTGTTTAATATCTGTGTGCAATTAAATGTGGAAGCATTTTTACTTTTCTTCAGTCAGTCAGTTTTTGGCTAGATACTTTGACTCTACGTATTATTTCTGAGTGCCAGCTAAGAGCTTTCCCAGGCCAGAACATTGAGGGTTAACTGCTTCCTGTGTCTCCTGTTCATGGCAAGGTCTTTCATCTTCTCTGTCTAATACGTACCAGTCTAAAATCTCAGTCGGACTGCAGAAACCCAGGAGGATTTCTCTAAAGTGACGGCACACACTGGATTGGTCTGTAATATTGGCACATTTGGAGCTCTTTGAAATGGATGTGTGTAGTGTGTGTGTGTGTGTGTGTGTGTGTGTGTGTGTGTGAGAGAGAGAGAGAGCTCCAAATCTTAGCAGCGACGTTATTCATCACAGCCCGGAGTAGTGCTCCTGTGGGCTTGTGTTTCACCCATTTGTTAGAATCTTTCTGCTTCTCTCTTGTTTTCTCATAAACACACATATCCACAGCAAAAAAGGATGTCTTCACATCACATTATGATATAGAGCTTCTGTTTCAGTTGTTAGGCTTTTATCGGCTCTGCTTCTCTCCGCTGTATGTATGATTGTGTTGTCAGGAGATATTAATAACAGGCCCACGGGCTGCTCGACAAAGACTCACATCAGTTATAATTACCACGCTGGAGGGATGAAACAGGAGAATCAGTTCACACCAGTTGTTCCTCTCCATACACTTTTATTAAACCATTACACTTTCTCTGCTTAATACTGGGTTGACATTTTGGGCATTTGGAATAGTGCATGCTGTTAACAGACGTAAGTAACAGGGGAGAAAGTGGAAATGGAATCAGAATGTGTCAGACTTTAACCTGCATCACTCACATGAGCACCATGGCTCAACATGCACAACTGATTTCAATGGAATTAGGCAAGAGCACATGCTGCTAGGCTAATGATGTGATAATCTGAAATATCAGATTTAATTCCTGAGTTTAAATTGTGGAAGCAAATAAAATGTAGATTTGCCATTCAAATACAAATTTAAGTGCAATTAAAGTTGCTATGGAAGTAGCAGTTTCCTTCCATATTTCAACGTACGACCGAGTAAAGTGGATTATCCAAAAAGAAAAGGATGAAAATTGCAGTGCGGGGACTTGCAGTCAACTGTAAGAAAGGGGCAGAGTTTAAGCAGACTAAATGACTGTGGCTACATTCAAAATCGCATACCCTAGAAGGTGAAAAAGAGTATTTGACAAAGAAGTATGTCCTAATACACTCACACAAGGGTACCTGGATGACCTACTACTTCCAGTGTGATTGTGAAGTGTGCATACGATGGACATTTTACCATCCCATAAGGCCACGGGAGAGGATCTGTGAATGGCAGAAAAGCGATGTAACTGATGCTGGTAGGTCACATGACAATGACAACATGGCAAATGTAGTACGTCCAGATTACTGTCATACTATAAGCATTCACGCTATATTGAACATACTTTTAAGTGGTTGCTAAGTAATTACTTCAATTAACTGAAAATAAGCACTTACTCAAGAGAGCATGTGATTTTAGACCCAGCATGTGTCTCATTTTGAAGGCTACACCATCCGGAGGTCATGTTTGCCAGCTGCATGCGTCATCAAGTGTGCTGCATTTCAGAAAAGTAATTTGCAACAAACGTGGCTTCCAGGTGGTGCAGCCTTCATAACGAGGCACCATATGATTGGAGAAGTCCTGCATATATAATTTGAGAGAAGTCTATAGTTTCAAAAACAACATCAATATCAAATCAACAGATTAAAATGCATTTATCAATATTTATTTTGTGGTGGAAAAAATGGTGATAGCAGAATTTATGGAGTCATTATTTGTGTTGTTTTGCTTGTGACTAATATATTCCTATTAATCACACGATAATTGCTCTGTTGTAAATTCTGTGCATTTTAATTCCAATTATAGACAATGAATTATAATGGAATTTTATGTTTTGAATTGTGCCAACCCTGTCTCTTTTCTTTTAGAAAAGAGACTCTCTCTCTCTCTCTGAATATATTATATATATATATATACCCCCACCGGTCACTTTATTAGGTACACCTGTTCAATTGCTTGGTAACACAAATTGCTAATCAGCCAATAACATGGCAGCAACTCAATGCATTTAGGCATCTAGATGTGGAGAAGACGACTTGCTGAAGTTGAAACCGAGCATCAGAATGGGGAAGAAAGGGGATTTAAGTGACTTTGAACGTGGAATGGTTGTTGGTGCCAGACGGGCTGGTCTGAGTATTTCAAAAACTGCTGATCTACTGGGATTTTCATGCACAACCATCTCTAGGGTTTACAGAGAATGGTGCGAAAAATATAAATACCCAGTGAGCGGCAGTTGTGTGGACAAAAATGCCTTGTTGATGTCAGAGGTCAGAAGAGAATTGACAGACTGGTTAGAGATGATAGAAAGGCAACAGTAACTCAAATAACCACTCGTTACAACCAAGGTATGCAGAATACCATCTCTGAACGGACAACCCTGAAGCAGATGGGCTACAGCAGCAGAAGACCACACCGAGTGCTGCTCCTGTCAGGAGGACAGGAAACAGGAACAGGAAATGGAGGCTACAACAGGCTCACCAAAATTGGACAATAGAAGATTGGAAAATCGTTGCCTGGTTTGATGCGTCTTGATTTCTGCTGCGACACAAAGCTCAAATCATCTCAGGTTTCTTGAACATGACAATGATTTATTTTTTCTTAAATGGCCTCCAAAGTCACCAAATCTAAGTCCAATAGAGCACCTTTAGGATGTGGTGGAACGGGAGATTCGCATCATGGATGTGCAGCCGACAAATCTGCAGCAACTGTGTGATGCTATCATGTCAATATGGATCAAAATCTCTGATAAATGTTTCCAAGTCTATAGTTTGTTGAATCTATGCCACGAAGAATTAAGGCAGTTCTGAAGGCAAAAGGGGGTCCAACCCGGTACTAGCAAGGTGAACCTAATAAAGTGGCCAGTGAGTGTAATAGCACAATTGAAAGCAACATATTTCATGAGACCTGTGCTTTTGTCACTTTTCTGAAAGCAAATGTGTAGACCCACCACAAAGAAAACATTAGTGGAAAGATCCAAGAAAGAATACTAGATCATACATTAACATCCCTCTGAGATGTTTTCTTTAGTCACCTAAAAGGTGATTATCACAGACGACCAAATTTCGATACGTTCTGCTAATTGCTTTCCTTGGCCTCTTACTCAGGTACTTGACAACCTCTTTACCTAAATTAGTCTTCAGCATTTCCAATAATGGTCAGCGTTGGTTGAAGCCAGCTCCATTTGACTTGGCTCACGCTGTGGGTAATTATACAGCAGAGAATGAAGTGGCGTTCAGGTGATACAAAGAGCTGTGAGCTGGCAGAGGGATGAAAGAGGTAGAGGGCGAGAAGAGGAGAAAAATAGAACACCTCAAACTGCTTTCAAAGGATCTCTATCTGTAAAAGAAGTGAACGATGGGAACTCGTGCGTGGGAGGTCTGGAGAAAAGAGTGGGACGGAGAGAGAAAGAGAGCGGAAAAATTAAGAGATATCTTTTGGATGGTTTACTGTTCATTTTATGCCTTTCATCTTATTCTTCTCCACTGAGTTTCATCCTTTCTCTGAGGGTGGGCTGTTTTTCTCTCAATGTGAGTGTTGTATGAGTCAGTGCAGCGGGCCCACGCATTACCCCTGTACAGGACAAAGGACAGGAAGAGAAAATAGAGCAGGCTCAAGCTGTTTATACGCTCTGCTGTTGCTAGACAGATATACCTCAAACAATCTTTAAAACAGCACCAGCGACATTTAATCCCACTACACCCCCATGAGCACCGGGACACCCCGTCTATGCCACAAGCATTTGACATGACCACCCCTACAGTGCCATGGTACATATGAAGTTATCAGATTGGTACCATGGGTGTAGGAAAAATCTGAAAAGTGGAGGGACTGATTATAGACCTTATCAGCTTAGCTCATGAATATAAATATAAATACATATGTTTGTATCACATAGCAAGCTCCAAATGTTTGTCTTTTCTGATAGTAAACTTGCTAGGTAGCGCACCTGGTACAGCACTGCACTTGAGTATGATTCCTGTGAAACAAGTCATGATTAAGGAGCTTGAAGACTTGTAAAAGCAAGCTGGAATGACATTTTTCTTTTCTTAATCTCACCTTTGGTTTTGTTAACACCATCATTTAGGTTTAGGTTAGAGTTTAGTGTAGGTGGCACATTATTTTCAAATGCAATAGAGTATTAACCTTTTCAGGATGGCTCGTCCTAGTGTGGGTCATAAAAAACTATGCAAAATCCGATTGAAAATGATTTCCAGAAATGTGATTTGAATAAGATTTCAAAGCCCAAATCTTGATTTTTTTTTCACTTGCTAAATATGATCAGATAGTAAGTTGGGTTTGGACTGATAGCCCGAATGAGGCTACAGAGGACGCAATGCATGGATAGACAAATTTTGGCTGTCCATATACTATGCTATGACTACATTGACGTCACATACGCTGTATGCATTGCATATACAAGCAGATGCATAAAATCCAAAGTATTCTTTAGAAGTTAGGGTGCATTTTAAGAGCACAGCTCTAGTAGCAATCTAATTGTGCATTCATTTGCAACAATTTAGCCAAATTGAGGTATCTTAGAAAGTAACAGAATTTTTAGAGTCAGCCTTCAAATCGAGAGCATGTCAATTGACTAAGTGGGCAGCTCAAGGTTTCGTAACAGAGCAATTATGGTAAAATGTCTTTAATTAGCGCTTATTTTACAGCTGTTTTTTCTTCTGTTGAGTGTGTTAAGGCATCCACTCTAGTCTAAATACAGAGTCTCAAGGTTATCTGCTGATAACTGTGAATTTTTCTTTCTGTCGGTGCTCTCTGCACGCTGGTATCTATGGTGATAGATGATACAGCCGATAGAACGGCTGGTGTGTCTCAGCAAAAATCATCCCCTCCCCCTCGACAGGCTCGCCGTTAAAGGCGGAATGAGCAAAGCTGCTACGAAAAGTGCTGAAACAACAAGATAAAGTTGCCTTCATTGAGCCCCAAGTGCAACAAAAAAAAACTAAGGGAAAGAAAGAGAAACCGAGGCTCAATTAGCTCATAGCCCTATGCGATAATGTGTGACAGTGTGAGTGATCCATAAATATGGATGAGCGTGAGTGTGCGTGTACATATGTGTGGGGGAGGCCGCATGTATCCTCAGCCAAGTCTTCTCAGAGTGTGAAGCCTAATGTGTGCATGCACTGTAATCTCTGGCACATGATAAAAACGTTCAATGCCGCCACAGTGCTTTTTTGTGAGGGAAAATCAGTAATGGAGAGTGTAGAAGGGAAAGAACTGATAGGTCACTGTTAGAAGGCTGTAATGCGATAGCAGGCATTCCTGCGCTCACGGCAGAGCCAAGTATTGTACGGTCTCAGGCTGATAGAATACACTTTTGTCCTTTACAGATACACTGAGTCATCTTGATCTCACAAGGGACGAGGGAGAGGGGGAGAGAGAGAAGGAAATGGAGAAAGACATGTTTTTCTTTGATGAATGTATATTGAATACTTCACCACCATAAATCCTGGCAGATTCCCTCATCCAACCCAACTAAATACTTTGCCGCAGGCATTTTCATGCCATTGCAGTCAGTATGGAGGCCACACCTGTTTACCTTTTGCCTATATTCCATATTCACGACACAAACATGTGCTCTTACAGTATGTTCACCAAAACTGCATTTGTTGGTTCAAAAATATACAGTAAAAACAGCAATATTGTGAAATTTACAATTGAGCAATTTAACAATAAGTTTTCTATTTAATAATATTTTAAAATGTAAAATGTTCCCATGATGGCAAAACTGAATTTTCAGCATCATAATTCCAGTCTTAAGTGTCACATGATCCTTCAGAAAGACAACAAGCCGTAGACCCATTATAAAGAAAAAAGATATACACATAAAAATGTTAAATTGTGATGGTACAAAATTACCCTTCGCAAAAAAACACCCTCTTTGTTAATGTTGATATGTCCAACAAGCCCTGGCGCTCGTTTTAATCCACAAATCATGTTCTCGCGTAGTAAAAAATACATCACTGACCAAAGAGGAAACTAACAATACGCCGACAGACAAGAAAGAGCAGCTTACTTTTGGTATGAAACGAAGTCTCAGCTTTTTTTGTGTAACTTCAAATTCAAACAACAAATACCATTTTGAGGCTCTTTAATGTGCTGTGACAGATCGCTGTATATTGCCTCAATTCAAGAGGCACGTGAACCAATCATCTCTTTCTCTTTACTAGTTAGAGCACAAGATAAACATGAATGAACATCAGAAGGTATCGTTTCAACCACCGAAAGACATCAATACACCGTTTTTCAAATTCAACTACACCGACGTTAATTTACTGTCTAGGGCTGCGTTTTTCAAAAGCAACTATGTTCGCAAGTTCTGTCATTACTATTAGAGTTCAAACAGCTATAGATAGTTAACGATGCTTTTGGGAACCCGTCTTGTTTGTTTATCGGACAAAAATGGCTGATTCTGCCTTATGATTGGTCAATCAAACACCTGGCGATGGGTCAATTCAGTGAATTGTAATTGATTTAGTATACATATTGTAATTCTTATATTTATATTAAATTTACATTTATGCTATTTGCTTTACTTGTTTATGCCCACTTTCTGTGTGGCGTTCTGAGGCATTTATAAGACTGTGAAGTTCTTCTCCAGTAAAGGTTTTCCAACCCCAAGAGACATCAGTGTGTGAATAAAGGACAGAGAAATATGAAGCGACTCTCCTCATCTGCTCTTCCTGCATAGTGTGCCTCAGCAAATGTATGCATACACACTCCTCTGCGTTTTTCTCTTTCATTCATTCTATCTGTTTCCCTTTAATGATTGCTGGCCAGTCTAGTGTGCATAAGATGGCTATTCTCCTGTGTTTCCTCACAGGGGTTAGAGGCCAGCAGCAAAACACACACACACACACACACACACACACACACACACACACACACACCGACACACACACACACACACACACACACACTTGGCGGACCTTTCCCCTAGAAAAAGCTCTCTCAGTATCAATCATAGTCAGACCCCATTCAAGCCTAATAATGGCAGAGTAGATTAATGAGTGTCTCTCAGGCAGCACACACATCCTCACATGCACAATCAGAGGAGACGGGGTTTGTGTTTGACATGTGACCATGTGCTTTTTTGCTTAAGTCTGTAAAATTGTGTAGAACTGAATAAACATATGCAGCACATAATCTATAGGGACAAGTTGGAGGGACAGTCATTTATATACTCTCATTTTGTTCCAAATTAGTTCCTGTGTGATTTTCTTCCATCAGTTAAAACAGAAAAGGTGCATTTCTGAAGAATATCCTGAGTAATCTTATAAATATAATTATAGAGATTTAGGACTGAGGCTGTCAAGCTCCAAAATGACACCATTACAGTATCATAAAAGTCCAAATTAATTGTTGACTACATCCCATGTCTTGTGAATTCATATGGAAGCTTTGTGAGCGGAAGAGACTAAAATGTAATAATCTTCCACTTCAGTGAACTGTTAAATGCTGCAGCTGGATCATGGAGTCAGTGGAAACTGGATCAGGCTTATTTGTAAATGTTTGTAGCAATAGCCAAAAATACATTATATGGGTCAAAATTATAAATTTTTATTTTATGCCAAAAATCATTAGGATATTAAGTAAAGATCATGTCCCATGAAGATATTTAGTGAATTTCCTAGCGTAAATATATCAAAACCTAATTTATGATCAGTAATAATATGCATAGATAAGAACTTAATTTAGAAGAAGAAGAATAATTTGTTATTTGTCACATACACAATTATACAGAGTATAACCAGCAGTGAAATGTGTTCTCTGCATTTAACCCATCCAAGCGCACACACACACCTGGAGCAGTGGACACACACACACACACACACCTGGAGCAGTGGGCAGCCGACGCTGCGGCGCCCGGGGAGCAGTCGGGGGTTCGGTGCCTTGCTCAAGGGTCTCACCTCAGTCGTGGACAATTCCTGCCGGAGCCGAGATTCAAACCCACAACCTCGGATTACAAGTCCGATGCTCTATCCATTAGGCCACGAAGACAACTTTAAAGGTGATTTTCTCAGTATTTAGATTTTCTTGCTCCCTCAGATTCCAGATTTTCAAATAGTTGTATCTCGGCCAAATGTTATCAGATCCTAACAAAACATACATCAATGGAAAGATTACTTATTCAGATTTCAGATGATGTAGAAGTCTCAATAAAAAAGACAAAACCAGCCTTTTGACTGGTTTTGTGGTCCAGTGTCACATTTGTCAAAGAGCCAACAATATTTGCAATATACATTTCATTCATTAAAGTGCAAATAATTTCCAGAATATTCCTAAACAACAGATTATTTCAAAAAACACATTATGGCACATTATCTTATATGTATGCTTATATTTAACCACCATATTAAGCACATAAAACCTGAATCACACTCTTAAAATTGTATTATGCTGTAATAGATTGTTGAAATTAAGATTGTTGAAGATCAATGTGTACAATCATGATTGAAGACCTCAGCCATCCTCTGTCCTCCCCCATCTCTGCTCTCTCACTCATCCGACGCTGTCAGGAGCGGCCATTACTTCAAGCTGTTTATCACCCACATGTCTGCTTGCTCTCTCTCTCACGCACACACACACTCACACACACGCTCGCGCACACACACACATTCTCACACACACACACTCTCTCACACACACTCTCTCTCTCTCTCTCTCTCTACACACACACACACACACACACACACACACACACACACACACACACACACACACACACACACACACACACACACACTGCAGCACCCCCTTTTTTTTCTGTGGGCACACAAACTGTTGTGAATAAAAAAAAAAAATAGGCTAAATTTGTTATAATAAAGATTAATTTAAAAATTTCTATGGTTGCTCCGATGTTTATAACATTTAGTTTACATTGGCTATTTTGCTATCTATTTCTATGTGATCACAAGAATTATATCAAAGTTATTAAACTGATTAATTTAAACTATTTGGGCTCGATAAAATCATTGCAGCATGCAATGCATTTTATGCTGTTATGTTTGATTTATGTTTGTGTTGTGGGATCTGTAGGTTGTGGCTTAAAAGCGGAACATGGAAATATCATGGATGTACTGGAAGAAATTTTTTGTTCTCAGCGATATGAGTCTTTCCCTTCTCCCCAAACAGCTTATAGCTACCTATTAAAATAGTTCAGTTTTGTATGTAATGGAAAAGTGATTAGACTATGTTTCTTTTTTTTTTTCATAAAGTTAATTTAGAAAAACCTTGGGAGCATTTTTTGTTCATAAATTTTTTTTTTTTTTAAGCAACAACCAAGCGGCCAGCATCAGAGTTGATCGCCTTTGTTTGATTAATTTAGTCTTATCAAATCATCACGACTTGACTAAAATAAAATCGATAGATAGGCCTATAAACAGTTCAAGCATATCACAGTGTTAGTTTAAATGTTTAACCTATATAAATGTGCAATATCCAACAGTTTGTGTGGAGAGTGGAAGCTGAAGCGAGCTTTACAGGACATGGAGGCTCCAGCGTGGTCACTTTTCACTATACATTTTAAGGGTTTTTAAGCTTGAATGTAACTTGAATGTAAAACATTGTTATGAATTCATTGTAGCCTATTCCCATTTGTAAAATAGCTAATTGTTGTCTAACACGATCTCATGAAAGTGCGTAGGCTATAGCACGATTTTCTGTTTCTATTTGGCGTAATATTTATATGCAGAAATTGACTACCCCCCCACAGCACCCCCTACATAAAACACCTTCCCGCGCCCCTACACACACACACACACACACACACACACACACACACACACACACACACACACACACACACACACACACACATCAATGAGGATGACAGGGGATCAAAGCATCCGAATCAGATGAATGAAAAGGACTGTGCCAGCACTCTCCAGTGAGCATGTACCTTCCTCAAAAACACGTTATTCACAGACACACACTGATGTGTTTTCACAAGGAAACAATTCAGCCTGAAGGACAGGAGGAAATGTTTCCTTCAAAATAACAGCTACTGAGATGCCATAAACAACATTTAAGGGAAATGGACTGTATTATACTTGCATTAATTATCGTAGTGTTTATTAAAGTAGGCATTGCTATTATTACTAGGGATGTAACGAATCCGATTACTGGTCTGATGATAAATCATGATAAAATTCCCCACGGTTAGTATTACCGTTTCAATTTTTAATTATCATTAAAACCGTATACGGTTCCCGCGATTTGAACATCTCACAATAAATAAATACTGTCCAGCATAAAGCACAGTTTCCAGTAACAGTGGCACATAGTTTCGTTTTGAGTAAAACAGGGCAGAAAAGCTGGGAGGTTTTAAAAAAGGAATTGTACAAATTAATTATATGAATGCAACCCTGACTGTCTTCAGAAATGATTTTGTTTTCATCTTCGCTCCATGTAATACCTAAAGGAAGTGTTCTTAATCGCAATACCGCTTTGTCCACGGAGTTCACGGGAAACAGCTGTAATGCAGCTTCTCCAAATAAAGCATCACCTGCTTTAGAGAGTGAATTTACAGAGACTTTTGTCTGGCCAAAAACGGACCGAATTTGCATGCCCTGCTGTACATTTTGACATTTGAATTGAGGAAAAACAAGCTTATGTGGATTCTACACATTTACACAATTCAGATAAATTATCTAGAATTATTTATGGAACAGATAAAATACATATAATTATTTATTATTCAATTATCATTTTGACTTAACCCCTTTCTTTATTTAAAGACTGAAATGTGAAGGTTACCTTTTATGAATCTTTTTCAAAGCTTTATTTGAACATTTACATTAGATATTTGAACATGCTATTAAACTGTTGCCAGTCAAATTGTCATTTAAAATCCGAACATCATTGGTAATGTTATTGTTTTAGTGATTATGCAAACACAGTCGTTTTATTTGTTGTTTGTTGATTTTTTTATATAAAACATCCTTTTATTATGGCCATCCTAAGGTACACATGTGCAATAATCATGCTGTCTAATCAGCATCTTGATATGCCACACCTGAGGTGGATGGATTATCTCGGCAAAGGAGAAGTGCACACTAACACAGATTTAGACAGATTTGTGAACAATATTTGAGAGAAATAGGCCTTTTATGTTCATAGAAAAAGTCTTAGATCTTTGAGTTCAGTTCATGAAAAATGGGGGCTAAAACAAAATTGTTGTGTTTATAATTTTGTTCAGTGTATATATATATATATATATATATATATACTTCATTTTCTAGACTAAATACATTAAAACATATTTCGTTTTCTAAATATTACATTATGCTATTAAATTAAAAGATTCCCTTTAAGTGAGAGTTAGATGATGCAAAGGTTATTTACACTTACTTAAATCATTAATCTTGAAAAAATATATTTATAAAAAATATTTATCAGCTCAAAATAATGATTTCTGGAGCATCATGTAATGGCTAAATGGCTAAAATAATTTCGACCCCTAACATTTGAACAGTAGTGCACATGCAAAAGAAAGAAAAAGAGGAAATTAACATGCACGATTTTCAGTAAAGCTCTGCCTCACACTCCGGTAACAAACAGAATATGTTTCAACCGTGACAGACTGTCACTCCAAGTGATCCTGGCCGTATATCTAATGACTTTTTGCTGTCTGTATGTCATAATAGGTCTATGGCCAAATCAGACAAATGTATTGTGAGCAAATGCGCTGTTGTTGTGATTGCTGTGAGCAGTCAATAGGTACAATCTTTGTCTAATCTCAGATCAGAGATCCTTTTAGACTAACAGCAGAAGAGAATGAATATCTGCTCAATGACAAAATCCCCCAAAAGCCTCTTACTCTGCAGATGCTTCACTTCATAATGAGATACATGGACATATCCATCAAAATTGAAAGCCTTGACGTGCTTAGCAACAAATTGTTTCCTTGACAACAGTTATCCTATAGTATAGTAACCCCTGTAGGTTTAGTAACCAGTAGAAATCCTTGTCACAGATTACAGCGGTAAAAACTTAATAACCTACATACGAACAGCAGGAAACATTCGGACAACTGTGACATGTTTCTCAAGAATGTTTGCGCTGATGGAAGATTAGATCAAGTTCATTGGGGTTCAATGGCCTCTGTCTCTTTACGTAACCCTGTGTAAAGGTCAGGGGCCCTGCTTGAATGTTTAGGGGCCCTTAAACAGCTACGTTCAGAGATAGTAAACAACTGGGGAGTTGTGGGGCTATTGGCTTCATATTTGTGAATGTGTACATTGAGTGTGTGTGTGTAGGGGACTGATAGCTCTACCGAGGCTCCATGGTTAATTAGTTACTGGTTTATTTTTTAGACCAGTCTTCCTGCAAAATGCACAAACACACACACTAGCAAACTCACAAACAAGAAAATTAACAGAGATAAAAAAACAAGATAAAACCACAATTACCTCTTGTATGTTAAGGCACTGATATACTTCAAGTGAAATCAAAGAAAGAAAGGACATTTTCAGACTAAATCTGGCCAAAAAGGTTTGTTTCTGGAGTTCAAAACAGCTTACATTCTAGTAGAAATTGAAGTTGTAGTTCTAATTGAAAGAGACACTGATAGTGTTTTTGATGTTTAATACAGTAAAGCTGCTTGCTTTAAAGCAATATATTGTATAAAGTGCTACAAAAATAAATGTGACGTGACAGAAGTGCAGAATTTCAGAGCTGATCCAAACATATCCACATTGCTATGAACAGATGCTTTCTTAACTGCTGTTTTCTCACCGCTATCAGTTTTGTTGTGCGTTAATTTAGTTTGAGAGGAAACTGTGCAGCACATGCAGTACATACTCATCTACAAGCCGCAGAATGGGGGGCATTTTAATGTTTGTTAATAGTAAATATATCTCAAACCTACATGAAGAGTGATGAACTTTGCTGTGAATATATTGGGCCTTCATGAGCTGGTTCTCTTTACTGAATCAAAAACACAGAGAACAAAGATTGTAGTTCAACTATTAAACAAATTACTTTAGAACCCCTTTTTATAAAGTGAACAATACAACACAATTAATATAGGTCAATTCCTAAACAAACGACTCTTGTGAGTTTGTTTTTTAGTGACTCATACTCTAGTCATACAGTGCTAACAGTGTAGTCTGATTCTCTGACAAATGACTCTTATGAGTTTGATTCTGATTCTTTAGTGAGTCAAAAAAGTGCCGTCTGATTCCTGGACAATCAATCACATACAGTGCGACCAGTTCGAGTCCGATATCTGGACAAATGACTCTTATGAGTTGGTTCTTTAGTGAATCAAACACATACAACGTGATTCCTGGAGAAATGACTCTTATGAGTTGGTTCTTTAGTGAATCAAACACATACAACGTGATTCCTGGAGAAATGACTCTTATGAGTTGGTTCTTTAGTGAATCAAACACATACAACGTGATTCCTGGACAATTACTCTTATGAGTTGGTTCTTTTTTATTTAAAAACATACAGCACTGCCAGTTTGATTACTGAGAAAATACCTCTTATTTTTTAAAGATTCAAATAAATACAGAACAATCAGCACAGTCTAATTCCCAAACAAATAACTCGTATGAGCTAGTTCTTTAGTGAATCAAACACATACAACGTGATTCCTGGAGAAATGACTCTTATGAGTTGGTTCTTTAGTGAATCAAACACATACAACGTGATTCCTGGAGAAATGACTCTTATGAGTTGGTTCTTTAGTGAATCAAACACATACAACGTGATTAGGGAGGAGTCCAAGATGGCGACCGAGTAACATCCAGGTGCCGAGGCTCTGCATTTGATTTTATAATTTATAGGCCTAAGTTACTTGATATGTAAAAGGGAATATAATAATAATTTAGTTACCGATCCGAGTAGGTCTTTTTTCGTTCTTTCGTCTTTCTAACGATTTTTAAACTTTTCAACGAGCGCGATGGATGACGATAGGCCTGTTCGAGCTGCAAAGAAATCTCTGGATGCCGCGTTCAAGAGGAATGACGCGGCAAACACTGCTGGATCGAAACCCCCCCTGCCTGAAACTCCTAAACCACCTTCCAAAAAATCGAAAATGGTCGACAC
The DNA here is from genome assembly GCA_027474115.1 of Schizopygopsis malacanthus. Lineage (NCBI taxonomy): Eukaryota > Metazoa > Chordata > Actinopteri > Cypriniformes > Cyprinidae > Schizopygopsis > Schizopygopsis malacanthus. Next base: position 12,611,767 of record CM049881.1, read on the forward strand.
AGTGGCGTCGGAAAATCAGACGGTCTCCAATCTACACCTGTTGGAAGTTTTGGAGCGAGTTGAAAAAATGCAAGTGGAATTTCTGACTCGCATGCAATCCCTCGAGACAACCGTGAATGATAATACAAATTCGTTAAACAGTGTGACTGAGGCGCTTGAGTTTGTGAACAATCAAGTGGAAGAGATGGCAAGCAAGGTGAACTCATTACAGAACCGGGTGGAATCGCTCGAAAAGGAGAACTGTGTGCTGCGTGAGACATGCGACGAACTGGACGCTTACAAGAGGAGGTGGAATCTACGAGTGAGCGGTATTCAGGAGCAGCGAGGAGAAGATGTCCGGAAGATCCTGATCGACTTATTCAGCAAAGTTTCTCCTGAGATAGCAGACCAGCTCCTCTACACGCTTGACGTCGCCCATAGATTGGGTCCTCGCGCTGAGGGAGCGCGCTTCAACCGCCGCATCATCGTGCAGTTTCTTTCACGCAACGTCCGAGATCAGATCTGGAGGGATGCCAGAACCGCCGCCGTCCTCAAAGAAAGGAAAATCAGGATCTTCGAAGACCTGACGCAAAGTACCAAAGACGCCAGGAACAAACTGTGGCCACTTGTGGAACGAGCGAGAAAGGAGGGGAAGAGAGCAGGCTTCAGAGGGCCCTTCGCTTATATTGATGGTAAAAGGATCACAGCGAAAGAACAGTTGGGCTGAATGTCGCTATGTCATCCTCACAAGTTGAAGTTTCAGCGCACCAAATGACCTTTCTTGATACTCACGGGTAAGCACGAACTGCAGTGTTTTTTTGTTTGTTTTTTCTCTTCCTCTCTCATTTCGGACAGGATGGACTGTAGATTCTGGAAGAAGAAGATTTAAAGGACTTTGGCCATACATTTGGAATATTTACTTTTGGAATCCATTCTTTGCTGTCTATGAGACTGAGTGCCCGTTTTGAAGAAGATATCACATTTCAATGACTGAAAGATGAATGAAAGAACACAGAAGGGAAGGGAAAAGAAAACGAAGAAAGACTTTTTACTCAAGCCCTTATACTCTTTATATTCCTTGTGTTGCAGAGTTCGGCGAACTATTACTTTCTTTGTTTTATTCTAGTGAAGGTTCTTCTATTCTTATTGATAGATTATTCGTTACCTAGTTCTTTAGGTAGTATTCTCTTGTTTCATTTTTATGTCTTTATCTTTGTTTTCTTTAAATGCCAGGGGTTTGAAAAATAACGTCAAAAGGAAGGCTTTGTTTTTGTTTTCTAAGAGGCACAAGGTAGATTTCTGCTTTTTCCAGGAAAGTCACTCAACATCTGGGGATGTCAGGTTTTGGAGGTCACAGTGGGGCAATGAGGTATGGCTATCACATGGGTCAGAATATTCTGCTGGAGTAGGGATTATGAAGCATCATTTTGGGGGTAGTATTCTGGAAACCAGTGTTGATACTTCAGGTCATTTCCTGCTAATGGTAGTTGTTGTTAATCAATTTATAGTAATTATTGTCAACATCTATGGATACAACTCTGTTGCAGAAAACTGCACTTTCTTGAACATGCTAGATCAAAAACTTTCATCTGCATTAAGGAAATATCCTACTGCCTTTCTGATTTTAGGAGGGGATTTTAACATAGTAATGAATAACATGCTAGATCGACACCCTCCAAGGAAAGCAGCTTCTCCAAACTCTAATCTTATAGCATTTATGGATAAATTTGATTTAGTTGACATCTGGAGAGAAAGGTTTCCGGATGTAATACAGTACACTTGGTGTAACAAAGACAGGTCAAGGCAATCCAGAATTGATTACTGGTTGATCTCTAAAACATTAAAAAATAATAATATCTCTATTAATATTAGCAACAGTCCACTGACTGACCATAATGCCATTCATATTTCAGTTAATTTATCACAAAATAATACAATTTATACTGCTAAAGCATTACTTTGGAAATTAAATAATTCCCTTCTTAAATATGAAAAGGTGAAGCAAGAGATTAATGAGTTAATCCGGGTTTACTGGGAAAGGGCTGAATCAGAGAAGGCTTATGGACGGAATTGGGAGCTTCTAAAATATGAATTAGGGAAATTCTTAAGGAAATTTGGAAGTGATATAGCAAAACAAAATAGATTAATAGAAGATGGGATTCTGTCACAGCTGTCAGCTTTATCTTTTAAGGAACCCTTGACACATACACAAAACACTGAATACGCTGATCTACAGAATAAATTAGATGAGTTGTATAGAGCCAAAGCTAAGGGAGCCTATGTTAGATCCAGACGGAAATGGCTGGAAGAAGGAGAACAAAACTCAGCATATTTCTTCAGGTTGGAAAGATTCAGTGCTATGAATGATTCTATTGATCGTCTCCAAACAGACAATGGAGTTCTTGATAATCCTAAAGAGATAGCTGCTTTTTGCTCCAAATTTTATAATAACTTGTATACATCAAGATATTCTGATAATTCAGCCAAATTCTTTTTTGATTCTATTAATCAGAACAAAATTATTTCATTTGAAGATAAAGAAGCTTGTGATGGTGATATATCTCAATCAGAGATTTTGCTGGCAATTAAGAATTTAAAAAATAATAAAAGTCCGGGTAGTGATGGTCTAACCGCTGAGCTATATAAGATGTTTGACGAACATTTATCTCCTTTCTTACTCAAAGTATTTGAGGAAAGTTTTGAATTGGAAGCACTTCCATCAACCATGACACAAGGGGTCATCACCCTGATACCCAAACCCAATAAAGATAAAGAATGTCTAGAAAACTGGAGGCCAATCACCCTCTTAAACAACGATTATAAAATTTTAGCTTCAGTCTTAGCGAGAAGAATGAAAGATGTCCTTAACATTATTATTGATGAATCACAATCTGGTTTTATGGAGAAACGCCACATTACAAATAATATAAGATTAATCTTAGATCTCCTAGATTACGAAGATCTCGTCACTAATGACAGTTTCCTGCTTTTCTTAGACTTCTACAAAGCCTTTGACTCACTCGAGCACAAGTTTATATTTCAAACTCTTGCCAAATTTGGATTTGGAGATTACTTTTGTAGAGCCATCAGGACATTATACAGAAACAATAATAGTACTATTAAATTAAAATTTGGAACCTCACCGAGATTCAATTTGTCACGCGGAGTAAGACAAGGCTGTCCTATATCTCCATACTTATTTTTACTTGCCTCTCAATTTTTAGCTCTTCAAATTTCCAGTAGTAATTTGCAAGGTATCACAATTGATGACAGACAAATTATTATTAGCCAGCTGGCTGACGACACTACTTTATTTCTGAATGATGCCTCTCAAGTCCCTTTAGCTTTGAGATTGATTGAGTCCTTTTCCAGAGCTTCGGGGCTTTGTCTAAATATCAACAAATGTGAATTAATGTCAATTAAGCACTGTGGAGTTTCCTCTATATGCAACATTCCTGTGAAAGATCAAGTTACATATTTAGGAATTGTAATTAATAAAGACCAAAAAACAAGATGTAAACTAAATTTTGACCCTTTAATAGTGAAATCTCAAAAGAAGTTCAACTCTTGGTTGCAGAGAGACTTATCAGTAAGAGGAAGAATCCTGCTCTCTAAAGCCGAAGGTTTGTCTCGATTGACTTATGCAGCTCTTTCCTTGGAGGTTGATAAAGGAACATTAAAAAAGGTTGATAGCATGTTAAACAAGTTTGTTTGGAAAAATAAAATACATTATATTAGGAAGTCGGTTTTAATGAATCCAACAAAACAAGGGGGGTTGGATTTTCTAGATTTTACTACCTTAAACAATACTTTTAAAATTAATTGGCTGAAGAATTTTCTTAAAAATCCCTTTTCACTCTGGAATATTATCCCCAATTATATTTTCTCTAAAGTTGGTGGCCTGAACTTTCTCCTGCTTTGTAATTATAATGTTTCGAAGATCCCTGTCAAACTTTCTAATTTTCATAAGCAGATGCTCTTAGCATGGTCCCTCATATACAAACACAACTTTTCTCCGCACCGATATTATTTATGGAATAATAAGGATATTCTTTATAAGAATAAATCACTTTTCTTTGACAGCTGGTTTGAAAACAACCTTCTGTTAGTTGGACAGCTTTTTAACTCACAAGGCACACTTTATAACTATTCAGATTTCTTACAGAAATATAATATTCCTGTATCTGCTAATGAATATGCTGTTGTCTTCAATGCCATTCCTTCTGGTGTGCCTTTTCTTTTGCAAGGTACCACATTTCCATGGCCATGTACTTACTCTCTATCTTTAACCGACACAATGATCGGAAGTGTGTGCTTCTCTGTAGACCAACAAAGAAATAACTATAAAATCAGAGCTCTCTTCCAGAAAGAGATAACAACAATTCCTTATGTAATACCATATTGGAATAATATTGTGGAGAATATACCTTGGGAGAAAGTATGGACTTTGCCTCATAAGTATCTGCTTACCAATAAAATAAAAGAAATAACATTTAAACTAATTCACAAATGTTACCCAACTAAACTCTTTCTTAGGAAATATAAGTCAGACATTGAAGTGAACTGCAGTTTTTGTCATTCATCTGAAGAGGACTTCATTCATTTGTTTTGGCAATGCACCTACACTGGGAAATTTTGGGCAGACTTTTTAGTGTTTATCCAATCCTATTTTGTAAGTGACTTTTCTTTCTGTTTTAAGGATGCTTTCTTTGGATTGTTTAACTACTCAAAAGAAAATACAGGAAAGTATTATGTAATTAATTTATGTTTTCTGTTAGCTAAATTTCATATTCATAAACAAAAGTTTACTGGCTCTAAACCTCTATTTTCTTTGTTCAAAATTGATTTAGATAAGTATGTGGAAACTATCCAAAATTCTGCTAACTTGAAAGCTATCAAAACTGTATCTCTGTACTCATCCCTTGTGTCTGCTTAAAATGTAATGTTATTACCTTATTGTTATTAATTTTTTTGTTAACCCTGGCAAGTCTGAGTGTATATTCTTTTGAATTTTATTTTTTTATTTTTTTATTTTTTATCTTTGTGTATAATTGTAACTGTTAATGTTTGCAATGTTTAATAAAAAAAAAAAAAAAAAAAAAAAAAAAAAAAAAAATACAACGTGATTCCTGGAGAAATGACTCTTATGAGTTGGTTCTTTAGTGAATCAAACACATACAACGTGATTCCTGGACAATTACTCTTATAAGTTTGTTCTTTTTTATTCAAAACATACAGCACTGCCAGTTTGATTACTGAGAAAATACCTTTTATTTTTAAAGATTCAAATAAATACAGAACAATCAGCACAGTCTAATTCCCAAACAAATAACTCGTATGAGCTACACTCAAAAAAATGATTTTTGCTCTTTGTTCAATTTCATTAATTAAAATGAGCTCATACAACATAACTCTTGGTAAAAATGGTCCCAACTTAATTTTATTAAATATAAACAATGTAATTTAAAAACAATTAGGTTTACACGTTTTTTTTTAATTGAGTCAACAAGAATATTTTTCGTTCGATTTTACTTGTGTAACTAGGAAGTGGATTTCCCTTCCCATCATGCTTTGCACAGGGCTGGATAAGGAGAGTAAATCTTGAAATAAAATGTTATTTTAGGCATTTTTTATTTAGATGATAAAATTGGGAGACTTGTTAATGTTTAATGTTCTTTTATGTTTGTATTTAAAAGAGTTTCTGGTATGTTCGTGTTTTGGGGGGTTACCATTGTGGTAAAGTTAGAGCATGTGCTTGGGTTGAGGACCAGCTAGCATGAAGCAAGTTGTTTTAATAACAAAGAAACAATTATGGGCATGCCATGGATTAATATATCATCATATGCTATGCCTAACAAATTGGCTAATGCCTAAAATTAAGTAAATCCAACAAATAATTCATTTTGAGTGTAGAAACAATTTATTATCCAGTTAAATGTTTTAGCAAGCATAAAAACATCACTTCATCAATGTATCAATTTAATTTGAGTTGGCCCAACTCAATTACAATTCATCCAATGAATTATTTTTTTGAGTGTAGGCTACTGATCTTTATCTAGTAGAAATGACCCAATTTTTTTTTGTAGTCTTCACTGAAGAAATTTAAGTTTATACAACAAGATTACAACAACTCATTTCAAACTAATTAGATTTTGGTGGAAAAATGTAATTAAATTTCGTGGAAAAGTTTACTCTAATTTTTTTAAGTTCGTTCAACAACTTTTTTTTTTGAGTGTAGTTCTTTAGTGAATCTTTCAGCTAAATGTGATTGATTATTTAGGTTACGCTTTATTTTATTAAGGTGTTTTTGTTACAGTGTAATTATACATTTAAGGACAGAGAAATATAAATTAAATACATGTACTTAGTATATGGTTAGAGTTAGGATTCGGGTTTGACTTAGGGTTACCTCCATGTAATTATGTATAATTAATTGTTATTACAATAGTAAATACATGTAATGTGTAACAAGGCACATTAAAATAATGTGTTACAATTATTTTTTATTTAAAATCTGCCATGGCCAAACATTGTTTATTACATTGTTTATTGTTTATTACATATGATGAATAGAGTAATAAATGTGCATTAACATGTAAATAAGGCAAATTTTGATTTCATGTCTTTAGAGTTTTTTAAAGCATAGCATATTCAGACCTACAGCAGAATTCATTTGCTCTACTGTACACAGTCATAAAGAGAGAACAATTATTTCTGTACATAGTGGAAATGACTTCAACACACACAAAGATTGTGAATTCCTCTGCTCATACAGAGAGAGCAGTAATCAAGGTTTCTCTGTGGACAGACATGTGAGTCTCATGTAGCTCCAGGCTGCTCCCAAATTAATGTGAACATTTGACAAGGCTGTGTGTGTTTTGTGATAACAGCACAGAGCATTCTCTCTCTCTCTCTCTCTCTCTCTCTCCACAGACATAAGCACATGTATGTAAACACGTTCAACTAGTAAAAAAATACAATTCTGTGAGCAGAGGAGAAGGAAAGAAGAGAGTAAGGCAGTGCTACATCCATATTTCTCAAGCTTGTAATAGCAGACCCATGACATGTCCCATATATTGCTGATATAAAGCTGATGTGACCTTTCCCCCGATCACACAGTGTGTTGTAACACACAGCTTTGAGGAATGTAGAGAAATATTATTGCGAAAGATCTGTGAAAGGAATTACAATCACGACTTTTACATTAACCTGTGTGTGTCTGTTTGTGCTCAAATGAATGTTAGTGAGCTTGCTCAGTCAGTTATTATCTGATAGATGTAAGCGATTAGATATTAATTAATCAGCCAACAGCACAACAGTGGTGCACAATAATACGGTTTTGTTCCAAAATCAGTGTTTTTGAACAAATTAGTTGAGTGAATGATTCAAATGACTCACTAATAAACAAAACCGTTACTTGTTTTGTTTTAGAATGAATATCTTGAACATGAATTAATCAATGAACATAAATTAAATGGATACTAATACAATGAAAGTGTAAACGGATAAGTGTTTAGCAATTACTCTGTACACAATCATAAAGAGTGCCACACTTGTAAACGTGTAAAACTAGCTGTAAGGTTAGCTAGTCATCTCATCACATTTTATCAGTCTCTTACGATCACCAATGGTGCATTTATTTGATCTAAAATACAGTAAAACTGCAATATTGTGAAATATTAATACAATTTAAATGACTGTATTATATTTTAATATATTTTCAAATGTAATTTATTCATGTGAAGCAAAGCTGCTCAATAAAAAAACATTTCTATCAGTGTTGAAAAAAGTGTGGAATTTTTGTGGAAATTATGATAAATTGTTCCTGGATTCTTTGATGAACAGAATGAGCAGCATTTAATAGAAAGAGAAATTACAAAAAAAACATTGTAAATATCTTCACTGACACTGTTAATTTCGTTACTGTACTGAACTGTAGTCTCTAATAAATATTGTCAGTCACTATACTTTCAAAATAGTATGTATTTGATAGGTTTATCCAAGTGAAAAACCTTGCACCATAGACTTCCATTGTGAGTGCTTGAGTAAACTAATTTTTTGCCTAAGGGTGGTTTAAAATTATTTTCTGTGGTAATTGACAGCATGTCAGAGACGTGCTTAGCTTGTATTGAACCCAGAACATTCCCTTAATACAGCTAATGTAGTAGTACAGCACAAAAAAAATATATATCAGTTTAACACGCATCCAATCAAACGCACCACCAGGAATTGCTCTCTACATTGCTGGCTCTTTAAAAACAACTCTGACAACACATTTCTTCTCAACAACAGTTTGTCAAATCATGCTGAATAAGTGTGCTTGCCCCAGGCCTCTCTGGTAATGAAATTGTGAAATGGCCTGGCAAAATGAGACTCGCCTCTTCAAACACACACACACACACATGCGCACACACACGCACGCACGCACGCACGCGCACACGCACACTCACACGCACACACACATGTTGGTTTTTATGGTTTACGGGGACTTTCCATAGGCGTAATGGTTTTTATACTGTACAAGCTGTATGTGCTATTGCCCTACACCTAAACTTAGCCCTCACAGGAGACGGTGCATTTCTATTTCCCTCAAAAAAACTCACTCTGTATGATTTATAAGCGTTTTAAATTACGGGGACACTGAAAATGCCCACACACACAGACACAGACACACACAGACACAGACACACACACACAGACACACACACACAGACACACACACACACACACACACACACACACACACACACACACACACACACACACACACACAAACGTTCGCTTGATCAACGAAATAAGATAAATGAGAGTAAATAAGAGTGCAAGCAAGGCATTTGAAGCATGACCAATAAATAACATCCTACCGTGACACACACACATACACGGCTTGAAAAGAGCCCATTATTATGACACAGAGAGCAGAGAGGGCCTCCTAACCTTTCACCTCCATTTGGCAAATATCTGTGTTTGTGCATGTGTGTGTGTCACATGGTTTTGTGGACAGAGGGGGTGCTGCTTAATGATGTCTACTTCCAGATAGTACTAAAACCAGATACCGCATCACACACACTATTATGTGGGGATGTTTCTCCTGCAGATCATGCTGTTAAACATTATCCATTTGTATCTGTCTGGCAGAAATCGTTTCTTCTTCTCTTTCTGTGTCCCGTAACACCGCTCTACAATCTCCCCTCTTCCTTTGAACATCTGTTTAAAAGCCAGCAATATTACAGAGGAAAACCCCTGACAAACACGATCAGCTACCGTCAGCTTGATTTGACGTGTTTTAAGGAAGGAAGCCATTGCATGGAGTAATTCAGGTCAATTGACTGGCTCTCTGCCGTTCCCTGGATAAATAAATAATAAGAACTCTAAAAATAACCCGAGCTCAAGCGCTACGATTTAGCCAACACGCGCACACAGTGACAGCTTTATATGTGAGCTGAGGGATTATGGCTGTTTATCTCTCTCTCAAATATAAAATACCTAAAATATGTATTTAAAATACATCTATTCCATATTATTCAATCATAGTTTTGAGGAATGCAAGACCTGCACTGTGAATTCAATGCATTTTTTAGTATACCTCCCTCTCTCAAATATAAAATACCTCAAATATGGCCTTATATCATAAAATGCCTATTTATATATTTTCTATAACTTAAAAATGTAATGCTCTTTTCACATTACAACAGCACAAAACATACATTTTCAGAGGGCCCTAGTAAGTATTAACATTATTTTAAATGTAGTTATATTATACCCTCAGTTAAAATGCTCAGAAAACACTGAAAATAAAGAAGTACAACATTAAACTGGCAGTTATTTACATGCATTATACAATTTGTATTATAGTCCAAACACCTAATAAAAACATCCTGATAATCTACATGTAATCCACACGACTCCAGTCCATTAATTAACAGCCTGTGAAGTGAAACGCTGAGTGGTAAGAAACAAATCAATCAATAAAGCTTTTTAACTTGTCTATCTACCCAAAATAATCCATAACACTTTCTCTAATGAAAAAAAACCCATCCCCTGTTGTTTTCTCACATGAAAACACTTGTTTAGATCTGCTTAACAGTGTTTGATCTGTGCATATTTCTCTCCTGATTCAGATCAGATAACTTTCACTGCAGAATGCAATATTATAGATAGAAGACCCATATTAAAAATGAATTATACATTTAAAATGATGAATTTGTTCATTATAAGCATGCAGCTTTTTGCTTCTCAATATATTGTTTAACTTGAGTCGTGTGGACTATTGTGATGTTTTTATCAGCTGTTTGGACTCTCATTCTGACGGCACCCATTCACTTCAGAGGATTCATTTGATGGGCAAGGGATGTAATGTCTGTTCGATTGAAGAAATAAAGTAATCTTCAGTAAATTTGTATTTTTAGTTGAACTATTCCTTTAAATACCTTTATATCTGTTTATATTACAGGCTGATACGCACAAAAATAACACCACCAACAACAAAGTACATTGACTACACACCAAAATAAAACCTTAACCTTTAATTGAGGGTAAATGTGAAAACATGAATTCATGTATTAGGTATTCTGAACTAATGAGTATCTAGATTAAATAATGAATGCTGTAAATCAGTGCTTGCTCATTATATTGAAATCAATGTGACCAGAGAATATCTTTAGTTTTTTGTTTTTGTCCTCATTTTATAAGTTGCTATGGATACTGCCTGCTAAATGAAAAAAAGTAATGTAAATGTTTGCATGTGCTACTAATTAGACTAAGTAAACCTAAAATAAAAAAATAGCAAAACAGACGAATCCGGTCACTGTTGTGAGAGTTCTTTCATCAGAATCAGGAAGTAATAGATTACAAGAAATGTGAATGTAATGACGCAAATAAATGAAGGCCAAGCTGTTTTCCCTATTTTAAAAAGCTGTCATCGTCCATTACTTCATAAATATTTCTTAATGAATGTTTCATCCGCTTTTCCGCAGACCTGCAGACAGCAAAGCAGCTGTGTGGAGGAGGAACCTAAGAGAATCGTTTTTCTTCCCATATCTTCATATTAAATCAACACTGTTCGACTACATTTCCACTGTGGCTGTGTCATGACTTAACAGTATGAATCTATTGGGTGAATCTCACAGGCTTTCATCTCACGTTTGAGCTTGAAAAAAAAACATATTGCATTTGAAGGCCATCTGAAATGCATTCCCATGACACTCAGCACACAACTGACCACATTATTCACTGTTGCCTGTCATGTCATTACACACACACACACACACACACACATGCTATACAAATCATCATCCCACACATGCAGCCTATTGTATAGCCAACACGAGGTTGTCATGGCAACTCACTGTTGAAGCCTTAGATGCTGTTGATCTCAATGAGGTTTTCTCTGAAATTGTCCTCCAGGAGCAAGCATCTATTATGTGGGGATAATAAGCTGTGAAACGTACATAGACCAGTGTAATTTCAGCAGATTTTTTCATAAATAAAGACATTTTGTTTGACTGCATTTGGTTAGAAGACTAACATACAGGTACATCTCAAAAACTTTGAATATCATGAAAAAGGCCAATAGTTTTGTTACTCATTTCAGAAAGTGAAAGCCGTATATTATATAGATTCATTACACATAGAGTGAAATATTTCAAGCCTTAATTATTTCAATTGTTATGATTATGGCTTACAGATAATGAAAACCAATTCTGGGTTCTCAGTGTCTCAGAAAATTTGAATATTACATAAGATCAATAAAAAAGGATAATTTAAACAGAAATGTCAGGCTTCTGAAAAATATGTTCATTTCTCAATACTTGGTAGGGCCTTCTTTTGAATGAATTACTGCATCAATGCGGCGTGGCATGGAGGCAATCATCCTGTGGCACTCCTCAGGTGTAATGGAAGCCCAGGTTGCTTTGATAGCAGCCTTCAGGTCATCTGCATTGTTGGGTCGGGTGTCTCTCATCTTCCTCTTGACAATGACCCATAGATTCTCTATGAGTTTCTTCTTTTGAGTCGATTCTGTTCAAAGGCTTGATCAAACCAGCTGGCAAACCAGTGAATCGGTTCGCGAATCAGTTCGAATTCGTTCAGTTCCCTGCTGCACGCGCTGAGTCTCTGAAGACGTTCTCTCTCAGAGTTGTAACAGAAAGTTTAAGAACATCAAGAGCGCCGTTCCAGGAGGAATGCCTTTGCCTAGACACAATTCATATTTATAGTATCAAAATATTTACCCTTGCAGAAATATAGGCTACATTTGTTTACATTTTGCAGAACAGACGGAAGAAGATCCGTCAATGTGCAGTATTTGACTGGTTAAGTTCAGATGTTCGGAAGCGGTCATGTGAGGAGTTTTCACTCTTCTCCGTGTCAGAGGTTATATACAGGCTATAATACATAATTAATATACTTTGAAATATAATTTAATTCGGTGATGCATATCAGAAATTTCATCAGTTGTTACTCCAGTTTTCAGAGTAATATGATCCTTCAGAAATCATTAGAACATATTGATTTATTAGGCAGTTTTGCGGTTTAATATTTTTTTAAACCTTTGACATTTTGTTCAGGATTCTTTGATGAATAGAAAGCTAAAAAGAGCAGTATTGATAATAAATCAACATATTTATTGGATTATGCGGATCATTCACCAGTAAAGGCTGGGGAATCACTGAAATAAATTACATTAAAAAAAAACATTACAAATCTTTTGAACGAACCGTGTTTTTGTGTGTGTGTGTGTGTGTGTGTGTGTGTGTGTGTAAATAGATAGATACACACACATTACATACATTTATCTATATAAAAACAGACTATAGATATAGAGTATATGATCCAAAGTAACTAGTACTAACCAATTTTTTACTCTTACTCAAGTAACTATTCAGGCTATTACTTTTACTTTACCCACCTCTGATACAAACACATGCATGATATATTTAAGAAAAATATGTTATGTTTATATATTAAATATACTTATATATATATATATATATATATAAAATATAAATATAAATATATATACACACAAGTAAATATTTTCAAAATACATTCATGCATGTTGTTTGTATTGATATATACATAATACATGTATTTTACTACATACTATGTACACAAAAACTTATTTTGGTCTTATTTTGGACGCGATTAATCACAATTGATCGTTTGACAGCTCTTTTATATATATATATATGTATATATATATATACACTCGCCGGCCACTTTATTAGGTACACCTGTTAATTTGCTTGGTAACACAAATTGCAAATCAGCCAATAACATGGCATCTACTCAATGCATTTAGGCATCTAGATGTGGAGAAGACGACTTGCTGAAGTTCAAACCGAGCATCAGAATGGAGAAGAAAGGGGATTTAAGTGACTTTGAACGTGGAATGGTTGTTGGTGCCAGACGGACTGGTCTGAGTATTTCAAAAACTGCTGATCTACTGGGATTTTCACACACAACCATATCTAGGGTTTACAGAGAATGGTCCGAAAAAGAGAAAATATCAAGTGAGCGGCAGTTGTGTGGACGAAAATGCCTTGTTGATGTCAGAGGTCAGAGGAGAATGGGCAGACTGGTTAGAGATGATAGAAAGGCAACAGTAACTCAAATAACCACTCGTTACAACCAAGGTATGCAGAATACCATCTCTGAACACACAACACGTCGAACCCTGAAACAGATGGGCTACAGCAGCAGAAGACCACACCAGGTGCCGCTCCTGTCTGATAAGAACAGGAAACGGAGACAACAATTCGCACAGGCTCACCAAAATTGGACAATAGAAGATTGGAAAAATGTTGCCTGGTCTGATGAGTTTCGATTTCTGCTGCAACATTCAGATGGTAGGGTCAGAATTTGGCGTAAAGAGCATGAAAGCATGGATTCATCCTGCCTTGTCTCAACGGTTCAGGCTGGTGGTGGTGGTGGTGTAATGGTATGGGGGATATTTTCTTGGCAGACTTTGGTCCCATTAGTACCAATTGAGCATCGTTTAAACGCCACAGCCTTCCTGAGAATTGTTGCTGACCATGTCCATCCCTTTATGACTACAGTTCACCCATCTTCTGATGGCTTCTTCCAGCAGGATAATGTCACAAAGCTCAAATCATCTCAGACTGGTTTCTTGAACATGACAATGACTTCACTTTACTCAAATGGCCTCCACAGTCACCAGATCTCAATCCAATAGAGCGCCTTTGGGATGTGGTGGAACGGGAGATTCGCATCATGGATGTGCAGCCGACAAATCTGCAGAAACTGTGTGATGCTATCATGTCAATATGGACCAAAATCTCTGAGGAGTGTTTCCAACACCTTGTTGAATCTATGCCACGAAGAATTAAGGCAGCTCTGAAGGCAAACGGGTGTAAGAAAGAGTGATGAGGACGTTGAAGATCTTGATGAAGATGTGCATTGCAGCATAGCAGTGACAAAGTAAATTCTGTACCTTGGGTTCAACGGAGTTGGAATGAACCCAGAACATCCTAAGTTCTGACAGCGTTGTCCAGTTCCTGCCAATATCCAGCAAATTTGCACAGCCATTGAAGAGCAGTGGACCAACATTCCACAGGCCACAATCAACAGCCTGATCAACTCTATACGAAGGAGATGTGTTGCACTGCGTGAGGCAAATGGTGGTCACACCAGATACTGACTGTATATATGTGTGTGACCCTGGACCACAAAACCAGTCATAAATAGCAAGATATATTTGTAGCAATAGCCATTTGTATTGGTCAAAATGATCTATTTTTATTTTATGCCAAAATCATTAGGATATTAAGTAAATATCATGTTCCATGAAGATATTTTGTAAATTTCCTACCGTAAATATCAAAACTTAACTTTTGATTAGTAATATGATAGATATGACTAGCTATGAATGACATATATATATATATATATATATATAATTTATTTATGTCTTAACTGTTATTTTAGCATTTATGATGTATTTTTCAAATATTTTTACAAATACAATGCACTGCAGCAAGTAATATGAGGTCATAAAACCACATAATAATTGTAGGCTATAAAGACTACCCACCACAAGACTGTGACTTCACATTGCTTCAGGAAACAAATTTGTAAGCAAGAAAAAAACTTGTTAGCAGCACATTTCTTTGACCATAGTATTTCAATAGGTCATGCTTTATATCAGGTTTAAAAATATATAAATACTTTATAGCTTTATGTCAGGTCAATGATATTTTCACCTAACCAGACCCTACCTAAACATAACTCAGAAACATAACAAGGAAACACATCTACTCACACACAAATGCAAACTCAACCTCTGCCCACATTAGCAGCACCGCTGGCGGTAAACTTTCCCCTCATAAACAGCACTGGCTTTCTCACAGCAGCCTTACGTGGCGCGAAATACAGAGGAAAGCGCGCACACTTCTGCTTATGCTCACATTTGACACACTTCTGTAGAATTGCTCTCTCTTTCTCTGAACTGCAGCGTTCAAAGGCTCGTGTCAGCCAGAGAGAGATACAGCATCTGACAAATCGCTTGAACAGCCTTGCCCTGCGTTACCAACATGCCACCCGCACCAGGGAAAATATGTCAGTGCCAATAAACACATCTAGAGCACGCGGATACACCAGGAGAGACTGTGGAACAAAGCTGCCAAGGTTGTTCCCATGCTGCACGCTTTAAAGTATCATCAAACGAGCTCTGCGGGTGATATGGGTTCTTGGGATACTTGATTCTGATTGTTCAATCGTGACATTCAGAAGTCCGATATTTTTAAATATTTACCGTCGTTCATGGCAACACAGTAACATTCCGCTCAGCTGGGTAACCACAGACAGGCGCCATCTTGAGTCTCAGGTAAATGGCCTTTTAAAGGGAGAGTTCATCCATTTGCTCACCCTTATGTCGTTCAAGATCGGATGGTCTTTGGCTTTAATTAGTCACATTTACTGTTGAGCAGTACAATTTTGCAGGCTAAATAGCTGTTCAGTAAGAATCCACGTGATCTGGAAATTTGCAATAAAATTAAATTCTGTGAAATTTTGCAGCAAAAATGTTCATTGTCCATAATCAATAGTAGGCTATAGATAAAGCCATATAAAGCAGGACTCACAAATAAGTCATTTTCAAATCAAGCCAGCTTTCTTTCAGTAACCATGGAACATTAAAGTAGGCCTTTAGTTGAAACAGCTGCGATATCTGTGAGGGGAAATCTTTTGCTCTCAAAAGGAATTCTGTTGCATTTACATTTATGCAAAGCGACTAACAGTGCATTCAGGGTATACATGTTATGTATTTGTGTTTCCTGGGAATTGAACCCACAGCCTTCTGTGCTGTTAATGCAATGCTTTACCACTGAGCCACAGGAACATTGTTGCATAGATTGCTATTGTAATTAACTGATTTTGCCAGTAAAATTACAATTAAAAATAATATAAAAAATCACAGAGCAACAGTAATTGTTGACCATAACTTGAGGGTGAAAGATTTCCCCATGCAGATTTAGCATTGGATTCAAAGTTTCACATGAATTTGCAACATTGAACAACAGAAAGCTGATTGGTTTCAACGTGACTTTAAGGGATAGTTCACCCAAAAATGAAAATTACTCACCCTCATGTTGTTCCAAAACCCGTAACACATTCATTCATCTTCAAAATACAAATTAAAATATCTTTGATGAAATCCAAGAGCTTTCTGACCCTGCATTTACAGCAACATAACGGACATGTTCAAGGCCCAGAAAGACAGTAAAAAGACATTGATTAAATAGTCCATGTGGCAACAGCGGTTCAACCACAATTTTATGAGGCTACGAGAATACTTTGTGTGCAAAGAAAACTAAAATAATGACTTTATTCAACAATTTCTTCTCTTCCGTGTCAGTCTCCGACATGAGCTCGAGAGAACCATGGCACATGAGTGTACAAGTGGTGCCTTGTGTTCACGACACTGTTGACATCAGACAATGTAGATTTTTTCGCTAATATAACCACTTTTATGCAGACACACAAAATATTTGGTATATGGTGATATGTTGGTAACCAAACAATTTTAGTGACCATTAATTTACACAGTAATGTACTACTATTTTTTGTTTTAAAATAACATCCAGGTAGAATTATAAAATGATTTCAACACAACAGTAACTCAATACATGTTTATGTTTTGCATTACAAAAGTTGCTATCACAGTTTAAGGAAATTGCTGTGCAGTTGCTAGTATGTTGCTATTTGGTTACTAAAAGTCAGATGTCCATCTGAGCAAAACTAGTAATGATGAGGTTTAATTTGTAAACACTACTACTTCGCTCCAATCTTCAATAGACCAGCTATGATCACAAAAACTGAAAATGAAAGAGCGCCCCCCTATGGATTACCCAAGATATGAACACTTTAAATCAAAGCTTGCACAAATTTCATCTTGCAGTACCAAATATTCCTTAATTAGGTCACTATAAGATCTTTTTGTACGCTTTTTAACCCTCTGGTTGTGTTCGGACTCCTGTCACACTTGTGGTGTTCCCGGTCAAAAATGACCGGACTCCAAACAACTGCTTATAAATCTGTCATTGTGCTATATTATCACCAAATATTGGATTTAATCTTTTTGTCAACTTGTTTTCTTTCATTTAGGACTGGTTTTGTGTTTCTATTTGCATCTGATTAATCGTTAGCCTCATTTATCCGAAAGTAGGCACCTCATTTTTTGAGTGAAAAAAGCATTTTTTATGAAAAATTTTCACAATATGAGATAAAAAATTATGAAACTTGGCACTGTTTCTCACACTACTGTACTTTAATGTTTAATCAGGAGGTTTGCTTTTAAATGCTTTTATTTTGTACAAAATTGCAAAAAGTCACACTTGTGGTGTTCCCGGTCAAAAATGACCGGGCTCTGATCAATTGCTTATAAATCTGTCATTATGCTATATTATCACCAAATATTGGATTCAATCTTTTTGTCAACTTGTTTTCTTTCATTTAGGACTGGTTTTGTGTTTCTATTTGCATCCGATTAATCTTTAGCCTCATTTATCCGAAAGTAGGCACCTCATTTTTTGAGTGAAAAAAGCATTTTTTATGAATAATATTCACAATATGAGTTAAAAAATTATGAAAATTTGCACTGTTTATCACACTAGTGTGCTTTAATGTTTAATCAGGAAGTTTGATTTTAAATGCTTTAATTTTGTAAAAAAAAATGCACAAAGTCACACTTGTCAAAAATGGCCGGCCATTGAAAGTGAATGGGGAAGAATGAAAGTAAGAGAAACAACTAGTGTTCAGGAGCATGTTGTGCTTACAAACATAAAGGCCTTTGCGTGTGTGAATGCATGTATACTCACGCTATCACACACACACACGCTCAAACTGCCTTGTCTTTAGCCTGCATTGACTTCAAAATAATATTTTCTTTCGTCACATATTCTAGACAAAACATTATGGCAATAGGTTTTGAGGCTTTCATGTTCTCACCGAGTAGACGAAAGTTTACAAATAAATGCTTTAGCACAGAGAGAGAGCATATAAATGCCTCACATCACCTTGCTTGTCATTCAGTCTGTTTCAGCGCAATGGCGAAGAAGCTGTCTTTACAAAAAGTTCTTGATCATATTACTGATCAAGAGAATAGCGAGGAAGAGACAACTGAAGATGCATCTTACAGAGAAGATGCATTGCAAGATATATTGGAAGAGGAAAACATCACTGAACAAGCTGAAAACCTTGCAACAACTGAAGAGGAGCAATCTTCTGATTTTGAGGGCCAAGCTGAAGTTGATGTAACATTCTGGTCGAAGGATGGACTTTTTGCAATTTTGTACAAAATAAAAGCATTTAAAAGGAAACCTCCTGATTAAACATTAAAGTACACTAGTGTGAGAAACAGTGCACATTTTCATAATTTTTTAACTCATATTGTGAATATTATTAATAAAAAATGCTTTTTTCACTCAAAAAACGAGGTACCTACTTTCAGATAAATGAGGCTTACGATTAATCAGATGCAAATAGAAACACAAAACCAGTCCTAAATGAAAGAAAACAAGTTGACAAAAAGATTAAATCCAATAATTGGTGATAATATAGCATAATGACAGATTTATAAGAAATTGATCGGAGTCCGGTCATTTTTGACCGGGAACACCACAAGTGTGACTTTTTGCAATTTTGTACAAAATAAAAGCATTTAAAAGGAAACCTCCTGATTAAACATTAAAGTACACTAGTGTGAGAAACAGTGCAAATTTTCATAATTTTTTATCTCATATTGTGAAAATTATTCATAAAAAAAGAATTTTTCACTCAAAAAATTAGGTGCCTACTTTCGGATAAATGAGGCTAACGATTAATCAGATGCAAATAGAAACACAAAACCAGTCCTAAATGAAAGAAAACAAGTTGACAAAAAGAATGAATCCAATATTTAGTGATAATATAGCATAATGACAGATTTATAAGCAGTTGTTTGGAGTCCGGTCATTTTTGACCGGGAACACCACAAGTGTTACTAGTTGAAATAAAACCCACAAAAAATTACGAAAATTTACAAAAAATTAATGAGAAGTACTTATACCCTATGTGAACAAAGTCAGTAAGTTTGAGTCCAATGCGATAACGTTAACTAGTATTTTCGGGAAAAAGAAAATCTTTTTCGGGTCAATTTGACCCGAACACAACCAGAGGGTTAAACAAGAAAATGACCATGACCATGATTGTGGCAGCAATCGTAATAACATACTGCTAAAGATGAGAAGCACTGCTGCTGAAGTAAATTGTGTTTTTGTATCGAGCAGGCGATGGCTGGTGTGCTGACACATATACTGCACTCAGCAAGTCCACACACAGACGTACAGGAATGTACATCTATGGACTCCAGGCAGAACCGCTGACTTAATGTAATCCGACACCCTTCTAAGACAGCTTACCGAATAAAATACAAATACACATCTGGACAAATAAAGACAGCATGCGTCAGACGTGTGTAAAAACATAACACTTTATACAAGTAGGCTGAAAAAAAACTTCAATGAATACACAACTACTTTACAAATACAAATGCCGTTGTCTCCATCCAGAGTTATTTACATGTGTTCCTGACCCAACATCAATACAAAAAGACGTATTTATGACCGAAAGCCCCGACATTATATGATTTAGATACACAGAGGGAAAGTCTTGATTTAAAGTTCGTCACTGATAGCAGGCCAACATAAACACACTAAGAGCCAAGCTGAGGTCTGACTCAACTGACTAATGGTGACATCGTTCATAACTATGCATAAGAAAAACAGAAATATTTCACAGATGTGTTTTCAGCGATGACATTTCTTCCAAATAGAAGTTGGGAGGGCGATACTTCCCACAGCTGCCGCTACCACGAAATGGCTACAGCGCAGGATAGTTTTTCTATTAATTTACTGTTAAATCTCATTCTGAATTGTTGTACCACTTAACAAACATTTCACACACAAGTACACGTCACGTGACAGTTTTCAGATGGCATCCATCCATGCAGCTCAACTTGTGTATATGGTGACAAGAATTCGTTTTAGGGGAGTTTCATGATACAAGCTAATATATTCAATTCTTCTACAGAGAGGGAGCTTTTGAATGGGTCACATATATCGAACTAAAGGTAGTTTGCCATTTCTACATCCCAAAAGGATGAGTTTGGTTCGCCGAGCCTTGCTAATCTTGATTATCGTCATTAAATGCTTAAATAAAGGGATATTTACTGACACAAACAGCAAAGGGACAACAACACCACACCTATTAAAAAAACATTGGGGGGGGGGGCACATATAATTCGACTTATTGAACATTATGAATAATGTTGAGATTTGAAGTGATGAAGCTGATATGGTGATCCAAACGCATTTGATCCATGACCTTAAGGATGTGATGACATGTTAAACACTGTATAAACAGTGCACGTAGCATGGTAGAAAAAGTACAGCAAGCATTTAGTGGCTCAGTAGAGTTCAATATGAAAACGAGCTGTCGTACTGTTTTAAAGTCATGCTCGACTCCCGAGGAAGGAGCTTCAGTAAATAAGCTGAAAACAAGAAACTGATTGGCCATACAGTGAGGGCCGTTGGCAGAGTGATGTTTGATTAACATGAGACGTGGTTAGCTTGAGTGTTGCTTCAAATAGTAATAAACTCAATCCAGACTGTCAATGATGAGTTCCTGTATTACAAAGGGTCAGTTTTTCCAAAACAAATGAAGGGAAAAATAAACCAGCCCTATGTTGTGCCCAAGTACCTTCTCCTCCAATCACTCTTTAGCTGCCACCGCTGGGTTTGGCGGGGGTTTTGGAGCGCATGGCGGCCCCAGTGCGGGTGTTTCCTTTGCCCTGCTGGGGTTGTGGGGTGGCAGCGGCCTGCTGCGCTGGAGACTCTGAGGCGGTGGCGGCCGCGGCGCTCTGCTGCTGGGCTGGGCTGTGTGGCGGCGGCGGGGTCTGGATTTGAGGGGAGGCTGCTGCTGTTGTAACAACCTGCTGCTGAAGGAGCTTCTGTTGCACCACCTGTGCAGGGGTGGTGGTGCCTGCAGGGATGACCTGCACCTGGGCCTGTGCCGAACCTGCTGCGGGTGCCGCCTGCGTCAGGGTCAGTGTCTGAGGCTGAGCTTGGATCTGCACACACAAAATCAATTCAGCTGTCAGAAGCAGGAGTTGCAATATCTTGTAATAATCAAAGAACAAGGATTGCATGAAAATAATATTAATAAAACAAATGTAAATAAAAATGTAACAAAAGTATTAGATGATTCTGATATAACATTTTAAATATAGTATTAAATATGCGTTTGCATGTATATATATATATATATATATACACACATACGTAAAGCGGTGTATTATATGCTGATTTGCTGTTGCAAGATAGATTTATGATTATTATCAGTGTTTAAAACAGTTGTGCTGCTTGATCATTTTGTGGAAACATCATTTAATGAATTAAAATGTAAAGAGAACAGCATTTATTTGAAATTGAAATCTTCTGTAACATTATAAATGCCTTTACTGTCTCTTTTGTTTAGTTGAATGCATCCTTGCCAAATAAGAGTATAAAAGTCTTTTTAAAAATCTTACTGACCCCAAACATTTGAACTGTAGTGTATGTTAATTATATACAAAAAATAAATAAATCAGCTAAAAAAGGTGAACGGAACTTTAGAGGTGGAACGAAATCAGGAACAAATACAAAGAAAGGAAACAAGATCATTTTTGACTTCATGTTCACTAAAAAGGCAACAAATGATTTTAAACAATCAAACACAAAGTACAGCACTAAAACAATTACCTGTTGAGGTGAGGATACTATCTGCTGCTGAACTATTTGAGGAATCTTAGTGACCTACAAGCAGAAGGGAAAATCACTACAAAGCCGAGCTGGGCACTGATACCACACGCACGCACGCACGCACGCACGCACGGCCAACTTCTTACCTGTATCTGCTGTGCAGGTTTCTGTGGCTGTCCGATGGAGGTGGCGAAGAACTGGGTCTTAATGGCAGGCTGAAGTGGAGTGGTGGCGGTGTATACTTTCTGCTGCTGTTGGCCTGTGGTTTGAGCGGCCTGCTGCGTGCCCAGCTGAACAGAGATAAAGAGAGAGGTGTTGAAGGCACATTTATTCAAATAATGATTCATTAAGAAAAATGAATCACACTGGCTGACTGCTACCTTTTGCTGCACCGCAGCCTGTGTTTGCTGTGGCTGTGCTGCCTTCTGGACCGCAGCGGCTTGTGCGGCTGCCTGCTGCTTTTGTCTGTTCAACATCTGCTGAACCTGCTGCACCTGAAACGGGTGGGTCACCACTTGACCACCTGCACAAACACACAGGCTTCAGTCTACAAGAGCCCCTAAAAGGTTGTTACTGACACCGAGACGATGTAGGTGAGTAAATATGATTGTGAACTCGATATTGCGTAGCTTGTCAGTGAACTACGGCTCTGTGTAGTAAATGCCGCTCCATCTGAAAGTAAGAGATGGAGATTTACTAGTAATCACAAAACCGGCTTTACTGACGAGATGCGCATGATCATCGCATTCGATTATTTACACAGCCCTACGAGTAAAGAAAGCAAGCATCTCCACTGTTGAGTCATGGTCAGAAACGCTGCAATAAACAGTCTTTCACCATTTACTAGTTTTGTAAGGCTCTGTCTGATAATTGATTAGGTTTAGGGTGCTTCACAATAAGTTAATCAAATGTTTAATCCCTTAGAGATTCATAGACCACATGTCCACTGTATTTGACAAATTAAACGGGCATAAATGGCAAGTTTGAAACCAGTTAAGTGTTTATATATTAATTTAATCAAATCACAACATGTGCAATTTGACAATCACAGAAAGCCATATTGCTTTATTGATTTTGTTTTGATAAATTATTTTTATTTTAATAAATATTGTGCAGCCTTACTTGTGAACTCTGTGTTCACCTTTGACATTCACCAAATTTATGGAATAATTGGTACAAAATAAGCACTTACAAAGCCATGATTAGTCTAGTCATCAGTATATGTGACCCTGGACCACAAAACCAGTCTTAAGTCGCTGGGGTATATTTGTAGCAATAGCCAAAAATACATTTTATGGTTAAAAATTATCGATTTTTATTTTATGCCAAAAATCATTAGGATATTAATTAAAGATCATGTTCCAAGTAGATATTTTGTAAATTTCTTACCGTAAATATATCAAAACGTCATTTTTGTTTAGTAATATGCATCGCTAAGAACTTCATTTGGACAACTTTAAAGGTGATTTTCTCAGTATTTAGATTTTTTTACACCCTCAGATTCTAGATTTTCAAATAGTTGTATCTCGGCCAAATATTGTCCGATCCTAACAAACAATACATCAATGGAAAGCTTATTTATTCAGCTTTCAGATATAAATGTATAAATCTCAATTCCGAAAAAAGACTGGTTTTGTGGTCCAGGGTCACATATACTATTATATTATTTATTACTATTTTGAATTAGCTTTTAAGCTATGCTTTTATTAATATCTATTTAGATTTCTATTTTAGTTTGTTTAATTCGAGAGGAGATGTGTAACGGCACTGCGAGAGTCTAGTCGAACTGATTAGTCAGTGTAAACACTTTTTTCAGTCAGTCTCCTCGTTTCAGTCTGTACCTGCTTTCTGTGCTTGCCCAATGGCAACGCTAATGCCGGCCACAGTGACAGGAAGAGTCGTGACTCCGGCGGACGTAACCACAGCAGGAACTGAGACGACAGGAGGTGGTTTGGTCAGAGTCACCTGAGCGTTTTGACCCGGCTGAGTTTGAATGGGTCCTGGGGCACGCGTCTGAATGAAAAGGCATATAAAGAGTTAATGTGCATTCAAGTGTATGTGAAAGGGTTAGTCTAGGTGTGTATGTACTTATGTGCTTACCAGTCTGGCCACCTGTAAGTTGGTGACGGTAGTTCCAGTAAGCACAGCACCTGCTCTGGGCGTAGTGACTGCCGCTATCTGAGGGTTGGATGTAGCCGTCGGTGTGGTGTGAACCTGCTGCGGTTGCTGAGTAGATCCAGCTTGCGCCGCCGCAACCTGCTGCTGGGCCATCTGCAGTTTCTGCTTCTTCAACAACAGAGAGATAAGCAGATATTTACAAATGACTACTAATCACTATACTTATCAAACTCCCTTAGAGCTATGCTGACTTTCTGCATTAAAGCGGTCGCGTTTATTAAGATTCAGGTGGTTTAATTGGATGTTTTCTGTAGGTGTGATTGGCTTGTAGGTCACTGCTCATTAAACCTACGATCAAGCAATTCTGACAAACATACTCTTGTCTAATGATTTACGTCAAACCCTTATGCATGAAATAGCTTTTATCTCGCTAAAGAACAATAGACTAATGGCTTTATTGAGAAAGCTCTTTCTTTGTTTCTGTTGTTATTATACTGAAGTTATTATAAGTTGTTATTATACTGGAGAAAATACAAAACTAATCAATACAAATAAAGTGATGAAAAATAAACATAAAATAGCATTTATACTTTTTTATACACAATTTTAACTTTGGACTCTTCAAAAAATTAAAGCATTTTTCACAAATACAGAAATAGCTAAAAACATGACTAAAAGGGAAGTAAACACGGTATGCAACCGTGAAATCAGTAATCTTGTAAATCTAAATCCACTGAGAATATTTTCTTAAATATAGACCAGGTAATGCTAAAATGCCAAATTTTGTTCAACATATTGGTCAACTGCAACTGTTAACTGTAGTTATGATTAATTACAATTGGAAACATAAGGGCTAACTCTGGACGTGTCAAAAACAACATGGAGGACGGGTTGAGAAACACATTGAGCAATACTGTAACTGCATTTAGACATCCTTCACCATATTAATACCTCAGTATAGGACAGCAAAACAAATATGGCATCCTCCATACTAAGAGTGCGTGTACCTGCTGTGGCTTTCCTACTGCTTTGATCTGTGGAGATGCAGCTTGTGGTTGTTGTTGTTGCTGCAACTGTGTTCTGAGTTGTAATTGTTGGAACTGAGCTGGCGTGAGTGTTTTACCCTGAGACAACTGCATACCGGGAGCTAGAGAAGTAAAGATAAATGGCTTAAGAAAACAACGATGGTAGATAATCTCGCTAGAAATGACTACACAAAAAACAATGCGGGAGTGTGACTCTCTGAATCGATTTTGCCACCAGAGAACCCAAAACACGCATGGCTTCTCTAAGGATGGCATTTGGTCTACCTGGAGCCACCAGCGTGCGTGTTTGGGACTGACCCGGAGTCAGATTAGTGGACACCACAGCTGATGCGGTCACTGGGGTAACGGCTCTAACGCTCTGACCCGTCGCAATGGCAACGACCTCCGCTTGGGCCGCCGTTGCAGGCACTGCTCTCTGCTGAGTGTGAACCACCTGAGCCGTGGCAGTTCCTGCCGTCTGTTTGAGTAAAACATATTTAACACATAAACAGGACAGAATGGTACAAGTCAGCTGAAAAGCAATTTCACAACAAAATAACAGGCCAAGCTGAATATACTTTATATTCTAGACTTTCTATTCTGGACTTCATGTCACACTGTGACAAATCAAATCAGCTGCTAATCTATATATCTGTGTAAGATCAGAACTCACAGGCAGGGCTCCAGGTATGACAGGAGACGCCAGACGTTTGTTCGCCTGGAACTGACCCGGAGGAACTCCAGCCACAGTGTTTAAAATCACATTTCCACTTACTGTAGCTGTTGCTGAAGTTTAAACAGAAATATACACAGATCAGCACTTATATAAACAGCACTCACAACTGGATTAACAACTACAGGTAAAGCTGTGTAATGTGACAATACCTGGTTGGATGCTTGTGGCCACTGCAGTCTTGATAGCTCCGGTCTTGAGAATCAACAAAACCCAAATAAGATCAACATATTATAGCTGTAGATACACAACTGTTTAAAAATGTGGGGTCAGTAAGATTTTTTTTCTACTGAAATTAATACTTTAATGTGTATTAAATATTAGTCCTGTAAACTGATCAAAAGATGACAATTATGACATTTCTAATTTTACAAAAGATTTGTCTCAAATAGACTTGATTGTTCTTTCTTTCGATTCAAAGAATCCTGA
Source organism: Schizopygopsis malacanthus (assembly GCA_027474115.1). Lineage (NCBI taxonomy): Eukaryota > Metazoa > Chordata > Actinopteri > Cypriniformes > Cyprinidae > Schizopygopsis > Schizopygopsis malacanthus. The sequence goes on from CM049881.1 coordinate 12,638,346, forward strand.
AATTATCATATCAAGGTTTTAATTTAATTAAAAAAAAAAAATACCACCACAATACAACATCGATCACGATAAGAAATATTTCTTGAGCACCAAATCATCTTATTAGTTTGATTTCATGAGACACTGAAGACTGGAGTAATGGCTGCTGAAAATTCTACTTTGCATCACAGGAACAAATCACATATTATATAAATATATACAAAATTTAATTGTAATATTACCATTTAAACTATATTATTTCACAATACAAGGCTCCAGACAAAACAAGAAATCGAGTAAGGAGCCATTGGCTCCTATAAGAAAAAAACATAGGCGCCAAATTATTTTTTTAGGTGCCGCAGAATGCGTTATATATATATATATGTATATATATATACACACACAAATATATATATTTTTTACATATTCGTGTATATGTCTCATCTTTTCTTGACTTTATCAGCATTTTAATCGATCTTGTAGATGACCTTGGAATAAGGTTCACTGAAAGTGGGAACTTTCACAAAGAATTGTTTATTACACAGAATCTGTACCAATATCATGTGCCATAACTATGTCAACATCACTTGGCCAATGTGTAGTTTGGGCTCCTCCTCAATGCATCCTATAAATGTTGTCATATGTCTTTCACACATTATTTCAGTTTTTCTTCATTAGTAACATGCAATCTTGCATTTCTTACGTAGACAACAGGTTAAGTAAAAATATGAAAATGCAATAGCGCAATGCTTCTCTTTAGTTATTTTTCTAGCTGATTGACGGCGAATGGTTATTCTTCTGAGGTAAATGTATTATTACGAGGTAAATGTATTATTACGTGGCAATGTTCACAAGCATTACACGTTTTCTGCAGTTTGACAGAATGTGAGATATTTCAGTAAGCTGTACTGTAAGTAAGTACTGTAAGTAAAACCGTATTTATTGTTTGAATTTTGTTACGAATTTGGCATAATTTTTAAAGCTGATACTTTGTTTATTAAAAGGTAACAAAGCACAAAGCTTATTGCGATTACTGGACGGCAAGTGCACAGGCTAATAAGAAGTTCACGCATTAACAGAACACGAGATATAGACTAGATCTTGATAAGAAGCCAATTTAGTGATGATTATAAATGAGAATTGTTAACGATATTGCCACACAGCTGACTGACATATTTACCTCTTGTAGTTTCTTCAAGTTGTGCACGAAATAGACACTGTTCTTCTGCACTTTTACTTGCACGTCTCCGTCATTTCGATCTCTATTATGCTGAACAACTGTGCTGCGTTTAGCAGGTGTGCCATCAATGCTGTTGTTTGAAACTCTTTTTTCCACTAAAACTTTTGATGCGCATCGTCTCAGTTTATTACGTCAACATAAAAGATGTGATTGCAAAAAACCCTGAATAAAAGGCATTACATGCACATTTTTAAGTCATAAAAAATAAATATATATAGTCGTCATTAGCGACCTCAGCAAAAACTTAACTTGCAAATTCATATTTTTGGTCGTTTTAGTAGCAGTCTGGAGCCCTGCAATATCAGCGTTTTAATTTTTTATCAAATAAACAGGTTTAGTAAGTGCAAGAGCTCTTTCAAAAATCTTCCTGACCGCAAACGTTGGAACAGTTGTGCATACATGAATAATATAAGTGTAATATAGAAATGAGTTAGACCTTTATCTTGGGTAATCTAGAGCTAAATACAGGTGTACGTAAGGTCCAGTGTGATATTAAACATGCAGTGCTAAAGGAGTCTAACCAGTACAGCGGTGTTGGGGACTGCTGCTGCCCCGGGTTGGTTGGGCTGGGGCATTCCCGCCGTCTGTGCGGCCGTTGCAGTGGCCTGTGGCTGGGCAGCAGCTCCCTGAGGCTGGGCGGCTCCTGTAGTCTGCTGCTGTTGTTGCTGGGCTAACTGCTGAACCCTCTGCTGTTCGGCTAGTGCCTGTGGCAGCAGAGGATTAAGACAGAAAAGGGTTTAAAATTAAAATGCAAAAAAAAGACTTCTACTTTTTTTTATTTCTGCTAATTGTATTTATATCTCACCTTCTTCTCTTTAGCAATTCTCTCAGCTCTCTGAGAAGCGACCTGGATAGGAGGCAGAGGCTTGTCGTAGCTTATCCCACTAAAAAAAAAAAAAGAATGAATGAGATGCTGTTTAACCACAAATGAACATCAAATGTGATTAAAAGTATACAATATATTAACGACTGTATCAGTCTATATCATGACTATATCAACTGTATTCATTTTTATTATGAATTTCCAAACTGGCTAATATTGGAAGCAGATCATTTCAGGGCTTTTTTCTAAAAGCAAAGTAACATGTCAAGAGTCAATACCTCTCAGCCAGCACAGAGGCATGCTTAGGATTCTTCTGGAATGGATTCATGCCCAGCCTAGAAACAAAAACACCAACAAATGATTGTTTTGCTTTGATGAACGCATTGTGCCAGAATGTAAATGCAATGTTTGTGTGTTGGACACTGCCTGCACATACAGTGGTTTTATTGGTGGGCTCCTCTTGCTAGCAATGATTTTCATCAGCTCAAAGTGGCTGTTGTACAGCTGGATCTGGGTGGCATTGTCATCCTGTGTGTAGATCTGACATGTGCGCAGAGGACGACTATTCTTGGACTACACAAAAAAGGAAGTGTTACCAAGGAAACAGCTAACAATATGTACTGAATTATTATTATTGTTTAAATACCTTATAAATGCTCTTGGTCTTGTTCTTCTTAGGGTTAGCGTCATATATTAGCTGTAAGACAATTACGTCACAAAGAAAATATTAAAGAAAATATATAAAAGAACCACCACATGATACTGGTACAAATCACTCACTTTGCCCTCCTCTCTGGGAATGATGACATTCTCATAGCGGTTACGGCATTGTTTCGGCGAGCGGTAAATTCGGCTACAGGAGTTGACCACGTCGCTCACCAGGTCCCAGTTAGGAGTGTGTGCTGGAGACACGATGGTCAGGTTCAAAGGAAGCTCCAGTAACTGCTTCACAGCCTGTGAATACAGATAAAAAGGCAGAATTACAATCGTAGCTTATCCATGTAACACACAACTGTGCGGTTAATCATAGGCAGTGATAATGCAATAGCGTGATGGATCAAGTACCTGTAGCAGGGCCCAATCCTCACTGATGAGCCACTCAGGGTTGTCCTGCCCAGCCTCCATGGCTGGTTTAAGCAGTGAGGGCAGCGGTTTGGCAAATGGAGCCTGTTGCTTCAAAGAGAAGTTCTTCTTCTGATCTTTACCCTCCCGCCTTACTTTGAGAAGACTGGCCTTATCAAAGAGCGAGCGTGGAGGAATCACTGATTCTCCATGGCCCTTCTTTTTCTTACGTCCCAGAGCTGGCAAGAGGGAGGAGAGAGAGAGAATTTAGCATGCGTCTAAGCACACAGTAAGTTCAGACGGAAAGCGTTTCTTGAGCAGTCTTACCTGATGGGTCCATGTGTCTCTTGCGCTCTTTGCGGACGTAGACTGGGGGTAGTTTGGATTCGGGCATAGGCGCAGTGTCATACATCAGGCAGATTACAGAGTCAATGTAGATATCGTTATCATCCTGTGGAGGAGTTGGGGGAGTCCACAGCTACAGAATAGAGCAACAGTAAAGGTCATTGCAAACTGAGTCCGAAATTTTAGTCCGAAATGTTCACACCTTGAAAAATAAATACAACCTCACGTTATGTCAATGACGTTTACACACTGTCTACGAAATTTTAGTCCTTAAAAAAAAAATTAGGATCGGGTTCGATTTGTTGCATTTTTCGCATCCGTAGCAAGCATTTTGAGAAGCGTTTTGATAGTTCAGAGCCACCGTACAAGTGAACGCCAAAATCAAGAATGGCGATTGTTAAGTTCATCCACTTCATCTCACAGCACAAAGCACTGTATATAGATCTTGCACACTGAGTTCACAGAAATTGGTGGTCTTTTTTTTAATTTTTTTATATGTGGCTCGAATATCGCTAGCATCAAACTGAGCCACTGACATCCTGAAGTAAACTTTGAATCTCCCTTGATAATCCTGCTGTTCCTTAATAAGGAGGCGGAACTCTCCATCCTCTCTATATTTTAGGATTGGATTGTATACTTACTTTTTTTATTTAAGAAGCGAGAGGACAACAAAATCATCCTCAAAGCTTGAAGACTCCATTTAGTAGGCTACTGTTTTGTGATTTTTTTTCGAAACGGATTAATTAATACGCATCGGACTCAGTGTGCAAGGTTTCTGTGCTTGACGAATTTTTAGAATTACGAATACGAAAAAACGCATCCCAAAATTTCGGACTGTGCAGAGACCTTAAGAGTTATGAACCAATTTTCATACATTTTAAAATAAATGTAGGGGTGACTCTCACAGAACTCATCAAGAATGTTACCCCAAAACCAAAAACACATTAAATAAAAGTGCATTTAGCTTTATTTAGCTACCCTTTAGACTGTTGCCATTGGAACATTATTTTTGTTAATAAGCACATTTTCATCTTAATTTATCTTATTACAAGATAACTTAATAAATACAATTACATTTTAAACAAATTTGAATAAAATATGATTTTGGGAGATTCCCCCAAAATTCTTGCTTTAATTTTCTTCAGGGATGTGCAGTCTTAAACTTACCGGCATTATTTCTGTTTGTCCATCCTCATTCTCGAACACATACTCCTGTAAAGTGGAAGGGGACAGTGTATCAAATCAACACAACATGACATCACTTCCTCCTGAAAAGAACATTAGAATATATTTGTACCATGTTGTATGCGTCCTCTCTTGTGTAGGTGAACAGATCCTCCTCATCTTCTAGGATCATTTGCTCGGTTTTCTCTACCTTTAGTTTCTGTTGCTGCTGCAGCTCCCAGCCTCTCTTAGCAGCTTCTATGCGCTCCTGCAATTCACACAAACATTGACAATTAGACAGTCTGTATTATTTACATGTATTGTAATATGTAAAAAATGTTTCATACCTTTATAACCTGTTCATCTTCACTGATGTGCAAGTACTCCAGATAGTGCAGTGCGTATCTCTCAATAGGAGTCAGCTAGACAAAAATACACAAACTGTAGTCAGAACCACTTTTCTTCAGAATATTTTTTTATTGAGCAAGAAATTGTTCAAAAATGACACTAAAGACATCTATAATGTTACAAAATATTTGTATTTCATATAACTGTGGTTCTTTAGAAATGTCAAATTCATCAAAGAATCCTGAAAAAAAATTCCACAAAAGTATTAAGCAGCACAAATGTTTTCAACATTGATAAGAAATTATTTATGAGCTGTACTGTTTTCTTTTAAAAACCTTAGTGTATAAAGTTAAATCTAAATAAATTGCATGACACAAAACCAAAAGTTTATGGTTGCATGGTATAAAAAGCACATACAAGAACGATGACATTTTCAAGTAACATTTTTAATAAATTTCAATAACCTCACCTGCTCCATGACTGCCGCCAACTCCTCTAACTGTGACGCCTCCTCTCTCGCCCATCCCTCCACATCCATCTCTTCTTGTCCCCCCACCTTATCACTTTTCGTGTCTACCTCTGTCTCCTTGAGCTCATCTACACACTGGGTCTCCTTTCGGATGAAGTTCAGGGCCTGGATGTAGGGTCTGGCCACATGAGGTGGGATAGATTCGGACAGGGATGGCTCCTGGTGGAGAACCACAAACTCCTCCACCTTCTCTCCAGAACCAGCCTCCACCTCAAACAGATCTTGAATGGTGCGCTGTGAACGTCCAGCACATATATATAATGTGAGCATCGGGCTCTGTTCCAAATTCTAGAGCACAGCCTCGCTGTCTATTGAAACACAACCTCATAACTGGCTAAGTTTTGAAAAAACAACAACAAGCAAACCGTGTCAAAAAGCAGCAGTGATTGCTTGTGTGCTTACCTGTGTTAAAAACGCTAGAGTGTAATCCATGCCCTGCGCAGCTACCTCTCGTATAAGGTCTTTAGTGCCATTCTTTAAGAGCTTCTCCTCAATTGAGTTGCCGCTCTCCAACCTGACAGAGCACAGCGTCAGTAAAAAGATAACAAATATAAATCCGACAAGCAAAAGTATTTAATCAATCCATCAGTCTTACCTGTAGATGTGGATGTCTTTGGAGCGGCCGATCTTGTCACACCACTCCTGTGTGCGTAAGTCCATGCTGGGATTTAGGTCCGTGTCGTAAAACACAATGGTATCTGCGTCAAACACATGGCCCATGGCTGAGCAGCAGCGATTGGTCAGGATGGTGCTGAAGATCTGTCTGTTGCGGTTAAACCTCTTGACCTGCTCCTGAAAGTGGTCGGGACAGGAGGAACAAGATGGGTTAAAGGGTTACCCCACCCCAAAATGTAAATAGTCATTATTCACTTACCTGCTCCAAGTTCCAACTCCATAAAAGCTTTGTTCGTCTTTGGAACACAATTTAAGATATTTTAGATAAAAACCGGGAGGCTTGTGACTGTCCCATCGACTGCCAAGTAAATACCACTGTCAAGGTTCAGAAAAGAATGAAAAGCATAGCCGGGGTAGTCCATCTGCCACCAGACAGTCACAAGCCTCCCGGTTTTATCTAAAATATCTTAAATTATGTTCCGAAGACGAACAAAGCTTTTATGGAGTTGGAACGACACGTCGGTAAAGTGAATAATTTTATAAAATGACTAAATTTTCATTTTGGGGGTGGAGTAACCCTTGTATTGCATTTTCAGTACAAGATGATCAAGATGAGATGTTTGTGTGTTGATAGCACTTCACTGATATGTAAGCATCATTTGAGGCCCTGTGTGGAACGGAATCCAACAGGGAGGGAAGAGAGCTCGCTTATCTGCCCTTTTAATTACAGCCCAGAAACCCACACAGCCTCAGTGGGACATGGACTTGGCCAGGGCAACAGAGAATGTGTTACTCCAGGTGTTTTACCTGTCTCTCCTCCAGTGACAGACTCTCATCCAGCCGTACATATGTGAGGTGACGGTGGGCTAAGAAGGCCTCCAGTATATCCAGCATGCTGGTCATCTGGGTGAAGATCAGTACACGCCTGTTCTCAGTGATCAGCTTCTGCAGCAGGACAGAGAGCGCCTCCAGTTTTCCTGCAATCAGATACAGGAATATCAAAAAGTATACCATTTTATTTAGTTTTGTTTTATTTACAGCCGGTTGCAGAATCTGATTACCATGTTAACAACACCATTCTGTTATATTATCTAACTGAGACAGGAAGTGGAATGTGAATGGATAATTCTTGACCAGAGCAAGTTGTAAAAGTTGCTTTATACTGATATTTACGAATTATAAAGCCGACAATTATAACACTTCCGTTCAAAAGTTCGGGGTGAATAATTTTTTGTTTCGTTTTTAAAATAAATCTTATATTCACTAAGGATGCATGTATTTGACTATAGCCCTATTCGCACAGGATTAGCATTACTTGGTGACCTCTAGTCATTTGTGATAATTACGGAGGTTGTCTATAAGAGTGGGAGAAAAAAAAAATTTGATTCTCTGATGCATTGCGATTCTCTCTTCAACGATTCAGATCTTGGTCACTTTTTGTGTTTTCAAGGACTAAAATCAGAGATCTCACATATCAAACAATACTGTTATTATCTTTCCAATTATAATACATAAACTGATAAAACAATGGTACAAGTAAAGAGCAGCTCAAGTAAAGCATGCAATGACTATGACCACTTTAACATTTAAAACGATACTATGGCAAAATACACTTTCCTTTTATTTTATAAATACATGATTAACCTGAAGAATAAAAGCTATATCATACACTTGGGGAACTATGAGCTATATCATGCTTGTAGACGTTAGGGGTGTGACAATAACCTTAGCTCATGAGATGAGATAAAATACAGAGACTTGGTTCCCTAGAATGAGAGAATATTTTAATACTATTTTTAAGAAATGTTAAATTGCAAAACATTTGTCTTTTAATCACAAAACAATGCAGTTGTATTTTGAAATGTTTTAACTAATCTAGGGCCATAACTAACAATTATTTTGGTAATCAAGAATTCTACTGATTATTTTGACAATTTAGTAATCTGATACATTTTTGTAATAAAAATAAACCTAAGTGAAAAACAGGCTTTAATATGACTATATTTATATATATAAACTAACGCTGAGGCAATCATAATCGGTTCAAATAAAGTATCAAAACCAAGCAGTTACATTGTTTTATTGAACAAAACTGTTAAAATACATAATGTAATATGCCTATATATAATATGAATATAACTGAGATTAGGGATGGGTACCGAAACCCGGTATTTAATCGGTCTCGGGGCTAAATTATAAAAGACCGGAGTATCGATAAGCTCTGACGTTAACGGTTCTGTTATCGGTACTGGAGAAATTATGAAAACACACATACATTTATTATTGCTATATATATATATATATATATATATATATATATATATACACATTATCTTGCAAATTCTATCCCGCCAGTCACCAGCTGTTTTTATGTGCAATAATATTCAAACTCTTGTCTATGATGCATTTTTGCTATTCCCAAATCAGAAGCGCGATCGCGCTCACGTGGATGAGTTCAGCACGTGCAACATGAAAGCCCTGTTTATGATGGAAGAGAACTAACCATTAAAACATGCTTACACTTTAGGCCTGTGGCTGTTATATTAAACTGAGTTTATTTAATGTTTTTTTTAGCTTCTAAAGATTATAGCCGTGTTTCTTCTAGCACAACTCTTCCCTTCACAGCGGCGCGCATTCGTTCCTCCTGGACCCAAACTAAACGTCAGAATCAGATCAATCGTCTGTCGATTGTTGTAAAATGCCATCTTTACAGTTACTAAATTGCTGGACATGTTTGATAATAAAACGTTGAATGTACAATCCACACGAGAGACGCTGTTCCTCAGGCTGAAGTGTGTGTGCGTGGCACGCTCCAAAACAGACAAGCAAAGTACACTGAGCTTCGGGCACGTCCAAACGATCAAATACACACAAAGCATGTAAAAACGGACGGCTTGGAGATTATTCACTTAAACACAGTTTATATCTTAAAGTGAACGAGAACAGTTGGGAGAAAATTGTGTGTCAATATTTTGTCTCAGTGACAGATTGGAGCTTCTACAATGTTCATCAAAGAACAAAATACAAAGACAAAATCACTCACAGCTCTTAATCTGAATAAAGTTATAGCTTTAATAAGCATTAATCTATCAATATATACAGTGAAAACTATGCAGTGTTCATTTATATTTGATCACTTTTAGATTTATTTTGTAGCTATTACTTACTTGAACATTAATGTTAGTAGACCATCATAGATAAATGAAAGCACTGTGGTATATTTTCTTACATTTGTTTCATGGTATGACAAATGGTATATTTGTCAGTTTATTTAACTTTGTTTCTTTGTTCATGTTCTTACTCTATCTTATCTTATGTATATAAAACACAAAAAATGACTGCACACTGGTGCATTTACAAATTTATGTTTTATATTTATTTAATGAAATATTTATTTAACATTTCAGAACATAAAGCCATGTTAATTAAGCTGCTAATCTATCATAGAAATATATATTTCATACATTTATGTTTATGTATCTATGTATGTATATATATAAATAACAAAAAGTACCGATAAGAATACCGTTAAAGTACCGGACCGATAAGCAGTATCGATAAGAGTAGTAATACCGTTAAAACCTTAACGATACCCATCCCTAACTGAGATATATAATATTGAAAACCGAGAATGTGATGCATAGTAGTGATAATAAAGGCAATGTACGATTTTTTTATTCAAATATCCAAAAACTACTAGAACAGTGTTATATATTTTGCTGACTTGTGTACTTACATTATCCCGAATGTTTCGAAGAATGTTAAAATCCAGTGAAATAAGCCATTTTAACTAGTGAAACGGACCGTGTCTATAGTGTCCTTGCGTCGCATGCCAATGACATCATACACCCTCGATTTCCGGCTTTGTTTTGTAGAAAACATGGAAACACGATGTTCACGGAAGAGGTAATGGATGTTTTTTTTTTATTATCTGTACCTTCCACAGATATTTTTAAACAGCGAATACAGAGAATGTGACCACAGAACTTACATTGTCAAAGAACATTATGACTCACTTAAGTCTAGCACGAGTTTAAGCAATCAAAAAACACGTAATTTTCTTTCCGAACACGGTAATGGCATACAACGGATTGCGGAGGATATGGGATCACGATGCCGGCTCACACGTATAGGCTCAACATCGTGCTGTCTATCAGCCATCGGTGATGGGCAATGGCATCAGGTGTGTTCAACTTATGATCAGAATGATCACAGTGTGAAATCAAAGTACCGCAAGAGCAATACGAAAGCATAAGGATCCGTCTGCTCTTTTATCGCTCTTGTGGTACTTTGATGTCACACAGTGATCATTCTGCACAGCGCTGCTTCAAGTCTAACACACCTGTCATCTATCGGCCCAACTTATGGCAAACACGCGGGGGGAGAGCTGAGCCCATTCAGAACTACAGGAGCCCAGAGGGGAGCGTCGGCAGATGTTAAAGAGAAAACCGATTTTTATTCAAACAAGTCGCTGTAAACTACACATTCGAGTTAATCCATAAAATAGATTTATCACCAAGCCCTATGTTGTGGTGCTCACCTGAATCCATCTCCAACATGTGTACATCAGGGAATCTGACGACAGAAGGACAGGCTAAGTTACGGATCTCTGCGTTGTGTGGAGCAGACACTTCTTGTAGCTGTCGCCTGAATGATTTTTGTGCTAGGCTGTAAGATGGTGGAGGATTAGACGCATACAGCTGAGGGGGAGGGGCCACAGCAGCAGGAAGTATGCAGGAGAACCTTTAATATAACAGGAAGCAGCATTAGATCACAAAAAGCTCACAAAACTGCTTTGATAGCAAGGAGTTCATTGTCAAATCCAGACCTCTTCAACAAGGTGCCTGCTGCTGCCTCCTGCTCCTTGTTGGAGAGAATTGCTGAGCGGAGTGGGGCCACCGTGGACATACATGTCCGCTGAGCCCTAATACAGCTGTCTCTGCCGACCCAGGACCAGCGGGAGTGCTGGGGTGCAGGGAAGGCTGGTGGAGGGCGTCCCTCATAAACGGAGCAGGTCTTAATCAGGTCAGAACCATACATCACAGAGCGTGAGGACCGCCACTCGTTGGCATGAAATAAACTAGCCAGACGCTCTTTCAGCTGCCTGTTTCTTTCCTCGATTGACTCCTAAATAGACAGAAAGACAAGGCTCAGATTTAACAACTATTTGATTGACTTCAATTCCTTCAACATGTCTTTCAATATCACCTACCTGTTTTGTGGCGTTTGTAGAGTGTTTAGCATTTGTTTCCATGTCTGTGGTAGCTTGAGTGACTGTGGTGCTTGCCATGGTGGTTGCTTTAATGGAAACAGGCAAAAACACAGAAACTTAAGTTTAAGTAAACTAAGGCAGCATTAGAACATCACATACTTAGGATAATGGTTCTCAAACTGTGGGCTGGGAAGGTCTTACGGGTTTGGAATGTTAATTTCTGGGTGAACTGTCCCTTTAAAGTTGAGAACCACTGACGGTTCACGGATTAGAATTAAAACATATGCAAGTGAGTTACTCATAATGTAGAGGATTGAGCTTCAGGACAGAGCAGTGCTTTACCTTGCTGGGGTGTGGAGGTGGCAGGGGGCGGCGTGCCTGAGGAGTTCTGTACAGGCACAGCCAAGGGTACGGTAGGCATCACCATGGGCAGTCCTTGTGGTCTGAGAAGAGGCTGTCCCGGGGCAGACACAATCTGCAAGATGTTGCCTAAAGCAGATACATAAACGTATAAGAGTCACATTAAGCCATATAATGAGGATTTACTGAACACACATAAAAACAGCTGACACAAGTGACTGGATATGGAAGTGAAATGAGACCGAGAGAGGATGAATATGGGCTGGACATTACCGAGTGTACCTTGGAGCTGCAGGGGCTGGCCGGTGGTGAGCTGACGCAGCTGACTCGGAGACAAAGTGAATTTGTTGCCCTGGAACTGCAGGGTCACAGGAGTCTCTGGCTGGGCGATACGACCCTGCCCAACCAACTGAGTAACCTTCATGACATCTCCACCTTCAGTAGAAAACAACTAATATTAAATTAAAGTGTCTGACAATTTATCACGGACAGAGAAAAAAAAACATTTTAGTTAGTTTCAGGGTGAGCACAGAAAGGGACATGCACAACCACGGTGTGTTAAAACAGGAAGAATTACACTTTTTCCTCAAACAAAAAACCTGAAACAAACAAACTGAAACCAGACTGATTCGTTTAGCAGAGCAAAACAAAGTAGGAGAAAATCTTTGCGTGTATACATTTTTTTCCATGTAACAATGGTTACATGTGACATGGGGAGCAGCGCCCACAAGCTTGAGACTCTTTACACCCACAGAAGAACAACAAAATATACGGCTCTGAAGAAAAGCTGCACTGAAAAGATAGGGAGGCAAAACCATATTAGAAAGCTTCTGGATCATCCTTCAGCTGTACTGCAGGAAAAACAAAGAGATTAGTCATAAAAATGCTGAAGGTAAAAGAGAAAGGGGAATAAAAAAAATTCTGGCGGGCTCATGCTTGTTTGTGCATGGTGAGGAGAGAAACCACCATAGGTCATCTGCTGAAGATTTTCTGCACTTCAAATCAGACTGGAAATTCACCAACTTTAGGGGGGTTGATTTGGCTGAATTTGAGTTGAGTATCACCATTAGTTTCATTGGTGGAACTCTGTATGCATGTTAGCCCACTTCAGCAGAGCCGTACCGTAGTCTCTGATCTTCACTGAGGTCGTTTACTGCTGTGCTTGGGGGCATGATAAGAAAGAAACAGGTGCACAAGAGAGAGGTCACAAAGGAGAAGGCCCATCACCCAAGGTCCGTGGGTGATGATGAGGCCACTTACTAGGCAAGCGTGCCTGGGCCTGGGAGCTGAGAACTAGCCTCTGGGGTACCAAACTGGGCTGGAGGGTGTGGGCGGCAAGGGCATGGGGGCCCACTGCAGGCATAGTGGTGACCCCTGTCACACCCACAGCCAGAGGGGTAGAAGGGGGGTTAGGGGTGGCTCCTGATAATAGTGATCCTGATGAGCTGCTGATTGCGGCGGCTAAAGAGAAAGAGGTTAACAGTCTGAATGGACCAATCAGAGTGAGTGTAATGGGGTTGGAGGATTTTTTTAATCCTCTAAATAAAGAGTTAATTGGGACATATAGTATTACAATGTGTTACAAAATATTGATTTTAGTTGGGTGGTGAGAGGTGCTGGCCCATGCTAAACTCACAGCTATAGTGCCAGGGCATTGCCATGTGATTGCTTGAAGTAACCATGAAATTAAAGCTGACTGTTTTATTATTTATTATTTTCATGGAAAATTGCTGTTTATTGAAGCAATTTAATCCAAGCAATTAAAAAAATCCAATCAATTCCCATTGACAAAATTAAGCCCCAGCCTACACTTTGAACACAATTTCCATTTAACCTCATCTTTAAAGAAATGGTTCACCCAAAAAAGAAAATTCTGGGGTTAGGGATTTCACTGAGTCCTCAGAAAACACACCAAAACAATTATACAAAAAATATTATTATTACTTGAAAAAGTGCAGCGAGCAAACAGATTTATGAAAGAAACATTTATGAAATGCATTATTTGAAATGAAAGTTTTGTATTAGTTACAATAAGTTCGACATCCCAACTGAAACATAGAATAACATTTTTGTAAAAGCACCGCCAATGTTTACCCTTGTTTTACCGCACTGTATCTGCACATTTTGCAAGTCTTTGGATTTTGGCTTGCACTTCTGCAACCAAATTTATTTTCCAAGTTTTAAGCATCAACCATTGTAAACACTCTCTGGCTTAGCCTGTTACACTAGCCACGGCCCAAACTCTCGCTACAGGTTTAGTTGGAAAGAGACTGACGGTTCGGAGCCAACCGCTCGAAATGTGTTTGATGGTGCTTGGGAGGCTCAATGTTTATCCCTTCGGAGAGATAAACCCATTAATAGCATACTTATAGAAGTTAATGTACGATAAACTGGCTTAAGATAATGTATTCTGACATAAGATAACATCTTACAGATGTCACCATAAAGATGGCCAAACAAACAAAAACACAAAAAAACTGACGTTAGCGTATTTTTAGGGAAGAAGCATAACTACAAAAATATAATTCCACTTCACAAACATGTACAGATTGCGAAATTAGGTGCAAGTGTGGGAACATGTTTGTGTAAGATGTTACAGAAGAAGGGGTCTTACCCTGTGCAGAAGTGGTTGTGGTAAGAGGTGATTTGCCTCTGGTCTGTGCGCTTGGCGCAGTAGCAGGGTTGGTAGTGGTGGTGGGGGCAGTAGTCACAGCATTGGCACGAGGGGCTAGAGTGGTGCTGCTAGTCATGGGGACTAGGCGCCCCTCTGGTTTAGTCCCATACTGCACTGGAAGGAACAACCTGAAATTAAAATTATGCCATAGTCAGAATCAATTCATATGGACCAATCCTGTGTCTACATCATAATGAAAAAAATAAAGAAATAAAACAACACATTTATCATTCATAATTACGTGATACAATAATGTTTAGCATAAAAAAAATTGCATTTAATGTTTGCATTTGTATTTAATAGAAAAACACCTGCAACAAGAATTTAACTCCATGCAGTATTCTGAAGGAAGTGACAATTTTTGGTGTAAAAACAGCAGCACCAATATCAGTATTTGCAATGTATTGTGGTATTAATTGGTTTGCCTCATTTAAAAAGATCAGGTCCCGTTAATAAAACTACAGAAATCCATATAATATGATTATGGCGGGAAGTGTTCAGAGCTGATGGGTCTGCATGGATACCTCATAGGTTTGATCTTGCATGGTCTGGGTCTGGCTGGTGGGTCGTGTGCATTGTAGATCTCTTCAATCAGCTGTTTGGACATTCTGAGTTTTGGCAGAGCCTCCTCGGCCTCATAACGGGTTAATCTTCCCTCGTTACTGATCAGGTCAAACAGTGACATATCTACAGTCTGGAAAAGAAAATGGCCTATTGGTCAACATTTTTCTTGTTTATTCCACAATCCATGCGTTTATTTATCTTCCTAACCTTCCACTGGTCCTGCTGCAGGGCTGTGAGCAGTAATGATGGGGTGTTGTACTGCAGTGGCTGACATATGTAAGAGTTGCGTGTGTCTCTGGTCTGGATCAGGTCTGGATGGTTGCAGATCTTCTGGAGCTGCATAAGAACCTCCAGGACTCGGACAAAATGTCCAGTCTTCAGTGCATCCTGTGCGCTAGAAGGTAGTAGAAAAGCAGAGTATCACTCAAAACAGATGAAATGGAAAAGAGCTAGTTAATTTTGTGTTTGGCTGAACGTGTTCTGTGCAGACCTGGGCTGGATGAGGATGTCCTCATACATGCTCTTTTGCCTTTTGGACAGACGGCACTTGAGAATGTGCTCATACTTCTTAGGCATTTGCTTCTCCACGTCTCTCTTGGAACGGCGCAGGATGAAAGGTTGAATCATCTAAAGCAGAGAGAAAGAAAACAAAACTAGGACTGAGGTGCTTAAGCAAGATAGTTAAGCAAAAGTGCATCATTTTGTGGTGAAAGTCATCAGAAACAACTTCCAGCAAGCCTCACCCTGTGCAGTCTGATGACCAGTTTGTGGCAGTAGTCCTGGTTCTGATCAGTCCCGGGTTTGATGGGGAATTTGAGGTATGGGTGAGTGATTCCAGGCAGGAGGAAGTGGATCATGGTCCATAACTCTTTCAGAGTGTTCTGCAGAGGTGTGTTGATTAAGAGGATCCTCTGCTGACTGTTGAGAAGAACGAGAAAAAATTACAATATATAAAAAGTATTTTTGAAACTTGCATACAGTATAGTGTTATTATAAACAAAACAAACTATATATATATATATATATATATATATATATATATATATATATATAAAAAAGAGGGGTCAACATTAATGCGTTAACGCATGTGATTAATCTAAAAATTTTAAAGCGGTATTTTTTTTTTAATGCAAATTAATCGCATTATAAGGTTTGACCCCAACTTCTTGCCGTTATCGCAGCGTGGAAGGTTATCTGTCGTGTGTAATGAGTGTTGCCAGGGTAGCGGCACAACAAGCAGGCTATTTTGAAAACACAGTTGCGGGAAAAATTACATAGCCGCGGATTGCGTTTTTTTGGGCTACTTTTATAAAGTAGCGCGGCCACCCAAAGTGTATATAGACAAATAAAAATAGATCATTGAAAATAGATCATTTTACTAATGTGTATTATACTTTGAATGTATACCTGGCAACTTAAGAACGGAGAGGCAGTTGTAACATCATAAACAACGCGAGTTTCAGCCAGAGCATACATGTTAAGGCTTTTACACAGCACAAATAAATAGATTATATAAGACAATAAACGCACAATTACGGTAGGACATTGTTTGTATGTGATTTTCTTGAGATGAATGTGTACATCTGAAATGCTAATTTGTGCAGCGTTATAAAAGGCTATAAATAGCATATTTTAATAACAGTCAACGACCAAATTCCACATGTGATCGCAAAAGGAAGTTATTACAAACACTTGATGGTGGTTTGAAGTGAGTTCGGAGTAAAAGTGTACTATTAATCTCATAAATAGTCTTATGAAGCATGATGCTAATATTAACACTAATGTACATGCAGAACATTTACATTTATGCATTTAGCAGATGCTTTTATCCAAAGCGACTTACTATTATTCAGGCAATACTTTTTTTTTTTTTTGGTATGTGTGTTCCCTGGGAATTGAACCCATGACCTTTTGCGCTGCTATTGCAATGCTCTACCACAGGAACACAGCCACAGAAAAGGTCCAATTCTTCTTCATAATACTTCACGTAAGATCACAAGAAAATGTTTTGTTGCATTTATTTAGAAATACTTTTAATAATAGTTGGTTAAATGTATACTGGGATTGAAGCAATGTGGCTTGGTAAACATTGTATTGTCAGTAAAAAGACTGACAATGGCTGAATAAAAACAAAAGAATAATAAGGTGTCTTATAATTATGTCTCATACCTGGCAGAGGTGTGAAAGGTTCGGTTTCCTTAAACTAGTTTTTTCATGCATTTCTTTATTTCAACACATTTACAGGTAAATCCTAGTATTTTAAATTTGTGATTAATCATGATTAGTCAATGACTGTGATTAACGCGATTAATGTTTTTAATTGATTGACAGCACTAATATATATATATATATAAAAAGACATAAAACAAAAAATAGACATTAAGATGAAACATTTAAATTAGAATTATTGCCTTTGCACTGACTGAGAGAATGTTTAATTACTAAAACTGAAATAAAAAGGCTAAATAGATATTCTAAATAACTATTTACAAAAACTGTATACTAAAAATATTAACACAAACTAAAATGAACTGAAGCTGTAAATTGAAGCTTAAAATATATAAAAACTTAATGCTTAAAATAACTCTGATAAGAATGCCAAGCACATATCAACCAATAAATGGCCGATTTCAAATTTCTATACTATTTTGTCTAAAATAATAAAACGCTGAAAAACAAAAATCATTCATTTTAAATGCTAGAGGTAAAGATTAACTTAAATGGTGTTATTTTGTACATTCCTAGTAAACAGCTGTTGTAAAAACAAAATCTACTGTAAATATTCTATTGAAAGCAAAAACGTAGAAAACATGACACCAACAGATACTGTAAAGAAAACAGTGGCATTGATCCTAACCTCTTTATGTTGAAGATGGTCTCCCAGTGTTTCTCTGTCATGTTTTTGATGAGCTGCACCTCGTCTAGCACCAGGTGCCTCCACCGCCTCCTCAGGAAGTGAGACTGATCTTTCAGCAAAAGCTTGTATGAAGTCACACACACGTGGAAGCTGTTGGGCTCACACCACCTCTGCACAAATTAGACAACAGTGGGAAAGTGAGAACAGACACAAAACATGGAAAAAAGCTACCCACTCAATCAAAGATCTCAATGACCTACACAATGATTTGAAAACTACTTTGAGGAATTATCTAATGCAAAACTGATGCACTAACAGCTGGGGATGGATAGACAGGTGGCAATGTGTGAGAGTACATAGTAGGCTGGCTTGCTTTCTTTGGTTCATACCGATCTCTTGTATCTGCGCTGCTTTCTGCTGCCGAGGTACAGGAGTATCTTCAGTCCAGGACACCACCGTTTGAACTCCATCTCCCAGTTTAGCAGCTTACAGGTCCTCACCACCACTAAATGCGGCCCCCAGATACCTGCAACATCCACATGACAGCAGAATATGTTGCATTTTATTCTTAAAATTACAATGAACAAATGCTTTGAAGAGAAAACCAAATGTAATTGACTCTATAAAGTTGGTGGTGATGGTACCCTGGTTGCAGGCCAAGTGAGCAAAATAAGCCACAGTCTGTACAGTTTTGCCAAGGCCAGTTTCATCTGCCAGGATGCCGTTAAGTTTTTTGCGGTGGAGGCTTGCCAGCCACTCCACCCCGACCTGCTGGTACTCTCTTAGAGGACCGTGCAGCAGAGCAGGAGGAGAGGAACGACTCTGAGAGGAAAGGATTCATGAGTCAGACAATGTGAGACCACTTGAATTAAACAACTGCTTAGTTAAATCTTTAATCATCGTGTCTTAAAAAGTCCCTGTGTGTAAGAGTGTAAATGACTCACAGTTAGTGTGGTCCTGGCACTGCCTTTAGGCAGAATCAGGTCTGAAGCTGCAGCGATCTCAGCAATATCCTTTTTGGGCTTCCCATCAGGCCCAGAAGCCGACCGCTCAGCCCCACGGTACTGATCCATACTCAGCAAAGAGTCTATCAGCACCGCATCATGTGGACTGTCCAATGGAGAATCCATGTCTGAACAGAGAAGAGCAGAAACTGTTACTATAGAGTGTTGACATAGGGCTTTCCTTGTTTTTATTAAACAATGGTTTACTGAAGAAATTGCCCTCTCTTTAAATAAATTCAATTATAATACAATTTTTATTAGGGATAAAAATCTACCTCACCTTCTACTCTAAACTATAGGGAGCCCTTTATATTACTATAGGGTTACAATTAACAACAGAGCCCAAACTTCAATTCAATTACTATTTATTTTGAACTATAATAATCAACACTTGATTCACTTGACACGACATCTTGACACTTGACACGACATCTGTCGTGCCACATCAAAGTGCGTAAAAATGCCATTTATTGTCTGAATTTCCTGAAAAAATGGAACGATTTGTTCTGTACACATGCCATCTGAACCAAAAGACCCGTACTGAAAATTTTCGGTATGAGTATGTGCATGTTACACCCCTATTCTCTCTCTTTTATATATATATTTTCCACATCTGTAAGGGAAGTACACACAAGAGTTTCGCGCTCAAGTTCACAGAGACTGAGATGGCAGAAAGCCTGTCGTGTCATTATTTTACAAAAGCACAATGTTTTGTTGTTATTGAGAGTGCACAAAAATAAACGTAGAGTCTTTGCAGATTTGAAATATGTATTACTCTTATGTGGATGACCAAAAAAGTGACAGCATCGGCACCTCTTATCTGTCATGCAGTGAGCTCGTTATATTCAGCTTACACTCCGCACAGACACTTGAATAGTGCACATTTTTGTTAACATTAAATTAAGTGGCCATGTAAAGTTGCTGCTACTAACATATTCGAGGCTGATGAATAATAGGTGAGCGTTTGGATGTCCTGCCCGATGTACTGTAAATACCACAAAGACAAGCCGTTAATAATCCGTCCATCACAAACTGAATGACTTTGAATTTATTTTTCTTCTGCGACCAAGCAGCTAATAACATTTTGGTTGACAAAGCTTCTTCTCTAACGGTTAGTCGACTTTTAGGGGGTAGCCCTACTGTGACATCAAATCAATATACTGCCCAAAGTACTGATTTATTTGAATTATTTTGCATTTGTGGGATTTTATGAGGATCTTAAGTTAGTTTTAAGCAGTAGATGTACACAAACCTTCAGCTTCCTCTCGGTCTTCATCTTCGCTCTGGTTGGAAGGCTGTGGCCACTCAAAGCCCTCTGCGTAAGCTCCAGCATACTGCTTCACCAGATCATCCAATGGCACTTCAGCTACAAGACACAAACACAGCTTATAACAGTGGCTCTGCTATATGAGTTTTCAGTGGCTGATGGCTGCTGTAATGCAGAATTATTAATAACCAAAAATGTTGCATAATGAAACCATACTGAAAACATTATACAATTAATGATTAGCCTGTGTACAAAATTCAATGGTATCTCAAAAACATTTAGGAAATCATTAAATTACATGAACAGATTTATAACTACATAATGTTACAATAGGTTTCAAATATTTTTGAGAAGGCATGATCAATAACCTTAAAAATGCCCCAAATAAGTATTATATAATTCAGACTATGTCTAAACATGTAACATACTATAGTTACATAGTATAGTATACATAGTCTGATATATTTCCAAAATATTGAGGAAAACAAAAAATGTATTACCGTTTAAAGACATGCCCATAAGTTTAAGACGTAAAACTACCTTCTTTTGTTAGTGCGGCCAGCTCTGCTTTCTGATCAGCTGCCACCTCCTTAGCCTCCTGCTCCTCTATTGTACTTTCCTCATCTTCAACTGCAAAACAACATCAGAGCAATCAGCAGCATGCACACCGAGAACGGTAAGGAAACTAAGTATAAATGCACTATGTACCTTCTACATCCGACAGCGAGGTGCTTGACTTTCTCTTGCGGGATGGGCCAGTCTCCTGCTGAAAGGGAAAAGAGGAAGACAAATTGTCAAGTACAATCAAAGAACGAGTAGAGCAGCGATAAGGAAGGATCTCATGGAGAAGATCTTACCCCTTTACTCTCTTTATCTGACTTCACTCCAGATGACTGGGTCACTTTCGCACACTGGCCTGTAGCAGTAAAATGACACTTCTGAATTAATAAACCAAGTCTGAACATTCAGTTAAGACAGGTCAGATAACATTAACTAATCTCACCTTTACTCACAGCCTTCTGCAAGCTAAGAACTTTTTGTCGTTTGTCATAGATCTCAAAACGCAGCTTGATTTCTACAACCTGTGGTAAGACAGAGAGAAAAAACTCTTTATGAGGAACTAAGACAAAGTCAAACCTCCACATATAGTGGAAAAACATTTATCACAATGAGATTGTCTAAACATGAATACTAATTTATAATAAATATGATGCATTATTTTGAATCTGACACACACTGAGTGAAATGCAATGAACCCAAACAAAGGTGAATTCCTATGAGGTTGCTAAACATCTTATAGGGGTCATATGATGCGATTTCATGTTTTGCTTTCTCTTTGGAGTGTTATAAGCTGTTCATGCATAGATACGATCCCTGAAGTTACAAAGACTAAAGTCTCAAAACCAAAGAGATATTCTTTATCAAAGTTAAGATTCTACCACTCCCCCCTAAAACGGCTCATTCAAACACGCCCCCACATGTCTATGTCACAATGTGGACATATTTGCTTAATGCACTCAAAGAAAGAAGGCGTGGTTTCAGTAACGGCAGTAGTCAGGGAGCCATGTCCATTTATGGGCATAGGAGGACCAACAATAACATACAGTATTTGAAAAATAATGTGTTTTTTGAACATTAAATTATGTCAACATATTTGGTTACACCAAATATACAAAATAATGATCTTTAAAAAAGCATCATATGACCCCTTTAAGATTTATACAAAATATTACCATGATTTTATTTATTTTTTTACTTTTATTTTTTTGTTTTGTTCCAGGACTAAAGTATAAGTCAGTGTTGTTATTGTTAACTAAAACTAAAGTTAAAAACTATTAAATATAGGTTTTGTTAAGGGAAGTTAAGCTGATATAAAATGTAAAACAAAATGTAATGTTGCATTGGCAAGTAACTAAAATGAGTTTAAATTGAAGTACTGAAATGACTAAAACTTGAATAAAATATATAATAAAATCTTACTCAAATATTAATAAATAGTATTATAATAAAAAATATTAGAATACTAAAATAACACTGGTATAAGTTACATGTAAATATACCTGTTCAATATTGGACCAGAAGTAGTCAACCCCACGGGCGATGGTGCTGGCGATGTGCCGCAGCCTCATCTCCTCCTCCCTCTTCTCACGCTCCTCCATCTTCTTCTGTTCAACATGGTAACGTGCACATGTGCGCACAAGCTACAGAGAGAGATTGCTTAACTTAAAATTTAAGCTAAATTTTAGCCTGCTCTACACTAAATGGTCACTGGGACTAGAACATGTGGTCAAATACATTGAGGTTAAACTTGCCCGCTACATCGGCTGTACATACAATCATATTTTTACATCTAACGTACATATAATCAGTTTGCAATATCATAGACTGAGTGTGAGTCTTCTCACCTTCTTGGCAGCAGCCATCTTCCAGCGCCTTTCCTGGGCAAAGTCAGCCGCCATCCACTGCATCTCCTCTAGCAGGTAGTCCCAGTGGGATTTGGGCCTGCAGGTCTCCTGCAGCTTGGGTAAGCGGCTAGCTGACCACTGGCCTTCTTTACGGAGCTCTGCAATGCGCTGGTGCACATGACTCTCCTACAATGACACGTTAGGCTCTTGTGTGAGATATTATAGGCAATGTATACTACAAAATGTGCTACTTTATTGCATACTAAAATATCTTATTCTAATCTGAGAGTTCTCACCAGCTTGGCTTGTTCTGCTTGCTTGTCCTGAGGGCATTGCTGTGAGTTCTGCCCAACTGGACTCTGACCCAGACTGGACATTTTCAGCCCAGTGGTGCCATTGGTGGTAGCAAGTTTGGACTGGGCAGCAAGAGAGAGGCTGAGGCCAGTACTGGGGGTGCGGACCGGAACAGAAGGGTGTGGGGAGGAGAGAGAGAACGGGGATGTTAGAGGAGCAGGAGACATGGCAGGGTTGGAGACAGAGTTGGACAGCAAACGCTGGGCAGGCTGGGAAGACTCTGATCCAGGACGCACAAGTGCCACAGTCTGAAAAAGAGAGGGGGGATGAACTGTAACAAAATCTACTGTTGCGAGTAGGGCTGTGCAATATATTGAATATTCATGATATAGTCATAATGAGTTTGCTGTTGATATAAAGTTGAATATTTTAATGAATTTATTGCACTTTTTATTTGCATATTAGGTTTCCTAAAGAGAGCTTCATCAGAAATGTTTTTGATTCTTCCCATCCAGCAGATTATAATTAATAGCAACATCGGCAGCAAAAATTACTTGAATCATTTTTTTGTAAATGAGTTGAAACCACTCAGTTATTTCAAAATTCAAGTTCATTTGCATCATCCCTCAAACATTCTTGGAAGTCTCAGTGTGGCATTTAAGTACAAATAAGGCATTTATATTGGTAAATATGAATAGGGAAATGTTGTTTAGTTCTGTGTATTTTTGTTGTAGTGCATTTCATTAAATAATTGTTATATTTAATAAAAATAAATAAAAGATAAGGTCACAACAATAAATGTTTTTACATTTTCCTCCGTGGGAGAAGACACTTAACACAAAGTGGAAATATAAAGAGACATAAAAACTCAATTGTTTCTTTGCATCACAAATATTCTTGGAAGTCTCTGTGTCAATTTTGCTAAATGTATTTTTTTGGGGGGGGGATAAAAGCATCTGCTAAATGCATAAATGTAAATGTATTTTTCCTTTTTAAATTATTTTAAAAAGTTTGGAAAACATGCTTTGATTATTTAAGATGTATTTAATATCAAAGGAATATTCATATAATTAATTAGCATGTTTATTGCAACAGTTTATACAGCGTTTTCATTCTCCAAAGCAAGACAGTCCAGAAGCTAGAGTGCCAATCAGAAATATAAGCAGAACAAGCTTTTTTTAAACAAGGAAGACAAACTTTTCAATGTGGCTAGTGAGGTTTTCTGTGTCATAGTCCTAAATATCTTTTAGCATACTCACTGCCTGTCCAGGCTGCATGATCGACTGCTGCACCTTCTGTTGCTGCTGCATCTGTAGGTGGAGTCCTGACTGCATCTGCTGAAGCTGTGCCTGCAGCTGCGCATGTGGGTTGACTGGAGCCAGCACGGCCCCGGCACCCTGCACCTTCACCTGGAGCTGACCACCAGCCACTGGAGCCTGCTGGTCCACCACCATGGTCTGGCCCTGGGACAGGGAGAGAGGCAGGCAAGCCATAGGGAGCCCACCCTGGAGGAGGCGACCTGGAAGCTGTGGGGGTGGCGTGTGGAGACTGGCGGCGTTCTGGACAGGGGGACCTTGGGACGGGTCGTACTGTTGCTGGTTCTGTTTCTGCCCACCAATCTGGACTGATTGTGGAGTCGGGGGCATGCCTCCTATTATGGGGGGCAAGATGAAGGAAACAGAACAGAGAGAGGAACGAAAGAGAGGAGAGAAAGATAGTGGGAAATGGAGAGCAAAGAAGAGTTCCATAGAAGGAGAAAATGAAGAATTGGAAACACAATATATTGTCTTAGCTCATGTCTGTTTACAGAGACCACCAGACTGCATTGGTATTTGTTTTTTTATTAGCACCCTAAAGGCCCATCCTGAAAGGCCAACATTTTGTATTTACCACTTCATATAACTTGATATCTGATCGATGTCATTTTCATTGTTTTAGATTAAATGAAAAGAACATGTCTGAGTCATAGTTCACCTGCAAATCAAAAGAAGGAAATTATACTTCGAAAAATACAAAGATTAGTATTATAATTTTAACTGAAACATTATTTGTATGACAACTAAAAACATTTATCTCCAATTCTCATTGCCTTGATGTTAAATAATATTTATTTTATCATTGTTATTATAAAAAGATTTTATAAAGTAACTTGAATGTAATTTATGATCTTATTTAACATTTTTGTTAATGTAAAACTGCCAACAATTTGTAATGGAAAAACATGACAGAATTAAAAATAAATCACTGTAATACAGTAATTAAGGTTTTATTTTCACAAAAACAGTACGATGTAAAAATGTATTTTGATTGTGGGGTGCGGTAGAACTCAGACACGACTTTACCCATTTGTGTTTCAACTAAACTTCTTTTGTTTTATGGATATGATGTTGTGAATTCACAGCAATGTGTTACACAATGCTGGAGAAAAGGGAACATTAATGGAAAATACTGTTTGTGTCACAACGACCACATAACAAAAATCAAGGAAGATATACATGTTCTAATGAATAAAAATTAGAACTTGTAAATGTGAAATTTGTTCAATGCTTAGGAATACTACTACTATGAAGAACAAAACTACTCATGCATTACCATTGAACTATCCATAAGTTGAAAAGTCTAGATATTAAAAAAAAAAAAAAAAAACAGAAGAGGAACTAAAAAAAAAAATAGGCACAGAAAGGTAATGGACACGACTGAAGCACTGACACACTTCATGAACATGCACAAAGCAGGTAATGTCTGGAAAATCTGCGTTAATACTTGAGCTACACAACAGCAAAGCAGAGGGTATAGCAGAGGAGTGACAAGGGAAGTTTAGCACAGAAGAAGGTAAAGCCCAGCTGTAAACACTAAGTATCTCCCTCTTTTAGCATTTCATCATGAGCTAAATTACCAACTATGTCAATTTGTCAGCTCCGAAGCTTTCTGAGGTTAATCTGCTTGATTATAAGACCTTTCCTGAGCGTCACTTTCGGTCCATCACCATTAGGTCATGAAGCAATGCTATGGAAACTGAAGATGAGGGTGGGAACTGAAAACATGGTGACAATAAAACAAGGAGAAACAAATATAACTCTCTAGATGAAGGGAACCAAGACTGAAAATGCATTTAAATTCCAAGTTGACAATGCAGTGAATTCAGGGAAGTGAAGGAGGAGCTTTGTAGGATCAGGAGAGGAGATGTCAACTATAAAACCACAAAACAAACACTAGTATGTGAAATAGGACATCCCAGTAGACAGTTTGGGGCTTATCATCTGATGAGCCTTGGATGGAATCAGAGATGCCAATATGGCAAAGAAGAATGTAAACGGATGAGGTGAATGGCTCAAGGAACTAATGAGCAAATCATAAATGGAAAAAATGTGATGTCTTCCAAATTGATCTTCAGCTGTATCTTCTGCCCAGCTGTTCCTCTGACGCTTAGAGAAAGATTTTAAATGAGGGCTAAGTCTGAACGGAGTCCCAACAAGTGGATCACAACTGGTAGATGATGCTTGGAAAAAAAGGTGGGATCAACTTTGGGAACTCTGGAATGAACCCTGACCTCCAGCAGCATTGAATAACGGTCACAAGAGCGGATCAGTCCCGAGATGCAACGGCGCTCCTACCTTGCGCTGTTGGCATGAGCTGCTGGAGGGGAACGCCGGGAGATCCTAAAGAAGTTACAGCGGGGTGCTGGAATATCATCCCATGCCGACCCACTTCCATCCGGGACCTCTTAGCCTGATCTGGGATGCAAAACACACAATAGCCTCAAAACGAAAAAAAAGAAGAAAAAAACTCCCTCCCAAAAAACGAGATATAGAACAGGAAAAACTAAAAGAAGGAGAAATAACACTTGGCACATGGCAATGATGTTTGCACACCAGCAGGTAGCTATTGGGAAACTCCGCTCCCCATTTTCTGGATTATAGGCTTCAAACACAGAGCTGGGAAAAGATGCTGGATTACGGAGTAAGCAGAAGCGAATTGGAAGGGGAGAAAAAAAGGAAGAACAGCAAACGGAAAAGCAGAAAACAAAAGGGAGAATAAAGAAACAAATGAAACCAAAACAGGCTTCCACCTTTGCCCTGCGTCAACGTCGCCCTACCTGCTTGTGCCATGGCCTGCTGCCGTTTGAAAGCCTCCATGTCCACAGGGTTCGAGATGCTGCCACCTGCCACCCCGGCATGGGTCTATGAGACGGAAAACAAACCAAAGTGAGAGTCTCATTCACACACAGCAAAAACAGTACTGGTGACCTTCACTACAGCTTGCCTGATTATGTCTAAGATCACAATTCTGTCAAACCACATAATGAAAGCACTATCATACTGAATGTTAAGATTTTGGAAATGTTCTGAATGATTCGCCCTTCACATTTCTAGTAGGGAAGCCTCCATCACCTGGAACTGCTGCGGAGCAGAGAACGCTGCAGACACGTTGGGTGGGAGTTGTGTAGCTATAGCAACAGGAGTCGCCGTCTGTCCATCCTTTCCAGTCACCACTTTCACCTGAGAGGTTGTCATAGAAACAGATGAAAGATACAAAGCCAGAGAAAAATACATCATTTCCAAAGGAAAAAAGAGAAAGAGTTCCATACAAAGATAAGTTGTTTCATGGGTCACAAAGACATCACATGATGATGATTATATTTATAATATGGATCTATTCATTTACTTTAAAATATATTCATTTATGAATTGATTTACATTTAGATATATTTTCAAGGGGAGCGGTGGTTAAAGAATTTGAAAGAAATTAATACTTATATTAAAAAAGGATGCATTAAATTAATAAAAGGTGACAGTAAATATAAATATATATATTTTTATTGTGGTACTGTATATATATATATATATATTTTAGGAGTGGAACGTACACAGATGTCACGGTTCAGTGCGTACCTTGGTTCGGGGGTCACGGTTCGATACGATTTCGAAACAAAAAAATGTACTATGCTCGGTATATTTTCATTTATTTTGAACAGACAGTAGTGCAAATTACAATTTTTTTCCACCTAGATTTAATATAAAATACTAAATATTATTATTACATTATGTTATGTTTCTTTTTTATTGTGAGTGTACACAAATAAAAGCAGACCTTTATACAGGGATGCATTATTAATAAGAAAATAAGTGTTTAAAGTTGATTCTGCTGGTATAAGAAAAAGTGATCACGTGCGTGCACACACACCATTTCCAGCCTTGCTAACTTGACAGCATAGTTGGTACAAACATAGAAATATTATGGAATATTTGGATTTGTGCCGATGGAGAGAGGTAGGATACACGAGCACAAAGCCCCATTTCGCAAACAGTTGAGTGTGCAAGCCTTTAAAGTACACTCACTGGCCACTTTATTAGGTACACCTTACTAGTACCGGGTTGGACCTACTTTTTCCTTCAGAACTGCCTTAATTCTTTGTGGCATAGATTCAAAAAGGTTTTGGAAACATTCCTCAGAGATTTTGGTCCATATTGACATGATAGCATCACGCAGTTTCTGCAGATTTGTCGGCTGCACATCCATGATGCGAATCTCCCATTCCACCACATCCCAAAGGTGCTCTATTGGATTGAGATCTGGTGACTGTGGAGGCTATTTGAGTAAAGTGAACTCATTGTCATGTTCAAGAAACCAGTCTGAGATGATTTGAGCTTTGTGACGGTGTATTATCCTGCTAGAAGTAGCCATCAGAAGATGGGTACACTGTAGACATAAAGAGATGGACATGGTCAGCAACAATTCTCAGGAAGGCTGTGGTGTTTAAACGATGCTCAATTGGTACTAAGTGTGCCAAGAAAATATCCCCCACACCATTACACCCCCACCAGCCTGAACCGTTGAGACAAGGCAGGATGAATCTATGCTTTCATGTTCTTTACGCCAAATTCTGACCCTACCATCTGAATGTCGCAGCAGAAATCGAGACTCATCAGACCAGGCAACGTTTTTTCAATCTTCTATTGTGCAATTTCAGTGAGCCTGTGCGAATTGTAGCCTCCGTTTCCTGTTCTTATCTGACAGGAGCGGCACCCGGTGTGGTCTTCTGCTGCTGTAGCCCATCCGCTTCAGGGTTCGACGTGTTGTGTGTTCAGAGATGGTATTCTGCATACCTTGGTTGTAACGAGTGTTTATTTGAGTTACTGTTGCCTTTCTATCATCTCTAACCAGTCTGCCCATTCTCCTCTGACCTCTGACATCAACAAGGCATTTTCGTCCACACAACTGCCGCTCACTGGATATTTTCTCGTTTTCGGACCATTCTCTGTAAACCCTAGAAATGGTTGTGCGTGAAATTCCCAGTAGATCAGCAGTTTTTGAAATACTCAGATTAGTCCGTCTGGCACCAACAACCATTCCACGTTCAAAGTCACTTAAATCCCCTTTCTTCCCCATTCTGATGCTCGGTTTGAACTTCAGCAAGTCGTCTTCACCACATCTAGATGCCTAAATGCATTGAGTTGCTGCCATGTTATTGGCTTGTTAGCAATTAGTGTTACCAAGCAAATTAACAGGTGTACCTAATAAAGTGGCCGGTGAGTGTATTCTCCTTTATCAGTGTATGTGAGAGACGAGTTCAGAATCAGCACATGGTCACTGTCTAGTGGGCTTTGTTTTCAAGTGCGTAACTCACGCCATTCACTGTTCTTCTCCTAGTGCTGGCGGTAATTAAACAGCGTTGCATTACTGCGGGTGCCCCTTATTAATTGGGGGTGAACTGCCTGTATTCGTTATAAGGCATGCACCGAACTGAGATGCCTGTACCGTGACGGTTCGAGACGAATACATGTATCGTGCCAGCCCTAATATATATATATATATATATATATATATATATATATACATATATGTGTGTGTGTGTATTTTTAAGATTCCTATCAATCAAAACATTTATCAAAATAATCCTCAAAAAACAGCTTCCACAAAAATATGAAGCAGCACATCTGTTTTCAACACTGTTAAGAAATATTTTCCTTGAGCAGCAAATTTCACAAATAAGAATTATTTCTGAAGGGTCATGTGACATTTGAAAACATATTGTAAGTAAGAGCCAAATGCATTTTTTTTTACCTCATCATTGATGACTTCAGACTGCTCTTCCTCCTCCTCTTCATCTTCAAGGTCAAGATCATTTTGCCTCAGGTAGGTGAAGAGAGGCACACAGGGCTTTTTCTTGAAAGCAAGGTAGTCCATCATGTTTCCTTGCAGATGCTGCAGGAAAAAGAGTTCTATCAGGTACTCCTTAAACACCTCTTTCAGACTCTCCATCTTCTTTGCATGATACTCCAAACACTGTTTCCTCAACTGCGCCACTTCTGGATTTGAGGGTGCAATCTCCTCCAGCTTCTTCGGCTGCATCTTCTTCATGCTGGTGTGAGTCAGGGACTGGTTGGCGAGGCCCTGGGCAGGGTTGTTCCTGGATGGGCTGGATGGTGGGATGGCAGATGGGACCCCAAAAGAGGCTGCCGCCGGGGCCGCCACAATGCCTTGCGCTGTCTTATCAAAAATCATAGGACGCGCTAATTGGCCTTGGATGATACTACTGATCTGAGGAGGCAGATTGGAGGTGGTGATGTGCCCAGGGCTGCCCAACGTCGGGAGAGCAGCCCCTGCCGCAACAGGGCTCTGTGGCCCCAAATGGTGTATGGTGCCCCCGGTTTGAGAGTGTGGCTGGGACAGGCGTCTTTCTCTGACAGCCCCTGGTGTCCCAGGTGAGGTCAGCTGAACGGCTCCTGCTGTTGTCGGAGCCAGTTGAGCCAATCCTGTTCCTTCCTGGTAAACAAAATGTCCACTTCCAGGTGGGCTGCCCAAGTTGATTTGCCTAACCATTATACCTGCCTCCACAAACCGTGTCGGACTCTGACCACACACTCCCAGAGCTGACCCAGGAGCGCTCGGCCTGGGCACAGCCTGTATTGGGACCGGACTATGCTGGGTCGGACTTTGAGACTGCATTGTCTGGGACAAGGGTGATGTCACCACGTAAGACGAAGACCCGGGCTCAAACCTCCACTGCTGTGGCTGGTGCTGAAAGCCAGGGGATGCTGGGCTCTGGAGAGGAAGAGAGGTGAGGGTGATCTGCTGGTTCCCAGGAACCATTGGTCCCACGTTCTGTAAAGTGATGTTCATGTTCTGGCCTGTGACCGGACTCCGACTCATGATGATTTGGTAATTTGGAGACTGTGGTGCAGAGGGACTGGCGGACGGAGTAAAAGATGTCACCGGTGACTGGGGGAGATTGGCATTTGCCGGCTGTTGTTGGGTAACCGGCATGGGCTGCTGTTGTTGTTGGGGCTGCTGTGGTGTTTGTTGCTGCTGCTGTCGGTCTTCTGCCTCAGATCCAGTGAAGGACTTGGATCTCTGAAGGTTCCTCTGCACATTTGGTGGGCCTCCTCCATGGTGCATTGCGTGTCACTTCAACTGTATTAAAAGACACTCTGTGGGGAGACAACAGTGCAATATTTCTACCATGCAAATATATTTTGGTTGGACAAAGACATAGAAATTCATGCTAAACCTCAATGGAAAAAGTCATTAATAATTTGTAGAGACAGACCAATATATTAGCTCAGGCCAATTAAATGAATAGTAAATACAAAATGAAAATTAATTGACCTAGTCTTATGTCATTCCAAACCAGAATAACTTTTTTTCAGATCTTCAAAACACAAATTAAGATATTTTTAATGAAACCTGAGAGACTTCAGTTCTGTCCCTCCATTGAAAGTCCACTGTTCCAAAACGTTCTTTAAATATGGTATAGACGCCTAAGAAACATGAAGTTTGTTCTCACAGCTCATGAAAGCATGTTCGAGCTTCTGTTTACAATATTTGATGTGCTCTATGTGTAGGCTATGCCTTGATCAATGTGTTTATGCAAATAATAATTCAAACCAATTCATCATTATAAAGAGAATGTCTCTTCAAATTAATATGGATTACTTTTACAATGTCTTTATGAACTTTTTGATGCATGAAAGATTTTCATCCTCATGTAATAAACTGAAGTGTTGTTTCCTACTTGTGTCAGTTATGAAATCCACAAACAGCCTTTTCAATAATTTTGTATTACATACATTTGTTCAAAAATCTACAAATTGACATCTAAATATCATTATCAGCTATTGAAAATAATTGTATTCAATTACTAAATATATCACTCATCCAAGGCGATTTACAGTTTACGAGAACAAGGGTTTGATCTACGACAATCTATTCCAATCTAAAGCAACAACGTTACAATATTCACAAATCAATGTAAAACACTGTATCTATACATACAGTATACTGACAATTTAGCAAATAGAAACTTAGTTTATATTATCGCCTGCACAAATCGTTTAAATGCAACTACAAGGCATGATATTAAAAAATTACAATAAAATCAATATTTTGTTTATAAACAATGACCTGACCGTTCAGTACAATCAATACTGTATCGATTAGCTATTGACTGTCATCTATTCCGCCTCTCATAGATATTTACCATGGTAACAAAGGCTTTAGCTAAAAAAAATACAATTACTACAGGTGCGTTATTACATTTAATTTATAAATAAAATGAAACAACGTAACTCTTAATAAAAAAATAAACCTCTGACTGAGTTGGACACCGTATTAACTTTTTAAGATGTTAAACTAGTAACTTAATTCTGGTATTTTCGGGGGAACGCAGTTACCTTGGTACCTTTTAGAAGGGAATAATGCCCACTGTGGAATTGACAACACGGTGTTTGCTATAGTAAAGCCCTCTCTGCTCTAAAGGCTGACTGACACAGTGAGCCACAGCCAGCTACTGTTAACAAACCCACCCACTCTCCGCTTATCGACACCTAGCTATTCTTATCCAGCAAGAACACGTGTAACATGCCTGTGTGTATTCTTTAAGTATATGTAGTGGTGTGGTTTAAGCGAACATACAGAGAATAATATGTTTGCGTTTCCGCTCGCTGAGCATTAGCTCTCCGGCTAAACACAAACATCAACACGCGCCACTTACTGTAAAATCACCGTCCCGCGCTCCGACCATCCACTGTAGCTCTATCTTGAGTCTAAGTGACAAAACACCTGTGTTTCCACATTCACAAACACAACGCTCAATAAAAGTGTAATAAGCGTTTAACATATATTTCTCTGTCAAACATGACGATAGACTGATTTTTTTTCTCTTTCTTCTATGAATACCCGGAAACACTCGACTCAGCGAGTGACGTTTACTTGACTGACGGGCTCTAGCCCAATCACTTCACAGATAGAAAGCGTGACGTATGTGTGAGGGCGGGACTACCGTAGGTTTTGCTTCCCTTCGTTTTCTTGCAACTGCTTTGCATGGATTATAAGAATTTATTAATTTGACGAAATTATATGTATTTTTAACCACATGAATTAGCCCTAAAACACACATATAAAATACCTTAAAATCTTGGCAACGTAAAATCTTATTTAACGTAAAAATGATTGACCGGGAAAAAAATTGGTTTGTTACAATTGAGTTAATTCCAGACCCACAATTCCAGTAACGTTAACAGTTAACTGTTTAAAGACAAGACTTTTCGAAATGAATCAACATACACAAAGTAAATATAAAAGTGAAATTTATTCAATTACACACACCCCTACCACATGCATTCTCCACATATTTTCCATCTTGGCTTTGCGACTGGAAATAGAAAGACAAAAATACCAGAAAACACAAATACTGTAAAAACATATACAAAATTGTTAACTGTTCTCAATTTTACATCTCTATTATTAAAAAAATGGTCGTGTGCCTTCATCTCACTCGTTCTACCACACACAATTCTGACTAAATGCCTTAAAAAATGACATGAAACTTATCAGAGAAGTTAAAAAAAACCTTTGGAGTTATCGGCATTGGAAAATGCAACAATAGTGCAAGTAATGAATGAATGTGATATGAGATGCTGGAAGTATAACAGATTGTAAGTCTCAAAAGTGTCCAGTGAGATTAATCCAGCTAGATCATTTAAAGCACTATCAAATCACTACAAAAACGAAAGACCCAGTCATCCCAGCACACTGTGCAAAGGTGCTTTACTTGCGGTAGATTCTACAGCAAACTGAAAACTAAAACACACTTTCAGACTGACAGCTAAAACAGATACATACAAAATGCTACACACAAGATACTGACTGTCTTTGCATTTGACCGTCTTTGTATTGCATTTTCTTTGACTTTCAGGTGTTAATTAACCCAAAATAAGCCGTTAAGCTCGTATCCAAAAGGCAAATGTGTTTATAAAGTGCTTCACTGTTTTACACACACATGAATAATAGTATGATTGTCAATATAATACAAATCTCAAGTATTTTTCCCCAACCTCATATGAAACTGACTGTCTTTATCAGTAGGTCTACAAAGGTTTGCCACAATTTTGGTCAATTGCCACATTAGAGCCAGATGCAACCCTGAATACTACACATCCACCCCCGGCTGCTGTTTCAACAATGGTTTGATGGCCACAGCGGTTTAATTATTAGCCATTATTATAATTAATTCCCTTTAGATACTGCAGATAACCCTTATTTCCTCAGAATCACGCAAAAACATGCAGAATAAGTCATCAAAAACAGGATCATTCCATGTAACCTCATGAGACTAATGCTACAGGCATGTTTTAGTACGACCGAATGAAAAGCATCCAAGCTGTTACTCATTCAGACTCCAACACCGGCTTTAACACTGTAGTACTAACTAATCTCTGGGGAAGTGTCATCGTGCATTGGTGTAGATTCAGAGGTCAAAGCATTTGAACATGACATCTATTCAACCAATGATACCGTCTTCATTCACTCAATATTCTTTTACAGTGAACAAAATAGATGTTTAGTCTATAGATGATGCTTTTGTTTGTATATACATCAATAGAGATTTCATTTCTGTCTATTATGAAAAAGTCTGTTCTCACCTTTTTTGGCTATGGAAGCCAAGTATCACGTTTTTAATGAGTGGGTGAGTGTCAGTTTTTCCTTTTACAAAATTTCAAATGGCAACTGGGATGAAATGAGATGTAGATGCTGTGGGTTTGATACAGAGCAAAAACAACAAGGGTTCATCACACACATCCTTTGGACTGGAGGGAGGAGAGCCGTCGCTCAATACACCGTTTACCTACAGACATGGAACAAACAGACAAACTCAAATGAGTCAGAAATATTTTTTCTATCAAATAGAAATCTTTTGTAATATCATAAATGTCTTTATTGTCACTTACGATCAATTTAATGCATTTCTTTCCCCAAACTTTTGAATGGTAGTCAATGCGTGTTATACTTACATTTGTTGATATTGTTTCGATCTGCAGTCTCTGTAATAATTAAGGACAGACCCTCCATCAGCAGTAAGGCCTTATGGTATCGCTCTATAGAGGTTTCTCCACGATGAAACATCTCATCCAGTGCTGCCGTCTGTACCTGATCACATAAGAAAGCAACAGTTCATACTCCGTATTAGTGACATGATACTCATATGTTTTTCCTCACATTATTAGAAACATAATGCATATATATGTTAATACCATCTGAATGGTGTGTGTGTAGATGAGTCTTTCAGCAGTAATGCTATTAATGCGGTCCATCAGTCTTTGTTTGCTGCTGAAGAAGAGCTGGAGTTTCTCAGTGAGAGAACGGCAGGAGTTCACACTCTTCTTATACATCTTCGTTCAGCTTACGTACTACTGCAAGTACATAACATAACACAAAATTAATGTCTTAATTGCAGTATATGCAATTTCTGATTGATCAAATGCAACATCAAAGACATTTACAATGGTTCAAAAGTTCATTTGACTTACCGTGTTTAACAGATCCTGATGGGTAGAGTTTGCCTTCTTTGATCCCAGCCATCGCTGTGTGAAGCGCAGAGGACAGCAGCTCAGCACACTTCATATAGAGGACCAGCTGCTCTGCAGAGCTACATACAACACATGTGCACATCACTCACGGAGTATAGTGTACATATCACAGACTTCACAAATAAAACGTGTGTGTGTTTACTAGGGATGGGCATTTTACAAATGTAATATTCGTAATCGTGGGTATTATTCGATTACTATTCGAAAATCGCACCCCTCCCGCGCATGCACACACACGCACGCACGCACACGCACACAGAGAGGGGGAGAGAGACCATAGGCTTTCAATCTGTATGATAACAAACTGAGTTAATTAGAGAATAGTCTATCTTAACCCAAGAAAATAATGGTTGTAAAGTATGATTGCTGAAACAGATTAATATAACTTAACCGAAGGACGGCATTTATTAACAGAACAGTCCGTCGATTATCAACTGCTCATAAGGCTAGGACATTTCTATTTTAAAAATGAACATGAACATTCATATTATTAAAAAGAAAATCTTAAATCTGATTAATGCATCAATGAATATTAAGCGTAAAACATATTGCGCGCTAAACAGAATATCATTCTTAAAACATATTACGCGCTAAATCATATTGTGAACCGCCTGAATGACGGCACTTATTATGTGAACATTAATTTTAACGTCTGTCTTCATAACAATAACCTATTTCATATATACAAATATATTAAATGAACATGTTCACATGCTCGGGAAGAAGACGGGAGTGTTGTTCACAATTAGTTCGGTGAACTTTGAATTGAAACAAGGGAACGAATATAGAGCCCTGCAGTTTATCAGAATTCTCCGCCTGAGTCTGAGCCCGTGTCTCTCTCTCTCGCTGATCCATTTAAATAGTTCAGTTTTGTTTTTTAATAGCAAATTGGTCATTATTGTGTTTCCTTTCTTTATTAATTTAATTTAGAAATATGATTGGAACATCTTATTTTTGTTAAATTCAAGTTTTAGTTTTTTTAAATACCAAGCGGCCAGCGCAAGTTTGATCAGTTTATCCTTCTCAAATAAATAACTAAATAATTAACGTCATAATATTTTAAGAATAAAGTCAAAATTACGATCATAAAATCATGTTACATTGCCTGAAGTTAAAGTTAAAATTACACCTGTATACTCTGCCAAAAAATAATAATAATAAGTGTGGCATCCAACCTGTCATTCTTCACATTTAACACGAAAAACAACACAAATATTTAGCATATAAATATAATATATCAACCAGTGGAATATTATTATTTCAGCAAAAAAACGAATAATTTGAATGCAGGGAGCTCGTCACGGCTTCATTAATGGGAAACAGCACGTGAAGGCGGCAGAGAAGCGCTCTGTGGAGTGCATTGTTTTGTTAACTTGGTTTATTATTTTGAGTTGTTTGGGACGCTGTAGCAAACGGCCCTCTCACAATATATTGTTTAACAGGTCTATTGTTCACGCAATCACCTGCACATAATTCTGTTCTCCGGCGTGGTTACCAACATAGTGTGTGTGTATGTATGTGTGCCGCGCCCGAGTGCAATGCAGTTCGCGCATGTAGAAAGGAGTTGTCTTTCGCGCCCAATGCTTTTTAATCGCTTAATTTTTAAACAAACAAGCTTAAAAACGCTCAAATGATACTTTCGTGACCACCTGCATGGCCCGACTGGTAAGTGACAAATCGAGCGTCCTCCGCCATCGGACAGTTTTATTGTCAAGCCCTGGTAAACCTTTAAAAATAATCGCAAACCTAATCGATTTCTATAATTAAATAGAATATTCGAATATTCGAAAATCGTGACCCATCCCTAGTGTTTACGTATGTGACTGAGTCGTATCACACCTCCACTCACGGCTCAGCAGGCTGATTTGGTCGGCCACCAGGCTCTGCGCTAAGAATGAAGCATCAAGTGCCATATTTCTTTCAATCTCACTGTCCTTTGTTCCGGCGACCTCTGTGATGCAGTGGGCAAAGGCTAAAATGAAGCGCAGTTGGCTCAGCAAGTCTGTATGCCCCTCCTGTGGTGAAGAAGAGGCAGACATCATATTCAGTTTCAATAAAACACATAATACCAAGTGCCACAATAAAGACAATAAAATAGCTTGCTCTCTAGTATACTCCGTTCCTATTGGTTAATAATTAAGTTCTATGGTCATAACACTACAACTTCCAAAGTTTGGGGTCAGAAGTGGTTTTTTATTATTAATTAGTACTTTTATTCAGCAATAATGCATTAAAACAGATAAAAAAATGTCAGTAAATACATTTACAATGTTACAAAAGTGTTCTTTTGAACATTCTATAATCATATAATCTTTAAAAAAAATGTTTCACAGGTTCCACAAAAATATTAAGCAACATTGATCATAATAAGAAATGTTTCTTGAGCATCAAATCAGCATATTAGAATGATTTCTGAAAGATCATGTGACACTGAAGACACCTGCAGTAACGGCTGCTGAAAATTCAGCTTTGTCATCACAGGAATAAATTATATTTGAAATATATTCAAACAGAAAACCGTTATTTCAAACCATGAAAATATTTCACAATATTACCAATATTATATATGACTATATTTTTTAATAAATAAATGCAGTTTTGCTAAGCATAAGAGACGTATTTCAAAAACATAAAATATTATCAACCGTAAACAGTGGTGTATTTTTGCATAATGACTGTTTATCTGACCGCTATATACCCCTACAATTGATTTGCTACACATTTGTGCTAGATCAGTGTCTCTTATATCATCTCCATTTTCATTTTCTCACATCATATTCTAAAAATGTATGTCATATCTATTTATTTGGCACAATATAAATGTACAGTCAGTCTATAGTCAGTGTTTTAATATGATAACTATCTGGCTGACTGTCTGTATCCTTCATACAATTATTTTACCTCCATGAGCGTTTCCTCTGGCAGTTCAGGTGGCACAAAGGCCACACCCTCACACAGTTTTGTTGCCATGGCATCTGTGCAACCATATCGCAGTCTATCAGGCAAGCTGTAAACCTCGTGCAAATGACCGTAGGTCCAGCCAGGGCTGTTTGGGCTAGGGGTGCCCACTTCAACAGCAAATGTGGTGAATTGAAGAGGCATTGTGAGTATAACAGATGCAATAAGATGCAAATACTTGTGTTTCAATCTCATAAAGTAAAATAATGGAAGTGTCACCTGAGAAGCGTCTAGGTCGAGTGGCGTGAGGAGCTGTGTGTCCATATTCAGGAGAGCCCAGCATGAACACAACTCCAGCAGGACTGCCTGAGCCATCACTGACACCAGGGGGTGCTAGAGAGATCAGGACATGATGCATTTTAAACAACATGGCATTTTTAAAGCATCTATGACTAACTGCAGATATAATACAAACATCAATGAATTCCCACAACATTTCAGTAACCATTCTAGTCATTTGTGATTACTGGATAAAATAAAATAAAGAGCTCTACCTGTTGTGTCCATGGGTTTCTCTGAATTTAAGCTCTCACAGCTGCCACTGTCAAACTGATGTCCAAACACAGCCTTCAGCAGCTTATCTGAGAGACGGCCAGTACTTAATGACCTACAACACAAATGACCCATAAACACAGCTCTAGGGAACAAACTCATATCACAGCAGGGATTCCAGTGCTGATTATAAAATATGAATTATCATCATTAATGCGTCACAAGCTTTCTTCACCACCAAATAAAGCCAAGATGACTATACCTTTTGATGATGTCCCTTCTTTCCGCTGGCCTGAGAAGTGGCACGCGGGGCCCTGTAGCCGGGTGCTGTGCCAGATCTTTCAGGTCAGACACGGTCATGTTTCGGGTGATCGGGCCTCTCTGAACCAGCGCTGTACTTGGAGTTTGACCAGAGATGGGTCGCCGACACAAATCCCACTGAAATGAAATGTAGTCACACATATATGAGGTTTGTTTCCAATAAAAGTGTAATTTTAACAAAATGCAAATTACACTACCGTTCAAGGATTTAAAAAAATGTTTTGAAAGACGTTGCTCACCAAGGCTGCATTTATTTGATAAAAAATACAGTAAAAAAACTGTAATATTGTAAAACATTACTATTCAAAATAACTGTTCTATTTTATTTATTAACGTTATTTATTCCCGTGAAGCAAAGCTGAATTTTCAGCATCATTACTCCAGTGTCACATGATCCTTCAGAAATCCTTATAATATGCTGATTTGCTGCTCAAGAAACATTTATTATTATCAATGTTGAAAACAGTTGTGCTGCTTAATAGTTTTGTTGGAAGCCGTGATACAATTGTTTTAGGATCTTTTTGATAAATAGAAAGAACACAATTTATTTAAAAAATTTGAAATATACACAGACATTAGAAATATATTTACGGTCTCTTTTGATCAATTTGATGCATCCTCACTGAAAAAAAAAAGTATATATTTTCTTTAAAACATTATAACTAAATATCATACCTAAATAATTGGCACAATACTCAGATGAATGCGTTTTAAATGAAGTAATAATTTATTACACATAGCTCTGTGTTAAAAGTAATGACTATGGTGATGGCGCTGTTTTTATGTTATCTTATGTTATGAAACAGTTACTCACTCTGTGCACGACAGATTCTGGATTGTGCCGATGACCCCTGAGTCTGTGGGTGAGGTTTTTGTCCATGGATGTGATGTCAGTGAAGAGAGGAGAGACCTGACCAGGCTGTTTATACACAGCTGAGAGACAAAGAGAGAGAGGGAAAATTACAATGAGAAGTATTAAAAATCTAATTGAGATGCATTGAAACTGTATTTTACCTGCGGTATGCAACCCCGTCCTGCTGCCAACAGGTTCAGCCTGACTGGGTGTTTCAGCAACATTTCCCACTGAAAAAGGAATAAACAACACATCAGTATCTGCTATATGATCTACAAAAACACAGTCTCCTCACATTTGACCAATTCATTTCTACCTTTGTTATCTTAGTATTGTTTATATTTTATTATAGTACTTACAGATATTTGTAATATCCTTGAAAAAAAGAGTTTCATTTAGTTTCATTTTAATTGTAATATATTATTTGCATATTTATATATAGCAGTAATTCATTTTTATTTCAGTTTTAGATTTAGCAGTTCGTAGTTTTATATCAGTTAGCTGGCAAGCCAACAGTTTTGCATTTAATAATTATATTGTATTTCAGATTAATTGCAAATTTTCAAAAATAATCTGAATAGCAGTTTAGTTAAGAAAAACAACACTGATCTCCATAACTGTGTTAAGGGTTTTTGATTCAGACAGATTAGCATACGATTTCTGTTATTTCCAGCTTCCTACTAAAACTACAGTTAGAGTCTCTTCCTCTATTAGTAGAGTATGCAAATGAAAACACAGGTCTGCAGTGAGCTGCTTTATTTACCCTGTGGGGAGGGTAGATACGGTCTGGATCCTCCTGATTCTGGAGAACCCCCGATTCTCCCACATGTTGGAACCCCATTTGAGCAGCAGTGTTGTACAGGTGCCGCTGTCCTAAAATTAGAGAAATAAGGAAATGCATTAGGGAATCGCAAACGCATTTATGTATCTAATTCATGTCAGAGAGAGAGCGATATAGAGATAAACCCAACCTGTCAGACACTTGTAGGTTCTGCTCCATCCTCTGGTAGTTGTGTTTTTGTGTCGGCACTGGAACAGGCACGGACTGAGCGTAACTACTGGCACATGACTCCAGAGGCCTAGAGATAGAGAGAGAGAAGGGGTGAATGATTGACATGCCATGTGCACAAACATAAATTAAACCATTTGTTCCCTGGAGACCTATGCATTACTTTCATCTCTAGAATTCCTGCTTACTCCGGTCACGTTAACTCAGACAGCCGTCTCACTTCACACATGCAAACAAAGCCTATTGTTTAACGTGAGCTGCTTGCGATCAGAGAGTGTGAGTTTTTACAGTATTAAATGCTGATCTCTATACTAAAACACACACAGTACCTGGAAGGGCTTGGGGAGGCTCTGACAGATGGGGAGGAGGATGGTGTTCGACGCGCACCCATCAGTGAGCTTCTAGAAATAGTACAAAGACATGTACACAGTTAAGTTTAAACTATTCAGCGGTATAATTACAACACTGTTAAAAACTGTGGGTTTGTAATATTTCTTAATGTTTCTGAAAGAAGTCTCATTTTGCCATCACAGGAGTAAATCAAGTCATTTTTTATTTAGTCTTAGTTATAGCAATTGTAGTACTTCAATTTAAACTTAAACTATTAAAATAAGTTTCAATTTAGTTAGTTAAATATAACTTTTTTCATCTAAAATTGATATTTTTTCAGATTAAATTATCCTTAAAATTTGAAATTATCTCTTTATTTAATTAACCTTTTAAAAAAAATGTATAGCAATTTTAGTCAACAGTAACAATACTAATTTTCATTATCTTTCCAGCTATTTGTAATTAATGTATAAAGAATTTGTAAAAACAATTATCTTGATTCAGATGGATTTGCAAAAGAATCGTTCATACTTGTCTAAAACAAAGGAGTAAATTACATAAAAAAATATATAAACGTTTATATATATATATTTTTTTTTATAATACTGTTTTACCGTATATTAATCATTACAACCTTAATGTTCATAAGAGGCTTCTTAAAAAAAAACTACTAACTGACTTTTACACTTTTGAGCGGTAGATTACAAACACGTGCATCTTAACTAGTCTCTTAACTAGGTCAAAAATGCATAAGTTGACAGACACATGTTACAAAACCCCTGCTAGAATGTATTTGTAACTTATTGTGGAAAGGTAAGCGATTCTTGCTGTCTAAGGTCTTCCCTCTTTGCACAAATGTGTCAATGCGTATACAGCCCTCTTCACAGAAACATACAAATAGTCAGCAGGTCAAAAAGTCAACTGACACCCTTAAAATGAATATTCATGACACGTGACATGCTGGCAAGCATGCAAACCATATATAAAGTGCAGAAACAAAATGCTTCTGCGCATGTGTGTTATATGAATGTTCAGGCTACAGTTGAGGAGCATGCCACATGTAACTATATATGCTATGTGCGTGAGCCCAGTCATTTGAACACTTAAAGGCATGGAAAAAATGTAAACCCACTTACCCGCTGCGCATCAGACTGTCCTGCCCTCCTGCACTGACTAGTTCACCTGCAAGAGTTATCAGATAGAGATTTAGTATTTGTGCAGATAAATACATTTTGTCTGTTACATAATCCTAAGTAGGTCAAAGCATGTGAAAGCTCATCTTACTGTTGAACTGAGCCGGCACCATAACAAAGTCATCTGAGTCCGAGGAAGAGGAGTCTTTCAGCAGGGAACCTGGAGATGGTATGGGGTTCGTTTGAGGGCGGGGCCTCGGAGCTTCAGTTTCAGACTGTCAAGAAAAAACTTCATTCACATTACTGTTCAAAAGGATTCTTTGATGAATAGAAAGTTCAACAGAACAGCGTTTATTTGAAGCAGAAATCTTCTGTAACATTATAACTATCTTGTGTCACTTTAGATCTTTTAGAGTTTACATTTACATTTAGTCATTTAGCAGACGCTTTTATCCAAAGCGACTTACAATTGGGAGTACATAAAGCGATTAATCTTTGAAGAGGCAAACATACAGATGAAGTGCCAATAACACCAAGTCTCAAGCATTGTTCAAACAGGCATTGTTCAAGTTTAGATGAATTAAACGCATCCTTGCTGAATAAAAGTATGAATTTATAAAAACTGACCTCAAACTTTTGCATGGTAGTGTAGCTACATTATATGCTACTGTATACACTATATATGGAGCATGAAAATCGCAGTACACCTCAAAGAGATCTTAAAGTTCGTGGATTATGTGCTGTTATTGTGGTACCCGAGTAGGAGTGAGGCGAGAGGTTGAGGAACCGCTGCTGGAGCTCCCAGAGGCAGAGCTGGGATGGGTGGGCACGGGCACTGGAGAGGCTGAGAATACAATGAACAAACTGAAATCTTACTGTAACCAAAACTACAGCAGATATGCATAAACAAAATGATGTACATCACAAACTTACATTTCTTCATGGATGTACTAGCCTCCAGGAAAGGATGGTGGAACAATTCATCTAGAATAGACCATAACCACTTTATTATAATAATTTCCTTGAAATTACAATGTCTCCGTTTATGATTTCTGACGAGTGCTGTGATTGTGCACGTCTGTCTACTGACCGAAGTCCATGCGCTCCCCGTGGTTCCTCCGCAGCAACCCAAGTAGAAGGTGCCTGAGCTGACTGGAGGTTTCCCGTGGAATACTGGGAAAAGAAGCCGAGTTAGACACTGACAAGAATCACAGCCTACACAGTCACATGTGTGTTTATATTCTGACAGAGTAAGTAAAAAAGTCACACTCGTGAATTTAAACAATGTAACAGTCTACATAAATAAATAAAAATGTTCCATGAATAAT
The DNA here is from genome assembly GCA_027474115.1 of Schizopygopsis malacanthus. NCBI lineage: Eukaryota > Metazoa > Chordata > Actinopteri > Cypriniformes > Cyprinidae > Schizopygopsis > Schizopygopsis malacanthus. The sequence goes on from CM049881.1 coordinate 12,682,381, forward strand.
GGAAATGAATGAAATACGGAAAAAGCAATGAGAGAAAGGGAAAGAAACCAGTTCTACTGCAACATCCTGTGGGGTATTATCAAAAACCTTACATTCATAAATAAATATGAGCTATGGTACACTACTGTTTAAAAGTTTGGGTTGATAAGACTTGTAATTATGCTCACCAAGACAGCATTTATTTGATCAAAAAACACAGTAAAAATAATAATATTCTGAAATATTATTACAATTTATAATGACTTTAAAATAAGTTAAAATAAAATTTATTCCTGTGATGCCAAAGATGAATTTTCAGCAGGCATTTCTCCAGACGTTAATGTCACATGATCCTTCAGAAATCATTATGATATGCTGATTTGACGCTCAAAAAAAATGTTATTTTCAGTTTGTTATCTCAATATATGAACAAAACACCATTTATTTGAAATATAAATCTTTTGTAATATTATAAAAGTGGATTTCCTTTTACTTTTGATCAGTTAAGTTCACAAATTCCGAACAAAAGGATTAATATTTTTTTTTTTTAAATCTCACCAACCCCCAAACAACTTTTGAAAAGTATTATGAAGTTGTAAAATGTTTGACACCAGGGACCTTTGCGCCTGTTGTGCCCAAATGAAACTGGATCATGTCGACTGATGACGGTACTCAGGGTCACTTACCTGGGACTCAGGCTCTGGTTTCTTTCATAGAACTGCCGCAGTTCCTGAGGAGTACTCGCCTGGAAAAGATTTTAGATAGAAGAAGAATTTGAGAAATGAATTGACATCATTATTACTTATTGATCATCTGAACAATTTTAAATGGACAATACTGAGTAGTTTATCACATGGTATAACTGCATTCATCTCGGCAAACTCTGGCTGTTTGGGATGTGCACACATTCTTTCCAGGTCTGAGGTTAAATCTTACACTTGAGTGTCTGTTTCTACAAATCATAAAGGCTTTCTAATGGCTGCATGAACAAGCACTTGAAGCAGTATTTCCATGCAGGAGGAGATCAACACAATGGTTAGGATAGTAACAACTGATCTGTCTTCTAAATGAACTCAGTGGCCCATCTTGAACCCATTCACAGACTGACATTGCTTTACAAGACTGTCAGGAATTCCTAATAAACAACCAACTCTTTCTGAAAGCTAAAAATACAAACCCATAAATAGATGCAGTTGTGACCATGTGATCAGACGGGGTTCACATGTTAGCCATCTGAACTCTGGAAGCTGTATGACCAGAAGTCAACTGGGTAAACTTTAGCTAACAGCAGCACCTGGCTAAAAGCTTAGCTGAAGAATCCAAATAATACTTAATGGCACGCTCGTCACCTTTTCAGGATTGTGTTATGAATTACAATAACAAACTAATGACCAGCCTGTGGCAATATCCAGTAGAAGTATTGCAGCAACAAACTAGTACACACACATGCATATTTTGCAATATGATCATCACATAGAAAAAAGAAGAACTCCCTGTTCTGGTAGTGAAACTACAGAGAAGCCACCCAAGTGGATGGACATGTATGGGTGTTTGTTAGTAAACCAGAGGGTGTGCTTAGTTTCAGAGGCATGTGGTTTTGTTTATCAGTAAGATGTCACAATCATCTTTCACACTCTACAGGGCATAAATAGCTAAGGGGTGCCAGCCAGTTGCACTTTCGTAATTGAAGCAATCCAGAAGGATCAGGACTGACGCACTAGAAACAAACACTTGGTGACATTGCTTGCATTTCTCCTTAACAACAATATGCTACTGTTCATTTTTTTTGTTTAAAGAAATGAATACTATACTTATTAATACTTATTCAGCAAGAATGATTATTTTGAATAAATGCCGTTTTGAACAATAATGTTAGGCATACATTAAAACATACAAAAAAGTTAATCTAAAATAAAATATACAATTTTAAATTGTGAAATTGCACAATATTTTAGTGTTTTACTGTATTTTAGATCAAATATATGTAGCCTTGGTGACCATAAAAGATTAAATAATTGTAATACTTTCTTTCATGAACATTTCTTAGCGAATATCAACTTAAATTCTGGTCTGTTCCGGAGACATGCGGATGAGTACATGATGAAAGGATTTCAATTTTGAATGAACTTTCCCATTAAATAAATCCACAATGTTTAAAGAGGAAGTCCGAGAATATATAGTGGATCATTTAAAACCATGACCACAGAAACATCCACACATGAGGAAGAGAGGTGTGGGTGTGAATATATCAGGTTAAAAGATGCTTTATCTCTCAGGGTCTGTGTGTGTTACTGACCTGAAATGGGGCTTTGCCAGTCAAGCACTGGTAGATGATGGTTCCTACACTCCACAGGTCAGCTTTGGCATCATAATTCTTTGACATGATGACCTCAGGAGCCTGTAAAAAGGAACAAGACGAGTAGCAGTCTCAGTTTTTTGCTGTAGTCACTCAGAAATATCTGAAGTAATTCATACAGAGTAAGTCTAATTAGCTTATACGTGGTTATTTTATTTTGATAAATAAAAGAAGCTCTTTATTGTGACATACTGTACATTTCCTGTAGGGGTACATGAATATGAAAGGCTACAATTGAATTAAATAAATACAGGTGCCGTGCATTTTAGAGTGACGTGTGGCACTTTGTTCTTTTCCACACATGATCTGGTGTTTTCAGTGTCTCAGAGCGACTTTATACTTAGTTTTTTAATCACATTTTATATTGAAATTGCAATTAGACTTTTCTCCAAGTCATGCAGCCCTATTTTTTCTGAATTTAGGATCATATAAAACATGAAGGAAAGCACTCACCATGTACATTGGAGAGCCACAGAGTGTAGCAGCCATCGTGTTTCCCTGCAGATACCGTGCAAAGCCAAAATCAGCTGGAGAGAGAAAGAAAAATCAATGTATGGTGCTAAAGACTAAATTCGAGCGCTTGTTTTGGTAGTGAAAGATGGTGCACAAATGTTTACAGAGAGTGTCTTTTAGCTGTTTAACTTTACACAGCTGTGTAGAGACACGTAGTGTCTACAAAACACTCAAGAGCAAACAGAACAACGTCGTCAATACCTAAAACAAACCGCAGTCATAACACAAGAACAAAAACACCAAAACCAAGCACTGCCAAAGCTGATAATCGCATAGCCTCATAATCAGTACAAACTGATCCTAACCAATCTTTGCGTTTCCTTTAGTAGAAGGTGTACTTTGACCCGGCACACTCACCCAGTTTGATGCAGATGTTGTTGGGGTTAGACCTGCGCCCAGGGCTGTAGGAAAGAAGAATATTTTGGGGCTTCAGGTCACGATGGATGATGCCTTTACTCCTTAAAACACTCAAGGCTCCCGCTAACTGCTGCAGCAACACACGGATCGTGTCCTCGCTCAGAGAGCCTTTAGCTATGGAGAAAGAGTTAGGAGCAACAACTGATTTAATTCCGGTTTAATACTGTAAGAAAACACTTTGAATTGTGGGATATAACATCATTGTTTATAAAAGAGTTAGCATCCACCAAAAACAAAAAGTCTGGCAGGTATCCACCTCCAAAAACCCAAGCCCCCCTTCTCTTCGGTCACCACTTTCCTTCCCCTCAAAACATGCTTGCTTTATTTTTAGCCCCAATATTTTTCCACTGCAGGACAAGGCAGATAACAGACTGATAGGTGGATGAGGTCAGGCTGTGGCTTGAGTTTCAGCAGGGGATCTTGGTTCTGTGCCTATGAGTCTGTGGCAAGAGGTGAGCGGGTGAAGGCAAACACGACCCCTGACGAGACTGGCATGGGACCTAACAACGCTACAAAGTCTGACAGCTTAAAATAGAGTGGCCAATGCAAACAGGGTAAATATAGCCACGCTGAAACCTTTATGATTAGATGAAGATGTATTTTACCCTGAAGAAGTGTGTGTGAGGAAGACAGCACTTCCAAAGGGGCTCTATTTGTGGCAGAACATGTGTGAAGCAAGCTATTCTCAGAGGTCCTGAACTATCTTTCTCAGGAAAGTCAGGCAAGTTGTTTGTTGAAAATGTCTCTGCAGTTTCAAGAATGAGTCCAAGACCAAAGAAAGCTCAAGGCTTCAACCTTCGAGAAACTGACTTCGGGCTAAAATTCGGTCAACAATCAATCTTTATTATACAAACTTTAGGATCCCTTTGTTCCTAAAAACAACATGGAAGCATAAAAAACTAACAAGACCAGAAATGTTGCTTTGGTGACTAACTGAAATATGACGAAACAGAAATAAGCTGATTGAAGAACTAAAATTGAAGTAAATTTACATTTTTACTTCAGAACGACCTTAAAATTGAAGTAAAGTTAAAGCACTAAAATTAATAGAAATAAATAAAAACTAAAATTCAACTGAAAAAAATTATATATATATATATATATATAGTGGTGGGCATAGGTTTTTTTTTTTAATCTAGATTAATCTTGGAATTAATCTAGATTAAAATGGCTCATTTGAATTCTGCCGAAGGCATTCAGAATATGTGTGCTACCCAAATAATGACTAAAAGTAAGTCTTTGAGAACGGGTTTCTCAAGCCAGGTGGCGCATTAGACCAGGGGCTCATCTCCTGTTTCCAAAATGCATCACAAACTTTAATCTCTTCCCGTCCCAATCCCACGAAAAAAACTGGGGGAAAATCCCGTTCCACTCCCGGAAGAATGACTCCCATTCCCTCCCACTCCCGTGTTGTTGTTTTTTTTTTTTTTTTTTTTTTTTTGCCGATAACTGTCAATTACAGTAAAAATATAGTACAGATCACAGCGTGCCCACCTTATTAGTTGAATAAAAACCCAAAATGTCGTTTTTTGTTATTATATTGAACTGAAAGCCATCTTATGCACAGTGTTGCACAGATTAAATTGCATGTAAATCATCCATGCTAACACACACGTCTTCTATTTTTATTTTTTAGACATTTCACTCTCTATAGATATATTTTTCAAAGACGGAGTTTCGAAGTTTCTCGCTCAAGTTCACATGAGACCTAAAGCGCATCCTGTTTGCTTAAAAGCGCAACGTTTCGTTGTTATTCTGAGTGCACACAAATAAACGTAGAGTCTTTACAGATTCGAAAGATGTATTAGGCTACTTTTATCTGTATGACCAAAAATGATGGAGATTTTAAGAGCAAGTGAGCGCACCGGAGCCTGTCTTGCAGCAAACGCGCTTCCACACAAACACTTCAATAGCGCACATTTCTCTAGGTTAACATCATATTGAGCGGCCATGTAAAGTTGCTACTACATACATCTTTCAGATGAAAAGCCATATTTGAGGTTGATGAATGATAGGTGAGTGTTTGGATGTCCTGCCCGATTGTATTACCACATAGACCAGCCGTTAACAATCTGTCCATCACGGACTGCGAGCCTCTAGTTCAAAGACTCGTTCTCGCCCCCTACAGTGCAATTCGGCTAGGTATACATCCGCGCTAAAATATCAGGGTGAAAGTCATCATAGCTTGCGTAGTATAGACCCAGCTCCCAACCCAACTTTGAGAATAGATTAACGGCGATATTTTTTTTATCGCCGATAAGAGTCTTCACGTTAACGCAGCACGTTAACGCCGATAACGGCCCACCACTAATATATATACACATTTAGATAACCTTTGCCATTATCGAACACTATCTAAACACTATAAAACACTAATAATTTAGTAACACTGTTAAATGTAATCTAAAAATGAATATTAATTTTTCAGACATTACTTTCACTTTGCATTTATTAGCTGTTTTTAGTATTTACATTTTTATAATATCGATGAAACATTAAACAGTTTTAATATCAACCATGAAATGAAAAAAGATATTAGTATTGGCCAGTATTCTTGATGCATCTCAATTTGTCAACAACTGCATAGAGGTTCAGATGTGTGTTGTGTTGCCTCTGTGCAGCTCCAAAGTCTGTGCCAAGGTTTTTACTATCAAATCTGCACTAACATATTAGACACCTCACTTGTACAATTATCCATTTACTAATCTGTAATAACAATTTCCTAATTTGTAATAATCAGTGGCGATCATAATGGTGAAGTACAGATGACAGGTTGAAATGAGGCTAGTGTACTTACAGTGTAAATACTCGGCCAGGTCTCCTCCATTGCAATACTGTAAGAGGAGACAGACAAACACTAAGTGTACAGTCAACACAAAACAAACTCTCTTCAAAAGAAAGAGTAATCACAATAACACAAGGGCTTCAAATGGCTTTATGCTGACAATAATAACAGAGGTTTGAATTAAGCTTAGCATAAAGGACATCCTGCAAGGGGGGGTGAAATTTGACCTCTGATTTCTTCTCTACTTCACAAGTCTATTTTGAGGTTTACAGTGGGTATGTGAGAGGAGCAGCTCGCCATCTTGACTCACCTCCATGACAAGATAGACACATCCCGATATCTCCTGCAGACAGAGACATGTGACACGCCATTAAACATTTACAATTGATGAAATTAAAGAAACACCCAGCAACATGCCATATGACAGCCATGGCACGAACGCTTCATTGTCTAGATGAGGACAGACCTCGGGCTGGACTCACAACAGATGTCACGGACTCATCATACAAAGCCTTCAATTAACTAAGCTTTCTATGAATAGTCTGTTATTATAGCGTGAGCTCACAAACAATACAAATCACAATGTGTGCCTGCATTTCACGACAGGTTATATGTCACCCTCTCTGTAAAAACCAGGCTAAAGTCTAAGAATCTCATTTGAGATAACGAGCATCAAAGTTTGATTACAAGCATTCATTTCACTATGATTTAAATCTTTGACTTGGCCGTACTCTGTCAATATTGAAGATACCAAGAATATATTTTCACAGAATCTTCTTTACAATATGTAGGGTGATTTTATGCAGAAAATAGTAAACTTCAAAAAAATGACTTCGGGTCGCATATTGTATGCACACTTTCAGGTACAGAAATCTCATTTAGCGTTTGAGTTATTTATTTATGTTTCATTTTTTTATTTTGTGTAAACTTTAATGGGTTTGTAGGGCAGGAAAATGTAATGCACAGGAGGTTATGACAGCTATATATATTATTTTTTTTTTTGGTTGGAACTTGGTTTCACACAGTCTGTTGAAACTAAAACTAAAACTGCTTAATTCATATGCCGCTGTATTTCATATGTAAAGTCCAAACAATAAAATAATAATAATAAGTATTATTGTTGTTATTATTATTATTATTGTTACTAAAAATTATGAAATAGAAAAATTAGCTTTAAAAATTTACAAAAACGTAAAAATTGTAAAATGTATAATGAATATTAAGTACAAGAAAAACATTACTAAATAAAAATAATGATAATTATTAATATTATTATATTTAATAATTAATATTTATTATTACATTTCATATTATATATTTTTGAAACCAATTACAAAAAAATATAATATTTACAATAATTAATAATAATAATTAATGAATCAAGTAGATGTCCAACTGTGTTCATTTAATAATTATATTTGGTCATATTTCAAACCCCCGGCATGTTTGAAAAACATTTCTGTCTCAGACTACTAAAGATACAATACTTTTATGCTAATCAGTGCACAAAATAAATGCACACAGCGCAACAAAATGCTCTTTACTGACCAAATCAAGACTACTGAGAGGCTCTTACAGTGCAATAGTCACTAGGAGAAACATCGCAAAAATGGTCTTTGACGTCTAGCCTGCATAATCAAACCTGATGTGGATTCTAGATGGTTCATTACCCCTTCATGTCCATGTGTTTTACTGTAGAAATTCTGCTCCTGAAAGGTTTATTGGAGCAGATCAATATGTCCACACACAGGCCAAGAGCCATGGTGACCAGTTTGAATGAGGCATTTATATGGCCCACTTGTTGTGCAACAAAAGTCCCATTTGGCCGATGTCCATGCGTGTCGCCGCAGTCAGGACAGAAGCAGGAGGTGTCATTACCCACAGCTGACTGACGTACATACAGATCAGCAGCCAGCCAGCGTTACAGAGTGCTGGGAGCAGCGTGCTTTAGTGAGCATGTCTGTTTAAATAGCATATTACACAAGCAAAAAAATGTTTCATAAAAGATAACAGCACCTTATGACTTCAAAGTTGTGTAACAGCTCATTTTAAGTGTGACATAATTATTGTGGGTAAAGGCTTAAGCTTCCCCTGTATGTGTGTGTGTGCTGAACCGGTGAGAAATGAAACCAGGCCATCAGCAGTAATGCAAAGTAAACTAAGCAAAGCCCTGCCCAAGGCTATAGACCACACACAGGGCCAAATACACATAAATGATCTTCTCTAGACATATTTACCAGGCCCTGGAGACGACTGTCAAAACATTATGATCCATTAGCATACAATACAAAGGAGTTTCACAACACAAAAGACTAAAACAACAAAGCTTAACAAACAAAGTTAAAGGTTTCCATAAGTGTGATATGGGGGACGAGAGTTTGGCTTCACTTACTAAGCACAAGTGTCATTTCCTGTGCTATTGTTCAGCTTTCACGCAGACAGCCGCCATCCACCTGTGCCCATTGTGCTGTGGATTCACTGCTTGGCGGCTGTCTGCTGAGCAGCTGATCGACCCTGGTGGACAAACCCAAGACAAATCCTGTAAGTGCTGGCCAGATGCAAATTAGACTGATACTGGAGCCAGTTAAACCTGTTAGTCAGCATCCCCCATGTTGGGACTCAGTTGAAAAAGACGTACCTAACTTAAAATTATAACAGGTGCTGACTTCAGTGTGCTACACACACAATTTAGGTGTCTTTGGAAAGAAGACCTTTTGGGCTTTACTGTCCATCGTCCAGAGTTGATCATGCTCAAAAATATAAAAAGTTATAGAGACTGAAGTGCCTTGAAAAAAGTGTACCACACAAAAAAAAAAAAAAAAAAAAATTATTTCATATAAAAATGCATGAAATAAGTCCTGGAGCAATCCAGAAAAGTAATGGATTGAAAGTCACATGTCGCATGAGTTTATATTTCAAATCTGAAGAAGATACCATTATACATACCACTGCATGTTTTTCAATTATAAAATTATTATAGACATAATATGAGTGATTTATTTGACTACTAAAAAGTACAATAAGAATAATTTGAGTAATAAAAAGAAAGAGAAAAAAATAGCTTTGTATGTAGTACATACTCTGATTGCCAGACATACACTGATATGGGCAGAAATCCACACCGATCGGTGGTAATAGCAGTAATCACACACTGATGTGCGCTAATACAGATGATAATTATATAGATATGAGCCATACAGTCCATAATTGCCGATCAGCATTCATACTAATGGCCGTCATTCAGTCAGAGTAATCACGTTAAAAACGTTATTGCTTCATTGGACTAAAGTGCTCGATGGGATGTTGTTCCGTGGACCCTTACCTCTAACTAAACCGGGATTTACAGCAGTGGATGCGTTTGTGACTCAATATTACACGAAGCTGGTATGTACTTCTTTTTATTATGGATGTTTTGATGTGTACTGCTTACACAAATTTAGCAAACATTCCTTATAAGCTTTCCATCGAAAAACAGCGCTCTATCGTCGATGCTTGAGGCTTAGACCTTCAGAATGATATATTCTTTGTCAAGATTAATTTTTATCTATTCGTAAATAATGACATGTGCAAACAGAGAGCGTTCAGTGCGCCAGCGTCCTGGTGCTAGGTAACAGGGTTTAAAGGGGGTGGTCCTATAATTGCAGGCTTGCATAGTATCAAATGCACCTGTGTTGGTTCTAACAGTGCGTGAAGCATGATGGAGCGAGCATGAATTATTAGTGTGTATTCACTGTCAGGTCATTCTATGAGGATATTGTGGTGAGAGGTTTGACTAACTATACAGGGTAGTTCATTCAACTGCAATTGTGCTGTTCATTAAGATACATTGCAACTGTTGTGGAAAAGTTCATTGATTTCAGTAATTCAACTAAAATGTTTAAACTTGTGTATTAAATAAATTCAATGCACACCGACTGAAGTAGTTTAAGTCTTTGGATCTTTTAATTGTGATGATTTTGGCTCACATTTAACAAAAACCCACCAATTCACTATCTCAACAAATTAGAATATGGTGACATGCCAATCAGCTAATCAACCCAAAACACCTGCAAAGGTCAAAAAAAGAAGGAGACGTGATTCGCGTTCATCTTAAGATCCACCGGACCTGCCGTCAGTGCCGTGGGCGCGATCGCGAGAGCTCTGAGACGCGTGCACTAAACGTGCTCTCTGCACGCGCCAACAAAGCATTGATTCTGTCGCTCTAGTGTCCTGAATGCGGTTGTGACTTCAGCTGTTCATTCATATACAGATATGTATTCAAGCAGATGTTTCAATCTGCTGAAAAAATAAAAAGTTATAATTCAATTAATTAAATTATCTATTTTAGATTATATAAGAATGTTATATTTGATTAAACTAATATACAATATTTTTTTTTTAACTTAATTTGTTCTTTTATCTTGTCTTCTGGTATTTTAACAGTACAAACAATCTGAAGTAAACCCATCATACTTGCTCAAGGGCACAACATGGAAGGTGTAACACAATGTGTTGTGTCTCTTAATCTCTCCACCTCTGAGACAACCACCTGTCATCAGATCAGCCCGACTGCCTGGAGTCCTGTCCTCTATTCATTAAGATACATGGATAAGGATATCCTACATCAGACAACGTCTGTTCTGTATGCAAATGATAGAGACAGGCAGTTAAATGGGTGTGTTGGGCTGGCAGGTGCTGGCTAATGCATGCAAAAGTGTCGGTGTATACTTCAACAGACATATAGACACCAGTCACGGCTGCCATTGTTTCTTGTCTGTTTACTTTTAGTACTTTAGCCCCAAGAGATATTTGAGATGATTCATTTGCTGTGCCTCTCATGGAGTCCAGCTTGAAATCAGATAACGATTCGACTGTTTCTGATGCAAGAGAATGCAACATGAAATCATTACTCATGGTGACTCATATTTATTAAACCACATCTATTCACTATGGCTATAACAGCTGAATGTGCTGATAAATATGCGTGACGTCAGGGGCGGGGCTTAACGTTTAACCAATCAGATGAAGAGAACTGTACCATAATATCAACACTGAGATACGCCATATTCGAGTTATAAATATCTTTAGTAACATGGAAAAAGCTGTATGTTTCAACAGAATAGAAAACACTTAAAATAACACAGTTGGCTTACACATACACATGGAGCAACAACATTAGCCCGAGTTATAGCAAAACATTAGTACATACCTGAAAGTCCAGTAAGCTGACAATGTTCTCATGTTTCAGCTCCTGGCGAAAACACACATTCAATACATTAGTGAGCATAAGTCGTGGATTCAAATGCTTTTATAAGGAGCTGATGATATTTGCCAAACCCTTTACACTGTTTATATAAATAGCTAAACGTTGTTTGGCCCATGTAGAAGCCTTTCAGATAGCAAGAAGTCGAGTTTCGCAATGTTTACCATACATCTCAGGATATTTAATAGATATACAAATGCATTAAATTCAATTTAAAAAACAATAGCAAGCAAAATTGTGCGAACACAAACGCACCCAAGGTGTAATTAGGAAGCTCACCTTTAATATCCTGATTTCTTTTCCTAGGAGCGTCTGTGATTTGGCGAGGTTTTTCTTCTTAATGCATTTCACCGCCACTTCAAAATCATGTTTCTGTGAATAAAGACAGCGATTTGCGTTATGACATTCGTGTAGAGTACTTTTTCACACATAAAAAGCCGCAGTATACAGCTCGACGGGCATCAACATTACGTCTTAGCGTTACCTGTTTATGTCTTCCTTTGAACACCACAGCAAAAGCGCCGTGTCCTATCAAGTCCTTCCTGTTGAACTCGAATTTTCCAACGATTTCCATCGCGTATAGACTTTAAAACCGCTCAGTAAATCCACAGGTGAGAGAGGTCAGGGTGTGAGGGATCCGTGTGTGCGCCCAGCACAGGACAACTTGACCCGTATATCGCTTCTCATCCGCTGCTTTGCACCCAAACAATCCGACACTTCGGTCATGGTCGGTATTCGCTACCTAACGTTACTTGTTAATAAAAACAAAGTCACTGTCATCTTGATCGTATTATGTTAACACTTTGTTCAAAATTATGTCATCAAGTGTACTAAATTAGATTGGGAGACTGTCAGAAAATGACTCGGTCGTGACGCCTCGGGTTCACAGTCGTATACTGCGCTGTTTTGGTCGTCACTTTCCAAACAAACCTTGAAACTTGCGTGTGCATGACACGCATGCGCACTACCGCTCTGTTCGCACACCAGTGGCGTAATGTGCGCATGCGCGTGTCAAGGAGCCGGGTCAAAAAGCTAACCCTCGTGAACTGCTGATGTAGACTTTAGTATGTGGACAAATATACACCACTGGTCAAAAGCTGGTAATAATAATAATAATAATAATAATTGAAAGAAGTTTCTTATGCTCACCAAGGCTACATATGCTTAATCAAAAATACAGTAAAAACAGAAATATTGTAAAACATTATTACAATTTGAAACGTTTACTTTTGTAATATATTTATAAATGTAATTTATTCTTGTGATGCAAAGCTGAATATTGAGCAGCCAGTTTTCAGTGTCACATGATCCCCCATGAATAATTCTAATATGCTAATATTAGATTATAATATCTAATATGATTTGGAGCGCAAGAAACATTTCTTATTATTATCAATGTTGAAAACAGATTTTGCTGCTTAATATTTTGGTAGAAACTGTTATACTTTATTTTTCATATTATTGTATAAGTATTTTTGATTATTCCAAACTTTTTACCAGTAGTGTAGTAGTTAACATACTACTATTATTATTAATAATAATAATAATAATAATACAGATTTAATAGCAATTATTCATTATTCTTAATGTAGCCTATCGTGATGTAGATAAACATCATTATCATAATTAATCAATTACAGACAAAAACAGTAAAGTTATGGAATAATTAACCTGTTATATTCTATTCAAATCCATAAACCATGCTTATTTATTTATTTATTCACGTATTTAAGTTTGTGTATGTATGCATGTGAAATTAATGTATATGGTAACAAATGTTACACAACCTGCAGGTGACCATACTTATTTCAATTATATTGTCTGTTAATTAGAAAGTTACACACCATCACAGAGTCAGAAGATCACGTACATCTAATAAATGATCAACCCTCAAGTGATACCAGAAAATGAACTAGCATAATAACATAAAAATCAACTGCCTATGAAGCATGAAGACAGATACACTTGTCCACATTTCAATCACCATCTAGACATGACATGACTATTTATTCCCCTCTTGTGGTAAAAGTGCAGTATTACACTCACACTCACCAATCACAGTAAAACAATGTACAAATAATTACATCACTTTCAGCCCAGCACCTCACTCTCTGGAAGCTAGCCAGAGATTGAACATTACATTTTGATAGATGAACATGTAGGCCAACCAGCCGATGAAAAGATGTATGATATCGTGATTTATCAGTATTAAGATATAAGTTGTAGCCTATTATTAAGATTTCGGTGTTGTTACAGCCTATTTAAATGACAGGTTAGACAATCCTAGGTTTGTGAGATAGATGACTAAATGTAGTTTTGATTGTTTTTTGCAGTGCTTTTTGTTTTAATTGGAATGAATTAGATTGATGGCATCTTTTCCCCATCCACGTAACAGGAAATGTAGTCCATAAGGAGTTTATTAAAAAGAGGCAGCATCCCAAATGATCCACTTCAGGATCAGGAACTGTTTTCCATGTCGTTTTTCAGTAAATCACATTAAGGAGTCCTGGTCATTGTCTTCTCTTTTGGACGTCACATACTGTTTGCATCATCCTATTCATTGAATTAATAAGAGCATTATGTGAGCACTCTGCCTGGGTTATTATATAATTTATAATATTAAATTGAACGCTTGTCATAGTAAACACCTCCACCCCAAACCTAATGATACTGGTGGATCATAATTCATATTCTGCTCCCCTTCTGCCCATAAAACACGTGTGGCTGATAAGCAGCACTCCTTTAAAGCTACATTTGAAAGACACCTGGGAGCTTCATCTGTCATTTACAATGAACGTAATCAACGAATCTGCATAATCTGCTTTTGTATCAACAGTACTCCACCCGGTCACGCTGTAATCTGCCAAATCTATGAGACATCGAGCATGGAAGAGGTTTTGAATGTGTGTGTATCACGGTCTCTGACCTTGGTGAATTTAGTTTGACGTTTGACATTCATTAGACATTCGTTTATTTTGCCAATTCAACTCTTTGCGGCTGTTATGTTTTGAGCCCAAACTAACTCAGATTTACGTTGCACATGGCTTAATTTCCCCCCAAAAAATGTAACTATTTAAATTAATTAAACAATTTAATTACGTGACATTCAGGGGCGGATCTAGGAAATATTTTTTAGGGTGGCAAAGGGGTGGCATGGGGTCTGTGAGGGGTGGCAACACCAAAGCAAGCACCCATGCATAGTTTTGGGGATTTATTGTCTGACATGCACAATTGTGTTCACAAATATTGCCTTTCCATTAAGTATTCATCGTCTATACTGTTTAAAATGAAAAATAAATAACAACATTTCAATATCCATCATGGCACCAAGTCAATACACAATATAAAAACAGGATATAAATGTCTCTGAGCTTGTATCATTAAAGAAGACATGCGGTTCTATTAATATTTGTTTTATATATACTGGCTGCTTAGATGGTATAAATCACGTTTCAGTGCAAGTTTAAGTGTAACACTTTTGAATTTCCTAACATTAGAAAGAAATACAATAATATCAAAGCATTGAAACTGGATCAGTTTTGAAAACAACGTTATTACCAGAAGTGGGAATGTCTGTAATGACCCAGAACACAACATCAATAGTCTAGCAACACCCCAGCAACTGCATAGCAACCACCCAGAATATCCTAGCAACCAACTAGCAACACAAGCCAGCATACATTTGTCTTTCGAACTTTTCAATAGCTATTACAATATTCTTAAATGCTTGCTTACACACAATTCACATACACAGATGACTTTCCTACTCAGTGAACACTCATGAGATCAAGAACACTCTTATTAGGATAACAAAAAACTCTTATTGGGATTCAGGAATACTTTTTGCAGCTCAATGTCTATTACAATACAACATAAATTACATTACAGATAATAATAATAATAATAATTCAGCAATGAACTTTTGAGAACAGATCATTTTCATTTTACTACTGTAAAGTAATCTTGCAGTAGATGAAAAACAGTAGAAAAGTTCAAATACCAAAGATTTGTATATGAACTTAGTATGCACCACAATACAGTACAGTAAAATAAAGTACATTCAGTATCCTCTGCACATTTGATCCAATTGAATAACAGTATACAATACTATAGCAGTTTACTGGTCTCCTGACACAAGACTAGCTGCAGTGCCTTGCGAAAGTATTCATACCCCTTCATTTTTTCACATTTTGTTATGTTGCTGCCTTATGTTAAACTGCTTTAAATTACTTTTTACCCCACATCAATCTATACTCCATACACTATACTGACAAAGCAAAAACAGAATTGTCATAACTTGTACATTTATTTAAAATTAAAAACCTGAAATGAGTACATTGTATAAGTATTCATACCCTTAATTCAGTACTTAGCTGAAGCAACTTTACAGCGTCAAGTATTTTTGGGTATGATATGACAAGCTTTGCTCATCAGCATTTGGCAAGTATCTGCTATTCTTCACCTCACCTCTTCATGTCTCAAGCTCTGTCAGGTTGGATGGGGGCAGACTCCAGACTCCATAGGTTCCTTCAGAAATATTTGCCTGAGTTCAATCCCAATTATTGTCTATAAGCCACTCTTGCTGTGTGTTTAGGTCCATTGTCCTGTTGGAAGGTAAACATTCTGTCCGTCTGTGGCTCTGAATGCTCTGGACTGGGTTTTCATTAAGGCTATCTCTATATTTTGGTGCATTGAGCTTTTCTTCTACTCAAAGTCTAGTAACATCTACAAGTAATATGAATGCTCCTGAGCTAAATTTCAACTGTCCCATGTAAGGGTATTAATACTTATCCAATGGAATCATTTGTTTTTTAGTTTTAATAAATTTGCAAAGATGCAAAAAAACAGTTTTTTGCTTTGCAATTATGGTGTATGGAGTGTAGATTGATGTGGCAAAAAACTAATTTAAAGCAGTTTTACATACGGCAGTAACAAAACATGAAAAAAAATACTTTCGCAAGGCACTGTATATCTCTAGGCAGTTATTTTTCACTTCTGCAAACATGCAGTACAGAAAAAAATGGTTACAAATAAAATTTGACAGTCACATGTTTGAAGGTGTATAACATGTGCTACAGTTTCCTGTGCATACAGAATAATGACATTTCCATCCTCTAATGTTACTGGTACTGTAAGGCAAGGCAAGGCAAGTTTATTTGTATAGCACATTTCATACACAGTGGTAATTCAAAGTGCTTTACATAAAAGAATGTGAAATAATCATTCACAGCAATAAAAACAAGAAGTTAAAAATAATAAAACAAGGAGTTTTAAAATGATATAGAAATTGATTTAAAATGAGATTTAAAACAGTTAAATAGAAAATGATTATACATAAAATACAATGCAGTCAGTTCGGACGTAGCACAGCGCTCATTCAACAAATGCACAGCTAAATAGATGAGTTTTGAGACTGGATTTAAATGTGGCTAATGTTTTAGCACATCTGATCTCTTCTGGAAGCTGATTCCAGCTGCGGGCGGCATAATAGCTAAAAGCGGACTCCCCTTGTTTTGTGTGAACCCTTGGTATTTCTGACTCGATCCTAATGATCTGAGTGGTCTGTTAGGTTTATATTCAGTGAGCATATCTGACATATATTTAGGTCCTAGACCATTGAGTGACTTATAAACGAGTAAAAGTACTTTAAAATCGATCCTAAATGTAACTGGAAGCCAGTGTAAGGACCTGAGGACTGGTGTGATATGCTCAGATTTTCTGGTTCTAGTCAGAATCCTGGCAGCAGCGTTCTGGATGAGCTGCAGCTGTCTAATGGTCTTCTTTGGAAGGCCGGTGAGGAGACCATTACAATAATCCACCCTGCTTGTGATAAAGGCATGAACAAGTTTCTCCATGTCTTGACTGGAAACAAAACATCTAATTCTTGCAATGTTTTTGAGATGATAGTATGCTGATTTAGTTACTGCTTTGACATGACTACTAAAACTAAGGTCTGTCTCCAGAATCACCCCAAGATTTCTGACTTGATTTTTAGTTGTTTGACCCCTAGAGTCAAGGTATGCATTCACCTTGAGAACTTCATCTTTGTTTCCAAATGCAATGACTTCAGTTTTCTCCTTGTTTAACTGAAGAAAGTTTTGGCACATCCAACTGTTAATTTCATCAATGCATTGGCAGAGGGAGTCAATGGGGCTATAATCATTTGGAGATAAGGCTAGGTAGATCTGGGTATCATCAGCATAGCTGTGATAGGCAATTTGGTTCTTCCTCATTATCTGACTTAGTGGGAGCATATACAGGCTAAACAACAGCGGTGCAAGAATTGAGCCTTGTGGGACTCCGCATGTCATGGACGTCCACTTAGACTTATGCTCTCCTATACTCACATAATAACCTCTCCCTTCTAAGTATGACCTGAACAAGGCTGTACTGTAATTATACTGAATGTGCAAGTATAAAACCCATGTATTATTCGTTCAGCTCTCTCCGCTCTCTGTTGCTAGGATGCAGAGATTCTGATTGTATCATCAGTTGTGCTACCTAATGTTTACCGTACTCTTTGTTAAACCTTTTGAGAAATATGTCTGTTTTGAGAACTGAATTAATGCTTTGGGAAAATGGGCCAAACAAAACAATTATATTACATTAACAATAGAGAAAACGGCAATACAAGATTCTTACTCAACTCTGTATTAGTTTTCATGATCGGCATTTTCTTATTGATTTCATGTTATTGTTTCTTCCGATATGGCATAAAGGCCTTTATCCATGATGAAAGCGGTCGGAGAATCGGATCACCAAACAATTGAATCCATATTTTTCATATGTTTTATGAAACAAGGCTTGTGCATTATAGTGAATAATATTCTGAATATTTTACAGTTGGTTTGACATCTTTATCTCAAACGGTTTCATAGTTTAATTAATTTAAGTGGGCACAGTATATAAAACATATGAAACATATGTATTCAGTAATGTATATAAAACAATTTAAGCCATACTTTGAAAAAACAAGTCTTGTGCATTATAGGGAATAATATTTAGATATTTGTACAGTTGGGTTGATACCTTTATTCCAAACTGTGTTAGCGTCTAATGAATTTGAGTGGGTACAGTTCATAAAACATGAAAAAATTGGGTTTCAATACCGTATATAAAAAAACAATAAAGGTATAATCTGAAAAAAACAAGCATTTTATGAAACAAGGCTTGTGCATTATAGTGAATAATATTCTGAATATTTTACAGTTGGTTTGATACCTTTATCTCAAATAGTGTCAGAGTGTAATACATTTAAGTGGGTACAGTATATAAAACATGTGGAAAATATGAGCATCCCATGATAAGAATAAGAAATATTTATTGAGGAGTAAATAATCATATCAGAATGATTTCTGAAGCATCACGTGACACTGAAGACTGCAGTTATGATGCTGGAAATTCAGCTTTGCCATCACAGGATAACGTTTTCAAATGAATTATTGTAGGCTAAATTGCAGTAATATTTCGTCCCAAGTGTTTTGATGATACTTGTAATCATTCACGTTAACATAATCCTCCTGAGGTGACACAAAACAGAAAACATTTCTGTGATAAAATACTTATAAAATATAAAAACCCTGGGAATCGTCTCTATATGAATAGTATTATGGCTGAATCTGTACTGATGAATTCTCAAAGCTTAATTAGGAGATGTTTTTAACACATAAAATGGTAAATTAAAACTCAAATGCAGCAATGTCTAAAGAGATAGTTTTATTCAAATTAGCTATAGGGCATATTACATAATAACTTTCATTGAAATATAATGTGGCAAACACAATAAAAATGTCATCAGTTAATGTGAAGACAATCAGCATGGGTTCGGTTTCAATGCCTCACTCTCCATATGAACTCTTCTTCACAGTAACCCTAATGAAGGGTCCTGTCCAACATAAACACAGAAAACACATGGAATACGCTCATCAATAGCATCACATATCCCCATCCTCTTGATAAATGAACAGTCAGCATTATGGGAAGGGTTTGATAGGAATTCCCGACGTTTGAAATGAACAGTGACAGAGATTTCTGCAGTTTGTACATTTTTGGGGGTATATTAAATCAATTCTGCAGATTTACCCTTAAAATTAAACACAGAAAATGTCTATATTAATAATCAGATCTCTTATAAACGACACTCTTATAAAAGAATATAAGACTAACAAATATCTACAGCGCATGTATGTAATATCACAGTAGTTTTCAGACTTAAATTAAAGTTTTATTTTGCATAAAAGAGAAAAAATCCATTTGCATCAGAACAAAATAAATCAAGAAAACAGAATAAAAATAAACACTTCACAGAAAGATTTCTCACATTATAAACGTAAAAACAGCACTCTTTACTGGAATTTGTAGAGCTAAGACCCTTTCTCTGTTAAAGTCACTTTTTTACAGCGTCATCTCAAAACACAGCCGGTCATTTGTGTGAGTTCTCAGATCATACGGCACTATTCAATACTTCTGAACATGTATAATATGTGTACTATCACTCTATGTTCCTGCTGATAGTAATCTCAACACTTTCAAAAGCAAAATATCACAAGAATGGGTTAAAGACACAGATATAGTGAATGTCTCTTGATTTAGAGACACTGCATACTTTTTCAAATATTAAATATCAATCAGACAAGGAGTGCACTTGGCCTTTAAATGTTCATTTGGGAGAAACAAAGTACCTTCTGCGATTTGTTCTTGGCGGAGAGCATGAACACAAAGACATTCACTCATAAACTACAAACAATACACACTTGGTTAGAATTATGGTACCCTTGGTAAATATGATCAAAGAAGGCTGTGGAAATAAATGTGCATTGTTAATCATTTTGATCTTTAATAAAAAAAAATCTAAGCTTTCATTGGAGGATACAAATTTAAAATGGGGGGAAATATAATTATGAAATAAATGTTTTTCTCATTTCTCATATATTTACCAAGGGTGCCAACAATTCTGACCACGTATAGCTGATGAAGCTAAAAAGTTTCAGAAAATAAGTATTATGATACTGAATAAGAAGATCTTTTAAGCAGTATCAAAGTCTTGTTGGAACACGACGACGACGGCAATAATTTAAAGATATACTGTATATGGTGACACATTAATAATACACTGACCTCTTTTGGTACCAATAAATATGTCTACGATGGCACAATTACAGACAATACGCAATTACACGATTACGCATGGCTGTGTGTGTCTGTGCTATATACATAACAAAAGTGTCCCCCTTTATGAAATGACGCAAACTGATATATATCATGACATGAGAAAACGATTTGGCACTGTGCATGAATAGAGTACAATTACGTGTTTAGTTACTGAGACACAAGTCCTATGTTTATTGCTCTAAGGAATTATTAAATAAAGTATTATCTAACATGAAATAAATCTAGCATGAAACACACCAAATATCTGTATTAGAGGTCGTGACCTTCTCAACTGCATCAAATTATTTCAACGGTACAACAAAGCCATATCCATTGTAGTATAAAACTGAATGTATTTGTTTAATATCATATTATTTTAATAATCAATATTAGTATTTACACATTAACATAATGTATTAATTAATTTATGCTAATCACCAAAAACAGTATTATTTATCTGCATCTCATAGTTCTCATGCAACCCTGTTATACGATTGTTTTTCCTTTTAAAAAAGTACCACAAACACACACACACACACACACACACACACACACACACACACACACACACACACACACACACACACACACACACACACACACACACACACACACACACACACACACACACACACACACACACACACAATGACACACACACACACACATGTTGGTTTTTATGGTTTACGGGGACTTTCCATAGGCGTAATGGTTTTTATACTTTACAAGCTGTATGTGCTATTGCCCTACACCTACCCTACACCTAAACTTAGCCCTCACAGGAGACTGTGCATTTCTATTTTCCCTCAAAAAAACTCACTCTGTATGATTTATAAGCGTTTTAAATTATGGGGACACTGAAAATGTCCTCATAAATCACCTTCTCCTTGTAATACCTGTGTCATACCCATGTCATTATACAAATTTGTGTCCTCATAAACCACATAAACATGCCCACACACACACACACACACACACACACACACACACACACACACACACACACACACACACACACACACACACACACACACACACACACACACACACACACACACACACACACATATACACACACATATACACACACACACACACACACACACAATAAAGTTGTGCAATAATATAAATGACCTTCTGAGGTTGATCATCAACATATTGTGGAGGTTCATCACTTCTTTCCACTGACCTCTTTTTGAAAAAAAGAAAAAGCCTATTTGGTTAAACAAAAGTGCCATTTACAATACTAGATTTTTTTTTAAGAGAGAAAATCATCACAATAATGAGGAAGCTCTCCAGAGAATTATCTTCTCTGCAGCCAGAGCCGATGGACATGGATTAATAAAAGCTGCTACTTCACTCAGGCTGGCTGCAAAAGTGTTCTCATTAAAGTTAAGACACTCCAGACTTTGTACTTGATGATTCCTCTGTTTAAAGGACGGCCAAACAGTGGTCCGAATGTAGCACAGGTCTAGTGTTGTCAAAACAAATGAAAGCAAGGAAACACTGTTACAGTACAGGTACTGTATCTCAGGAGAGTCTCCTGTCTGTTTTCCTCAGCACACCACATTATAAGCAAACCATGAACTCCTTCATCCCAACAATGGGCCGTGTGTCTTCATCCTATGTTTGTGTTAGAGAGACCATCAGCAGGAGGAAATGACATCAGAGAACTTTGTGTTGTGAGTTAACTATCCTACATTTAGCTGCAAGTGTTTGTAGCTATTTCATCATTTGAAGTCCATTTAAAGTGTGATGTAGAAAGGCACGTGTTCTATAAGATATGCTATGCTGTTATCCTCTTGCTCTGTTTGGACCAGAAGACATTATACTGCTGAAAAATCTATGCGGTTGGCTGAGTTGGTGCTTTTTTCCCATGTGTTCATCTTTGTGGGAGTCACACCGCCCTTGTTGCCATTCATCTGCAAAAGAAAACCAGATTAGTACAGGCTTGGGTCCCAATACCCTTGAGACCTCACTTACAACTAATATGGTAATGATTAAAAAAATGTCACTTGAGTGTATTGTGTAATAATGTAAATGTACAAGTTTAACTGCATGTCAGTACATTTGGCAGTGCACATTATCCACATTTCAAATAGAAGTAAACAGAAGTAATTATACAATTACAAAAAGATGAACTCAAGTTCTACTTCAGTGGGTCAAAAATGCACTCTTAAGTTCAACTAACTGCATTTAATATAACTTTAAACTATGTGTTTTATTGTACATAATATGCAATTATTTATCCAAAAACATTCATTAATCATGTAATCATTAATAATTCATGACATTCATTTTCACAAGTGTGTGTGTGTAAATTCACTGGCCATGAACAATACAAAAGTAAAAAAGTTTCTCACTATGTCTGAGTTGAAAGGTTTGACGTTGATGTTGCGGATTGAGCTGCTGGTTAAAGTCCACACTTTGGTTTTGTGTTTGAAAGCAGCCCTCACCTGTAGAGCAGAAACAAGACACGCAACCTGTTAACAAACAGCACGATTCACACATTTGCTCTGGTTTTAATATGGAAACGAGACTGTAATAGTTTAAAAGTGATTCTCTGTAAATGTATTCACATACTGCAGTATCAAATTAACATCACTAGATGGCGACCACACTTTTCACCTGACAGAAAACAGACTTCTGACACAGCTGCACAAACATACTCTTACCTCAGAGTTTAACAGGCAGTGAAACAGGAATATGAAGAACCCCTTTGAGGAATAAAAGAAAACAACAGATGACACTAAATGTTTTGAAAGCGCTCCAATTCACATCTGCAAAAGTTCTTACAAGTCAGTCCAGGCCCAAAGTCATTTCAAACATCGTTATGTCCCATATTTCTTAAAGCTGTCATTGTTTGGCGAACATGCGTTATTGACTTTGGAGGCTGTAAACTCAGTGAAAATCAATCAGTTTGTTAGTGAAACTGTAATTTTACACAGTAGTGATGCCTGACCTGTAGTGAGTTAAACACTGCAAACATGTACTGGAAAAGCAGGGAGTGGTCATTCACCGCCAGCACCCCAAAGATCCACGATATGCCCAGGATGGGCAAGAGTACCGCCACTGCTTTAGTCGTAAGCCTAGAAAGACAAT
Organism: Schizopygopsis malacanthus; assembly: GCA_027474115.1. NCBI lineage: Eukaryota > Metazoa > Chordata > Actinopteri > Cypriniformes > Cyprinidae > Schizopygopsis > Schizopygopsis malacanthus. The sequence goes on from CM049881.1 coordinate 12,705,925, forward strand.
CACGCATATGAAAAAAAGCAAACGCACGATGGCCGATATTGCAATCATGATGGCAGATAAACTCACTTAACAGAGTTGGCGTCTCTGTGAACCTTGTAGTTTTCAGCACTGATCCTGGATATGATCCGTGTCACAGCTATCAAAATGCCAATGTTCACCTGGATGGCAGAGATTACAGCATTACAAGTGTTCCTGTCATGCTCACCTAATGTAGTGCGTTTAACACACCTTATTAACAGCTGCTTACCATAATAACAAACAGAGCAGGGGCTACAAAAGCCCAAATCGCCCCATTATTCAGAGACAGCCAGCAACTAATATAGAGAAAGACAAAACAAGATGGACAAATGATGAAAGACCGGTCATCTTTTCTCTTCAAACTGGATTTTGCCATGACCCAAGGTAACGTACTTGCCAGCCTCTCCATAGCTGTTTAGGGACGAGGTCATAGACACCACACATATGACCAAAGGACATCCTGAGTAAAGACGTGAACAGTTTTAGAGGAAAGTTTCATAAGTAATCATTTCAAACAGTGATAGCTGATATCTTATACTTAATTGTGAAGTATTTCAAACTACAGTTCTTTGTAATTCAGGTATAATATTATAAACAGACTATTTACAAACGTAATAATTAATTTGTCAAATTGTAGGATCATTTTAATGATTTGTAAAAAGCTAATTTGGTTAAAAAATAGTGAGGAATACAAAAATCCCTCTCTCCCTCTCCCCATATGTTTTTGTTAAATATGAATGACGTGCTAAAAGACAAATGTTTGTGGGAAAAAACCTGGAACGGTATTGGAGCTAAAAATACCTGGTAAAACCCAGCGTAGGAGTTTTTAGATTATGTCGTAGGAACTAAAATAAGAACTTTTGGACTGTAGCCGGTTGTTTCGTGCCACCATAAATAAAGAGCAGCCTGCCTGTGCCAAAGGCTTTTAGAAAGGGAGTCGACTTCAGGCTGAAGTAATGTCTTAAGTTTAATAAAGCCTGTTTTCTTCATCCACACTGAGCCTATCACCCGTGTCACTATGGATACAAATAAACATGTCTATTTATTCAACACTTTATCATATCTAATAATGGAAAACACCTTCAGTTACCTTGATGCCAACTTTGCATGTACTAATAAAAGTGTATATTGATTTACTTCAAGGCCCCTTGTAGCTCTGCCAATGTAGTTTTATGTGAGGAAAAAAGGCCGTAAACTGTTCTCAAAAGAGCGAGAGAGCACATGTTGTCTATTATCACATATGCACATTTGAGATCAGGTCAATTATTAACAGTGACGGCATCATTAGCGATGACCCACCGAAGATTTACTGTCCATTAATCAACTGACATCTCAGACAGACTGTAGTGCACAAATGCCTTCTTTTTCTCCTCTTTTCAACGACACTGCCCTATCAGTCATGGTTGAGGGAGGTGCCTGATCTCTCTCAGCGCTAATGCCTGCCGTGGGACGACCTCATTTGACTCTCTTGGGTTTGTGCATTACGCTGAATCGGGTCGTTTAAGGCAAATGAAACAGATCTGATGTTTTCTTCTCAGCATGTAATGATTTGTAAGTCAGTTCAAGCATGTCTGTGTGTGATGAAGTGTGTTGTTTATATGCATGTGTGTCAAGGGACAAATACTCTAAAAAATGTCATGTGTATGCACATTAATCAGTGATGCCATTGAGTGCCAATAAAGTATGCCAGATTGTGGTGATCTGCTGCATTCTCCACACCTAGTGCTCAGAACCAGTCTGCAAGATAAACTCACCCCATCCGATGGCATAGTAATAAAAGTGCTTGCTGCCCTCTGAGCCGAACACCTTGATCACCATGCTGTATAGATGCAGCCCTTCCACCAGCATCCAGGCAAACGCACACAGGAAGAAGAAATGCAGCAATATGGCCATGATCTTACACGGGAGCTGGGAGAGAGAGGACAGTTTCATTTGCTCCGGCCTTTCGGATCAGGACAAGAGTCTAGACAAAATGCACTGTACTGAAAACGGATCTATTTTGTTCATCTTAGCTAATGTAACACATGTTGTTTAAATAAACATACGGGCGACAGAGTGGTTGAACTCAGTGATCTCAACACTGACATTAACAGCACGATTTCAGCCAAGTCCTCAGACAGAGGAAGCACAATCTAATTAAGTGAGTATCAAATGAATCTGTCCATAGTGCCGGAGGCATGTTAGGAGATTAGTGGAGGCATCGGCTCTTTCCACCTTATTAGATTTATTTATGTAATGACAACATGCTGATACTGATACTGATGGTGATAAGATAATCACCATACACCAAACACAATTAAACACAATCACATGTTGTCAATGAGATGTCGATTTAATTCAAACATTTCCTAAGCAAGCTTCTTCCAACAATATTTGTGTGGAGACTCATTTTTATTTTAATCAATATGTTTTTTTCACTGTTGTTTTAGTGCAGAACTGTGCTCTACAGTGGCTCTTATACAGTGGTCCAGTAGTCCACAACACAACGAAATCACCACAACACAACACCGATTGTGCTCATTTAATTGTGTTGTGGCTTGTTTTCATTGTGTTGTGCTCATTTTGTTGTGTCGCGATTTGTTTGCATTGTGTTGGGGCTTGTTTTGTGTTAATTTTGTAGGGTTGCAGCTTGTTTCCGCCATGTTGCGGCTTTTTTCCATTGTGCTGTGCTAATTTCATTGTGCTGTGCTAATTTCATTGTGCTGTGCTAATTTTGTTGTGTTGTGGAGATTTTGTTGTGTTGTGCCACCGTACTCTTAACAAGGATGACTTAATCACTAATTATCATTAACTAAAACTAGAATGACTTTTTTTTTGTTAATTATTATGTTTGAACTAGAACATTAAAATAAAGCTAAAAAAACAACATGTTGAAGCATTAAAATTACTAACAGGAAATAAAACAAATAAAAACTAAAACTGAGCTAAAACTAAATTAAACTGAATTAAACCTGATTAGTAACATTAAAAAAGCACAGCACAGCAAAAGTTTGAGAGCATGAGAGTCTGAAAATTAAGAGTATAAAAAAATTTAAATAAAAGCCCATTCAATATATTAAGAAAAAATATAATAGTATATAAATAATACTAAAATAATACTGATATGACAAGGATGACTTAAAAGTATTTAAATTAATACATTATTAATACATTATTATTAAGATAGTAATCTAAATGCAAATTCTAAAAAAAAAATAAAAAAATAAAAAAATACATGAAATCAAATTTCTTTTAATTTTCCCTATACAACTATTATTTGTACTAGATACACTTATTTTGTAACTATTAATTGAAGAATATAAAGTTCTTATTGTTATGTTATCTGTTATTGTGTTGGACAACGGAGGGCCTTCGAGTGAAAACGGCTGAGAATCATTGAATTAAGATGAACCTGTGACGAGTGTTAGATGGACTCACCGTGCTGGGATTGAAGCGGAAACTAACGAGCAGAAGGATCTGAGCGACTAAGATTGCAAATGCCAAGTTTGCATGAATGTGGTAACGCTGATTACGGATGGTGCTAACCGACCTGTATACACAGAAAAAAAAGTATACATTTTTTAATTGTAATGAGGCAGAAACATTAAAAGCTTTTAGTGTTCAGTTAATTAAAATCGCAAATTATTTTGTTTAAATATGTAGATTAAAATCATGCATGTTCACAGAGAATTGTGGGATACTTACGACAGGACGGCAAAGGTGACCAGTGTAATTGCCAGGCAGAAAATAGAGATAGAGCAGCCGATGTAGCTAATGGTGGACAGCGCCACCTTGTGGGCTTTTGAGAGCTGAGGTGGAGACAAACATGACAGCACCAGGCAATGAGATGATGACAATGTCTGAAGATGGTCTAGTGTACAGAACTGAAGGGGGGTTAAAGGCATTGAAAACCTCCGAAGTTACTACAAATAAGAAATACTGAATACCACAGCAACAGTCCACTGATTGTAAAGTCAAAGGTTACTGATGACCAGCTGCACAGTGATTGATGTTCGCATAATATGAAATGACGTGGCAATTTCAAGATCACTTCATCAGAACAAACCTGCATGAGTCTGACATTTAATCAGGTCTTTTCTTGGAACACGTTTTTTTTTTTTTTTTTTATAAAGAGCACTAACTATTCACAGACATGGTCGACCGACGGTTAAAAAAAGATGAACAGTAACGGTCCCAGTCTTGCTTTATGTATACAAATATCAAATTCAGTCTCTATATACATTAATCCTCAATATTTCTCTTTCCTGGAACTTGTTATACACTACTGTTCAAAAGATTTGAGTCAATAATACAATTTAAGGAAATGTATACTTTTATTCAGAAACAATCGTTTAAATTAAACAAAAATTGACAGTAAAGACATTACATTTTTTTTAAAAGTAATAAAAGATTTTGAACGTTCAATTCAACAAAGAATCCTGAAAAACATGTATTGCAGTTTTCATAGAAAACATTAATCAGCACAACTATTTTCAGCTTTCAACTGATAATAATTAAAAATGTTTTAGAGAATCAAATCAGCATACTGGAATGATTTCTAAAGGATCATGTGACTGGAGGAATGATGCTGAAAATTCAGCTTTGCATCACAAGAATAAATTACTTAATAATTATAAAAGAAAACGGTTCTTTTAAATTGCATCATTTCACAATATTATTCTTTTTACTGTATTTTGATGACTACTAAATCTTCACGGCTTGGTCAGTTTGATACAAGCTTTTAAGTACTGGTTGTTTAATAAATGTTTCAAAACTTGACAAAACAACTTTTTTTTTTAAGTAAACAGAGAGTGTAAAAATATCACTGTTTTTGGTGCAAAAACCCTTGACTAACGCTACAGGTGGAAATATTTCCATGCTACGACACCTTAAGCATCTGTAGGTAAAGAGCGAACAGATTTATTTCCGAACATCCGTCAGGATATAGAGCTGTATTGTTACGGCTCCTCTGACCCAGGGCCAGTAATTGGTACTCAGTGTTGCGTCTGCACGCCGGACCCATCGGCAGTTGTTTTCCCCCACAATTCTATTTCCGTGCGTGGGTTCGATCGTACATTAACTCCGTTTCCTGCCTTGTGATTATCGTGGGCCCAGAATATCGAGGATCTGCGGAGCGGTGGAGAAAGCACGATCTCCTCCAGGCTTGAAGTATTGAGGTGAGCCGCTAATTGAGGCCCTGGCAGAGGCGGGCATTAACATCAAAGCTCCAGAGGAGATAATTACACGACTGAGCGAGGACAGATCTTCTCAACAAACACATGCAGATGATAGATGCCGAAGAGCCAAGCTGCACCTGGGTGCCTCGGTTTGGCTCATGCACGGATCTCGAAATGGCAACCTGCCTTCGTGTGAATCAATATGTCTCTCATCTTCACAAACATGTCCCTACTTTGCGAGTAGTTGTTACTGACAGGGTCTTTAGCCTGAGTTAAATTCGCTCTTCAGCTCTCTTTAAATAAATCAACAGGACAAGGGTTACCAAAATATCAAGCTGTGCCTGTCGTTCAGTATTTCAAAGGCAGATGTTATTTACAAGCTTTCTCTGACAAATGACAATCCATCTGTCCGCCCAAAAAGAGCCCACGGTCTTCGACCCGCACTGGCGGCCTGTGACTAGCGGCCTCTCTCGAGACGCTTTCACACATAACGACGGGTTTCGAATGAACCTGAAACAAAATCCAGCACGTCACCCTTGGAGAAGTGTCTTAACTACGTCCAAATTGTCTTCTTGCTTAAAGCTCTGCAGCTGATTTACTGAGAGTCTCGGCCAATCTAAACCTCAAGCCCTGCATGCTGTTGGCTCGCTGAAGACGACAAAACAGTTAGCATCGCATTCATCGCAGCGCCTTGGTGTTTTTAGAGATCCCTGCTGGGAAATGACCTATATGCTCAATCAAGGAATCTTGAGAAATTCCACTAACGTCAGGGTCCGCTGCCAGTTTTGTATATTTCTTGACATATACAGCTTAGATAAGCTTAGCTAGTCAGATCGAATGAGTAAATAAGTAGTAGTTTTTTATTTGAATAATGTTGCAATATGGGTCTTTTTTCAGTTAAATAATTCCACTCATAAGAAAAAATAAACAGAAAAAAACATGAAACGCTGTAAAAAAAATAAAAAATTTTGGAGCATAATATGTATAACACCACTGCTCAAGTGCGGGTTTTCTTTTAAGAAATATATTTACATACTTTTATTTAACAATGATGCATTAAACTGATGAAAAGTGACAGTGATTACTATGGTTGCAAAAGGTTTCTATTTCAAAGAAATGTTCTTACGCAAAAAATGAATATGCAGAGATGTCAATGTCTACTTGTGCATAGCTCTGTGGGAGGATTCAGTTCTCCTATTTGCATCAAAATTAGAAATAAATTGCATGCTTTCATTTAAAAATGGACCATTCAGATTGAATGCATTCTTACATTCATAACAGGCGGAATGGAGAAAATCACAGAGGTTGTTTTCCTTGAAACGGAATCTTAAAATTGGGCTCTCATGGTGAAACTTTGCAGAATCAATAATAAAACAGTAAAGCAGTAACATGTATTATTTCGAACAAAGTAATTTGCAAAACTGAAAGAAAATAAAAAGATTATTAATATACTGTATATAAAAAAGTAAAAGTATACTATTCTATGGTTTTGAGTCAATAAGATTTTATTTTCAGGATTCTCAGGACAGCATCTATTTGAAATAATAACATGTCTTTATTGTCACACTAATCAATTTAGTGTCCCATGGAGGATGAAAACCTAAAACCACACACAATGAGCTTTAAAGTTAAATTATTTGAATCAACTTAATATTTAGCCAAAGCAAGCAAGACGAATGGTAATTCATCTATGGCACAAAAGAAAACAAGCCCCAGACAGAGCAACCCTGAGAGTGCCTCACCTCAATGGGAACAACTTGCATAAGGATGGCGAAGTTTGTCAGATGGTTACACAAGCAAATAGAGAGGGACAGGTTTCCATCAGCTCTCACACACCCCTCATTGGACCACACACCCTCCTTGGAGCTGAAACACACACATACATACAGGTTTAATTGAGCATTACAGTTGCTAGAGTTATTAATTTGCTTATATTGAAACCATACACATTCACACCCTCGCCCAGCATTAATGGAATTACCAGCGAGTTATTCATCAAATCAGATCTAAATTAAATCAAAACTAAGGCAAGACCTCATTAATCTCAATGCGAGCAAATATTCCAGCTTCATCAATCCATTATAGATGCAGTCATTTATTAACTGCCCACATGGGAAAAAGAGTGAACGAGTATGAAAAATAATCAGAGAGAGAGAGAGAAGACAAGAAAGTCTCAATCCAAATCAAACATGCTCCATTTCAAATTATTCACATTTTTCACATGATCCTAAGAATTGGCTTCGTTTATTGGCCTTAAGTGATTTTTTCAGGTATAACTACTATTATGGTATAAAATAGATTTTTATTCAAAACAGACTTTCATCATTTCTAAATGACATGGTTGAATGATGAATTGGAAGACAAAGATTGGATTGCAAGAAAAAATTCACTATATTTAAATAGTCACAATCAAAATACTTAAATTGCTGGATATCACGATGTACTGTATATGTGCTAAATGTTATAAATGTAACCTATTTCTGGCCCTTACGTAGGTAATGGGATAACAGTGGGACATAAATATAAGACACACATTGATATATTAAAGCACTTCCTGACAGACTTTAACAGGAAATGTGAAAATAAGACACTTAAAATGACAGATGGAGAAAGATAGATGGGAGAGAGAGAATATCCAGGAAGGACTGCATAAATATCTCTGAACAGTGTGACATTGAGGATGAAAGTTAACACTCAAAGAGAAACATAAAAGACCATAAATAAAGTGAAAGATATCATAAAAAGATCTACAAATGTAAAAATGAGTCTCACGCTGTAATTTTAGAAACCGCATGCAAAAAAGCTACCATAAAACGTCTCGGGGTACGTTCTCATCTCAGAGAACAAGGGTTACGTAAGTAACCCGAGACGTTCTCTTTCAAAGGTAACTCAACGGTGCGTAGCTTTCTGCAGGGGGAACGATATACCACACACGCCAAGCCACTGCGCTGCCAGATCTGGCCCATTACAGACCAGAACACCAAAAACACAGCTGGTTCAAGCAGAAAGAACCTGGAAACCAGGAGCTGTGTTCACATCAAGGTTATAGAACCTCACAAAAGTATGGGGAGAGGACCATCCCGCCGCCATACAAATGTCCTTTAGGGGCACCCCTCTAAACAACGCTGTGGAGGAAGCCACCCCTCTGGTGGAATGAGCTCTGATGTCTAGAGGTGAAGGCAGACTGTGCACCTCATAGGCCAATGAAATAGCATCCCTAACCCAGTGGGATATTGTGTGTTTAGACGCGGCTAGCCCTTTGCGGCCTACACCTAAACACACTAACATCTGTAAGGACTGACGCCATTGACTGGAGCGGTCCACAAACATCTTCAGGGCACTAACAGGGCAGAGCAGATGAAGATCATCGCCCTCACTCGAAGGGGAGGGAGAGAAAGCCTAAAGCACTACCACCTGCGGACGAAAAGATGTAGAGAGAACTTTAGGGACATAACCCGGCCTAGGCCTTAAAAAAGCCTTGACCAGACCCGGAGCAAACTCGGTGCAGGACTCGCTGACAAACAGAGCCTGCAAATCTCCCACACGCTTAAATGAGACAAATGCCAACAAAAGTGTAACCTTTTAGAGCTGACTCAAGAGGTTCAAAAGGAGGCTCCAACAATCCCCTCAGGACCACAGAAATGCTCGTCGAGCTTAGATGACTGGGATTCGCGAGACTCATCCGGCCTATCTAAGCTCAGCTTCTCAGCGGCGCGTGCTTAAACTTTCACGAGTTCAGTATAGGCCGGAGAAGGCCGCGCCCCCTGGCGAGTGATGCAGCCCGAAGTCCTCAGAGTCGGAAGCCGCGGTATATAAAATATCCTCCAACCTGCGAGTCTAGCGTGCAGGGTTTTAAGCGTAAAATTCTTGCAGTACTTGCAATTTGAAATGCCAAAAATAACGTCTCGTGCATGGGCCAGGCCCACACATCTGACGCACTTACGCGCATCGACTAAAGTCCATTTCCACTCACCACTAGGAGAAATGTAATTCCACGGATGCGGTCGCTGAAGTGGAAAAGTCACAGATTAGCACGTTATTGCTAATAATTGGGCCAGAAAAACCGCAGAAGAGGAAAGGAGGAAAATCTGAGGGGTAAGATGGCGGTATCTCGTGTCATCAGCCAATTAATTGCCGTGATTCTATATGGGCTTCAGACAATCGTCCCACCTGGGGGTGTTCCCACTGCGGAAAGCTATGCAGCGTTGAGTTACCTATGAAAGAGCACTGTTAATTGGATAAGACTTTTATATTAAAGTACTGTTAAAATGATGCATTACATTTTCACAAGTTTTTCAAAAAAAAAAAATAGATTTAGTAAAAAGACATTCTCCAAAGTCAACATCACGTTTTGCTTGATATTTTATTTAAACACATATGTGACCCTAGTCATTAGTGTCAATTTTTCGAAATTGAGATTTCTACATCATCTGAAAGCTAAATAAATATGCTTTCCCTTGATGTATGGTTTGTTATTATAGGACAATATTTGGCTGAAAATCTGGAATCTGAGGGTGCAAAAATCTAAATACTGAGAAAATCGCCTTTAAAGTTGTTCAAATGAAGTACTTAGCTATGCATGTTACAGATAAACAAAATAAGTATTGATATATTTATGGTAGGAAATTCACTAAATATCTTCATGGAACATGATCTTTACTTACTATCCTAATGATTTTTGGCATAAAATAAAAATGGATAATTTTCACCCATACAATTTATTTTTGGCTATTGCTACAAATATACCCCAGCGACTTAAGAAGTTTTGTGGTCCAGGGTCACATATTAATTAAATTAAACATTGCTATTTTGTTATTATGGTGGTTATCAGTATATATATATATAAAGTACACAACAGATTATAATAGTTCAAGGATGTTGGAATATTAACACCACTAAGTAAGAAAAAATGAAGAGCTCTTTTCCAAAACGCGATAAACGCAAATTTAGTTCGTCATGCCATTTTGCTGTGTACTGACCTATTCACTGTCCATCAATTTTCATGCAAATCGTATATTTCCTTGTTTAAAATGTACTGCAAGATGAAGTTCTTTTCCAAACCACTTAAGCGCCGAACCTTTTTTAGCCTAAATGCCATTATCCTTGCTCAGAATGTGAGCAATCCAACATGTGTGCTCAGTCTTCACAATGAGTGCTTTAAACTCTAATAACACTTTTGGTGGCCTGGATGAGCCAGTAGACCTAACCTGGGGTAGAAAACGCAGACTGGACAAAGAAAATAAAAAAACAACAAAAAAGAAGGTTCTCAGGTGGCGCGTTAAACCCACTGTGGGATGTCATGTAACAGATGTGTATACATAAAGGTGGTGTTTAACCGACTGACATAGAGGCTGTAGCCTTTGGCGTTCCTTGTTAGAGCGCCCGCCTCCCGCGCCAAAACCCGGCAACCCGCTCGGTGTGATGGTGCGGACCCGGGGGGTTTAACAATCATTGTTTAACATGTTCAGACTGAGCCAACAGACCATTTTAACAGAATGTATTAACAAAATGTATGGGTCTTTAAAAAAATGATTTTTGAAAACTATTCTTTTATAGCGTTTTGGAAAAGAGCTCTTCAAATTTACAAGCACCAAAACTTTTGTTTTTTTGCAGTGACTTGTATTTTTAATTTTATTTGCTTGTGAGGTGACCTTGGGTGTTTAGAAAGGCGCCATAAATAAAATGCATCATCATCATCATCATCATCAAAACGGCAACCTATAATCCCTGTGAATGTATTTCTTTTGATTTTTTCTTTCAGTGAATGAAGGCCAAGATTAAATTTTTAGGTACAAACCCATAATTGTAAAAATGAAATCAACATTTGTGTGCATAAATACATATTTGAAGCTGTGTGACCTACCTATAGTCCAGGAAGGCGCAGTACAGGAATACTTTATTACTTTGGTTTGAGGCCTGGAGTTGCTGTTCTTTACTCTGAAAGACATGGAACAACACAGCTAACAATGAAACATCACAGCTAACAATGAAACATCACAGCTGATATGTCGTAACACAGTAAAGTCCTTCTCAGACTCACTCAGGTGCACTCATAAGTGTTGCAGTATCAGTGGTGCAATATTGCTAAATATTTCAATAGGTGACATTTCAACACACGCGTACGCGCACGCGCACACACACGCACAGACACGGACACACGCACAGACACGGACACACGCACAGACGGACACACACACACACACACACACACACACACACACACACACACACACACACACACACACACACACACACACACACACACACACACACACACACACACACACACACACACACACACACACACACACACACACACACACACACACACACACACACACACACACACACACACACTCTTTTCAAGTACAGGTACATCTCAAAAAATTCAAATATGGTGAAAAAGTTAATTTTTTCTTGTAACTTGTTTCAAAAAGTGAAAAGTTCATATATTTTAGATTCATTATATGTAAAGTAAAACACTTCAAACATTGTTTTGTTTTAATTTTGATGGTTAGAGCTTCCAGCTAATGAAAGTCAAAAGTCAAAAATCAATATCTCAAAATATTTGAATATTTATATTTGAGTTTCAATAAATGACCATCCATACAGTATAAATTCTGGGTATCTCTTGTTCTGTGAAACCACAATAATGGGGAACACTGCTGACTTGGCAATGGTCCAAAAGATGATCATTGACACCCTCCACAAAGAGGGTAAGTCACAGAGGGTCATTACTGAAAGGGGTGGCTGTTCACGGAGTGCTGTATCAAAGCATATTAAATGCAAAGTTGACTGGAAGGAAGAAATTGGATAGGAAAATTTGCACAAGCAACAGGGATGACCGCAAGCTTGAGAATACTGTCAAGCAAAGCCGATTCAAACACTTGGGAGAGCTTCACGAGGAGTGAACTGAAGCTGGAGTCAGTGCATCAAGAGTCACCACGCTCAGACATCTTCAGGAAAAGTGCTACCAACCCACTTCTGAAACAGAAACATCGTCAGAAGCATCTTACCTGGGCTAAAGAGAAAAAGAACTGGACTGTTGCTCAGTGGTCCAAAGTCCTCTTTTCAGATGAAAGTAAATTTTGCATATAATTTGGAAATCAAGGTCCCAGAGTCTGGAGGAAGAGTGGAGAGGCACAGAATCCATGTTGCTTGAAGTCCAGTGTGAAGTTTCCACAGTCAGTGATGATTTGAGCTGCCATGTCATCTGCTGGTGTTGATTCACTGTGTTTTCTGAAGTCCACAGTCAACGCAGCCATCTACCAGGAAAAAAAAGCTGACAAGCTTTATGGAGATGCTGATTTCATTTTCCAGCAGGTCTTGGCACCTGCCCACACTGCCAAAGGTACAAAAAGCTGGTTCAATGACCATGGTGTTACTGTGCTCGATTGGCCAGCAAACTCGCCTGACCTGAAACTCATAGAGAATCTATGGGTCATTGTCAAGAGGAAGATGAGAGATAACCGACCCAACAATGCAGATGACCTGAAGGCTGCTATCAAAGCAACCTGGGCTTCCATTACACCTGAGGAGTGCCACAGACTGATTGTCTCCATGCCACGCCGCATTGATGCAGTAATTCATGCAAAAGAAGGCCCTACCAAGTATTGAGTGCATAGAAATGAACATACTTTTCAGAAGCCTGACATTTCTGTTTAAAATATCCTTTTTTATTGATCTTATGTAATATTCAAATTGATATTCAGACACTGAATTTTGGGTTTTAATTATCTGTAAGCCATAATCATCAAAATTTCAAGAATTAAAGGCTTGAAATATTTCACTTTATGTGTAATGAATCTATATAATATATGGGTTTCACTTTATGAAATGAGTGACAAAAAATATTTACCTTTTTCATGATATTCAAATTTTTGAGATGTATTTGCAAATATATACACTCAGAAACAAGAATGCTTTTCATCTCTTTTCAACAGTCAGACTCTCAGAACATCTATGACATGACTATATCAGGATGGAATAAAGAACAGACCCATATTCCAGACAGGAATGGAAACAAGCTGGCAGAGCAGATGAATTATGTTTCGGAAACAGCTTGGAAACTACCTTCAGGACATCATCCAGTCTAACTGGTGATAATTTAAGAGAGGGAAGAATTGAGAGAATTGGAAGAACATACTAACTCTGAACACTCAAAATGTGAACCAGTAGTGGCTGCGTTTGACAGCAGATGTAAATAAAGATAAGATTACACTCAGGATGACAAGTGAAACTTAGTCAGTTTCTGATGCTGTGTTATTTTGATATTATTATTAAGACACTGTTATAGTTTTTATACATTTATTAATTTGATTTATATTTAGTGGTTTTATATTAATTTTAGTTAAAGTTTTTTTTGTCTTGTTATTTATATTTGTTATTGTGTTTATTTTAAAATATGTGCATATAGTTTTCCAATTTTTGGTTATTCTAGTACATTAAGCTAGAAAATAAGACATGTTTTGTTGACAACTATATAGTTGCAGTAAGTTTAAGTTTTTAAATATTTTATATTAACTTAATTTTTATTATGGTTTTTATTAAAATTTTAGTTTGAAGTATAATACCCCTGACTGATAGGACTCAACGGTCTCAGATTATTTGGTCAGAACAAACATCGTTTGTAGCATTTTCCAAACCTCTCTTGGCTATGAACTGAGCCTGTTAATTAATTTAAGAAGATGGTTTAACTAATAAAATGGTGGTTTAAATGAAAGTGATAAAGTGTGTTGTTGCCTGAAGGGAGCAGAACAAAATATAAAAAATAAGAATGAAAGGAAAGAACAGCGTGAGTAATTACATGGGGTGTTAGGAGATACAAACCTGGTGCATCGTTTTTAAAGTTTGCACTACTTGTATGGATGGAAAAAATGGTCTAAAGGACGTCTATGAGTTTCAGAGAGGGAAATGTGTGTGATTAAAATTTAAGTTCACACACACCTTCTAGTATCTTTACTTTTTTATATAAGGGAAACAAACAGAAACACAGAACATAAATACAATAATATATATATATTTTTAAATAATGATTTTCAGATTATCTAATACATAAATGCTCATTCTAATACATAATACATAAATGATAGCCTTAAATAATTTTAAATGAAAAATTATATACATGCTTTTATGCTTCGGCAAAAAAACTGTTAATTGTAAGTTACAAAGATAAGACAAATACTAATTATTAATTAAATTATTAATATTAAATACTAATTAAATACAAATAATTTATACAGTAAAAAATAAATAAAATAAATTCCTGAACGCTCCCAGAAGTTCCTGCATGATACAATCACAACATTACAACTGCGTCGTATAATTGTATTAACACATTTTCCACTATTTTTCAGGATTTTCTGCAAAGCAAAAAGTGGAGATAAAAAACTAAACACCAATTAATTAGAAATGTCTAAGTAAAATGTTGTGGTCTGTTCTGTGCCAGAATACAATATTCCACAAGTCAAAAGTGGGAGTAGATGGAAAGTTTGAGCTATACTGACAGGGACAAGAGACTGTGGGATGAGTAGAGAGGAGCGGCTATGGGTGCGGTTCTCCTCTGCGCTTCCCAAAGTTTCTCACTTTCACTCGTTTTAGCTCCTCTTTCAGAGTCTACTGCCGTCATACTCTCTCTCTCTAGGCAAAAATCTCATTACTAAAAAAAGCAGCTAATTTTTACAGCTCCATCAGCAAATCTCTTTCTCTCTCACCAGTCAAAAGAACACAAATGGGGTTGGCTTGGTGTTTGCGGCTCCCCCTTGCCCCACAGCGCTCTGTACTTGCCAGAGAAGCGTGAACGCACTCCAACACTTTATTAACAACAAAGGGCTTGCAAAAGAGCATGCAGAGCTCCCTTTCTAACCTATCTACAGATACAGAGAGTGAAAACACACTTAAAATACATGCAAAACACAGGTAGGTGATTAAGCAGAGGCTTTTATGAGAAACAAATCACAAGCTTGTACAGGTTTGGAAGGAGTCCTCGAGTAATACATTTTATAGCCACTGAGAACTGTACTCATCACAGGGGTTAAACGTTGGCAAGATGATATGTAACCTTCGATTTTTGGGGGGGTGCTTGGGGTATTTGGCAGCTGCTATGACATCATTCTCACCGACCTATCAGATGGCAGCAGGTTGTGTAATCACACATCAGGTCTATTCAGAGAGTCTGAGTGAAATGTGTTCTTAATTAAGCAGAAAACACTCATCCCTGTCATGCTGATGGAATGGTTTACACGGTCAACTTTGCCAACTGGTGCGTCAGTTTCTCTCCTGATTGGATGATGTGTAATTCTAAGTGAATACGAGCCTCTGTATTGTCACTCAGAGGAATGTGAAGAATTGCAATAATGTGAATATTGATCAACATTCTGGATAAAACTGACAATTTTGGACAACAATCGAGGACCATAAGGCATGTAAGCTTGGTTGAGCCCTGCGGATTTGGTTTAATATGTTTGAAATTTCTCTAAATCACCAAAAGTCACAACAATTGAGTAAAATAGTTTCTCATTTAGCCCGCCTCTCATCTCTTTTGTCAAAATATGAGACTTCTTCCACCAGAATGTGCCAGATGTTAATAGAAAACAAGCTCACAGCTTTGCTCTATTTGGGTCGTTTTCAAAGTTCCCCTGAAAGCTTCACATGGGTGCCAAAGTTCCTCACACTTCACACCCGAGTGAGTGATCTCTCCATCTGCGTCATCGTTTGTTGGGGACCATTTGAGGGTGGTAGGTACACACGTGTTGGCTGTAACATCACAACTTGGCAAAGGATTCGCTCATGAATATTTTTTAAAACAAGCACATGCAATTTAACAAAATTATATAAATTAATAACCCTACCATTCAAAAGTATAGGGTTGGTAAGATTTTTAAGTTTTTTATGCTCCTCAAGGCTGCATTTATTTGATCAAAAAATACAGTAAAAACAGTATTATTGTGAAATAGTATTTTAAATTACTAATTTCTATTTTAATATGTAATTCATTCAGCTAGTAAAAAGCTGCATTTCCATCAACTGCTTAAATATACGTGCACACCAAAAGTAAATTTAAATATTTTATTAAGATGCAAAGATGCAAACAGACACAAATTTGAGCAAATTTTGGCAAAGTGAAAACGCGAAATGGGCGACGCGTTTGCCATGGACACGCGATGTTCGCCTCAATCGCGTCTTCCGCACAACTTGTACAATTTAAACTCCAGCGGAAAATTAGCATTACGCATTGTCATGCAAGCCAATCAGCAAAGAGCTTTCTGATATGTCTGCCAAGACACATCCGGTTGCATCAGAAAATGCAAACATTTATTACTATAAATGTGAAAAACAGAACAACACAATGTTGCTGCTTAATATTTTTATGTATATAGAGTTTTTTCAGGATTCTTTTATATTTCAAATTAGAAATATTACGAAACATTATAAATGTGTTTACTGTCACTTTTAATTAATTTAATGCATCGTAGCTGAATAAAAATATTAATTTATTCTTATAAAATCTTACTGATCTCAAACTGTGGTGTATAATATGTAATAATAATCAGAAATATTCTAGCTGTACATAATATAATATCATATTCAAATGTTTAAAAAAAATATTTAAACAACAGCTCACTGATTTTTAAAAAAATAAAGCTAGTAGTCTTGCAGATCTATTCAAGTACTCAAGTAAACTAATATTGAATTTCATTGAATTAATTCGATTCCCACTTTATTCCAACATCTGCCACTTTCATAACATTTCAGCTTTAAATATAAGAGGTTTGGGGTCTCATCTGCTCTAACATATAACTTGGATACATATTTTAACTTAGGCCTTTAGAATTTATAACTTTACCTTAAAAAGGCAATATCAGAGCGTATCTGAAGGGCCGGCAGTGTGATAAAGAAGTGGGAGTACTGTGTTTATACTTCAGGGACATTACCCTTGATGCCTGACTTTTATGAATAACACACTGACTAACTGAAGGAAAAACTGAGCGCTAGCAATACAATGAAGTCTATATTTCATTTATGCAACAAGAACAAGCC
Source organism: Schizopygopsis malacanthus (assembly GCA_027474115.1). NCBI lineage: Eukaryota > Metazoa > Chordata > Actinopteri > Cypriniformes > Cyprinidae > Schizopygopsis > Schizopygopsis malacanthus. The sequence goes on from CM049881.1 coordinate 12,723,138, forward strand.
TACAGAATTTCCCAAGAGTTAATAGAGCAGTTAAATAGTGGTCTGTTATCTCAAAAAGCAACCAAAATGCTATTCAAATGTCTCAAATGTTATATAAAAACTATTGTGGATCAATAAGGTTTATATTTGGTAAGTAACATAAATTTGTAAATACTCAAGTATGTTGTAAAATTTTTGATGCACTGTCTTTAAATACTTTTAATTATAATGTCTCTCTTTCTCTCACACGCATACGCAAGAGCACATGTTGGGAATGGCCTGCTAAACATCTCCTCACACATTCTCTCTGATTGAGACCAAACCCTGTTACACACCGTATGAAACATGATGCCATTGGTTTCTTGAGGTATGCTGGTTAATGGCACTGCACATGGGTATATTTAAAGAACTGCTCAATCTAAATAAAGCCTGGCTGGGCTAAAATTAAGAACACAGAGGAGTGTAGTCCAAGCTTAACACAGAAGATAAATGGCGAAAAGTAAATGTAGGTTTTCGGTCTCTCTCGTTCTATTCACAGGCTCTGTAATTACACAGTCTATGGACAGGCTGGGCTGTAATTTAGAGCAGCTGCTTCTGTAGACAAAGAATAACGTACTTTCAAAGTCAATGAAAATGTAGAACCCTGTTCCATCAAAAACCTGGAAATGAGACAGGAACAGGAAATATCGCAAGCCAGATCTAAACTAGCGTTACCCAAGTAAGCCTGGATGACTGTGTAGGAGTGCTAACCATATACTTGAATCTGATTCTCACAGAATCACAGTCAGGCCAATGTCACAATCTAAATTTAGCTTCAATATATGCCAATGTGATCGCTTTATACTGGCTTTTCTTGATCACGGCAAAACCATGTGAAAAGTTCCTGTCCACAAACAGTGACATTTTACATAAACAGATATAAAAGTAAAAAATGAAAATAGTGTCGTTTTGACCAATCTATCTACTTTTCAATCATTTTCCCCACAAAATGTTGAATCATAATGGATTTATGTCAATTAAAACGTTAAAATCTCACGATTTCAAGTAGCGGGTCTTGAATTAGAATCACTACCATGAGAAACACTTTTAGAGAGCGAGCTCGTTTTAAAAGTAAAATAAGTGTCTTTATAAATATCCCTACATTCATGAGGTGATACTCGGCTGACGTTGGTAAGACTGAGGCTGTATAAAATCTGCCTAGGAGCTGTGCGTGGTCAGAGAAGAAACCCCGAGAGGTGCTCAGGGGGTCAGCCAGTTGTCGGACGTCCTCCGGATCTCTGGAAAAAGCTAGGAAATGGTTGAAGCCTCCGTGGAGCCCTAAAAACCTGGATCCAGTCAAGGCTATATATGCAGTGAAACATGCTCAGGTGATCATGTGGGAACGTTTTAAGAGCTTAGTGGTATTTCTATCATAATGTTGAAGAAAACACAAGCTTGCTGGAGGATTTGGTCACTGTAAATCATAATATGAGAGAAGTCTAAAGATATAACTGTTAGAGTAACAAGGCAAGGCAGAGCTAACAGTTTAAAGACTAAATTTGTAGCATTTTAGAGTACAAGAAGGAAAGAGAGAGATACGGAGAGCGAGAAAAGGAGGAGGCCACACAATCCGCAGCCGTTGGCTACAACAGGATTGCTTGAGCCAGACCATCTGCTATAGATTATTACGATTCATCTGAGAAAGCACGAGAGAGGGAGGGGAAATAAAGACAGAGGGGGACGTCAGACCAACTCAAAGACACATTCGAAGAAAGACTGAGTGAGTGAGCCAATGAATGACTAGCTGAGCGACAGAGAGAATCCATGAGTGAGTGTTTGAATGGACGAGTGGAAGAGCAATCAGGGATTGATTAAGTAGGTGAATAAAGGTTAGACTGAATGAATGAGTCAGTAGGTGAATGAGTAAATCAATGAATGTATCTCTTTATTAACGTTCTGCATCGACGCATAAGCTTAGGACTTAAAGTACCATAAATGTTTTGTAAATACTATAAATATTACCCGACAATCATGTCAATAAAGCTGTCTATGTCAGTAGACTTACGTCAGTAGGTGGCGATAAATGAGCGTCTGTATTATCAAGTTAAATATTTGACTCAATTTAATTAAAAAAACACTGAATTGTTAACAAATGAAACAGTGGACTTAAAATAAATAATTCATCCACTTAGGCCTATATTTGTTCACAAACAATGATTCATTCCTCAATGAGACACCACTAATCATTATATCTTTATTATTACACTTAGCATACTATAGACTATTAATGATTTTACATTTACTGTAGTAATTAATACAGAGACACTCATTTGGGCAAATAGCACTAACGACTTGTTTAGGACTTGAAGCTTAAAGTTGAGGACTTGCAACTCGACTTGGACTTGCTCATCTTGACTCGGGACTTGACTTGGGACTTGTCTGTCTTGATTCGAGACTTAAATGCAAAGACTCGAGACTTACTTGTGACTTGCAAAACAGTGACTTGGTCCCACCTCTGCTGATTCCTGAACTCTACAGATTCTTATTATTCTAACCTAATATATTGAAACAATGTAAGTAGGGATGCACCGAATGTTCGGCAATTGAAATTATTCCGCCGAAAATAGCAAAAAAAACATTGGTGTTCGGTCGAATAAGCGAAAAGAATAAATTGAACCAAACAATGACGTGACGTGATCAAATAGAGGCGTGCACTAATGCAGTAAACTTGTCTGCAGTTTGAAAGTATTTAAGACTGTCAGAGAAAGACGCACAAATCATTACAAGCACGAAACACCGACAGCTAGAGACTGCTTGCTGCATCTCATGTCTCCGATGAGAAGAGGTGGTTGATGACGGTTACTGTATGATGATTGAAATTGCGATGTGGCCTTAAGCGATTAGTAAATAAACTGCAGAATGTTATGTTTTTAAATACAGGGACGAATTGCATGTATTAAATTAGTGCTGTACGAGCTCGCGGCACTAGGTTCAAAGTCCAAAGTACGAGGAAAATCTCGTTGCTCATCATTTGCTCATTATCATTTTTATAATTTTTTTAAAGGCATGTGATACGTGTAACAAACATCTTCCCAAATTTGTACTGAGAATCATTTTTAAATCTTCCGTCGTCAACAAAAGAAAGTTTCTGCCAAAATAAAAGCTGAGAAAACTCCATCAACATTCATAAATGTTAGTATTGTAATTTTACTGTTGTTCTGTAAAATAAAATAAAAAGACAATAATAATGATCATAATAATTACTCTACAACAGTTCAATTAATACACTTATTATTAGATTCACAGGGCCCTATCATACACCCGACGCAATGCGGCAAAGGTGCAGCGCAAGTGTTTTTGCTAGTTTCAGCCCGATGCAGTTCTCATTTTCACGTCCTGCACCACGTTGTTTAAATAGCAAATGTATTTGCACCCATTTGTGCACTCATGTGCGTGCTGGTCTGAAAAAAAGGAGTTCAGGCGCATTGTTGGCGCATTGCTATTTTGAGGAAATATTTCATCAAAGATTATACTGAATTAACCAAATGTTGCCATAAGTTAATTATATTGAGTTTCTACAATATAAATCTATTTTAGAAACTTAATTTTCTGAGAAGTTGCTTTGCATTGATTGTATCGTAAAAAGCGCTATACAAATAATCTTGAATTGAATTGAACTGAAAATAGACTGCGCCATAGACCAACTCGAACCTGGTCTAAAGTCTAAAGTTAATGGCACAATATTTATTGTCTTATTTAAAGAGCGCGTTAGTAGAAAATACGCCTCTGGGCGGATCCACAACGCACTGTCACTTTGCTTATTACACACAGAGTAATAAGCATGTTTTGGCATGTTTGTGTGCAGTAGCACTGGTCAGGCTCTTTGACAGATGCGTGTGCGTCCTCAGTGCAAAAACGTTCAGTTTACGGTCATATCCTTATCTATAAATGTCACAGGTTCACACAAGCATTTCCATTTTTGCATAAAGGTCCGTCCTGACAGCCTGTGTTAAGTTTAAAATACCGAATGAGTGCCGGCCGGGCGCGTGCACGCGCATCAGACCGATGGAACAGAGGAAGACAATTAAAAGGCTATTCAGCGCAAAAATATCCATTGTGCTAAAATATCTGTTGTTGACAGTTAAATTAAGGCTTAAAAGTCAACATGCTGTGCGAGTATTTTATGAGAGTAAAAACTGTTAACAGATAACAGTGTGTAATTCTGAATAAAAATATCAGACTCTTCAAAGCTGCCTTATTGCAGGATAAATAAATGACACGTGACTGTGATCAATGCCAATGTTTTAGCTTTCTGTATTGGTTAGTCCTCCAATATGCGTAAGCTCTTTAGTAACAGTAGTAGGCTATTTCTAATGCTATAATATAATTATTGCTGTTATCTATGAAAGAAAGGCAGTGCGCTTCATAGTGGGTTTTTTCAGATACCCAATTACAGTCAAAAAAGTACATAATGGCAGCAAGAATGCAAGCTGTTGCAAGGCATAGGAGGCTATTTTTGTTATAGTGGGAATTAATACTAATTAGTTGTTTCAGTTTGTTATTTGCCCAATAAATAACAATACATTTTTTATATTTAAACAATGTTTCGACATATTCCTAAAAAATTGATGTTTTCTCTTTATTATGATAGGTGGTCTAATAAATTAAGTACTGTATGTGTATCATTCAGTTGGCACGTTTGTTTGAAACACATTGGACAGAATGTGGAGTAGTGTGTTTTTTGTCAATAAAATAAAAAATGTTTTTTTTCATCTGATTAATTGATTAATCGAAAGAATAACTGGCCAACAAATCGATTATCAAAATAATCGTTAGTTGCAGTCCTAGTCATAATAGATAGTCATTACGTGTATCAGAATTAGCCTGCCTCTTTGCTCGCGCATGAGAGGATCCGTTTGCTCTCTGGAGAAGCGTTCAGTGTGTGCGCCTTAAAATTCCGCCGTTTAAATAGCGAATCCGCCCTGGCACGAGCACAACTCGCTCTTAAAGGGCATGGGAGATGAGACTCTGATTGGTTTATTGCTAGGGATGGGTATCGTTAAGGTGTTAACGGTATTACTATACTCTTACCGATACTGCTTATCGATTCGGTACTTTAATGGTATTCTCATCGGTACTTTTTGTTTTATATATATATATATATATATATATATGACAAATTAAGAGCTGAATTAACATTGCTTTATATTCTGAAATGTAAAATAAATATTGAATAAACAAATATAAAGCATTTTTTGTGTTTTATACATATTATAAGATACAGTAAGAACATGAACAAAGAAACAAAGTAAAATTAACTGAAAAAATCTATAAAACAAATATACAAATGAAATGAAATAACCAGTGCTTTTTTCATGAAGGTCCACTAACATTACTGTTCAGGTAAGTAATAGCTACAAAATAAATCTAAAAGAAATCAAATGTAAATGAACACTGCATAGTTTTCACTGTATGTATTGATAGATGGATGCTTATTAAAGCTATAACATTATACAGATTAAGAGCTGTGAGTGATTTTCTCTTTGCGTTTTGTTCTTTTATTAACATTGATGGCCCAAGCGCCAGTCTGTCACTTTAAGACAATATTGATGGACATAGGATTTTCTCCCAACCGTTCTCATTCACTTAAGACGAACTGTGTTTGAGTGAATACTCTCCAAGCTGGCCATTTTGACATATTTTGTGTGTATTTGATCATTTCGACGCGTCTGAAGCTCAAAGTGCGCACGTGCACACACGCACACGCACACACACACACACACACACACACACACACACACACACACACACACACACACACACACACACACACACACACACACACACACACACACACACTTCAGCCTGCGGAACAGCGTCTCTCGTGCAGATTGTGCTTTCAACGTTTCATAATCAAACATGTCCCTCAATTTAGCAACAGTAAAGACAACATTTTACAACAATCACTGATTGAGCTGATTCTGACGTTAAGTTTGGGTTTTAGGGAGGAACGAATGTGTTCATGCAACGGCAGGTCACATTTACAAAAAAATCGGAAATCAGAATCAGCCAAGAAATTTTCAATCGGTGCATTTCTAAATAAAACCAAGGTGTTTTGAGGTAATGTGTAATGTAATCATGTAAAATGGATTCCAGAAAATAGGTAATAAAAAAAGTATCATCCAGGAACCAATATCAAAGTCAAGATATCGGTATCGATATCAATATCTTTTGAACGACGGCTGAAAAGAGTCATTACGTTAGTATTGAATATTGTGTGAGTGAGGGAGCAGGCGATTAAGTGAGTGAGTTCAGACAGGAAGTGGGTGAGCGAGTTATAAAATGTGTCTGGCGGTGAGCACTTACTAATTAGTGTACCTTTTAAAACCCCAACTGTACAATGTAGACAACAAAAGTTCTCTGTCATCAATCAAAATTTGTCAGACTTGGTGAGATTTTTTATAAGTTGTAATGCCATTAGGGCTGTGTGAATATGTGATTATATTTGAACCACAGCGGAAATATTTTCTGGACTAAAAACTGCTTGTGGTTCTGTAATTCACCCATAAACATCTTAACTGGACACAAAACCACATTCACATGAACTCAGCACAATGGATGACTACATTAATCCAGTCCAGGCTGCTTCATATACACGACGGATTTAGAGGTTCATTGCATTAAAATTCATAAATAGCCTCTAGTAACGTCTTTTCTTAGCATAAACATATGAGTGCAAGTACATGCTCACACTCAGTATGTGTGGCGTCTCTGTTTCGTGTCCGCTCTGCTGAAGCTTTATTAGGTTGTAAAGGCAGAGAGAGCTTGTCAGAAAACTTTTTTTAATCCTCTTGATTTCGACACTGAGCATCGCCAGCATTCCTCATGAAATCACTCTTTCCATTTGTTCACCTCGTGCCATGTGATCCAGCAGTGAGAGACCAGACAGGTGAGGAGTGGAGAGGGAAGAAAAAGGGAAGAGAGATGGAAAGATGAGATGGGGTTATGAGGTCATTGCTGCTTATAGTTGCTTGATTGTTGCTGTATTTGTAGTTTAGGGATAGCTTTGATATTTTAGTGGCACTACTCCTTGAACAGTTGAAAATATGTAGTGTAGTTCTCCAGTGTAGTTCCAAAGCAACAAACCAACACAAGTCTCGCTCTGAACACAGGGGTAATTTACCGTGAGAAATGGTGGCACCCTCAAAAACAAACCACAGACAACTTATAATTAATTATCTAATGCTTAACCATTGTTGAATCATTCTACCTAACGAGACATTGGCTAAAACACAAGACAGATACCATTATCTTAAACAGTCTTATCACTGAACTCCATCACAGATGCAGTGACAGATTATTGATCTGGTGATTCAGCTCACCCGCATTACTCATGAAACACAAGCCTGACACTAATGCCTCTGTTCTGGACAGTCCCACACACAGGAAGCCTGTGTCCCAGGATTAATTAGACCATCACTCAAACGATGACCAATGGAAATTATATGTAACAGGGACATGCAAAGATACAATAAATATTGGAAGTCAATGGCTACTGTCAACTGTTTGTTTACCAAATTCTTCAAAATATATTCTTTTGAGTTCAGCAGAGGAAAGAAAGTCAAAAAGGTTTGGAACAAGTGGAGAGAGTGAGTAATTGATGACAACTTTCAGTTTTGGGTGAACAACCCCTTTAAGCATGTTTCTGGATTTACTCCGTTAGCAGGCTCCTTTCATTTAACATAATGGTTTTTGTGCAAAGACACATTTCCATTTACAAACATCACAGAAATAAACATCACTCACAAAACAGCAAAACAAACATTAGTCTCTATAGTTACATGTATGCCAGAATGGTTTTGATTCGGAAGGCTCTAAAAATGCTTTACAAAGAACAATGAAAAAAGAAATGACTGCTCATTTAAATATTTTTTTATTTGAGGGAATTAGGCTGTATATGAGTTTCTTGTTTATTTAATGAAAATGTCGTTGTTTTGCAGGGTTATTGTGACAAACTGCAAAGGTTAGCAGATCTTATGTAATGGACAAGAGCATGGTGAGCTGTGAAATGTGGGTTAGCTGATGAATAACGTGTGTAAGGTGGTGTGTGAAATCCAATGCTACGGTGAACTCCTTGCTGTTTTTTTAACAGCAGATACTCTCCAAATACATGCTGTATTGGTTAACTTGTCTACATGCCATCTGTATCCATTTTTGATGGGTTTCCCATGGAAATTTGGCAGACAGATGCATTCTTGACTGAGTCGTAGCATCTGCGCGCACACGCCAAATAAGCTCCTTGTTAAACCAAATCATCTTTCCCTTCTCAAAAGACCTCAAGGCGTATGGTTCCAGCGTTCAGAACCACTTTTCTTTTGGCGCAAAGCTCTCAATGTTTCAGAGCTGGAAAAAAAACAAGCACAAAGGATGATGTAAACTAAAATTGATTTCCATGGTTACTCCTGGCAGTTCTGAACTCTGGGGTTCTTGTGTAACACGGCTCACCGAAAGACAAAACCACAAACACAGCAGCAAACCAAAAAAAGTGATCTTTGAAAGTTTTCCTTCAACATATTAAGAAACATTTCTGTTCCATTTAAGAAATATAAAGGGATGATTCTGACAAAAGGCTCAGAAGAAATATATGTATCAATCAAACCTCAATGTTCAGAACACACTGTCACAGATGGCCTGAAATGTGTGGGGATAAATTAGAAATCTCATCATTCTCTCTTCACATGCATGACATTGTTCCCCTTCATGGGAACTCGAACTGCGTCCCCTAGGGGTCGCTACGGGGAACGCCCTCAGCGTGACTCGGTCTGAAGATACATATGTAAAAACACCACCTGTTGGCCGGCGACAGCCCATGACGTCACTACCGGCGTGCCACAATATAAGTGCCGCCGGGAGAATACATCATCAGCTTTTTCGTCTTCACTGACTGGTTTGTTTGAAGCGTGCAGAGTGAATCTGGTAAGAGTACAGTTTTCTAACTCTACTATGGCGAGCACTAGCAAGGCGTTTAGGAAGTGTGTGGATCCGTGTCCTTGTTATTTGACACCCGATGACACACACGACTGTTGCGTCTTTTGTTTGGGCATGGAGCACGCACGCGATGTCCTTGAGGGGGCGGTTTGCGTGCATTGTGAGCGGCTCTCTATGAGGAAGCTCAGCTCTCGCCTGTCCCTCTTTTCGAGGAAAGAGGGGCAGCCGTCTGCTTCCCGCGATTCAAGACCCACCGTTGCCGAGGCACGGAGGCGAATGAAATCGTGGGGTTCGCAGTTGGATGTGGCCGATGTGTTGGAAAGGGACCGCCCCTTTTCGCGCGTCGGCCGAGAACGAGAGTGAGCTGCTGGATTGTGATGATGCGATCTTTCTGACATCATCAGATGCAGCAGCTAGTGCTCCGCTGCATATGAACGAGTTTTTGGAGGTTATGGATCATAAAAATAAATCTAAAATAACCCCCAGCTCGAGTGAGCCTTCCTTTCTTCATAAATCTCGATGTGGAGGTTGAGAAGGAGTGGGAAAAGCAATTTTTTCTCGTATTCATAGGTTTCAGCATACTAGTTATGCTGACACTGAGGGGATGCGTGAAAATGGCTATGAGGGGATGCCCCCTGTGCAAGAGATGATAACCAGCTTATCTCTCTGTGGCGAGACATCCTCTCTCAAGGCTCCCTCCTGGCCATCTAAGCCCCTGAATCTCGCTTAAATGGCAGGGCATATGCAGCAGCAGGTCAGACCGTCGTAGAGCCAGCATTACTCCCCTCATTAGAGGGTCATCTTTGAGCATTCCGCTCCCTGCGGAGCGTCTGAGTTTCCCTCTCATTGTGATAGGTCTGAGGAATGAGTTATCTCCCGCTCCTCCGAGCTCTGTGATCTCTCTTGATATAGGTAGCTGGTCGAGCTAGCATTGCTCCCCTCACTATAGAGGAGTTATCTATGAGCATGCACGCTCCCTGCTGAGCGGAGCGGAGTGCCTTCTCATTCTGAGGAATGAGTTCTCCACTCTCCCTGTGGAGCGTCTGAGTTCCCACTCATTCTGCTCGTCCTATATAGGTCTCACTAGCTGAGGAGAGCATGAGTTCTCCGCTCTAGAGCTCTCCTCATTGGTAGCTGAGTTCCTCTCATTCCGAGGAATGAGTTCTCCGCTCTCCAGTCCCTCTCATTCTGGCTCGAGCTCGTCTTGCCGCTAGCGGCGGAGTGCTAGCACACTGAGCTCCCACTCAAGTGAGTTCTCCGCTCTAGAGCTCCTCATTGGTAGCTGAGTTCCTCTCATTCCGAGCTCCGCTCTCCATGCCGCTCCCTTCTGAGCATGCCGCTCCGAGTCCGAGTTTCTCCGCCCCCCAGAGCTCTGTGATAGGTCGCTCGCCTTGTTGGTCGAGCCAGCATTGCTCCCCTCAACCAGAGGGTCATCTATGAGCTTGCCGCTCCCTTCTGAGCGTCTGAGTTCCCTCTCACTCCGAGGAATGAGTAGTTCTCCGCTCCAGGGCATAGAACGTTCTTCTAATAAGTGCACACGCGAGACTTTGGGCACTTTCTAAAATCCACTCAGTGGTAAGTCCGCACATCAAGGTTCTGCGTTCTTTCTAAAAATCCCGAAAGGGTAGGGTTACGCGCACAGCTTCGTGCCCTTTTTTGAGTTCGTTAAAGCCCCGGCTTGTGCCTTGGGCCCCGTTCCCCTGTCCCATATATGTTGGGTCCAAAAAAGAAAAAAAAGGGAAAAGAAAGGGGTGTACGCTACCAAGAGGTCTGTTGAGACAGTTCCCTCGGTAAGCTTGAGAGCAAGTGGCCCTGAGTGATCGGCCAGGACCTAGTGAGCCAGGTGCCTGGCCATATCCCCTTAAATGAATCTTTTTCTGATTCCAAGACTTTGAGCTCTACCCTAGGCCCGGTAATCCCGGCACCTAGAACAGGTAAGTACTAGGGTATGCAGCTCAGGCCTTTGGCCGAAGGGGATAATATCACTGACAGCATCAGCCGTCCCAGGGGCAACTCCCTTAGCCGGTTAGAGCTGGCTTAGTGCTCGCCTTTTTTGAGAAATTGGCTTGCATTCCCCTCAGCATGGTGAAGTGGGTATAACGTTCCCCGTAGCGACCCCTAGGGGACGCAGTTCGAGTTCCCATGAAGGGGAACGTCTCAGGTTACGTATGTAACCATGGTTCCCCGAGTGGGGAACGAGACACTGCGTCCCCTAGGATTCGAGCCATGCTTCGGACGCAAGCTTCAGACGAAGAAGCTGATGATGTATTTTCCCGGCGGCACTTATATTGTGGCACACCGGTAGTGACGTCATGGGCTGTCGCCGGCCAACAGGTGGTGTTTTTACATATGTATCTTCAGACCGAGTCACGCTGAGGGCGTTCCCCGTAGCGACCCCTAGGGGACGCAGTGTCTCGTTCCCCACTCGGGGAACCATGGTTACATACGTAACCTGAGACGTTTTGAATGACCACTGCAATGGAAACCCAAGATAACATTTGAAAATCAAAAAATGGTATTTCCAAAACCATCAGACATATTTAGCATGACTTAAATGAGATAGTTCACCCAAAAATAAAAATTGTCATGAATTACTAACCCTCAAGTCATTCCCAACCCGTAAGACCTTTGATCATCTTTGGAACACAAATTAAGATAGAGGTTTCTGACCCTGCCTAGACAGCAATGCAACTGACACATTCAAGGCCCAGAAAGGTAATAAGGATTATGAGATGTCACTAGAACAGATACTACGGTACCAAGTCAGTATAAACATTTGGAACTGACGAAGGCAGGCAGAGCATACGCCTGGAAGTGTTTAAGTCGGACCTCAAAGGGTAAAGAAGAAGAAAAAATGCCACACAGATTTTAATCTCAATCTTAAACATTTTCTCATTCTATGCATTTGTGTCTTTAAAATAGGTAACGTTGTTGCAAAAGCTTACAGCACAAAGAAGCATAATTTCAAATTTTATTTCAAATTTTATTTAACCCTCTGGTTGTGTTCGGGTCAAATTGACCCGAAAAAGATTTTCTTTTTCCCGAAAATACTAGTTAACGTTATCGCATTGGACTCAAACTTACTGACTTTGTTCACATAGGGTATAAGTACTTCTCATTAATTTTTTGTAAATTTTCGTAATTTTTTGTGGGTTTTATTTCAACTAGTAACACTTGTGGTGTTCCCGGTCAAAAATGACCGGACTCCAAACAACTGCTTATAAATCTGTCATTATGCTATATTATCACTAAATATTGGATTCATTCTTTTTGTCAACTTGTTTTCTTTCATTTAGGACTGGTTTTGTGTTTCTATTTGCATCTGATTAATCGTAAGCCTCATTTATCCGAAAGTAGGCACCTCATTTTTTGAGTGAAAAAATCTTTTTTTATGAATAATTTTCACAATATGAGATAAAAAATGATGAAAATTTGCACTGTTTCTCACACTAGTGTACTTTAATGTTTAATCAGGAGGTTTGCTTTTAAATGCTTTTATTTTGTACAAAATTGCAAAAAGTCACACTTGTGGTGTTCCCGGTCAAAAATGACCGGACTCCGATCAATTTCTTACAAATCTGTCATTATGCTATATTATCACCAAATATTGGATTTAATATTTTTGTCAACTTGTTTTCTTTCATTTAGGACTGGTTTTGTGTTTCTATTTGCATCCGATTAATCGTACGCCTCATTTATCCGAAAGTAGGCACCTCGTTTTTTGAGTGAAAAAAGCATTTTTTTATGAATAATTTTCACAATATGAGATTAAAAATTATGAAAATTTGCACTGTTTCTCACACTAGTGTGCTTTAATGTTTAATCTGGAGGTTTGCTTTTTAAATGCTTTTATTTTGTACAAAACAAGTACTCAATCAGTAATAAAATTTTAAAACAAATTACCACAATTCAGTTGAGGTATTCAAAATATGATAAAACTGAATTTGTATAGGCAGTGTTTTAAGAGCCATATATATTGTTTGTTTAGATAAATGGAACATCAGATGGCTTTGACCTGTGATGTCTGTACAATCTAGTGATGCAGTTAGACAGACTAGGATATTTATTTGTACAAATCATTCAAATATCCCATTCAGAAACATTTCTAGCATACTTACATTGTAAAGAAATTAAAGTTCAATCTTTGATTGTTGAAAGACTTTCTGGTGCATTTCACTTACAGCCAGTATAATATAACATTTAACATTTATCAAATAATATTTCCAGTAGCATTTTCATCTGTCAGGCGTGGATCTATTCTGAATGGTTGAAAATATTTGACAAAGTTTAATCCATGAGCAAAGATAAATCATTTCTAGCACGGAGAGATCGTGATTGCACACAGTTTAAGTGAGCATAAGCAATATCGGAGTGAGAGTACAGGCAGTTCATTTGAATAGGTTAGGCCTATTTGAGAGCTCGCATCCAGTTTTCTGTGATTGCATGACTGTGTTCACATGTTACAATAAATTGTTTCTCCAAACTTTGAGTCCCTAAATTACGCTGAGCTTCCTCACCGGCTCCCACGTCAGCAGCACCACACGCATGTTTCGTGATACTCTCGTGAATTGTTGAACAAAGTTGTTATTTTCATTTTCTTTGAGCACAACAATTTTCTTGTAGCTTCAAAAATTACGGTTGACCACTGATGTCACATGGACTTTTTTAATCATGTCCTTAATACCTTTCTGGGTCTTGAATATGTTAGTTGCATTGCTGTCTCTGCAGGGTCAGAAAGCTCGCAGATTTCTTCAAAAATATCTTAATTTGTGTTCTGAAGATGAACAAAGGTCTTACGGGTTTGGAATGACATGAAGGAGAGTGATTACTGACATAATTTTCATTTTTGGGTGATCTATCCCTTTAAATTAGGCCTTAAATATTGAGACAGGTATGACTATACAAAGTCAAAAACAACATTTCTTCTTTTCTGTTGTTCATGTCTTCTCTCCTCTGGAAATTTACTTTCTGCGACCGTCTTGGTGCTGAATCTGCCAGGCCAGATGAATTTATTATGTTAATTACATTCGGTCTAACTGATTTGCTGAAGGCCAGATTTTGGTTGATGAGTGTAAGTGCGTTTGTTCCGCTCACTGCTAAATGAAATGGTTGGTAGAATCTTCTACTTGATCCTAAAGCCATTATTGTGCACAATGTTTCTTGGCACCTTTGTCAAGAAAAATACAATACTTTAAATATAATAATTTTCCAAACCTACTAAATACCTGTAATACAAACAAACACACACAAGCACCCGCACTCCTGACTGACTGCCAAAATCAACAAAATGAGGTGAGGACTGATGTTCTCCTACCAGTTGATGCGTGAGGACGATGCGGATCAGCGGCTCAGTGGACAGGTTGAGTGACAGGGCAGGAGACGGTTCCACCTTCAGAGAAATAAGATGACTGGCCATCTGGATCTTATGATCTTTAAAATCCACTGCCTCATTTATCCTGCCGAGACAGACAATCAGTTATTGTTCACACTTCAACTACAGTACAAACTCTATAAAATGAGCAAAGAAACTTATGCTAATGACACCTATCTTCAAAAAAGGAAGGGTATTATTAAGATAACATTAATCGTATCAAAACAGAAATACAGCAAGATTGTGATTTTGTTTTTCAAAAAAGTTCATTAAAGAAGAGGTAATTATTGGCAGTTACATTATTCAGTTACATTGTCTGTTTTTGCTCTGTAAATGAAAATTGTTCCAAACACAGCAGATACAACTGTTCAGCCAACAGTAGTGGTGTTTGCTTTTTCCTGAATTAATCAATGTTTCTAAAGGTCTCTGTTGAGCTAATGACTCAGTGACTCACTCGCTTTTTTCCTTAATTAGTTAATGTGTTTTTAAGTCAAGTCACCTTTATTTATATTGCGCTTTATACAATAGAGATGGATTCTAAGCAGCAGTAATACTCTTTCCACATACTGTCTTTCGCCTATATTTAGGGAAACTATGCAATTTCTGATGCATTCACTCACTTGTTTCCTTGCTAAATGAAGCAGTGTTTTTGAACAAATCAGATGAATGAATGATTCACCGACTCCCTTTTAAAGTCTCTTGTTACCACCTACTGGTGTAAGGACGTAACACACCAAAAATGCACAAACTGACAGTGTGTCTGGGACACTATAGAGTTGATAGCACATATTGCATTTGTATTGACTTAATTTTGGGTTCCCAATAATGTTTAAATGTCAACAAGAATTTATCCTGCATCATCTCTCAGATCTGGTGGCCAGTTCAGTTACATAAAAAGGCCAGCTGAGTTCCAGTGCTGTGCTAATTTTTTTTTAATGAGATAAGTACTGATCATGGCTGTGTTAAGATGGAAAGAGAGTGTTATCAGCCGACTTAATGGCTGGGAGTATCAGACGCAGAGGCCCAGATGAGAGAGAACCACAGTGATAAAGACATGCTTGCAAGAACATGATGTACAACAGGAAACACACACGCGCACACACGCACACACACACACACACACACACACACACACACACACACACACACACACACACACACACACACACACACACACACACACACGCACACACACGCACACACACGTTACCTTGTTTGTAGAGGGCTGATTTTTTTGTAGTAGTTATGCATTTTGTGGTAGAAAAGTCCTACGATCGTGGTCTGAGCTGCAGAGAAAACATACAAAAGTATTAACATTTGATCACACAGATGCATGTGTGTGTGTCGAAGAATGTGTTGGGCTGCCGCTGAAATGCACAGAGAGGATAGACTCATTATCACAGTCACTGCATGCACTCCTCTCACTGCAGCTCTAATGGGAAATATGTGTGTTCACACACACATGCAAGTAGAGAGCGATGAGGAACTCACACGTGTGTGAGGGAGAAATATGTTACACTCTACTTCAAAACATTTTTCAACCATTAAATGATAAACACACATGGCCATTACCCTTTGAGTTCAACTCCAGTATTCACATGAAAACACAATCGTTGTTATGATAATTTGACTGAAGAATTTGTGTAAATAACCTTAATAACAGTAAAATAACTGTTGTGGACCATTTGATATGGCAATATAATTTCATCAGGGTCTGAATTAGAGCTGCACAATTAGTAGTAAAAATAACTTACATTATGATTGGGATCAAAGTATAATTTTTAGTATTAAAAAAAGAGCAAGTAGTTGCCCCACACAAAATAAATATTATTTAAATATTGTTTAAATAAAGATAATAACAAAATATTTTATATTTAAATTTTAGTCTCAATCATTGTATTATGTGCTTTTCTCATTTTTATTCTTTTTTATTTCTATTCATCTATATTTATCTTCTATAAGTTATATTTCATCTAGTTTTTTTTTCAGTTTTAGTAATTTTACTTCAACATACATCAATACTTCAGAATAAACCTTTTTTTCCATCTAATAATTATAGTTTGTTTCAGTTTCTTTTGAACTACTAAAATTAATTTTTTATAGTTTTAGTTTAAGTTAACCATAACAATATCAAAATAAAATAATAATCAACAATCATGATTTTTTTATTCATTTTAATTACAATCTGCTTGTGAAAAAAACACTCATAGTGATGCTTGTTTGCAGTTTTGGTTATTGTGAAACATGCTGAGAACTGTTGCAACTTATTAGTGTTTTTACAGGTGTTAATGGACCGAATACGCAATATCACTGTGTCCCAACAAACTCCTGAGTTGGGCTTCAGATGAGCTATGGGCCAATAACCTCACAAACCAATGGGCAAAATCTCTTTACAAATGTTTTATTAAGACTAAAAGAAACTTGGCTCATCGGGAATACAGAGCGTTTCAATGCGCTCCTTCTCTTGCGGTCTTTAATTGGCAAATAAAAGCTCTGCTAGGTTCTGTTAATGAAGTGTACCATATGTCCGGCTGCACAGGAGAAGTGGTTCAGTGGCACATTAATGCCAGCGCTAGCGTTTATGTGCCATTTCTGATATTAGAGCTTTAATAGATTATTAAAACTTTTATAATGAACAGAGCGGGGCTCAGGTTCAACACTGTGCCAGAGGAGCTGACCCCAAAATAGTGTCAAACAAACAAAACGTTTAATGCCCTCATAATTACCGCCACCACATGGGAAACATTGCAGCACTCACTCTTCAACGATTGCTCGCATTTACACAAAAAAAAGAAGGCAAACGCACACACTTTCTCTGTTTTTAATGAAACTCTCCTTGAGGGGCTTGCGTGATTGGCAGTTATCGTCAGAGAGCAGCAGGAAGTCATCAGAGTTGATTGCATTGTACTCTTCAGCCATACACAACAAATAAACAGACAACAAATAAATGTCCTTCATCCTCCTCTTATGAAAACAATGTGTTCTTTCCCCCCAGCCTGAGGTGTCCAAAAGCAATGAGAAGTGTGTGCGCGCAAGTTTACTCATAATCATGGTTTAAACGGGGTAGGAATGATTCAGAACAACAACCTTCTTTAAAAAAATAAAATATGATTGGCAGTTTGTTTAGCAATCCATCCCATTTCATATTTCTATGCTCCAGTCCAGGTTGTGTTTGTTCCATTATGCACATTATGGCTAAATTGTGGTTAAGAGAGTGGAAAAGCATTAAAGTTTGCTACTTTAAGCATGATTTATCCCATTAGCTGGTAGCGGATGGCATAGACAGCCACTGTTCTCCAGGGCGGCACAGGACAACCTTCACTCTGGTACAGTGAAATCACTAAATAAAATAAAATCAAATGTGCCTATTCCAGTAATAAACATTCACTAACATAAAACGGCAGGATCTGGGGTCTCATTTATAAACGTTGAGTAAACACAAAATGGGCATATAAATATGCATAAGCAATGTTCCACGAACATATCCAGACATATCCATTGTGTATGGACATTCTCGAATCTAGACCAGGGTGCCCTATCTTGCTCCTGGTGATCGACTGTCCTGCAAAGATCAGCTCCAACTCTAATCAAACACACCTGAAGCAACTCATTAAGGTCTTCAGGATTGCTTGGAGATGAACTTTGCAGGACAGTCGATCGCCCGGACCAGGATTGGGCAACTAGACCATGCCTACAAACTAAATTAATGAAAATTAATGAAGTAAATGATTTAAACTCTGTTTTCATTTCAATATGTATTTGCATTAAATATTCCACTCTCATTATTAGAGATAAGCACTGAAATGACAAAAAGTCATTACGCAGAAGTTAAAAAATAAATGAATTTAGACGTGCGCTCAAGCAGTTTTCCTGTTTTAATGACAGCGAGGAGTGCTATACTGTAGGTGCACAATAATTCATATTTAAACTACACTACAGATCTCGTGATATGAGAAAATATTTTTTAGCGAGAACAATGATCAATGATGTGCTTACTTCGATATATAATGGCAAACACTGGATTCAGTGGTCGAACGGTCCATTCTACGGTTTGAATAGGGCCAATGATAATAGTTTACTGTACAACTGCATCTGCACGGAGGTGTTGATGTCATGTGAAGGCATCTCCACAACATTATGAAAAATACCAATGTATTTGAAGGACACAATTAGAAGAAAACGGCAAGATTGGCACATTTCCTTTTAAAATACTGTCATGCGCCGAGTCGTACAATTGTATTTACACTGCAATAAATATAGGCCTATCTGTTTCCACTAAAAATGTTCACCTTGTCAGCAAAACTGCATACATTTAATTTGATTTGAATAGTTTAAAACAACTGAAATACTATTTGGCCAGTGTAAAAGAATGAGATCAACTCTATTCTAAAAATATATCTGAGAACTATTTTCAGCCGCTTTGTTTTTGTGGATATTTTCATTTATTCATTATAAACATAACAAGGATACTATTATAAATAAGCATAACAAGTGTAAAGACTGGTCAAAGGCAGGGGATCCAAGTGCAGTAATATGTTTATTAGACAGCGGCAGAATCACACAGGCAATGGTCAGCGGGCATAACAGGAATATCAGAGGCAAAGCAGAGACGTAAACAATACCAGGCAGAGGTCGAGGTCACAGGCACAGGTTCAGAGTTCCAAGGTCGGGCAGTCCGGGGTCAAACACAGAGATAGCAGGATGAATGGGAGAACGCTCAGAAATGTAACCAGGGGAAAACAAGACTTCGCAAAGAGTGAGTGCATGTGTGCTGCTTTTATGTGAGTGAGAGAATGAGGTGCAGGTGTGGTGAGGCAATCGGGGTTGATTGGTGAATGGTGACAGCTGTGTGATGGGTGTAATGGTGGACGGGAATGTGTGAGTGCAGTGCATGATGGGAGATGTAGTCCATGATTGATGTGCAGTTAGAGTGGGTGGCAGCCAGATTCATGACAGAGCCCCCCCCCTAAGAGCGGCTTCCAGACGCTTACACAAAGCAAAATCCAGGAGGGCGGTGGAGAGGAGGTGGAACCGGGGGAGGGAACGGAGGGCCAGGTCCATGTGGGGCCAATGAGACAGGAGCCCACCAGGGCGGGGCGGAAGAGACAGCAGAGACGTGAGGTGGCTCTGGCAGGTCAGCGGAGACGTGAGGTGACTCTGGCAGGTCAGCGGAGACGTGAGGTGACTCTGGCAGGTCAGCGGAGACGTGAGGTGACTCTGGCAGGTCAGCGGAGACGTGAGGTGACTCTGGCAGGTCAGCGGAGACGTGAGGTGACTCTGGCAGGTCAGCGGAGACGTGAGGTGACTCTGGCAGGTCGGCGGAGACGTGAGGTGACTCTGGCAGGTCGGCGGAGACGTGAGGTGACTCTGGCAGGTCGGCGGAGACGTGAGGTGACTCTGGCAGGTCGGCGGAGACGTGAGGTGACTCTGGCAGGTCGGCGGAGACGTGAGGTGACTCTGGCAGGTCGGCGGAGACGTGAGGTGACTCTGGCAGGTCGGCGGAGACGTGAGGTGACTCTGGCAGGTCGGCGGAGACGTGAGGTGACTCTGGCAGGTCGGCGGAGACGTGAGGTGACTCTGGCAGGTCGGCGGAGACGTGAGGTGACTCTGGCAGGTCGGCGGAGACGTGAGGTGACTCTGGCAGGTCGGCGGAGACGTGGGGTGACTCTGGCAGGTCGGCGGAGACGTGGGGTGACTCTGGCAGGTCGGCGGAGACGTGGGGTGACTCTGGCAGGTCGACGGAGACGTGGGGTGACTCTGGCAGGTCGGCGGAGACGTGGGGTGACTCTGGCAGGTCGGCGGAGACGTGGGGTGACTCTGGCAGGTCGGCGGAGACGTGGGGTGACTCTGGCAGGTCGGCGGAGACGTGGGGTGACTCTGGCAGGTCGACGGAGACGTGGAGTGACTCTGGCAGGTCGACGGAGACGTGGAGTGACTCTGGCAGGTCGACGGAGACGTGGAGTGACTCTGGCAGGTCGACGGAGACGTGGAGTGACTCTGGCAGGTCGACGGAGACGTGGAGTGACTCTGGCAGGTCGACGGAGACGTGGAGTGACTCTGGCAGGTCGACGGAGACGTGGAGTGACTCTGGCAGGTCGACGGAGACGTGGAGTGACTCTGGCAGGTCGACGGAGACGTGGAGTGACTCTGGCAGGTCGACGGAGACGTGGAGTGACTCTGGCAGGTCGACGGAGACGTGGAGTGACTCTGGCAGGTCGACGGAGACGTGGAGTGACTCTGGCAGGTCGACGGAGACGTGGAGTGACTCTGGCAGGTCGACAGAGACGTGGAGTGACTCTGGCAGGTCGACGGAGACGTGGAGTGACTCTGGCAGATCAGGCGCCCACCAGGGCGGAGCAGACGAGACAGACACCCACCAGGGCGGAGCAGACGAGACAGACGCCCACCAGGGCGGAGCAGACGAGACAGACGCCCACCAGGGCGGAGCAGACGCCCACCAGGGCGGAGCAGACGAGACAGACGCCCACCAGGGCGGAGCAGAGATAACTGGCCGAGACTGGGACCTAGAGGAAACGGAGACACAAGAGGCAGAGAGAGCACCTTTGGTTTCAGGAACCGAGGCAGGGAGTTTAAGCGGCCATGGTAGATCCGGGGCCTCGGGCAGCCATGATGGATCAGGGGACCTCATGGGCCATGGCGGGTCCAGGGTCTCCGTGAGCAATGGAGGGGAGCTCCCTCCATGAAAGTTCTTGGTGACCTCCACTACCTCGAGGGGGCACTCTGGAAGCGCTGAATCTCGGTGGCGCTCGGGTGGCTCTGACTCTCTTGGGCGCTCGGTAGAACTGGACGGAACCAGCGGAGGCATCGGTGAGCTGGACGGAACCATCGGTGAGCTGGACGGAACCAGCGGAGGCATCGGTGAGCTGGACGGAACCAGCGGAGGCATCGGTGAGCTGGACGGAACCAGCGGAGGCATCGGTGAGCTGGACGGAACCAGCGGAGGCATCGGTGAGCTGGACGGGATCAGCGGAGGCATCGGTGAGCTGAACGGGATCAGCGGAGGCATCGGTGAGCTGAACGGGATCAGCGGAGGCATCGGTGAGCTGAACGGGATCAGCGGAGGCATCGGTGAGCTGAACGGGATCAGCGGAGGCATCGGAGAGCTGGGCGGGACCAGCGGAGACGAAGGAGAGCTGGGCGGGACCAGCGGAGACGAAGGAGAGCTGGGCGGGACCAGCGGAGACGAAGGAGAGCTGGGCGGGACCAGCGGAGACGAAGGAGAGCTGGGCGGGACCAGCGGAGACGAAGGAGAGCTGGGCGGGACCAGCGGAGACGAAGGAGAGCTGGACTCTGCGAGCTCCTGGGACGGAGCGGGCTCTGGAGCGGACTCTGCGAGCTCCCGGGACGGAGCGGGCTCTGGAGCGGACTCTGCGAGCTCCCGGGACGGAGCGGGCTCTGGAGCGGACTCTGCGAGCTCCCGGGACGGAGCGGGCTCTGGAGCGGACTCTGCGAGCTCCCGGGACGGAGCGGGCTCTGGAGCGGACTCTGCGAGCTCCCGGGACGGAGCGGGCTCTGGAGCGGACTCTGCGAGCTCCCGGGACGGAGCGGGCTCTGGAGCGGACTCTGCGAGCTCCCGGGACGGAGCGGGCTCTGGAGCGGACTCTGCGAGCTCCCGGGACGGAGCGGGCTCTGGAGCGGACTCTGCGAGCTCCCGGGACTCTGCGAGCTCCCGGATCGGAGCGGGCTCTGGAGCGGACTCTGCGAGCTCCCGGATCGGAGCGGGCTCTGGAGCGGACTCTGCGAGCTCCCGGATCGGAGCGGGCTCTGGAGCGGACTCTGCGAGCTCCCGGATCGGAGCGGGCTCTGGAGCGGACTCTGCGAGCTCCCGGATCGGAGCGGGCTCTGGAGCGGACTCTGCGAGCTCCCGGATCGGAGCGGGCTCTGGAGCGGACTCTGCGAGCTCCTGGGACGGAGCGGGCTCTGGAGCGGACTCTGCGAGCTCCTGGGACGGAGCGGGCTCTGGAACACCCCCAGTGAAGGAAGAGCCAGCACACGATAAAGCATAGTCCAAAAGGCCCCTCAAACTCCCATGATACACTCCTCCAGAAAACAAAGATTTGTTAAACCTGGCCTTGACCTGACTGGTGAGTCCGAAATAAAACAAGTTCTTGAACAGATACTCGTCGTACAACGGTACCTGGTAAGACAGCTCACAAAACTGGTGAACATACTCTTCCATAGTCAGGCCTCCCTGGCGAAGATGTAGGAGTAGGCTTATGCTGTCCATGGTTGAGCTGGGTAGGTGAGATGATGCTGCTGGATCTGAGTTGGCGAAGTCTTCTGTAAAGACTGGTCAAAGGCAGGGGATCCAAGTGCAGTAATATGTTTATTAGACAGCGGCAGAATCACACAGGCAATGGTCAGCGGGCATAACAGGAATATCAGAGGCAAAGCAGAGACGTAAACAATACCAGGCAGAGGTCGAGGTCACAGGCACAGGTTCAGAGTTCCAAGGTCGGGCAGTCCGGGGTCAAACACAGAGATAGCAGGATGAATGGGAGAACGCTCAGAAATGTAACCAGGGGAAAACAAGACTTCGCAAAGAGTGAGTGCATGTGTGCTGCTTTTATGTGAGTGAGAGAATGAGGTGCAGGTGTGGTGAGGCAATCGGGGTTGATTGGTGAATGGTGACAGCTGTGTGATGGGTGTAATGGTGGACGGGAATGTGTGAGTGCAGTGCATGATGGGAGATGTAGTCCATGATTGATGTGCAGTTAGAGTGGGTGGCAGCCAGATTCATGACAACAAGGATCATTTTTAGCAGTAAAAATGAATGTGTATAGCACAAATAGCATTATAGTCTGTATCTCATATTTCCTTAAAGTCTTGGTGTTAAACATGGTGTCACATGCATGGGAATGTGCATTAAATTATATGCAAATGAGGTTATGCATAGTAAAACTAGGCGTTGCAAGCTCCGTTTATGGTTATTTCCGGTAAGAGACGGGGTGGAGATGCACGTACACACAATCTTCACCTGGCTGGTATTTGTAAGGTTTTTTTTGCACAGGTTCTTTTGTGCGTACGTACACTTTTAGGATGAAATCTCCAGAGAATTTAATACATGAGACCCCAGAACATGGATCAATGCCTGATTTTAGGGTTACTCACACTGCATTGTGAGGGCCTCTCCTGGTACTGAGATGTAACTCTTCCCTTCTGTGGGGAACCGGTAGCTTTGCAGATTGTAGTTCTGAGGGATCTTCATCAGAGAATAATCTAGACACATTAAAAAAAAGATGGGTCACTGTTCATAGTAAGTATACTGTTGCTTTAATACTGCTTCACTTCCTAGAAATTCAAAAGGACCGGCATTTTGGTACAAAGTTGGTGGTGCTAAGTACTGAAAGTATTTGGAAACCGTCCACCATCTGAGAGGCAGCTAGTTACAAAATCTCACATACATCACTGTGACAAGTGGCTACATGTGTGCACATTTTGGTGCAATTATTTGTGAGGTTTTAATGTAAACACAGTCAACACTGTTTACTTCAACTGTATATTAGCTCTGTTGTTTGTAACTTATTTTTTATGACAGAACATTTACATGTCTTGAATAATTGTCTGATTAACTTGAAGCAATTTTTACTAAATCGAAAAAATAAATACTTGAAAGCTACATTGCATTGTTTATCAAAAAATGACAGCAAAAAACATTTATGAAAATTGAATTAAATGCATCAAATCATCAAATAATCCTGAAATAATGTATCATGGTTTCAAAAAAAATATTAAGCAAAACTGTTTTTTCACAATATATTTCACAATATTTTTAATACAATTTGAACAGTTTAACTTAAAATAAATGATCAACAGCATATTCACTTTTCTAGTGATATTAAAACTGACAGAGAATTGTGAAATTATCTGTAAACTATGCTATTAAACGTTGGTATCGTGCCAAAGCTATTGCAGGGCGCCATCCGAATAATAATTATGGGAAGTCTTTTCTCAACATCATCTCTCGTTCTTTTTTTAATCTGTGATCTTGTGTTTATTTATGCTTCATTCACCGACAGTAACATTGAAGTTCAATAATAGCTCAAGCAACCCAAAACTTTTTCTCAAGTGACCTCTGCTTCTCACACATAGTCTTATCATATCAAAAGGAGGATCAGAGACAGAGTTGACTCTAAAGCGTGGAATCTCCGAGGGAATTGAGACTTCAGACTTATCATTTTGAATCCGAACAGAGCAGATCAAGAGAGGTCACGACCCATATCTAATTCATGTCATGTTATTTCCAAAAGACATGATCGATATGCAGCTTTGTGTGTGATTCCGTAACTTAGGGGCACTTCTGACTATTTCAAATCATTAAAAATGAAATTTGTACTGTTTCTCATATGTTAGACTGTATAAAAAAACAGGACATGTAGAAATGAAACATAAGAAAAAGCAGCTGCAACATATGGCTGTTTAGCTTTTTCAAGTCATGTTTCATGTCTCAAACCTCAAATTCCTTAACTCTGGCCTAATTGTAAATTATGACGCACCCCTGTATGCTACATTCATGCATGTTGATTAAGTACACGTCCCCCTGTGAGCATACTTGGACATACTCCACATACTTCAAGCCAGTCATGTATGCATGAGGAAGGGGAGGAAGTGTGAATTTCTAAGAACAGATATTCTGGAAATGGAGGTTTGACGAAGTGTTTTGGAGTGTGCACTGACCTGCTACAGAGCTCTTTCCCCCAATGGCCAGGGGAGTCTCTGCGTCTGGGCTAGCCCGAAGCTTGGAGGCCATATGCACCATCACTTTATCCACCGTTTCCACCAACCCATTGACCACTGGACTCCACTGTTTACCATGACAAAAGACAAGTCCAAAATATATTACGTCTCATTACAAGGTTACAAAAATATGACCAGATGATTCTTTCAGCTACTAATAAGTGTGTAGTACCATTTAACACATTTTACCAATGTTTGAATTATTTAAGTTCTAGACATTTACCGAATGAAACGCGGAAAAAGTCTGCACAATCATCTGGACCTACTTATGAATGAATAGACTGATAGAATCTTTATATCTTTCCAATCATCATTCTATCCATTAAACGTACCTCATCATTTTCTCTCCATTCGCTGGCAGTTATGACCTCATCCACACTCTTAAGTAGAGACTAAAACACGCAGGGCAGAATAAAGCATAGTTAAAAAAGGTCTATTTTTTTTCATAAAAAAACTAAACATTTTGAATGGTAGTGCATCTTACATTTTAAACAGTAGTGTATTTTTATACTTTAATACAATATCCCCATGACAAATGATAAAAGCATAATCATTTGATTGAAATATGGATCGAAAAGGTAACATTAAGAAAAGGTAACATTAAATCGAATTGAAGATGTTCCAAAGAGCATTTTGTGCTTTAATAGAAGCATGACTGTCTGTAAACAATGGTCATACAATCCAATGTCACAGAAGGTACTTATTTCACCATTTAGTGACCTAAAAATAGTGCAGTTTCTGAAATATTTACTTTCTTTATTATTTCCAAAACCGTTCAACTTGCTATCTTTACCTGTGTAAGATTGTTGGCTGTTTCCTGAGGTATAGTCTTGTTTGAAAGGTTAAATGATAGAGACTGAAGGAGGTCTAGCGTTTGTAACCGCATGGGGTCCTGAAGTCTCTGAACTTCTTCTGTCAGATTTGTGGAGGCAGGTCGGGGCATCTCTGTGGTTCTCTGTAACACACACAAAAAATCGGATATGTGTCAACAGCACTCCATAAAATTACTCACAATCACATGTAATGGCTCAGTGTGGCATGGACTTGACATGCGTTCTACTGGTTTCCCATAATTTAATAGAATCATTTCAACAACAAGCATCAGAATAGCTGGCGCTTACAGTACAGTTGAAATTATTTAATAAAATCTCAATTCTCTTGGGATTTGTGAATGTCACTGACAACAGCAATGCTGAATGCTGGTCTTACTTCAACTTTCCAAAGACAGAAACCTCCAAACTAGTTGTTTAAAGTCTTATTTTTCATCCGTACCCTATAAGAGGCCATTACGGAAAATCTTGTCTTCCACTTGACCTCCTTACTCAATAACGGCCAGTGTTGTCATTTGCACGAATGCTCAATCTCTGATTTCTTTCCATTTCCTCAGAGTCTGGGGGGGAACAACAGTTTCCAAAAGAGCTGAATTTGTTTGTATTTACAGCTTCGCCTCCACCTCATTTCCTGCTGTGCTCTTGTACGTCTGCCAAGGGTGTGTGCGTCTATACGCACACCGCCGGTCCCAGAGCAACGTCTGCATCGGCTTCATAACACCTAATCATCCAAGGGTGTGTGAGTTGTTGTCTGGGAGGCCCTGTTGTGTGTGTGTTTGTCTGCTTTCGTCCACTCCATTTAATTACTGCACAGAGAAGAATCTGAGCAGACAGATTGAGGGCCTGTAAAAGGAGGTGTGTCAAACACTGCTGAGAGCCTTTAGAGAATATGTCAGTGTCTTGAATGGCCAACTTAAATTACAAGCATTCGAAATGAAGTCAACAGAATGAGTGTACTGCTCTCAGTGACTGCTGTTCTCCATATACTCACATTCAAACCGCAGACCTTGAAGGTGTGCAATTATTTCAAGAAATGTCAATAAGTTAAATATTTTCTCATATCCCAGCTCAATATGCAGAAACAACTGTATAGGGCTGTTCACACAGAACGCGTTTTTATACTTTACTCCACTATTTCTACTTTTTCGACGTCTCACATGACACATCATTCAACTTCAAGTTTAAGTTCAACTTTTAAAAAATATAAACTTAGAATATATGTTGTTGTTTTTTATCCACTGCCTTACATTATAAGTTCTTAAAAGTAAAAATACATTCTATATGAATGGCATCTAAAAAATTGTTGATTGCCTTGAAAAGTGTTTGTTTGAACAGCTCAGCTAACACTGGCTCAAGCAATGGTGTGAGTTTGAGGCGGGACTAACTCTGTTTTGTTGACGAATGGCAGACTGGGTGATGGTTTGGGAGAGGGTTATTATCATAACTGAAATAAAATACAATATAAACAAATGAAACCTATTTCAGCTAAATTGCCAAGAAAACATTTCCATTTTGTTTAAATTAAAGTAAAACGAACTAAACTAAAAACTAAAACTTAATACAAACAAAATTATATAGACATATTAGAAAAGAAATTGTAAACATGATAAAACACAACAAAATTACGAAAACTATACAATTAAAATTAAATAATACAAGTATAAACTATTTCAAAATATTAGCAAAAACTATAATAGCATACAAATTATACTAAAATAATACTGACTCATATACCTGCTAGAAAATAATATATATATATATATTTTTTGCAATTAGCAAAAAGTGGTGACATATAAATAAATCACACATGTAACCTTCAAGTGTTATGTGGGATTTTTAGTTGTTATTTTGCTTAAATAAACTCATGAATCTTAAACTCCAAAAACAGATTTCATTGCAGTTAATCTAGCCAGGCTGGGACGGTTTTGATTAAGGCCGATGAGTGAGAAATCCCGCCTTGGTCGTTTCGGTGAACTCAATTAATCAAACTAACAGAAACCAAAGGCAAACATGTTTCGTAATTAGATACTGGTGAATTCACCGCAAGTACTTTTTTCTTACTTTCGCTGAGAGAGAAGCTAGAAAGGTTAATGCCTACCCTCATTACAGATGTGTTTGCTTTTAGGTACATTAGTCGAACAAAATGACTGCCCTCAAAGTTTCAGTGTTTTTGGGGAATATTCTAACGAGTGCGTCCGCCATGTGAAATCTCTTAGATAACCCTGGAATTTGGAGTAATATGTGATAAAGTTGTTTTCTGCGGTTATCTTTCTACACTCCTCTGGTCTGGGAGACTACAGTCCTGACTCACAGCAACAGATTCAGAAAGAGCAACGGGTGACCTCGGGTCAGAAGAATTTACCTTTAACTGAGTAGCTGTTGCAGCAGTGACGTTGATGGATGCTTCGGTTGGGAAGGTGGACATCATATTCTCACCTGTGGTGACACAAATAAATGAAATACTGTGAAAGCAGACACGAATAATAACAGAAGCCATGATCTAAAGAGCTCCGAACAAGTCCTCTTCATCTCACGGAACAAACAGCTCACACCTGCTGGAAAGGCTCATGTGATACCTTCCCCGAAAGCACATGTCGGTTGCAGTGAAGCTGGTTTATAGGGCCCCTGGCAAAGCAGCTCTCTAATGACTCTGTACTATGCCCCTCATTAGAGCCCATTTCAGCTGGATATGTGCAAAACAACAGTAGATTTTCTCTTCTTCAACAACAACATGTTTTTTCATCATTAACAAAAGGCCTTTATCCCTAACAGGGGCTAACAATCAGCGCTGTGAGAGGATATATTTCACAGTTTCTAAAGTGGTGGCCAACACCTCCTCCAGAGTGCCAACATCGACCTAAGTAATCACTATTATCCCTCTTTAGAAGAGCCATGGATCCATATTTGTTAAAGTGCTAGTATAGATGATTTATGGAGCTAAATTGTAAAGCTGCACCATAAAAGTTTACATCATTTACTTGAGAAACAAAATTGTTGAGATGTAAATGTATTTTAAAATTAAGGTATTTGAGACAGGGTATTGAATTTTAGCATGATTTTACATTTCACATTCATGCAGATGTTTTTATTACACTGGATCCAAAGTATTTTTTTTTGCATATGTTTTACTGTTTGAGAAACACTTTGTGCTTAAAAGAGAAGAAAAAACAATTAGCCAATTTTACTATTCCAGTAATTTTATCCAGTTTTAAGGATGTTTAAATATGTATTTACTGGAAAACTACTGAAAATGCATCACGCCAGGTTTGACGTTCCAGATGACCGGTCCACTATTGTACTTAATGTCATTTTATTTCGTTTTTGAAGGAAATCTAATCTTCTTCATATGGTAATGGAAAGGCATGACTTCAAGCTTTTTGTACTGTCTGGTCTAAAAGGTCAAGGTTTGTCTAATTAGCATGGCCCTGGTAGCCTTTGCTGGCAGATTCTGTAACTACACCATTATGGTAGGCATTTGCCAAATGGCATTGAGATGAATGGCAATGCTAACGGATAGTTTTCTCCAGGTGTTAAAGACCTCGTTGGTCTGCTCTCTGATACTGATGAAGATGGAAACCATTTGTAGCCTTATTGGAGCTTAAATTTGATCGTTGCCCCACTGAACACCTTGCCTGCAAGAAACTTCAACCAGCTGCCCAAATGAGGAAAGAAAACAAAACCCTGATATAAAACTCGTCCCGCCGCCACATACATATAAGGTAAAGATATGCGCAGTTACGACCAAAGCCAATAAAACTGCCTTCGAGGACACATACAAACATATAATGGTATTTCAACAGTGCGTTTCAATGTGGTTTGCATGAGGACTGGTGGAATGTGGACCAGTGTCTCTGAAGGAAATTGTCTTCAAATGCTTCTTCCTTTCTATAATAACCGGCATGCAGGGCAATAACTCCAATAATTGCAAAAAAGAAAAGCGGCAGCATCGCAGATGTTTTTTTTTTATCCATTCATACCGCCAAAAGAACATTCTGGAATCCAGCTTTCAAAGTACACTTTTCTCTTTGTATTAATCTAGATGATTTACCATTCAAAAGTTTGGGATTGGAACATATTTTTTAAAGTGTAATAACAAATATTTTTGTTGTACATTTTTTTTTTTATTGGGAAACATTATTACAATAAAAACATATTTTTAAATTTAATTTAATCCCATAATGGCAATGCATTACTTCAGCCTTCACAAATCTTTCTAATGTTGCTGATTTGGAGCTTATAAAACATGTCTTATTTTCAGCAATATTGAAAACAGTTGTGCCGCCTAATTTTCTGGAAAACATGATGTAAACAAGTTTTTTCAAAGATTCTTTAATGAATGGAAAGCATACATCTGAAGTGAAAAGATATTATAAGCAATGCAAGTCCACTGTTACTTTTGATTAATTGAATGAATCCTTGCTGATTAAAAAAAACGTACTCACCCCAAAATTTTTAACAAAAAATATAAAAATTATTTGTTGCTCCTAACAAATATTAGTAGACCTAAGCCACAATTGAAAATGCTATTAGACCACAAAATATCAACTCAAGTGGCATTTATTTTATTTGATAGATTTTTACTTTTGTGTGCAGATGCTACTTTAATAAAGTTGAATCTTTTCTATATTCAATGCAATCATGCATTTAAGCATTGCTTAAATTATCAATTGTTCAGTGGCTTAATTGCTATTGTACTTCACATGAATAAAGACAAACAGAATTAACCAGGAGTATTTAAAATATTGCTACCATCTGCTAAAAGCCAAACTGGGACAAGCCAGAGATCAAGTGCAGCTAATTTGGGAAGCCCTGACAACATCGGCAATGCCTGACAACTGCAGAGAAGCACATGGTTGGAACAAGTGAAGGCTGCCACAGAGAAAATAAACTGATAGATCAATAACACTATAATGATAGATTTGAGTCACAATGAGCTCCATTATAACTTACCAATGGCTGCTTTGTAGTACATCCAGATATCCTGAGGAGACAAAGCCCTCTCCCAAATCACAAACTCATCAAAGGCCCCTGTGGCATAATGTTTGTAATTCCCAGTGTTTCCCGTGCCAATGACCAAGTCAGCATAGGGATCGCCGTAGTTAAGAGAAACATTTCCTGTGGCGTCTCCGACACTGAATGTCCCATTAATGTAGACCTTTAACCCCTCCGTTTGGGTCCATGTAAAGAGCACATGTGTCCAGTAGGGCCCTAGATAAAGACAGAGATAACAGGAGAGAGAAAGCCAGCAAATCAAATTTCAAACACAGATTTCATGTTTTGACTGTTTGAAATAAAGATAATAGCAATATTATTTCCAGATCCACTCATAGTGTCTGGGTCCATAAAACACAAGTTTAAAATGAACAGAAACTAAGAGATGAGAACAGCATGTGGAATGGATTTCATCAGCTTATAATGAAGCCAGTAAGACATGGTATACAGAAACTCTGAGCTGAACTGTCAATGGCTCATTTCATCTGTCCAGGGATATAATAGCACATGGAGCATGTCTCATCACATCCTCCCACTCAGTACGTAATGTTTTAATGTCTCTCTTCTCGGAGAATTGGTTTATGCTTTGGTAATACCCATTTTTAGTCTTAGAGATTATCTGTCAAGTCTAACAGAGAACGTTTATTCTGCAGCCTATCGACTCGAGTACTTTTGGACATCTGGATGTAATCAATATAATTATGCACAAAACTACATATTCTAAATATTTACGGTTAGACTGAAATGTAATTCTAAACCAGAACATATTTCGAAATTATGCCATGTGAGCAAAACTTCGAGATCATGGGAAGTATATTTTTTGGCTTTAAAGATAAGGCCAAATACTATGGTTCCCCAAACCATTTAAGCACTTTCCACATCCTGAACTAAAATCGCCCCCACACTCTCAAATAATAACTACCTGGAAGTTTAATATGTGCTTTCCATGTCTTGGAATCCCCTCTCGTGTAGAACTCCACGTATCCGCCATAAGGGTTGGAGTAGACCGAGAAACCGCTGGAGATGATTTTACCTCCGGATGCAATCGCAAAACGAGAATCTACTTCATTATTTTTCCAGAAGAAGGAGAAAGTTATCCCTGTCCAGGAGTAAGAGTTAAATAAAGCTTTAGTGCTGAGCACAATACACAAAGAGAAAAATACTACATAGTAAAGCATACAGTACTACAGTATTTAGGCTGTGATATGATGCTCAAACAATTGCATTTATTCATTCAAAATAATTATATTTCCCTTTATTTTACAATTCTTTAATATTAATATTTAACATACAATAAACAATAATTTGATGTAAATTAGTACATTTTAAAATAATAAATGAATAACAAAGAGTGATGTATCAATACATTTAAGTTTTAAGTCTGATTTTTATCCTTTGGCCACAACCAAAAACCAAGCTCTTTTTCCAATGCGTTCTGATATCTGACTTTAAACAAAAGCTTCTTTATTAGATCCAGGCCGCTTCGTCAAACAATATTGCAAGGCTTCCTTTGGTCAATCCTTGGAAAATAAATATAAATACAACATATTCTCTGTTTTTGAGAGCAAAGGAATGTGCGCTGATGTGAGCAGATGAATAACAGATGATATCAGCTTTCACACACAAAGCGCTTGATGTAAGCTGATATATTTGCTCTTGAGAAATATCAACTTAATTTTGAACCATTAGCCTTTATTACATCATGTATAACCTGAGCAACACATTACTCAACCGTCATACATCTATGACCATATAAAGACGTTCATGCACTTCTATAATAATAGAAAAGAGTGCAGAAGGACAATAAAAACTCACCGGCAGGTCCACACAGAACAGGATCACTTATGCAGGAGTCTTTATAGTTGCCAAAGTGAAGGAAAGTGGCTCCATTATCACCGTTCAGATAGATACCCTTATTCACCATTCCTTCTACAATGTCTACATGATGAGAGGGAAACCAACACGATTATAACAATTGAAAGGAATGGCATTACAGGTCATAATTCTCTCATGCATAAACCTACTTCATAATTCTATCATTTTTTATCTAATACAGATTGAAACCTGAATAGGTGATCATTGATAGTCTAACTGGAAAGACAGCTGTTTTATGTTCAACAAAGTCATTTGTTCGTGTGATGTATTGACTAGAGACTTTATGAGGAAATCCTAACCTTTCACCCATATAGTAAAAATATGAGTACTGTAAAACAAGAGCAGATCTCCTGAATTATGGAGAATTAAAAAGCCCCCATCTGAACAACTGAACTGCAGATGATTCACGATTGTCTGTTTTTTTGACAACAGTAAGTTGTTCTTTGAATGCAGTGACTGTGTTCAATAAATCCTCTTTTATTAGACCGAAAAAGCCAGGATCTGTGGATCACAGTGGGAGCCGCAGCACCATCGCACCTCATGAATGGATGAGTTGAGAGAAGAGATGATCATGGAAAAGAGTGCTCAGTGAAGACAGTGGATGGCGGAGGACAGAGGAGACAGACTTAAGAATGGAGTGAGTAAACAACAGTTGTACTGTGAGAGCAGAGAGATAAAGATAAAGAGGTACAGAGGACCGAACATCCATCTATGCAGTGAGATCCAGGGTATCGCATGCTTTTGTGAAGTATTGTGCAGAAGTACCTTACATGTGGCTTTTTTAAACGAGATTTTGAGGCAACTGAAATATTAATAAAAGGTTTCCTACAAGAAAAATAATGTACACAAAAGAGATCTGAATTACAAAATCACATACTGTAAGTAAGCCACGCTGAAATTAATGCTGTCTTTATATGCTATCACAATTATAATAAATACTATACAAGTTGAACTGTACGTTTTTACTTCAGTAACATTTCAAAATGGTGGACTGTTTGAAAGGAATTGTTATTTGTATTATTGTTTATTTGTTTAACTCTTCAGGGTTTTCCATTATTATTATTATTATTTATTTATTACTTTTTTACATTTTTAAACGAACAGCTTGTTAGCTGTTGCAATTTCAGACATACTTCACTATTATTCAAAAGTTTGAGGTCAGTAGGATTTTTTTCTTTTTTTGAAAGAAAATTCTAAAATTCATATTTTTATTCAGGATGCATTAAAAATTTATAGTAAAAACAATGCTACAAAGTGCTTTTGAATTTTCATTCAAATAAAAAACATTTTAAATAAATATAACGTTTTCCAAAGAAATATTAAGCAGCAAAACTTTTTTCAACATAATAATAAGAAATTGAGCACAAAATCAGCATATTAGGCTGCGTTTACACTGGCTGCAGAAATCCCATCTTTTGTCCACATCTGACACAGATTTGATGCACGCGTGTAAACACAAAAATCTGCATGAGATCAAATTTTTTCATTTTCGATCTGAGCCGTTTCCAAATGTGGTTTGAAATCAGATACATATCCGATATCTGGACATCCGATCTACGTCTAAACACACATATCCGATTCCCCACAGAGCTCATGCGAGGGCGACACGTTTGCTCATAAAGATTTGTAATGCCGGCCTACTGTATGCGCTCGCATTTTATTGAGATGGAAACTTTATAAAGGTAAGAAATTGAACATTCAGGAGCTGGTTTTCAACCCCTGTCCCGTGAATTTAGAAAATACAACAGCTAAAAGCTACATGATATTTCTCAGCAATGAGGTGATAACAGTTTTTGTAATAAAACCGACGAGCTTGTTTGCAATGTTTCACAATCACTCCGCTCACACGTGGGTGCATGCGTTCATTCGTTCTCTCTAACTTGTTAATTCATTCAAATTAATTTCAATAAATATCAGCTTTATTTCTCTAAAGAATTCTACCTCAGCTCTAGATAAAATAGTAAAACAAATCAAAATTAACATTATTAACTTTATCTGTTTAGTCAGATTTTGTGCTGCAAAACATCCACGACAGTCGTTGCTGGCAAATAATAAAGGCCATTCGACGTGAATTATTTAAATAATTTGAATAGCACGGCCATTTAAAACCCGAGGGTCTATCATGTGCATATTAAAGCGATCACTGCAGACAATCATTTTGGGCAGGAATTAATGTAAACACATATATCGGATACATTCGTGTCTAAAGTGAATGTAAACAGACGGGCCAAAAAAACGGAAAAGGTCAAAAGATCGTATCTGTGCATTAAGACTTGCAGTGTAAACGCAGCCATAGAATGATTTATAAAGGATGCAGGAGTTCTGAAGACTGCAGTAACGGCTGCTGAAAATCCAGCTTTGCCATCACAGGAATAAATTACATTTTATAATATATTAAAATAGACAACAGCTATTTAATGGTAAAAATATTACTGTTTTAACTATATTTTTGATCAGATAAATGCATACACGTTTAAAAAATCGTATTAACCATAAGTAATATATGCTTATACACTTATGGTCAGCAATATACATTTACATAACTGACCATATAAACAGTCAGTTTTGACTACTTTTTTTTCTTTGCCAATGAAATCATAATTCATGTAGCAAACAAAGACAAGTGAAAGGATTCAAACAGAGGAACACTGTAATACTAAATCAGCACTCTTATAACGCGGCTTTATCAATTAGATACAAACGGCTGTACAATTTTGGCTGGGACATTTGTTTTAAATGAACTGACATAACAAATCACATCACATACAGCAGATTTCCAAAGTGGGACAAGGTTTTCAAACGCAGTTTCACAAACACACTGGATCCAATAAAATCAGTCGTAAAGCTTACGAAAGGTTTGATTTCAGTGAAGAATGCCAGATTAAACAGCACTAAACAATGCATGCTTCAATTACCCTAATGTAAATGGCCATATATCAGAGTTTTCCAGTTTACCCTAATGAAGTCCTGCTGATATACAAGGTCTGTATGAATGTATAGGCCCTAACACTATTCCCCAAGACCCATAGCTTTGAACTAGTAAGTGAACATGTGTAAGAGCCTCACCTACAGTGGCAGAAATGTTAGTGTAGGCAGAGTCATTGGTATACACAGAGGAAGAATTATGGGCAGTCAGGACAGTGTGGTTGTGGATTCTGACAGCTGTGATGGAGAGAATGTGGAAACAACAAAGAAAGTGAGATGAAAAAAACAAAAAAAACAGGTGATACAGCAACAGACACGTGTACAAATGAGCACAGAGACATGAAACAGAAAAAAGGGACATTGTGAGACACTCAGGCAGACATGGTGGATAAGATGACTAGTGTCCCAGAGTAACATTCAAAGCAGCAGATTTTAAGATATCTTTTAGATCTGCACATGTGATACATTGTGTTAGCACAAGTCTGAGAGGCCCAGAGAATTCCTCTCAGCCCTCCATTTGTTCTGAATTAGCCGGCACAGAACAACTGCCATACCGTACTTATACTGGGAATATACTCCAGCTATGGAATGACGTGCGGTTGTTTGTCTAACATGCACACATTCTCAGCAGATCTGTTGAGGGCATTGCAGATCTATCTGACTATAGTGATGTATGTTGGTGAGTTTAGACAGCTAAAAATCCAAGTGGACTTAAATCACTGAGAAAAACTGTGCGCACTTTTGAAACCCTTAAATGTCATAGTCGTGTGTCTTCATCACAACTGAGCTAATCACGTAAGTCCTCAACGTTTCGAATCAAATGAGGAAATCATTTCGTTTTAAGAACTGAAGACAGCTGAAAAGCCACTGTGATTTCTGGGACTAAGACGTGACCGTGGAGGAATGTTAAACAGCTGTGGTGATATAGAAAGAAAGAAAGAAAGAAAGAAAGACAGACAGACAGACAAAGCAAGTGTGACATACTTATATTAGTCCCATTAACATGACCTGTTCTGTTCCCAATCTGGTCTGAGAGGCCGTGGATCCCTTCCACTGAATCCAGAGGCCAGTAGTGTGAAGCCGTGGCCAGCACCTGCAGGCCTGATCAAAACACACACATCCATACACATGCAAAAACATTAAAGTGACAGTTTGTAGTCAATCCCATATCATTTAAATATTTTTGAGCTTGACTGTTTTCTGTTTATTCTTATTAATGTTGACACTGACAGAGGGGTTCACGGACATTATCTTGAGACAGTTTTATAGCATGTTGGTTGTCATTGGTTCAGACTTGTCTCTGCTGGTCAATTTGGAATAAATATTTAATTTGGCTGCAATATTCTGTGTGTAGAGAACCAAATATCCACAAGAGGCTATTAATCGTGCTTAACCTGGACTGTAAAGTAAGATCTCTTAAGACTAATCACTACACCTGCCTTTTGAGAATCAACCAAATCTGGAATTCTCTATCCATATTCAAAGACAGCTATTTAGTTGTAAATAATCTACATATTCCTATAATAAAATTAAAATCTCATTAGCTTCCGAAGAAACAACATGTGTTTATTCTTCTTGCTCTGCAGTTGAATTATTTGCAGAAAATCTACTCTCTCTCTCTCTCTCTCTCTCTCTCTCTCTCTATATATATATATATATATTATTTTGTATAATTCATTTTCTAGATGCACTACCTCATTTTCTGAGTTTCATAACATGTCTTAACATTTCACAACTGCCAAGAGATAGTCGCAGTGCTGAATACATTTTCCTTAGTCAAACGTATCATTTCATTAAACTAGATCAGATTTAGAGCAAATTTTGAGCAGAAAGTGTTATTGTGGATGAGGATGTTGGTTTCTATTTATAGATAGTTAAGGACAATTTTGATTATTGATTATGATGACGTATTGTGAGTTTTTCAACAAATAAGGGAACTTAAAAAAAAAAATTTGACTTTTAAAATTCAGTTTCAATCGTGTCTTTAAATCGCCAGTAGGCCTACAAACAATCATTTATATTTATTATAGCCTACCAAGTAGGCCTACTTAATGAAAAGGTTGTGCTAAATTAAATTAACTTTTACATTCAACATAACTGAGGAAAAAAACTGTAATCCTCAGTTTAATTTTAGATTAATTGCTTACGGTTTTATTAGTGTAAGTTAT
The DNA here is from genome assembly GCA_027474115.1 of Schizopygopsis malacanthus. Taxonomy (NCBI): domain Eukaryota; kingdom Metazoa; phylum Chordata; class Actinopteri; order Cypriniformes; family Cyprinidae; genus Schizopygopsis; species Schizopygopsis malacanthus. The sequence goes on from CM049881.1 coordinate 12,761,003, forward strand.
ACAATTGTATGGTCTAAATAAAACAACGAAATTACGTTTTTATGACGCATTTCTTCGAGTTTTGAAGTAAAATGTAAACTGATTACCTGGATGCTTTGACGGTGATACAATGTCACTACGAACCTGAAAGAAATCAAACATTCAACTTGTCAAGCGACTTAGCATTAAAACCCACATCAAAACCGTTTCTTCTGCCCATAAAACAAATGATCTTACCTGAACAGTCAGGAGAGTCATAAGCAGTACTTTAAAGTATTTTAAGTCCATTGTTTTCAAAGGACTTTTTAGCAGTACAAAAGTAACAAACTTAAAATCTATATTGCGCTGTTAATGGTAAACGAACAACATCATTGCATATCAATGTAAAGATATTGTTAAGGTATATTTGTAAGGAACTAAAATATGAGTGCGTCAGAATATGATGTTCAAAATGACCAGCAGGTATGAAGATCACTTGTAGTTGGCAGCTAAGTTCAGAGTTTGTAATCCATCGTCTTAAGAGTTCGTGAGTGTCGCGCGCTGCGCTCGAGCTCTGATGAAGATGAAGATCAAGCGCAGCGCTCGCGCTCTCATCAGTGGGCTGAGCCCTTTGGGCGGTAAATGTTACTACACTGTTCTATGGGACACGAAGTTGTTTTCCAGCAGGGGGCGTATGGAGGCTCAAGAAAGCCGAATCCCCATTGATTCGCATCTTTGACTTAGTGTAGATATTTTACATTAGAGTTATGGTGTAACGAAATATTTTCAGTATTTTTTTTTTTTATATCTGACATCTGAAAGGAATTCAATTTCGTCAGTCTCTATAACTTTACAGTAATCTCAAAGCAACAGTTAGTGGCTTATCCAGAGCAGCGTTGAGATTAGTAACAGGTACCCAGTGACAACGCCCAACGTTACACAAAACGAAAACTAGGATAGCTTCAGTGTATTAAAATTAAAATACATAACAAACCATTAAAAAAATGGTCCAATTCGAGATCCCTAGTGCCATTCCACTCACTTGTTCTGCTCCAGTGATGATTGAGCATCTGGACGTGGGACTGTAGTCCTAATAATGTAGTTAAAAAAAGAACTACACGAGAAGCTAGGGCTACACAGATACAAACAAACAGAGTACGTGAAAATGTGGTTAGTTATTCTGCAAAAAAAGTCTGTGTAGAATGGAACGGAAAAGAGTAGGTAAGAAAGTATTACTGTTTTGTTTTTGAGTGTGTTTGAGAGAAACCTTTGATTTTATAACTTTACACTATGGTAGGTAATATTAAAGGACAACTACATCCCTACATCAGCAGGCAACTACGGACTTGGGGCGCCATCTTTTGGAAGTATGTGATTATATTTTATCAACCCTATAACACCACTATAGCTCATTCAGTCACCTGTAAAACTGCACAAACTTGACTTGAGTTAATCAAATAAACACATACAACGGTGTGTATAAAATATCAAATTTATTTTTATATAAAACTGCACATGCACACTCACACAATATTTGATGTCCATCAATATAGGCTTATAATTCTTTTTCATAAAGCTAGCACACAATTGCAGACTTTAAAACATTATGGTTTGAAGACACCATGAGGAAAGCTTGCACTGTCAGATTATAAAGTTTAATGTACAAAAAAGGCAGTCTGAAAAGCAAGTATAAACATTTAAAAAGAATGTACAAATGGGCAAAAAGTACAAAAAGAGCAGCAGTCACTCAAACATGTAGAAGCGATGCTCTGTAACACCTTATGATTAAATGATTCGGCAAAAAATAAAAATAAAATACAGTTATTCTGATGATTTAAACCGCCTGGAATTTTGGCTGAAAATTGTACAAGATATACAGAATGTTTCTCATACATTCCTGTTTTTTGGCAGTCTTGGTCCATACTTGCAAACCTAGTTTTAGTATCTTGGTTCAGGACAAAATGAAGGGGTGAAATGACAAACAAATAAAATGAACAATGTATGGAGAGGAAATACAGTACAGACTGGATGAAACTGATCACGGAGATGGGAAGGTTTTCCTTGGCCAAACATTCACAATTGCTCATTTCCTTTATCCTTATCAAGTACGGAATATGTGCATAATGTTATTTAAATGCTGGGAGAGGCATAAATGAGTCAATAACTAAACTGATGTATGTAAAACTGTGAATAAGTTGTGTTAAATAAGTGGAAATCAAGGGCCTTCTTTACAAAAACATACACAACCTCTGTGTAAATCATAATTAAAAACATTATTATGCAAACTGTTGGATTCAGCAGCATAATTTACACGTGAATGGATTTATGGACCATTTGTTCCTTCCAAAGTGTTTAAACAAAATTAGAATCCCTCCTTCCCTACTTTTGACACTCATTGCAAAAAAAACAACAACATAACACTTGGTCACACAGATTCGAAATACACTGTTTTTTCATGAAAGCATCGACATGACTGCACACGACACAGACGAATCTCACCCAACGGACTGGACACAACACAAACCATTGTGCATTGAATAAGGCTAATATGAGGAGGCTCACTTCCACTGGGAGTTTCATGACCTGTCAGTGCTTAAACACAGAAAGAATCCAGTCAAACGTGGCAGAACACACTGTTTTCCCTCGTGATATTTGTAAAAATAAAAGCCGTGTCTAGTCACAGCAAAACCTACATTTCATATTTGTGCTAAACTCCTAAAACTTTGTGCTAGGTTATTCTCTGAGAACAGCAGGTCTAGATGAATATGTGCTAAAAATATAGTTTAATAATAATAGTATATTTGTTAAATAAAAACATTGCATTTTCTTAAATTTAAGAGATATTCAATTTATTATAATTGTTATTATTAAATATTGAACAACTTTATTAAATACTACTAATAATAAATTGAATATCCACTAAACTGAAACAATTCAATGTAATAAATATAGATTTGAATTTCTTATCCAAGAACATCCCTTCTATTGTATATTTATAACAAGAAATCTTAGTAACTCACATTAGTGAGCATTTCTGTGCTTTTGAGAATCAAACATGGGCAAACAGAACTTATTACAGTTTCAAAGTTGTGGTCATGAAAGCCCTAGTTTCCACCATTTCCCTTTCTCTTTTCCACGGCCAATCCATGTGATTACAGAAAATGTTCTTTTTCCCACCTTCTAGGGTAAATTCTCCAACCTTCTTAACCCGGCTGCTGTGAAGAAAGTTATGTGAAACTATTTGATAGCACCAAGCTTTTTCAATAGATTCTTTCCTTTGGAGAGCAGTCCTGTTTTCTTAGAGTCAGCTCGGGGGCGCCGGATGGGACTGCCGGGCCCCTGGGCTGCGGGGCTGGACCCCAGGATGTGTGGGCGCACTGTGGGGGTGGCACTTTTTCTGGGAGGGCCCGCTTTTTCCACGGGAACCTAACGGAAGACCCGCAAGGGACAGTTCAGGGCTGGATGTTTAAAAGACAAGAAGGTGTTTCTTTGCCTTTTAAAGCATCTCAATGTCATTACTGTACAACAGACACTCCATCTCCTCTCACAGTCCTTTCTGTCCCAGCAGGGCCACCATACAGTCAATTATCAATCAATAGTACATTTTGCATCATGAATAATACACCCAGACAGTCAGGGGCGGCGTTCTAAATGGTAATCTATGAATGATATGTGGCGAAACCCGGAAAATCGAGTGCGCTTCACTTAAGATTCTAACTAAACTCATTAAAACATTAATAAACCTGTTCAGACTGCAAGTGCAACAAAATATCATAAGTGACATGACAGTAATCTCATTTTTAGTGACAATCAACTAATAAGGAACTCCTTAAAGGTAAAGTTCCACCAGAGATGAGCATTTGCTGAAAATGTACTCGCCCTCAGGCCATCCAAGATGTAGATCAGTTTGTTTCGCGTCAGAACAGATCTGGTTAAATTTAGCATTACATCACTTGCTCAGTGAATGAGAATGAGAGTTCAAACAGCTGATACAAACATCACAATCTGACTACATAACATTTTCACTGCCATAAGCAATATTTGGACTCTCATTCTGATGGCACCCATTCACTGAGCAAGTGATGTAATGCTAAATTTAACCAGATCTGTTCTGATGAGAAACAAACTCACATCTTGGATAGCCAAAGGGTGAGTACATTATCAGAACATTTCCATTTTGAGTGAACTATTCCTTTAACAGCAAAAACATTTTTACATGCCACAATTTGCCCTAAATATCAGTTGTATAGTTGCATAACACAAAATGTAAATGAATATTTATGCTAACAGCAACATACTCTATAATGGCAATGGAAAGAGAAGATAAGTATTTAATTTACCAGTCTTTGGAAGTAATCTATCACCTTTCAGCATGGTAACTTCACCAAGGGTGTTGGAGCCAAATCAAACCTGCTTTAAAAAAGCTTCATTTACAAAAGTGGCTGCAAGAATGCATGAACTTAAAAATCAATTCAATCAACTTTAGGAAACAGTATATAACTAAAATCTACTCTTTAGATAGATATAGGTAATGATACTTATGCTTGCTGGACATGTTTGATCATTCCTATAGTTAATGGAAAGAGTGCACCCTAATCACACGCACGCACGCACGCACACACACACACACACACACACACACACACACCTTTATGATCTGGCTGACCTTGCCAATGTCCAATATCCATCTCAAAAGCATTTCGTGTGAATTCGTGCTCAGTGTGGTATGATAGGGTGCACAGCTACAGGAGAGGAGAGGGTTTGTCCCAGGGCGTACACTAGGGATCTACTAAACTGCACACATTAGAGAAGAGAAGGGATGGGGTAAGGGGTCAGGGGTCCAATTCTGACCGTGCAAGAATGGCTTTATAGCTTCTTATGACTTACAGTAGGAGTCAATGAAAGACGAACATTATAATGGACAACACCCAGAGAAACAACTGAAGATACCAGCTGCACCTGTCTAATGCACTGACAGCAGTGGACCAATCACAGCTCTCTGAGCAGCTGTACTTATAGAACTGTTACCTGATGCACAAAAAGGTGAATTCCATGAGGTCATACGAATTATACAGTAGGGGTGTTTGGATGAGTAACTAAGTCAGTGCATGTACCGTATCTGTATGGAATTTTTGGCTGTATTTAATCTGTATTTAATTTTAATTAATATATATATTTTTTTAAATAAAAATATAGTTTTAATAAAAATATTTGGAATCAATTTAAATTATAAACATAAAAAAATACATAATTATATATTAATATATGATATAAATTAAAAATACAAACATTAGTAAATAAACATATTAATCAGTACATATTAATGAAACATTTTTATTAAAATAAAAATACAATTAGTCTTTTAGTTCATCTGTAAATTCTGAAATGATAATTTGAGCAATTCAAACTTTAGGCATCAACGTAATATGTTTTAATTCGAATGGATCTTTCATGTATATGGTTGTGTGAATGTGACATATGTGTGTGTTGTGCACACCAGGAGCACTAGTAATAAGGACCCGCGTCGTGTGCATTAGACGAGGACAGCGTTATTTGTGGTATCCTCTGTTGCTCACTTACGTGACAGATACTGAGCCGTTACGGAGTGAAATGAACACTCTTCTTCTGTTTTGCCGAGCAAGTGAGGAAAAAAAAACAATGCCATAATGTAATGCATCTCAACTGTCTGCACAATGAATATGAGAAAAGGATCACAAAACCTTCAGTACAGAAAAACCTTGATGGGTCCTGATGATTGAGCAGAACATCCATCAGCAATTATATTGTCTTTTTTCTCTCTTTTTTTTATACAGACCATTGTACAATATCTACAGATAAACGCTCTCTACTTGCAACATTTTGTTTTGTGTCTTTCTTTAAGTTGATAATCTTATATATCAGCAATATACAAATAACAAATCTTTTGGAAACATATACAAAAAAGTTTAAGGTTGTTGTTTTTTTTAACTGGTCTCAATCCGTTAAAGCACCAAAAGAAAAATCACGGTGGTGTCGAAGCATTCTGAAAGAACAAGCATGCAGTTCTACATGGAATCAGTTCTCTGTACATCAAAACTATCTTCTCTATTATAAATTGATTTCACTTTTAAACACAGTTACATTCATAAAGCATCTATTACAATGCCTCACTTGTGAATTAGGTAAAAAATTATAGTCTTTTAGTGCTTCTTTTTCCAGAAATAATAACAATAAACAACTAATAAATCTGGCACATCTCTTTGTGTGAATTCTTCTTATCCAAACAATGCTTTATGAATATGCAATTTCATTAACAGTTCACATTTCTTCTCCGCAGAACATCTGACATAAAAATAAGGTTCCTCAGTCTGGTATTTTATAGGATGTCTCTGTGTTTAGTAAGCTGTCTCTCTTTAGTTTTCTGTTTTCCTTCAATGATCCATCAAAAAAGCAACCGGCTGTCACACAACACAAACACAGTCGGAGAAGAGGAAAAAACAGCAGAGCAGGAAGGAGATTAAAAAAGAGCTAATGGATGACAGAGGGCTAGTGTGAAACAGGATGTACCCTTTTGCTCTTTGTCCGGGACGGGTGGTCCTGGGGGTGACGGCCCGGGTTGTTGGTGAGGTAAACCTCCACATCATCAGGCACTTCTTCAAAAAAGTTGGAGGGGACCAGACCCTTGTGTCCATTGAGCTCCCCCTGAATGGAAAACAGAGCACATCATGCATCTAAGGCTACAGCAGCTCTCCTGTGTTCAGGACTGAAAGCCGGAATAACCTCGAACATGAAAGAACAGCGTTAGGCGTTTTGCAGAATAGTGTAGTGTATGCACCAAAAACAGAGATGGTGTAAATAATCTACTCACGTAATAAAAGCCATCCTCATCGATCTCTCCAAACACTGTGATCACATCGCCGGCACAAAACGTCAGCTCAGCCTTAAGGACAGAAAAAGTATAACATTTCAGTCATCGTTCATAACTGTCACAGAGCTAATTTAATATGCAACAGTTACAACCACAATGTAGATGTATTAATCGCTTTAAAGGATCAATCAATCTAAATCAGCCTGTCTGTCTATATCTATCTATCTATCTATCTATCTATCTATCTATCTATCTATCTATCTATCTATCTATCTATCTATCTATCTATCTATCTATCTATCTATCTCTCCATCTGTGCTTCCATCCATCCATCCATCTGTATATACATAAGTCTGTCTATACGTCCATATATCTCTGTCTGTCTGTATATCCATCCATCCATCCATCCATCCATCAGTCCATCCGTCCGTCCGTAACTCCGTAACTCCGTAACTCCGTATATCCATCCATCCGTCGTCCGTCTGTCCGTATATCCATCCATCTATCAGTCCGTCCGTCCATCCGTATATCCATCCATCCGTCATCCGTCTGTCTGCCTGTATATCCATCCATCCATCCATCCATGCGTCTATCCATCCATCCGTCGTCTGTCTGTCCGTATATCCATCCATCCGTACATATATCCATCCGCCGTCCGTCTGTCCATATATCATCCATCCATCCATCCATCCATCCATCTGTCATCCATCCATCCATTGTCTGTCCGTCCGTCCATCTATCTATCTATCTCTGTCAGTCCTGTCTATATATATATATGGGCACTTTTTTCACTTTTGGACACTTATACACTATAACTTTTGACAGAATTAAGACCTACATATTCAACCTACACAAGGTTTAGGCCTAACTCTATACTCATAAAAAAACCTACGTAATGTCAGATATCTAAAAGAATCTCTACGTACCTTATTAGAAAGAAAATGAAATATCAATAATTTATAGCAACATTCTCTACTCTACAGGTCCAAAACAACATCCACAAAACTTGTGATATACAAACACAGATCAACCAACACTGGGCAAGGCAGGTCCTCACTGTCAGACTGGGAGCTATGTTCACAAACCACAGTGATTATGTAACCCTTTATCTCCAGTCCAACGACAGCAAAAACCACACACAGGGATCTCAGTGTCACAAATAACCATTCCCTATTCCTTTCATAGGAACTCACTCACATACAATAGAGCAGATTTGTCAACAGCCTGTCACAAAGCCTTCATAAATGCATTATAATGATTCATAATATCCGATAAATGCATGCATACACATTGGAATTCATTTAAATGCATATCTGGTTCTCTAAACCATGACACTAACACTACCATAATGGAATATAAAGCGTCCTGTTACGCTAATTTCCTTAGAGAATCATTCATCAAGCAAATTATGAAGGCTTTAAAACACATTCAGTATGAAATGCAAATGTATTGCACATGCATTATGACGTTTGGGTCATGTAAGTGAGATATCCACACAGTACAGATGCTGATGCAGTGCAGTGAGCTTCCTCAGCAGGAAATAGTGTGTCATTTGGCACAAGCCCAGTGAGTGAAGACTCACTACTTCCTTCCACACTCACCTCCTCACTCTGCAAGCTGCCCCCATAGCGGGCCTGTGCGCCAGCGGCAATGCAATGACAATGGGGTGTAAAAGATTTGGAATTGAATTGGACAAATTTGATGGATGTTACTAGTAAAGACACATTTCAACCAATTCAAATGAATTATTTTAACATTGCTATTTATTTATTGTTGATGTTTTTATTATAATTTTATGTGAAGTACGATTACACTTAAACACAAGTAAATATGTAAAAAAGAAGCACAGCACAATTTATGAATTACAGTAAGCTTAGTTGTCAGGATGGTATCAATCTTTCAATTTGATGTTATTCTATTTTATGCCCTCTGATGGATACATTCAGAAGTGCTTATTACCAACTTTAAAGGTGAAGTTTGTTGGGTGGGACTAGTTGTTTTCCAAACAATGATGGACCAATGTTGCTACTGTTAATAAAGAAATACAATTATTAAAATAGTTTTCAGTAACTGAAATAAATCTAAAATAAAATATATATATATATATATATAAATGGAAAACTTTTTAGTTTATATATATATATATATATGCTGTATATAAACTAAACAAAATTACAAATTACAGAAGCATATGACAAAATTACTGAAACCCAAATTATTATTACAATTAAAAAAATAATTACAAATATTATGAATACTATAATAATGTATAGATAACATTAAAATAACACTGTGGCAGAAGATTTTGGAAACCTGTTTGCAAATTTTGAGTATATTTTCTAAATTCTATTTGGCACAGAAATTACACACTTCAACTTTAAAGGTGACATAGAATGCATTGATAAAATATTTAATATTGTTCTTTGATTTCTACATATAATTTATGTGGCTTAGGTAAGGGCAAAACATTTTACATGTCCATTTAAAAGCCTAGGATTTCTCCCCAGAAAGAAACAGTCTGTTATTGGCTTATTTGGAAGGGTCATGAATAATAATGTTGAGCTCTGCTCTGATTGGCTGTTTCACAGTGCGGCTCGTTTCATTAGCTCACAGGAATGAAAAACAGGGAGGAAAATATATATTTCAATACTTTCTCACACAGTTATATCGTTGGGTAATTATACTGTAAATAAAATGCGGGCATCAGGGAGCCGCTATTAATATGCAGGGCATTGAAACTTCTTTCAAATGCACGATCACTTACTTTCACTTTCGAGATTCGCGATCGCACGTACTCGGTTTATACTACGGAGCGGCAGTACTTATCACACATTTTACAAGATCAGATGCTTGTCAGTGGTGCTCAGGATCTGTAAATCATTCGTCATCATCCTCAGTCATCTCTCCTTACTCTGTTTATGTGGTAAGTGAAATCTTATGTACTGTAATGTAACAGGCTACAGCTAGCAAAGAGAGCTAACCATGTCCCTTTAGTGGCTCGTGTTATTTTATTAGAATGCGTAATTTGTTTTCCGTGCCTTTCTGAATACAGACACCAACACATCTCTGCACATCACATCCCCTGCATAGCCTGGAACATTACATTTATTTCCACAATCTGCCATTTTCGCTGTTGTCCTCGCTTGTTTCTTCACAATGCCTGCAGAACTTCTGATGATTCGTCTGGCATAGAACATGGGCGGGTTTATGCAAATGTTGGGGGCGTAACTATTAGTGAACCCTGACTGTAACGTCACAGTCTGTGTTATGTTCTGATTTGCCTATTTTTCAGTGGTCTTTTTTTAATCATGAGATTTACTTAAGGAGGAGGAAGCAATGGTGTCTGAGGCTCACTGTATGTCATTTCCATGTACAGAACTCTTATTATTTAACTATACCAAGGTACATTTTCCATTCTATGGCACCTTTAAAATAATAAGTTCAAAGAAGACAATCATACAGGACTGGAATGACATATCAGTGTGTAAATCATGACAGAACTTTAAGTTTCATTTTAACCAGAACTTAACCTTTAAAGCTGCCATGTGCCGTCTGAATGAACAGTAACATAACAAATACAAACCACATTGTAGCCGGAAAAAGCAAAGAAAATAAGCTGAAAATGAATTTGGTGACTATTACAGAGGCAGACATCCAGGCAAGCCAGCATAAAATCAAAAGCTTATGGGATGAGACTGTAAGTGCAAGAAGAAGCCCAGACAAAAATGAACTCCATTAGTACCTCCACATCCACGTTAGGAGAGCTCTCTCTGGGGTCATAGTCATACAGGGCCACCATCCTCTGCGTCGACACCTGGTGCTGCCTTCCACTCCTTTTGTTTCTCTCTGACAAAAAGAGGTTAAGAATACATGAGCAAAACAAATAAATAAGTAAACCAAGGCACTCTCTGATTATTTTAAATGTTGATCATTAAAATTAAACATAAATATGTGAAAAAAGAGCATGATTTATGAATGACAGCAGGCCTTGTTGTAATAATGACATCAAAACAAACTCCTTTATATGTTATTCATCTCTTTTTGCCCTCTAATGGATAAATTTAGAATAGCATATTACCAACTTTGTGAAGTATTTTTCAGTGTTAAAATACTTTCTACTGTCTAAGCCAAAACAGCAACATTGACACAACAAACGACATTTAATATTATCATAATTTTTTTAACAACAATAAAAGGCACATTTAGTAGACAAGTTATTAATATCGAATCCAAATGTCCACTATTCTGAGCTGTGAGGTCCAAAAGTTTGAGTCTACAGCATATTGAACATTTCAACGTGAAAATGGAAAGAGAGAATATTTTTTACAAAGAAATCAAAAGTAAATGTGTGTAAATGTGCGACTCTTAACGTAGGAGCCCCACAGGGCTGTGTCCTGAGTCCCCTGCTCAACTCTCTCTACACACACGACTGCGTGTCCTCTCACAGCTCCACTTCTATCATCAAATTCATCGATGATACTGTGGTTCTGGACCTCATTTCCAACAACAATGAGACCGCATACTTGGATGAGGTAGAGAGACTTACATCATGGTGCCAGGACAACAGTCTCTCTCTGAACGTGAGCAAAACTAAAGAGTTGATTGTGGACTTCAGGAAGAGACAGCAGCAGCCCTACACTCCTCTTATGATCAGTGGGACCCTTGTGGAGAGGGTGAGCAGCTTCAAGTACCTCGGTGTAAACATCTCCGAGGACCTGACTTGGACTGCACACATTCAAACACAGGTCAAGAAAGCCAGGCAAAGACTGTACCATCTGGGACAGCTGAGGAAATTCAGGGTCCCACCAACAATCCTGAAAACTTTCTACTCAGGGGCCATAGAAAGTGTATTGACTCAGTGCATCTCAGTGTGGTATGGTAACTCATTAAATCAGGACTGTAAAGCTCTACAGAGAGTCGTGCACTTAGCTGAGCGCATCTCAGGGTCTGCTCTCCCCTCTCTGCAGGACATCTACCTCAAACGCTGCAAAAGTAGAGCTGCTAAAATCACCAAGGACTCAAATCAACCGTCTCTTCATTTTACTGCCATCTGGCAAGCGCTTCAGGAGCATGATGGCAAAAACTGAGAGACTGAGGAGGAGCTTCTTCCATCAGGCGATCAGGCTCCTAAACTTAAACTCAGTCTCATAACATCAACATGACTCCATTTAATAATCAGTAAGATATTCATTATTCTCCACCATCCGTATTGCTGCTATGTATATATCCTGTACAACCTGTTTGCACATTCTTCTTGCACATTCCTGCTTATATTATTATTTATTAAGTATACAGTATACTGTCCTGTACATTTAATTTTATAGCACATTTTATCTTTTACGTCATTTGTTTTCCATACCTATATTTATGTATATTCTCTCGTGTTTGTGTTACATATAATTGCACGGTCCATGGAGTGGACCTGACTTACATTTCACTGCTGGTTATATTCTGTATAATTGTGTATGTGACGAATAAAAACCTTGAATCTTGACATTGATTATGTTCTTCAGTATAAATAGTCAGATGCTCAATGCTCTCTAAAATACAAAATAGAAACATTTTAAGAGCAGTTTCAGACTTTTGGACCCCACTGTTCAATCTGCATTGATTCCTGTATGAGGTGTCAGTGGGAACAGAAAGAAGAAGTCAAGCTTGTGTGACATTCAAGTGTTAAAGGGAAACTTGAAGGTGAGCTGTGAAAAGGCACTTAAGTAAAAAAGTAAAGAAATTTTTGAATGAGAAAACTGGTGAAGAAATTGTGTGGGCACAAACCTCTCTTGGATTTCCTGGACCTGCGATTAACTGAACGGCCATCTTTGAACCTATTACAGTTTACTTGAAGAGAAAAGAGGAAAGCAAGAAAGAAATGGAAGAGAGAGGGGGGGGAATGAAGGTAAGGAAGGCACAGGATTTAAAAGAATAATGCGTCTGTGACATTTTGCTATAATTCCTTTTGTTTTCCTCAGATGAAAGAAAGTCAAATAGGTTTGGAACGACATGAGTGATGATAGAATTTAAGAGTTAAATATCTATAGTTAAGAGTTTAAGAGTTAAAGATATAAAGAATAGTATGGAAAAGGTAGAGGACTGGCAGACTAGCACCATATTAATCAGAAAATGAAGCACATAAGATGGGCAAGGGATCAGTACAAACGACCTGTTAGTTCATACCTATTTTCTCAATGGGCGTGTTGAGAGGAAGAAACCCCTGTTTGAGCAGCTGGTCCATCATTTCATCATCATCCGTCTGGATCTCTGAGACCATGTTACAGGGTATTAGCCCCCTGCGGCCACAGATCTCTGCCCTGTAGAATCCATCTGTGTCCTTCTCTCCTAACACCTGGACAACACAGCAGGGCCATAATTGAATTCGTTTCATTGCATTTTTAATTACACTCTAATGTCCTGCACTACTGCTCTACTCAATTTTGTACAGTAGCACTACTTCTAATGTGTTCTATCTTGTATTATTTACTTAATGCTTGTATTATTTTCATAGAAGTGTCTAATACTTGAATAAATTAAATAGCCACTGCAAACAGAAAATAAATGTGTGTATATATACTATTATTATTATAAAACCTTTATTTAACCAGGATAGAAAACTCACTGAAATTAAAATCTCTTTTGCAGGAGTGCCCTGGCCAAGATAGGCGGCCCAAGTTTACAAATACATATAACAAACAATAACATACAATACACAATAAAATACTACGCAAAATAAACTCACTAAAGATACAGCCACTAGAAACATTTGCAGATCACCAAGTCTTTCTCCAAACCACACAAAAGTGTTTTAAAATATCTAAAAGGCATCAATTGATTTAACCTTAAATTCATTTGAAGACAATTCCAGTCCAAAGGGGCAGCATATTTAAAAGCCTTAGTACCTAGTTTAGTTCTTGCAGAAGGTACAAGAGATTATAATACATTTGTGAACGCAGTGAATAATTACCAACTGTTTTTTGTTGAATTAAACAACAAAGATACTGTGGTAGAAAACACAAAATTGCCTTATGTATCATTAGGTACCAATGCATTTTCCTTCAAACAGCAATATACACCCACCGGACACTTTATTAGGTACACCTGTTCAATTGCTTGGTAACACAAATTGCTAATCAGCCAATCGCATGGCAGCAACTCAATGAATTTAGGCATCTAGATGTGGAGAAGACGACTTGCTGAAGTTGAAACCGAGCATCAGAATGGGGAAGAAAGGGGATTTAAGTGACTTTGAACGTGGAATGGTTGTTGGTGCCAGACGGGCTGGACTGAGTATTTCAAAAACTGCTGATCTACTGGGATTTTCACACACAACCATCTCTAGGGTTTACAGAGAATGGTCCGGAAAAGAGAAAATATCCAGTGAGCGGCAATTGTGTGAACGAAAATGTCAGAGGTCAGAAGAGAATTGACAGACTGGTTAGAGATGATAGAAAGGCAACAGTAACTCAAATAACCACTCGTTACAACCAAGGTATGCAGAATACCATCTCTGAACACACAACACGTCGAACCCTGAAGCAGATGGGCTACAGCAGCAGAAGACCACACCGGGTGCCGCTCCTGTCAGATAAGAACAGGAAATGGAGGCTACAATTCACACAGGGTCACTAAAATTGGACAGTAGAAGATTGGAAACATGTTGCCTGGTCTGATGAGTCTCGATTTCTGCTGCAACATTCAGATGGTAGGGTCAGAATTTGGCATAAAAACATAAAAGCATGGATCCATCCTGCCTTGTCTCAACGGTTCAGGCTGGTGGTGTTGGTGTAACACTTTGGGGCCCTTAGTACCAATTGAGCATCGTTTTAAACGCCACAGCCTTCCTGAGAATTGTTGCTGACCATGTCCATCCCTTTATGACTACAGTGCACCCATCTTCTGATGGCTTCTTCCAGCAGGATAATACACCGTCACAAAGCTCAAATCTTCTCAGACTGGTTTCTTGAACATGACAATGAGTTCACTTTACTTAAATGGCCTCCACAGTCACCAGATCTCAATCCAATAGAGCACCTTTAGGATGTAGTGAAACTGTGTGATGCTATCATGTCAATGTGGACCAAAATCTCTGATAAATGTTTCCAACACCTTGTTGAATCTATGCCACGAAGAATTAAGGCAGTTCTGAAGGCAAAAGGGGGTCCAACCCGGTACTAGCAAGGTGTACCTAATAAAGTGGCCAGTGAGTGTGTGTATATATATATATATATATATATATATATATATTATTATTTATATAAAATAAATAATTATAAAGCCATATGCAAATGCATGAATGTACTTTATATAACATACAGTAAAGAAACAATACAAATAATTTAATAATTAGTATTATTTAATATTGGCATTGGCAAATATACTGGTACATACATATATAATTATCAACTTTATCAGTCAAAAATTTGGTATTAGTGCAAAGAATAGAACAATATAATTTAATAAAATAATTTTATACAATTAGTTATGTATAAAATTATTAATAAATTAATCAAGGTATTTGTTTTAATAAAACAATTAATTATAAATCCAAATAAATATTTATATACATAAAATAATTGTACAAATCTATATTGATTATGTACCTATAATATATCGCTATAATATATCGCGTGTGTGTGTGTGTATATGATGTGTATACACTGTATATATATATATATATATATATATACATAATGAATAAAAACAAAGTAATTTAACATTTATATTAAACGTGTATTAATAATCTAACATTATATATAATTGAATAATCAGTACTCTTACTACTGACAATTAAATTTGTACCATATAAACATAACTGTCAATTATCTGCATTGATGCATCCCTAAATAGAGTATAAATAAAAATTCTTAAAAGGCGGAAAGAAAAAAAGCTATGGAATTAAATGAGAGTTGAGAATTGCTTGACATCAGTCCGTTCAGATCAAACCTTTATGATCTGGCCCTCCTTGAAGGGAAGCTCCTCTACAGCAGCATCGGGGTTAGGAGACATTGACAGAGGGTTGTAGTCAAACATGGCCACAAAGATTCGGGACAAGTCCTCTGGCTCTGACTCATAGTAGTCTGGAGACCGCCGGTCCCGTTCTCCATAACCATCTGAAACACAGGAGAGGGCAAGCTTCTGCTACACACAGAAACCAAAGGACATCTAAAGCCCAAAAGAGACCGTAGCACACTTAACCTAATCTATATCCTCAGAGGCATTAATCTGTGACAGCTAAACAATATTAAGAAAATTATATACAGTATGCAGCTATATGACTATATTATGTACCATTCCTTTTTAAAGTGAGGCTACATATATAAATGCTATAAATGATAAAAATGCTAACCACACTTGATGCATGTTCTCTATACAGTAAAATTATCTAGTGCACAACACACCAGTGGGATAATACACAAGTGGGATAATACATGCTGAAAACAGAATAATACAGTAAACACATGTTTGAAACTGCCATGCATGGAAAGAACAAGGAAAGGATGAAAACATTGCTGTTTTACAGTAAAAATCTACAGAACATTCTTGAACAGACATGCAGCAAATCATTACCAACACTATACTGGAATAAATCACTACCAATCTAAAACTTTTTTCTCTTATCTTATACCAAAGTCTTAGAGAGGAGTAATTAGTAGACAATGGAAGTTGATTACAAGTGTATATGGAGCTGATAGAAGTGAATCATGCACCCTAATACTGATAAAGATATGTGGAACATTCACAAGCGGCATTTAAAATCACAGTTATTTTCATAGTTCTCCATGAAAGCTGGCATCTATGCTCTTATCTTGGGCAGTCTTACGACATCCAACAGAAGAAAGATATTCATGCAAATGAAACAATCGAGGATCTCACAGGAAGCTCAGTAAAAGATGGATGATGAGGAAAAAGGCAACAAGGGGAGCAAGAGGAGGAGAAGAGGGGTTCACAAACACTGTCTGCAATCACCCTTAAACAGACCGACACTCCAACCTAATCCTAGTTATCGCTAACTAAAATAAATCCAAATTAACATGAGGAGGGGTGAGATGTACATAATTAAAATTTCCTCGTGATTAAAACCTAAATATACAGGTACATCTAAAAAATGTTGATTATCATGAAAAAGGTCAATATTTTTTATCATTCATTTCAGAAAGTGAAACCCATATATTATATAGATTCATTACACATAGATTAAAATATGAAATATTCTTGACATTTTGATGATTATGGCTTACAGATAATGAAAACCCAAAATTCAGTGTCTGAATATCAATTTGAATATTACATAAGATCAATAAAAAATGATATTTTAAACAGAAATGTCAGGCTTCTGAAAAGTATGTTCATTTCTATGTACTCAAAACTTGGTTGGGCCTCATTTTGCATGAATTACTGCATCAATGTGGCGTGGCATAAAGACAATCAGCCTGTGGCGCTGCTCAGGTGGAATGGAAGCCCAGGTTGCTTTGATAGCAGCCTTCAGGTCATCTGGATTGTTGGGTCTGGTGTCTCTCATCTTCCTTTTGACAATAGCCCATAGATTCTCATAAAGTGGCCAATCGAGCACAGAAACACCATGGTCATTGAACCAGCTTTTGGTTCCTTTGGCAGTGTGGGTAGGTGCCAAGTCCTACTAAAAAATTAAATCAGCATCTCCATAAAGCTTGTCAGCAGAAGGAAGAATGAAGTGCTCTAAAATGTCCTGGTAGATGGCTGCATTGACTGTGGACTTCAGAAAACACAATGGACCAAACACTAACAGATGACATGGCAGCCCAAATCATCACTGACTGTGGAAACTTCACACTGGACTTCAAGCAACATGGATTCTGTGCCTCTCCACTCTTCCTCCAGACTCTGGGACCTTGAATTCCAAATGATAGGCAAAATTTACTTAAATCCGAAAAGAAGACATTGGACTACTGAGCAACAGCCCGGTTCTTTTTCTCTTTAGCCCAGGTAAGATGCTTCTGACGTTGTGTCTGTTTCAGAAGTGGCTTGGTAGCACTTTTCCTGAAGATGTCTGAGCGTGGTGACTCTTGATGCTGACTCCAGCTTAAGTTCACTCCTTGTGAAGCTCTCGCTAGTGTTTGATTCGGCTTTGCTTGACAGTATTCTCAAGCTTGCGGTCTTCCCTGTTGTTTGTGCACATTTTCCTATCAAATTTCTTCCTTCCAGTCAACTTTGCATTTAATATGCTTTGATACAGCACTCATTGAACAGCCACCCCTTTCAGTAATGACCCTCTGTGACTTACCCTCTTTGTGGAGGGTGTCAATGATCATCTTATGGACCATTGCCAAGTCAGCAATGTTCCCCATTATTATGGTTTCAAAGAACAAGAGATACCCATAATTTATACTGTAGGGATGGTCATTTATTGAAACTGAAATGTAAATATTCTAATATTTTGAGATACATAATTTTAGACTTTCATTATCTGTGAGCTCTAATCATCAAAATTAAAACAAAACAACTTTTGAAATGTTTTACTTTCCATGTAATGAATCTAAAATATATGAAAGTTTCAAGAAACAAGTTACAGGAAAAAAAAAACTTTTTCACAATATTCATTTTTTTTTAGATGTACCTGTACATATAAAAGGTAAATGAACCGAAAAAATAAATGTACCTCATCCATCTTTGTCTTTCAAGGATTAAGTTTTTTTTTTCACCATTTATTCAGGTAGAACTGCTGTGAGACACTGGCTACGTTTACATGCACAATTTGTGGTTGTGGAACTGAATTCATTCCGATTGGTGAATCTGAATGTAGTGTTTACATGAACGCTAAATAAAGTGATCGGGTTGAAATGCGCGTTTATATGTCACAAGCTTCAAATTGGAATATATTTTTTTCTTACATGCGCACACTGCACAAATATAGTTGTTTCTTTATTTGTTTTTAACAGTAGAATTAATATTTTTCCATTTCTGGATAAATATACATACATACCAGAAAAATGCCCCTCCCCGCACCCAAAACGGGTTGCTTAATGATGATAATCCAAAACAAGGACTGGTGGGAGGTTGTCCTGCTCCACTTAACAGTTGCCGAGTGAAAGGAGAGTTTTATAATGACAGGACACGCATTTATACAACACTTTATTCAGAATGAAGAACCGCTCGTTGTGCGCGTCATATGTCATTACGCTATTCCTGCATCATTGCACATGCACAGTCCTTTCAGTTTTTAATCTGATCGAGTGTTCACATGCATGCTCAATCATATTAGAAAAGGAATAAACCACCCACTTCGATCCGATCGAAATTTCATTCCGATCGTGCTCAATCCGAGGTATTTACATGAAGCCTTTTCAGTCCAATTAAGCCATCAATCCGATTACAAACTGATTAGTTGGTTGCATGTAAACATAGCCACTGTTATTTTTTAGAAACTGAAGAACCTACAATTTCATCTGTGATAATCAGCATGTCACAGAAGCAGTCAGTAGAGCTTAACTTGAATTAAGTTAAGAAATAATGATTTAAAGACCCCATGAAATCACACATTTTTTCCTACTGAAAAGGGAATTTGGGTGGGACAAAAGTATGCTTACAGTTTATTTTGTCAGCATTTAGAAATGGAATAGAAGATTGATGACCTCTGGCCTGTTACACAAAGCTAATTGGATAAAGTCTGAGATTCAGAGTAGGTTTTGAGAAAAAAAAAATATCACAAAGAGCTTTAAAGAAAGGTAAGTTTACCTGTATATATATAAATATAAATATATATATATATATATATTAGGGGTGTAACGGTTCACAAAATTCACGGTTCATTTCGATACGACACAGTGGTGTCACGGTTCGGTACAATTTCGATACGGGGGGCGGTGCAATTAGTTTCGTCGCAATGTTGGAAATATCTCTGTTTTAAACCATGAAGGTAAGCCAATGGATATCACACAAGCATGTGTTTGCATCAGGGTTTGCACACTGCAAACTAAGTGCAAGATTTATGCCAGTGAGCGTCTTAATCCCCCGGCTCTTTCCTTCTGGAGCATCAGTCAATGTTTGAACCTTTTTTAAATAGTTGTGTTTGAGTCCCTCAATTGTCCTCAGTGTGAAAAGATGGATCTCAAAATCATACAGTCACTGCTGGAAAGGGTTCAAATATGCAAAAGATGCTGGAAACCTGAAGATTCTGCAGGACATGGAGGATTTTTCTGAAGAGCAGTGCTCAGTTTAACTGTTCAGAACAAACAAGGGACTCATGAACAACCATCACAAAACTAAAAACAGTTGTGGATCACCCAGGTAACCCCACACACAGTATTAAGAACCAAGGGTTCCCAAACTTTTGAATAATTAATAATAATAATTCCTTACATTTATATAGCGCTTTCTGGGTATTCAAAGCGTTTTACATAGAAGGGGTGAATCTCCTCATCCACCACCAATGTGCACTATTCACCTGGATTGGCAGCCAAATTGCACCAGAACGCCCAACACACCAGATTATTGGTGGAGAGGAGACAGGGTGATGAAGCCAATCAGTGTATGGGGATTATTAGGAGGCCATGATGGTCAGAGGCCAATGGGCAAATATGGCCAGGATGCCGGGGTTACACCCCTACTCTTTTTCGAAGGACATCCTAGGATTTTTAATGACCACAGAGACCTCGGTTTAACGTCTCATCCGAAAGACGAAAAATGCTTTTTTGACAGAATAGTCACAAAAAATAGTCACAGACCGCAAGGGTGAGCATCCCCTGCTGGCCTGACTAATACCTCTTCCATAGAGTAGGGTTATTTGAATAATTTCAGCTTTTTTTTTTGCCTTGTGGACTAAATGTATAGATATTTTATGTAAAATATCTTACTCAGGACCAATGTTGGGCTAGTTACTCAAATAATGTAATATATTACTAGTTACTCCTTTCGAAAGTAATATTGTTACTTTACTTATTACTTTCTGGCAACAGTAATTAGTTACACTACTAGTTACATTACTTTTTCTTCATGCCCCACAGAAGTTGTAACTGTGTATCTTCCACATAAAATTCTTCTAGAATGCTCAGAATAACATATTAGGGCTACAGGCAGGTGAGGTTTTCTTTCAGGGTTGGAGCTAAACTTTGCAGGACATCGGCACTCCAGGACCAACGATGCCTACCCTTGGTATAAGGAAACAGTTTCATCCATTCTTTCACCCAAACCCCCCGTAGGGCCCCCAGAAGTCTAGGATCAGCACTGCGAATACATGTACCGTGCCACCCCTAATATATATATATATATATATATATTTAAATATTTTTTTCTGTGTAATGTAATATAATAAGGATATAATATATATACACAATTCATATAAAATATATATTATAATTGCCAAATTTAGTTTCTAATTAGATTTGCTATATTGCTGTGACAATGTACACCGTTTAAAACAATCTATCTTCTTAAACCTGAAAAATAAGCGTTTGATCAAACTAAACTCAAACTTACCTGGGTATCCTTAGTAAGCTTTTTGTAAGCCTCTCAAAGCTAACAGGCATGGACTAAAAGCCACAAAACTCTTACTTTGATTTCATTAAGGGGCTTTAAACAAGATACTGTTGGTAATAATATGATATATTAGTTCAAATTCGTTCTGGTAATTTTTGTTAGATTTTCATTTTCACGCCACATACCATATTGGTGCTCTGTTCGCTGTGGGGGCCATTTCCTGCGTTGGGCTACATTGGTATAGTAAACATCGTCCTTGATAGGTGAGAGGTTCCCCTCACTCCCCTCACTGTTATTCTCCACGGTGATCTCTACGGAAATACCAATCAGAGCATTACAGCCACAGCCCCTCTACTCCGCCCGTGAGGTGTGGATTATGACATTTTCAAGGCTCTCAAGGTGTGTTTCAAGATCGGAAATGCCATTCTATAGCATTAAAGCATAAGAAACGGCATACTGATCTTAAAACAGTATTGAAAGCCAGCTGACATGAGTTGCTCCAGAGTAAAACAGCAATGTTCAACATGATGATGGTTTTCTAAGCGACAATGTGTTGCCTGTAAGGAGCACCAATTGTACACTAGAATAAAGCAGTTACATAATTATTAGTGAATCTGAAACAGAATTAATGGCAAAGGTCAACCAAAAGTGACTCCCAGGGCTTACAGCACACCAGAACTGTCATAATGAAATTTAAGGAAAACAAAGGATCACACAATAGGTGTCTCTACGAAAGACACTAAAGGAAGGGAGGAAGAGTCCAAACATCACGTGACCACACTAACCAATGGAAGGGACTGTCATTGGCCTTCTCTGAGCAGGTGGATAGCCGTGACTCGTCCTACGGCCAGAATGGTCCAGTCGATCCGAGCGTCCCGTTGAGGGAGAGCTCCCTAAAATCTTCAAAAGCAAACATTAAAATGTTAATCAAAGCCTGCGGTGCCTTAAAAATAGATATCCTATAAAAAAATCCCAAAATAAATAAAAAATAAATAAAGCGATTTCTTTAGAGAACAATATTCTAGTCCCAAGTGAAAAAAAAAACAAGGAGGATGAACCCGCCAAAACATTTAACATAAACAATTGAAACAAACTCTGACAACAACATGAGCAGGGTTTGGCAGAAATCAGATGCTTAGCTAAAGACCATTTTGGTTTTTGTTCTGCTCCTCTTCAGTTTGTATGGGGAAGTTTGGAATGTAGTTTGTGATATGAGCTTTCTGATTCATATCATTCTACATTATGGTCTGCCTACACTAAATGTAATGTGTTGAGTATATAAAACTGTCAGTATAGGTACAGTGGCTTGCGAAATTATTCACACCCCTTAATATTTTTCACGTTTTTGTTGCTGCCTTATGTTAAACTACTTTAAATTACTTTTTTCCACATCAATCTACACTCCATACACTATAATGGTAAAGCAAAAAAAATAAATGTTTTTAACATCTTTGCAAATGTATATATATATATATAAAAAAAACTTAATTGATTCCGTTGCATAAGTACTCATACCCTTATATGGGACAGTTGAAATTTAGCTCAGGAGCATTCATATTACTTGTAGGTGTTACTAGACTTTGAGTGAAGGTAACCTGTGGCAAATTCAATTGAATGGGTATGATTTGGAAAGGCACACACGTCTTAATAAAAGGTCCAACAGATGATAATGCATATCAGAGCAATAACCAAGCCCTGGGGTCAAAAGAACAGTCTGTAAAGCTCAGAAACAGGTTTGCGTCAAGCCACACATCCGGGGAAGAGTTCAGAAAAAAATTCTGCTTCATTGAAGGGTCACAGAAGCATGTAGTCTCTGTTACTCTTAATGGAAGAAGTTTGAAACAACCAGGATTCTTCTTAGAGCTGGCCTCCAGGCCAAACTGAGCAACTGATGGAGAAGGGATTTGGTTAGAGTGGAGACCAAGAACCTGATGGTCACTCTAGTTGAGCTCCATGATCATATGTGGAGAAAGGAGAAATCTACAGAAGGACAAACACCACTGCAACACTCCATCGATCTGGGGTTTATGGCAGTCCTCTCCTCAGTGAAGTCAAAAGTAAACACACTTGGAATTTACAAAAAAGCACTCAGAGCCTGAGCTTGAACCCAATCAAATATTTCTGGAGAAACCTGAAAATGTGCATCTGCCCCCATCCAACAGAGCAGACAGAGCTTGAGAGGTGAAGAGGTGAGGAGGAGAAGAATAGCAGATAATTGCCAAATGCTGATGAGCAAAGCTTGTCGCATCAAACAAAAAAGGCTTGAGGCTGTAAAGGTGCTTCAGCTAAATATTTAGTTAAGGGTATGAGTACTTATGCAATCTACTTATTTCAGTTTTTTTTATTTGTAATTAATTTACAAAGTTGTGACAATTCTGTTTTTGCTTTGTCAATATGGTGTATGGAGTGTAGACTGATGTAGAAAAACTAATTTAAAGCAGTTAACATAAGGCAGCAACATAACAAACGTGAAAAAAATTAAGGGGTATGAATACATTCGCAAGGCACTGTATATTGCATGCTGCAAATCTATCAGGACCTTAACCACCACAGACATCCTCGGAGATGTCCCTGGAATTTTCAGAATAATGGACAGTTTTCCAATCTCTGATTCATGACATTTTTTATTTGGTCCCCTACTCCCCTTGGATATTTAGTACTATTAGGTCAGTAGTGCAAAAACCTTGATGATGTATGAGCAGGTATTAGAAGAAAACAACGATGGGAAGCAAAACACACCAAAAAAGTATCTGTGCTGCTCAATCCAGATATGTGAGGTGAGTTATCTGTTCAAGCCCACATAAACAAGTTGTGACTGTTCCAATCAGTGGCACCACATTGTTCATGGGCTTGAATAACTTCAGTCCATACTGCACTGTTAAATGTGCAGATTCGTCATTCCTTTGGTGTTTCCGGCTTCCCATAAACAACTCTAAACCAGTGTTTCCTAATCCTGTTAATGGAGGCAACCCAACACTAAACATTTTTGAACTCTTCCCAATCAAACACATCTAAATCAACTCATCAGTTCATTAGTAGAGACTTAAAAAGAGACATAGTAGAACCTCCAAGTCCTAAATTGGATGGGTTAGATAAGGGAGACATCCAATATGTGTACTTACGTGGTGCCTCCAGGAACAGGGGTTGGAAACACTGCTCAAAATCAGAGGTCTTCAACCTTGCTCTTACAGACCCACTATCCTGCAAAGTTTATATCCACACCTGCCTGTAAGTTTTCAAGTGATCTGGAGAACTCAGATTAACTGGTTCAGATGATTAGGGTTGGAGCTAAACTTTGAAAAATAGTGGTTCTCCAGGAGCAGGGTTGAATACCAGCTAGCAACGTCTAAGTTGGACTCTAAAGTATAAGTTGGAGGACAGTGGAAACATTGTCATTTGATTTGTGTCTCTTCTAACAACAGAAACAAGAAACACTCAGAAATGGCCTTTAGGTAATCAAAACAAACCTACACATCCAAAAAATTTCACTCGACACTCTAGGAATCAAACAACTCACATGAGATATAAACCAAATCAAGAAAGATCATACAAGCTAAATCCCCCCAAAACAAGAGTAATTTCAAAAGGTGAAATCAATAACATAGCAATGTCTAGCAAAATAGATCAAACAAAAAGCAAAACAAAAAGAACAAAACCAAGACTGGGTGAAACACCATGAACAGAAGAATGGTTTTATCGCTTGTCGATGAGAACACAAAGCAGTTGGTAGATGAGGAGGGGGCGAAAGGGTGAGAGGAGGGGTAGGAGACACACACCAGGGGTTCATCCATTGCCCTGTTGAGTCTGGCCACAGAGTAGGCCCTAATGTCCCTGTGATGGGTCCTGCCAACCTCGCTCAGCCTGCCCTCGCTCCGGAACCTGCGTTGGGGATGGTGATGATGCGGATGATAGTGGTAATGGTGGTACGACTCCCGCATGCTCCTCGTCTCTGGAATGGCATCCATGAAGTCCTCCTCCACGATGCACTGCTGGGCCAGTGTCCTTTTCCTGCCGGCAGCCAGAGCACGTCTCTCCACAGGTCCCTCGCTGTGGATCACCCGCATGTTGGGGCCAGAACCTACCCGGAGCGGGCTGCCCCCTGTGTACGAGTGGTAGCTTCCACGGTAGCCAAGCGAGCCCTCCTCCTCGCTCCCGCAGTCTAGTCCACTGTCTGGGCTCTTGGTGATCTGCCTGCTACTGCTCCTGCACGATGGCCGCTCCTCTATGGAGCTGTAGCGCGGAGAGGAGCGCTGCCTCTGCAGCCTGCGGACGCTTTTGCTTGTGGAGAGGTGGTTTGGCTGCCGTGAGTCCTGGTGGTAGGGCCGCGGGCTCCTGCAAGGAGTGCTCGGACGAGGCTCCTCGAAACGCAAACGCTGGCCCATGACCTCCACCCCAGTGTCCGGTTCCTCCTCGGCAACTTCCGGGATGCTGTGGAGCCGCTTGTGGGAGCGCAAGGAGCGCTGTCGTACCACCTCCCTTTGCAGGTCCCAACTGTTTTGGTCCACCGCTAGGTCTTGTCTCCTGTAATATGCCTTTTAGAAGCCAGAGAAGGGTGATGGACGAAGAAGGAGCCAAAGTTTCAGTTAGATTTGGAGGTTTTTCCAATTTGTTAAAATCGGGATTGTTTTTGGCGTATTTTGTTTGATGTGTTAGAACAGGCAGAGAAGATAAAACAGTGTGCAATTAGAGAACAAAATGGGAAAAGAAAGACAAAATAAAGA
This sequence comes from Schizopygopsis malacanthus, assembly GCA_027474115.1. Taxonomy (NCBI): domain Eukaryota; kingdom Metazoa; phylum Chordata; class Actinopteri; order Cypriniformes; family Cyprinidae; genus Schizopygopsis; species Schizopygopsis malacanthus. The sequence goes on from CM049881.1 coordinate 12,786,974, forward strand.
CATAATTAGTTATCGGAGGTCATGGTCGAATGTAGGGCATGCAGTAGTCTCATTCCATGACGGACATGACATGCGACGGGAGGGAATCTGTAGAAGGAAAACATCAGGAATTGCAAACCGTAGAGAAAATGAGTACTGGAAAGTATCACATATGCAGGGCTCATGGAGGCAATTCACTAACAAAAGCACAGTCCAACAACAAACTACAGATGAGAATTCAGAACACAGAACATTAAGAAATTATTAACAGGCAATCAAAGGATCAAGACTAAAGATTCTAAGGACTATAAATGAATAAAAACATAAAACAAAATGGAGCCAAGCAACAAGTGAATTGTGTTAAAAAAAGTAGACCAGTAACCTGGAATGGAAATTAAAAAAATATTAATAAAATATTTTCTAATTATTTCAAATTATGTATGAAAATCGTAACTGTTGGTTTTAAATTTCTACATCGTGATACACGTAGCAGATATTTTTAGATTAAAGGGGGCATATGATGCTTTTTTAAAGATCATTATTTGGTGTATTTGGTGTAACAGAATATGTTGATATGCTTTAATGTTAAAAAACACATTATTTTTTCAAATACTGTACATTATTGTAGGTCCTCTATGCCCCGCCTCTCTCAAATGCGTCCTTTTCTACAAAGTCCCTCCTACCGACAAGCACAGTCTGCTCTGATTGGCCAGCTGACCCTGTGCAATGTGATTGGCCGAACACCACAAGCACGCATCAGAAATGTAACGTCCCTTTCCATAATCGCGAGCTTCAGCTTTCAAAATAAATATAAAGACAGTTAATAATGTCTTCAGTTTTACCATCAGTTCAAGCACGAAAAGGGAACAGAGTCAAATGAAAGACACAGTGATGAAGCACGTATGTATTTGCACACAAGCCGCGATTAAAGGGGTCATATGATGCTTTTTTAAAGGTGCCATAGAAAACTGTCTTTACATTGGCATAGTTAAATAATAACAGTTCTGTACATGGAAATGACATACTGTGAGCCTCAGACACCATAGTTTCCTCCTCCTTATGTAAATCTTGTGATTAAAAAAGACCACTGAAAAATGAACATAACACCGACTGTGACGCAACAATTGGGATCACTACGCCCCATCATTCCATAAACCTGCCCTTGTTCTAGGCAAGCGCAAGCTGAACCATCAGAAGTTTTGCAGATGTTGTAAATAAACAAGCGCGGATAACAGCGAAAATGGAAGATCATGGAAATAAATGTTAATGTTGAAAATGGAAGATCATGGAAATAAATACATAAATTAATGTTGATTAAATGATTACATCATATCTTGTAAAATATTAATAAATATATAAATTGTGATCGTTCACTTTCAATAAATACATATTTTATATACAGTATAATTATTATTACGGATCATAGTAGTGGCACTAAACTTTCAAATAAGAATCTATACCTCATTAAAATAAATAGATATCTTTAGAATGCATTCTATTTTTTTGAAGCTTTAGCTTTGTATAAAACCATTCCCTGACATTGATTTATAACTGAAGTATTTGATAAAGGGGCCGCCCTTGTGTGATCAAATACCATTTCATCTGAAAGATATTCCTAAACATTTAATGTGCCACCTGTATTTCATTTTCAAGCCCAATTTTTGCATCAACACAAATTGAACTCCCTATATAAATTTTATTTTCACTACATGAGCCCACTATTTGGAACAGCATGAACAGTTTTAACTTTTGAATGTTCAAATTAATTGTTAGCTGAGCGTGCAATTTATCTGCGATTAACTACATATTAAAAAAATTTGATGAATGTATTCTTTTCAAGCTGCACGTCTCTCTGAATCAATCTCTGTCTTCTTTATGATAAAATAATTAAAGCACACTCTAGAAACACCTGACATTTATTGACATATGTGAAAATGTTCCATATTAGAGATAATCTCCACGGTAGTACATAGGATGAAGTACAAGTGATTGTTCTGACATGAACCAAAAAGGAAAATGTTAATTATATTGGGAACATTTATAAGTGTACATTTTCAACAAGTAACACAGGGACTGTCTGGGGGTGTCATTGACTGGTTCTATTTGCATCTGAGTAAGATTTATAAAGTAGGCACCTCACATGACACAATATGAGAAGTCAAGGTACTTCCCCAGCAACTCTCTGAACTTCAATTGCTTATAAATCCACATGGATTCAGAACTTGTTTTCCATGGACTTTTTATTTGCATATTAAAGGGTAGAACCACAATATGACACTGTGTGTAATGTTTAATCCTTTCACTTGCACAAAGGTGACACAAAATGAAATGCGAATTTCAAATCCCATCGTTTAGGTGTTGTTATCAGCCTTTGTCAAACAGTATCCAACAGTTACTTTCATTGCTGATCATGGTAACTCATGCAAGTGACTGACACTAGGTAAACTGGTCAAACTTGACTGTGCAAAATGTATTTGTCATGCTAAATAGGCATTGAAGCATGATTTTAAATGCGGGAATAAACCCTGATCTCCAAAATCAAGATGATGACTATGACCAGAACAGCTAGGCCCTCAAAATCAGAAGATTGGTTGTTGCAAGCAGCTTGGTGGGCAATGCATCTTCACTGCATCCAGAAAGTGATCGAAAAAGACAAATGATGTCATTGAGCGGTCTGTGAGAACATGAAAGCCTCATATTGTCTCCCTATCGTCCATGCATTCATTTAAATGCTCCTGAACACTAGAATTCTTGGATTTTTGACACATTTTTTTTACACATTTAAAATGACATTAAAGCACACTTGTGAAAACAGTGCAAAGCATAAAAAAAGCTTTTTTCACTCCCTACTGATAAATGATGATGATGCAAATTGTCACCAATAATAATATAGCATAATGACAGATTTATAAGCAAATCGGAATTTTTGATTGTAATTTTGTACAAAATAAAAGCACATGATTAAACATTAAAGTACGCAAAGTTTCACTCCGCTTTGAGGTGCCTAACCAGATGCAGAAACACAACCAGTTTGAAACAAGTTGACATTGAATCCCATACAGATTTACAGTCAATGTGACAGGAAGCAAAACCTGCCACCCTGTGTGTATTGCTCATAGAGGCAGTGAAGTTTAGCCCCGGAATCATTACTGTTCACAAAAAAATTAAATTCTGTTAATTTTCATAAAGTAGGTGTATGAAATAACATAAAGCCAGACCATGCTGTTTTGCACATTGTTTCAGCACTACACTGCTCCTTCTTCAGAATAAGAACAAAGACATTGTTTGCCAGAATTTCCTGACGCACTCTGATGCACAAAAATCATCAAACACTCTGGGTTTTATGTCCCTGTCTTTTTGTGTGTACACACTTGAAATCACATCATATGATCTTCCACTAAAAACATGTATGACTTTCAGTCAATAGCAAACACTTCAACTAATAATAAAACATACTTACAGTCGCTGATTCAGAAGCGCCAGATTGTCATAGCAAAGTCGGAATTTTTGTTTTTGGGAAATAGCCTTCGTGCACAGCCAGCCTTGTACTTTCCTAGGTTCACAAAACTGTTGTCCATAAAATGTGTTTCACAAATTCGAACATCTGGGTTGTGCTGTTCTGTTGTAATTAATCTTAATGATTCCTAAATGTATCTACTTTCGGAAGGCCAAATAAAGTGCTTTTGCGTTAGCACAGAAACACACAGCGTCTCCCTGACATGACTGCATCAACACTACTGCGGTTTTTGAAATCACGCCTTCTTTCTTTGCATGCACATTTGGGGTGCATTATGCAAATATTTCCACATCAACGTAGAAATGTAGGGGCGTGTTTGAATGAAGCGTTTTAGCCCGGTCTGTATCAGCCTTCTCTTTTAGATAGAATAAATCCTTTTGTGGGAGACTTTGAGCTTTGTAACTCAGCAGATCTTCTACATGCACAAACAGCTACATAACACACTAAAGAAAAGTACAAATAGAAATTGCATCATATGACCCCTTTAAGCATATATAGCTATAACAGCATATTTGTTTTTAAATACTGTTGTTTTTTATATTTAAGTACGACACTACTACAAATATAGTTTTCTGTATCATAGTAAATTGTAGCACAGATGTCAAAGTTGGGAGGCAAATCATATAAAAAAAACAGTAGAATATACTGTAGCTTATATAAGGTGTTAGTTTTCATACCACAATCCCAATGGCTGCTGAGGTCTCCAAAAAAGATAACTCAAAACAAAAATGACAAAAACTGAAATACAATATACCATTTATTGCTTCATATATTCAATACATCATGGATATTTTTTGTAACCCTTTCTGTATAATACTCATGAAGAGACAGATATCCACCAAATTTGTAAAATTACACTGAGAAAAGAAAAACTTAACAGAAGTGTAACCATGAGACAAACATAATCAAAAGACTGTTTCATTTAAGCAGACTTTACTTAAATGAGATTCCCAAAATGCTCTTGGAAAGATATGAGCATTTTCACCAGATCAAGTAGGAGCTAATTTGACACTTTAAACAGATTACATTTATGTAATACTAATACACAGAGCACACAAAATCCCTGTCTTTATATTTAATAATAATCACAAACACATAAAACCATGGCGTTATATTCCATGAGGTAAACACTTTAGGCATAGCAAACAAATACACATTGTATATATCTGCACATATTTGATTGTCATATGCAATAAATCTAAGAATCTGCTAAATAATCCTGTCAATTCAAAGTAACAAGAGCCTCTTCTACTATATAGAGTAATCCAGATCGATTTCTACCAGACACAGATGCACAGTGATGCAATACTTAAAATTGAACAACAGAGTTTTCAACATCTGGAGAGCGTAAAGCATATTCAGATTGTTTTCTCATGCATTGCGTGTGCAGCCTCAGGTTAAGCCATTCAGATGTATCGAGCTTTGTATGACTGGACAGGCTTATACAAAGCTGGGCTAAATGACTGGATGACGTCGAAGTTCGGTAGTGCAAAGAAACCCCGCTTTTAGGACCCAGGAGAGACTGAGGATGGGGTGACCTGTTAAGATTCTGCCGCTCAAGCTATTGTGTTCAACATCAGAGGTCTTACACCCCCTTGTTTTAAAATTCACCATCACAAAAACACAAAAAACCCAGCGCTAGTCACATTCAGGACAAATCCACTGAGTTACTTTATAACAAAAAATACTCCTTACCTCTAAATACCACCTCAACTGAACTGCAGCTGGCCTTTCAAGCCTATTCTATAAGGTTGAAGTGCCAATCATCTAGTACCACCCCTTGGGAGGAGCCCTAGAGAACACGGCATACTCCACCCCCCTTCGTCTGTCCCAGCCTCTAGCCTGCGGCCCTGTGGCCCACGCCCAAGACAGACGGCGGCCGGAAGGGTGTCTGTTCCATACCTTTAATGTGTTGTGTGAGTTGATGCTGCGGCGGCGCCCTTCTTCCAGCTTGCATCTCCGAGTACAGCTCCTCCTCATCCTCCTCCATGATGTCAGACAGATCAGAGCCCCGACTGCTCTCGGTGTAGTAATCCTCACTGTGGCTATAGTGATTATGCTGGAGGCACAGACAAGGAAATCTTTATGATTTAACACTCCAGAAAGAAATCTTCAAAACTCAACTGAAATTGTACTTAGTTACACTCTGTTTTTTTATGTTTCTGGTTCCAAATTTTTGCTCATCAGAACTTCGCTCTTAATTGGTTTTTGCAAATCTATCTTTGTTTTGTTATTTGTATAGTTTGGATGCATTGCTTGTTTTCCATGGATTTTGAATTTATATATATTAATTTGCATATTCTTGCTTTATTATTATAAAAAAAACACTGGATGATAAAAATTATAAGGAGGCCCCAAGAATAATTTAGGCCCATATTTGGAGGCCTATTTGGCCCACATGTTAAAATGAATGAATGCCACATTTTAGTTCATATTTTATACTTAACCTGCCAATATGTTATTTTTTGCCAAAATAGTAAATACATATAAATACTCTCTCTCTCTCTCTCTCTCTCTCTCTCTCTCTCTCTCTCTCTCTCTCTCTCTCTCTCTCTCTCTCTCTCTCACACACACACACACACACACACGCACGCACGCACGCACGCACGCACGCACACACACACACACACACGCACACATGACAACTATTTGATATACAGTGCATCTTTAAAAAATTACATCGTAAAAAAGTTCTTTTTTTGTAACATTTCAAACAGTGAAACTTTCATATATTCTAGATTCAATACATGTAAAGTAGAAAATTTCAAATGTGTTTTTGTTTTAATTTTGATGATTAGAGCTTACAGCTCATGAAAGTCAAAAACCCAGTATCTCGGGTTTCTGGATTGTTGGATCGACTGTTTCTAATTTTTCTCTTGAAAATATCCCATAGATTCCATATGGGGTTCAGGTCAGGCATGTTGGCTGGCCAATCAAGCACAGTAATATCATGGTCAGCAAACCACTTGGAAGTGGTTTTGGCATTGTGGGGAGGTGCTAAAGTCCTACTGGAAAAATAAATCAGCATCTCCATAAAGCTTGTCAGAGATGGAAGCATAAAGTTCTCCAAAATCTCCTGGTAGACGGCTGCATTGACTTTGGACTTGATAAAACACAGTGGACCAACACCAGCAGACTTCACAGCACCCCAAATCATCACTGACTTCGAAAACTTCACACTGGACTTCAAGCAGATTTGATTCTGTGCCTCTCCACTCTTCCTCCAGAATCCAGACCTTGATTTCCACATTTACTTTTATCTGAAAAAATGACTTTGGACCACTGGGCAACAGTCCAGTTCTTTTTCTCTTTAGCCCAGGTAAGATGTTTCTGACCTGGTTTCTGTTTCAGAAGTGGCTTGGTAGCCCTTTTCCTGAAGATGTCTGAGCGTGGTGACTCTTGATGCTTCAGTTCACTCCTTATCAAGCTCTCCCAAGTGTTTGAATCAGCTTTGCTTGACAGTATTCTCAAGCTTGCGGTCAACCCTGTTGCTTGTGCACCTTTTCCTATTCAATTTCTTCCTTCCAGTCAATTTGCATTTAATATGCTTTGATACAGCACTCTGTGAACAGTTACATTCAATGAATCTAAAATATATGAAAGTTCAATTTTTTGAAATAAGTTACAAGAAAAAGTGAATTTTTTCACGATATTACATTTTTTTGAGATGCACCTGTATATAAGAAAATAAAAAAATAGCACACCCCATCAAGTATGTATTTTTTTCAGCATTTTAGGACAGAGTTATTGGCCTGGCATTTCACCAGTATTAATTAATTATATTTAATACCAACATAATAATATGAGTATAATGTAATTCAATATAATATAATGTCACGCTTGGAATGCACATTTTGTAATGATTTGTAAAGCATAAATAAAGAGAAATGTCTATTACTTGCATTGGAAAAGTTACACAACATGGGTTCTCTTTTTGTTCTGACAGCTGACCCAAAACTCCCTAAAAATGTTTTCTTGTGCAGTACAAAAAGATTGCTGTTCCTTAGACTCACGTGTCTGCCCAGCTCAGAACCTCTGAGAAACTCGTCCACAGAAGCTCCTCTTCGCCTGGCGTGAGGGGAATCGTACCCGTCCTCCTCCTCATCTGAGTTTAATGAATGCAGAGCGTTACTTCTATCGCTAAAGATGTTCCTCCTCTCCACCTGCAACAGAGCAAGTGCATTCCAGCAACCATCTTGATCGTCAACTTCTTTATTTAACTCAACAAACCAGTGGACTCACCCTGCTGTTCGGGGCGCTCCTCTGCGCTGCCTGGCGGGCCATAGCACGAGCCACTGAGTTGGGAATGGGCACTCCCTGAGGTTGAGGCAAGATCCTTTGAGGGGAGGGTGAGCGCCGGCCCTCTACGTGAGGGGGCTCCAGTGTGTGTCCCGGGTGCGAAGGGGCCGGTAGGGGTGACGCAGCCCGGGGATGCGGCTCCCAGGGCTGCCCCATTCGTCTGCCCATCTCTGGCTCTTTGGCATGGGGGTCTCTGGCACTTGGTAGGAGTTTGGGTTTAGACATGGGGTACGGGGGGTGCGAGGGTGGTGGATGAGGGTGGGATGGAGGGACGGAGTGGGGCTGGACGTGCGGTTGTGGATGGGTTGGGGGATAGGCCTGTGGGTAGGGAGGCGGGTGAGTCTGGGGGTGAGACTGGATGTGTCCGTGGGGGTGAGGCATCAGGAGGCTGTGCGGAATGGCGGCCACGGGTGAGTCCTGCGACTCTCCTTGTGCTGATATTGTCCTCACGACGACCTCCCGTGCTTCCAGACACTGGATACGGTTCAGTTCCACCGTAACGAAATCTGCTGTGGGGTACATTATCTCTGCTATCTGAAAACAAACAAACAAAAGAAATACGGGATAAACAAATGTGCCCTAGCAAGGATAAACTGTGAGCGTTTTCCACTGATATAGTCAGGCAGTAATTCAGATTTGAACTTGACCTGTTATATTTTTTTTTTTTTGATATTTTCACTAGCCCCATTCGAAAAACGATTTAGCAACACATTTTGTGTAAAAAAAAAAAAAAATACATTCAATATATGTTTAATAAAAAAATAAAAATATATATATATATATTAAATAATATTTTAAATGTGTTACAAATAAATACATTATATACTTTCAACTTTAAATAAATGTATAATACATACATAAAGGGAAAATACATGTAAAATAATCTACTTAATGAAATAACATATTTTAGTACATATTTTATTGTGTTTGTTCAATATTTTATTTTTAAATTTACATTTATTTTTAAATCATTTCCAAATACACACATGTACTAATTAATATAATTGTATTTTGCAATAACAACTGGAAATTTCACAGATATAGTTACATTCTCTGACAGAAATAAATTTATAAACACACTTTTGTCAGAAAACAGTGGCATATGGTGATTTGTTTATCATTTTAAGCTACTATTACAGATGACATTTGTAAGAGTTTAACAAGTAATTCTCACATTTTTGACAAATGTTAGACAGCTAGATGCTTAATGCATCATAAATCACCAAATGTTTAAGCTTGCCAGGCACAAAAACAACATTTTATGAATGTAAAACAAGGTGACAAAATTGCATAGCGACATTTCTGTCAAGTCCTTAAATGCCTCACACTGGTCCTTGATCATCTAGACATCCTTACTGTTAAGATGTGCCTGTTTTAAACCTACTGGAACATGAAAAACATCTCAGAAATAAAATACATTTGTATATATGATACATAAATAACTGTACTGTTTTTATTTTGTCTCACGTAAAAAGAGGTAAATATTATTTCCAAATATGTTTTTAGTCAGATTATCCAAAATGACTTGCATAAACCCCTGCATTATATAACACAGGGAAAACATTGGCCATCCAATGACCAAAGCGATCACCTGATGGCGCCAGTGAGAGGAATGAAACCGGCTCTTCAAAAATGTGAACTAGCATAACATGTTCAACCTCCAAGGTGATCTTTCATTTGGCTTCCTTAACAGGGACCACTGCTTATTGCAAATCAGTAGCTGTTATGCACAAACGACATGATGATAGCAAGAATCGGCAACATCACTTCACCTTTTGACCTTTAGTGCAGACTATGTATCCAGTTACATTGGCTCCATTGGAAGTGCCAGTAGAAGTGAGGGGAGGAGGCTTCCAACGGATCTGCAAGACTCCGGGTGTCTGTCCCATCTGAACCTGCACATCCTGAGGAGGTAAAGGAGGACCTGAAACAAAAAAAAAGTTGCTTTGTGACTTTTTTACATTGTATCATGATTCAAGCAAATCCGTGTAGGTCTGCTGTTGTGTTTGTAGGAGGGCTGTGACATGCATTCTGTTTTCATAAACACGTGCATGCTTGTGCATGAAAATATGATGCATGTGTAATGGGCATGTAAATGTGCGTGTGGGTGTGCGTGCGTGCGTGCACTTTACAGCCGTAAGGGACGCCAGCTGGGCATAGACTACCACAGTGTATTTGCTTATGTCAGCACTCTGAATTTATGTGGGCTGATTCGTCTTAATCATACTGAGTGTTTTATGTGGCTGCCAGCAATGGACCACACATCTCAGAACCTAAAATACACAATGCTCTGTTATCATTTCAGCTGTTTTGCATAATAGTACTGAGCAGGTATCATTCACCTCATTTCTCGTTTGGTTTTAATTCAAAACATTTAAATGTGTTGTAAGCAGTTACCAGATAGCATTTGTTAGGGCTGGGTATCGATACAAATTTTGATTTTCACTGCGAAACATGCTTTTCTTACTTAGATTTTTTGTCTTGTTTCCAGCAAAATATCTAGAAATTCTTAAATTAAGAAAGATTTTCTATATAAGTAAAAATTATTGTCATTTTCAGAAAAAAACATGTCAAAATTAAGTGATTGTTTTGCTTGAAGCAAACTAAATAATCTGCCAATAGGGTAAGATAAATAATCTTGTTTTCTGTTTGAAATAAGATCATTTATCTTACCCCATTGGCAGATTATTTAGCTTGTTCTAAGCAAAAACTCACTTAATTTTTACATTTTTTTCTGAAAACAAGACAATAATTTTTACTTATCTAGAAAATGTATCTTGATTTAAGAATTTCTAGATATTTTGCTGGAAACAAGACAAAAAAATCCAAGTAAGAGAATCATTTTTTGCAGTCTTGATTATGATTCACTCTCGATTTGTTTCGATCTGATTCTAATTTGGATTCAATTTCAATTAATTTGCAGAGATTTCAGTTACAATGTCCATTTCGTTTACATATTCTTCCAGACAGAAAGACATATTCTCTTTGATAATGCTATAAATTACACAGAGCAGTGTTTCATACAGAGTCATTCATTTTGGGAATAAGGGTATACACTGTACATATCACACTGCCTGTTTCAGATTCACTAAAAAGAATCAGCTTACTGGAGTCATTTGCTTGTCAATCCGACTACTCTGGCCGTACTGTATGATTTTTACTCCCTAAAATGTATTGGATCATAAGAGTCAATTATTTCAGGTACTCTGGTTGTAATAAACAGTAAGTTTTTGATTTGCTAAACAGTACTGGTTCATAAAAATCATTTGTATCTTGTTTCTGCACGCAGCCTGCGGTCTTTGCGAAGACCATGAGAACCAGACATGTCCTGTGCACAGACCCTATGGCCAGCTTCGACTCTCTTTACCAAACTCTGGTGTAATGTATCCGATCTTCAAGGATAAGGAACTGTATTGATATTCTTGACAAAAAAGAAATCACTCCACAATCTTGTGGTGCAGCCACACCATGTTGGTTCATCTGACCAGAGGAGAATTCCTCCCAACTAAGCCTGGTTTCTCCCGAGGTTTTTACACCATTTCTGTCACTGAGGGAGTTTGGGTTCCTTGCTACTGTTTCCACTTTTGGCTTCATTAGTTGGGGACACTTAATATTTGGCAATATTATTGACTTGACTGCACAGACTCTATTGGATGAGAACTGAACTGAGGTGATTGGTGACATCACAGTTCTCTCCAGAGTTACTTTACAGAACGAATTAAACTCATTCCATAACTAATGGACTTTATACAACTATCGAAACCAAATTGAATCAACAATGAACTGATTTCCACTGAATTGAATTTGCATCATTGAATCATCATGTTTATCACTGTAAAGTTCTTTGAAACAATCTGTATTGTATCAAGAGCTACATAAAAAGGCGACTTGACAGCTCAATAGAAAGAAATGTCTCACCATTATTTATTGTAAATGATGCCACCATCATTGAAAGTGGACAAGTGTGAAAAAGATTTGAGATTTAGGGCTGAACGTTTTGGATAAGTAATCAAATTTCAGTATTTGTTCCTCACATTTAAAAAAATGTGTTCAGTATAAGTTATTTAAAAAAATGTTTTAACAACTTTTAAACAGAATTGAATTGTGTTTGAGAGATGCCATCACATGTCTTGTATACTAAAACACTAATTAATATATAATGTATACTGTTGTCAGAAAGCAGGTCCTGTCACAGGTTTGAACTCTTCGATGGATCACACTAACCCACACTGATCACTTCTCTGCCTCACTGATCAGAGCCCAAGCGCCGCTCGGGGTGCTGATCGGACTCCAGAGACGTCAGGAGCATGACTGAGTGTCTGTGAAAAGACACTGGAGCTAAAAGAGGATCATGTAATTTGTGAAGTTGATCCAGAGGAACCGGATCAATGCTCTGTAATTGAAAACAGCTCAAAGGCTGTCTTTATCTGATCAGGCCTTCATTTGAGGCCAGCGCTGCACGTCTAAACGCCTGCAGATGGGTGTCACGTAATAAAAGCCTGCACTGTTAGTCCACAGGGAAGCCCGCTGAGGGGTTTACATTGCCCTGTATGTATAACAGTCTGTAGGAGGGGAACACAATGTGACCTAGACTAGACGGAGGGTCATTTATCATTTATCTCATTTATCTCAAGATGTCAAGATGTCCTGAGGCATGCACTCCACTGTGCTGGAAATTCGATAATCTGCGAGCAGGACTGTTCCATCATGAGTGGCCTTTCCTTAATTAACGTCCTATATCAATTAAAAGTATCAATAAAAAATAGATAAGCCAAAGGCATTGTGGGAGAAAAAAACACTCCTGTTAACACTTTCAAATCATGACTTTCATTTACTTAGTCTTTAAAAAAAAAAGAGTTGGGTGCACAAAGCCACGGATGTTGCATCAGATATCGCTTTCCAGTTAAACTGGGTTGAATTGTTTTTCACAAATTACTTTACGTTTTATTAAAGGTAGCATGTAGTAAAATGACAATTTATAAAATTAAATGACACAACAATATCATGTATTAACTTTATAAGGTAAATCAGACTACCGACTGACTGTTGATTTGATTCAACAAAAAGAATGACTCGGGAGTCATTTATTGGGGAATCTGGTCACACTGTACTGTATGATTTGATTCGCAAATCAAATTCGACTTCTAAGAATAATTTTCTTGTGAGCTCGCATCCTCTTTGTTTGTGCGGTATGTTTTTTATTCGTTAAAAAGAACTGGCTCATATACTTTCTTATGAATTTGGCTCCTCCAGTTACTCTGTACTGTATGTTTTTAATTCGTTAAAAACAACTCACAAGATTTATTTGCTCATGACTTTTGCCGACTACTCTGGTCACACTGTTTTTTATTAAACTGCGCAATTATAAAATGTATCAGCTTTACAAGGTAAATGTAGTGCTTTTGCACAGTCTGTAAATACCACTATGTAAATACTGCTGAACACCATGCTTTGGCATTCACCATAAGAATGATGGAAAGCATCTTAAATATTACTGTCATGCTTATTTAATGAAGCATTCAAAAGTTTGGGGTCAGTACAATTGTTATTAGTAGTAAATTAATATTTGTATTCATAATGGATGCATTAAATTGATCAAAAGTGACAAACATTTAGAAACTTTTTAAGTATGAATACTTCATTAAGTATCAAACTAATGATGTATGAAGTGCATTTTTTTAGATATTAAAAGCATCTTTGGGTCTCTCCACACCAAACTGAAAATTAGGGTTAATTAGCATTCTGTAGCAATAAAAACTGCAACTCTTAATAATCACAGGCTCTGCTGAGAGCCACGGCACGGCAGGAGACAGCAATACTAATGCTGACAGCCTTTCATTTCCTCCCTGGACAATGGATGTCACACTCAGGACGGGGGGGGGGAGAATGAGCTGGCACTGAAAGCATTGTCTTACGTACGTCTGCTCTGCTTCTTTGCATTGTAATGAGAGCGTATATGTCTATGCGTGTGTGTGCCGGTGTGAAATAATGTGGGAGACAGTAAAACACAAGCAAGCGAGGACTCCCTCAGAAGCAGAATACCGGGCATCCCCCCCCCCCCCCCTCCCCTCTCTCACATCCTCTCTGATTCTTCTTCCTCTTTTCATCTTCAGTCGCTCCTCTTCCCTACTGCGGCAAACGCTCGTCCCATTTCCATTCATCACGCATTCATTCATTTCCTCCGCTCTCATTCATCTGTACTCCAAAGCAAGGCATCTTCAGGGTCCGCTGGGAACAGCGTTGAGAGATGAAGAAAAGCAAAACGCAACTCGGTTGATCAACATCTCAGGTAGACGTCTGCGTAATAGGTGTTATGTGAAAACCAGAGCCGACAGCTCTTCGTTTATATGCTAACGTGCCATAGGCTTCTTTAAATGAAGGCAGCTTGAGCTTGTCTACAGTGTCTCTAGGGTAGGAAGCTCATTATGGAGCACTAAACTTCCAGTCTCCTCCTTTAGCAGGGCGAACTGATGAATAGGAACTGCATAGCAAACATCAAGGTTACATGCTGTATGATATACAGTAGCAAGGACGTTTCTCTGAGGAAGCACCGTCTTCAAAATATTTGGATGAGAATTATAATTGGACAAGGATTGTGATTGCTGCTCTCTTAGGAGTTGGTAGATTCAAAGACAGACTTGTTCCCTTGAAGTGTATTTTTTTTCAGATTCTCCTCTGGCTAGAGATATATCCATAATTGGCCCTTAAAAGTTAAAAAAAGTGAAACATTTCTTGATGTGGGTGGTATCAGAGGCTTATAAAAAGAATACCAATACATGTGTTTTATTCTTAAAGCATAAGCCTAATTAGGCTTTCTGTCAGTTTTAGTCCATCATGACCAAAATGTGAGATTAATATTTTAGTTGTGTATGGTACAACATTTTTTTGGCTTGGAAATAATTATGGGGCTAAAAAATATAAAACATCTGGAAGAAACTAGCCCATGGATTAATTACAGAGCAGCCATAAAAACATTCAGAAAGCCCTAGCAACCACACTACATTGTGCTACCAACCATTTAGAAGCAGAACATTTCTGCAACCACATAGCAATGGCCTACCAACCACACACAAGATCCTGGCATGCTGGTGAAAAGTTTTGTACAGTTCTTAAAAGGGTTTAGTAATAGCAGTAAAAGGAGTAACTAGTGCTGACAATTTAACAATTTAGAGGGATAACTTAAAATGACAAGTTATAGGTTATTAAAATCATAAGCTCTGAAAGGCTATATGTATATGTTAGGGTTATGTATATCTAAATAATTCTAACATGCTTGGTGATCAATAAACATTTCTTCTTATTATTATTATAAATATTAAAAACGATTGTGTTGCTTAATATTTTTCTGTAAACTGTGATCATGTTTTTTTCTGGATTCTCTGATGAATGTTCCAAAGAGCACTGATTTGAAACAATATTTATATTATAACATTACAAAAGTGTTATGGTCACTTTTGATCATTTTAATGTATTTAATTAAATAAATGTCTTAAGAAATAATTATTATATGTAATTATATTCATAGTTTATATATATATACGTGATAATTAGTATTCATCATTAATCAGCCCTGATTTGTAAATTCTATAATAAGAAATATTCCTACCACTGGAGCAATTCAGTCTTGAAGTACCATCTTGTTTTTGCAAGAATGCATGATGAGCTATGACACAACAAAATATTATGCAATTAATCAGATTGGATTTTGAATTGACTGACAGCCCTACAGATAACCAGATCTGAAATCACTATAATAAGAAATTGAGATGAGTTTACGTTCAGTGTTGACCCACCGGCTGGCTGCGTGCAGAACTCCACCGAGACCTCCTTCTTCTCTCTCTGCTCAAGGGGAAGCTGCCAGGGCATCTGATGGGACCGGGCCACCACCCGGATCTTATACACCGTCATGGATTTTAAGTTGTAGAAGTGGTATTTGTACCCTCCAGGTTTCACAACGTCATACTCCACATCATTCAGGAAGATCATGTGGCTGTAATTACTGTTGCTCGGCATCCAGGTGAGCTCAGCCGATACTTGCGTGATGTTCTCCACACGAAGGTAATAGGGTGCCACCACCACATCTTTCCCCACCAGCAGTGTGCAGCGCAGTGGATCGGAGAGCCCCCGCTCCGTCATGCTCTGGATGGAGATGCGGTGCGTACAGGAGGCAAGATTCAGCTTCTCGATCAAAGACTTGGTGCGGCCGCCGAAGGGCACACTCATGCGTACGTCCTGATCCACCAGCACATTGTAGCCACTGATGGGCGTCCACCCGGGCAGCACCACCGGAGGGTCCCAGCTTATGATCACGCTCTTGGCCAGCTGCTTGATCAAGGTAATGCGGCGGGGGTAAGGCACGATGTCTTCTCCGATCTCATCGATGTTCACGTCCAGCGTGCCTGTGCCATTGCTGCAGGGTCCCAGAAAGTCCATGCCCAGCCCCATGCTCATGCCCAAGCTGCTCACCCCACTGCTGCTGCTGGTGCCCGTCCCGGTGCACGAGCCTAGGGCATCCAGCTTCTCTGAGAGCAGCGTACTGAGTGTACTCACAGCACTGCTGGGCATGGAGGGGGGGCTGTGGTTGAGGTAGGACGGTTCCTTGATGCGGTCCGAGAGAGGAACCGACGAGAGCTCCTCATCCTGAACAAAGTCCACAAAGTTGGAGGGAATGAGACCCTGCTGTCCGTCCAACAACTCACCTGAAGAACAGAAAAGGGTACCAAGTGATGAACAGGAGCATGAATAATGGCTGCTGAAAATTCAGCTTTGCCATCAAAGGAATACATTACATTTTAAAATATATTAAAATAGAACACTTTTACAATTTTAATAATATTTCACAAATTGGAAAAAAAAAAATTCTGACTGATGCCAAACTTTTGAAGCTCTAATGTAGTCCTATAATGTGACATACCCTCATAGAAGCCATCCTCATCCATAGTCCCATAAACATACAGGTACTTCCCAGCCACCAGGGGGAGCTCTGCTTCAGGATGCTCATTGGGGCCATCGTATGGGTTATAACTGCAGGGAGGACATGCTGAATTCAATTCATGAACTTCAATATTATTACTATTAAACCCTACATTAAAAGGTATATTCTGTATAAAAGGGGTCATCGGATGCTCATTTTCCACAAATTGATATGATTCTTTGGGGTCTTAATGAAAAGTCTATAACATACTTTGATTAAAATTTCTCAATGGTAGAGTAAAAAACCCATTCTTTATCCTGTCAAAATCAGCTCTGTTTTCATCAAGCTGTTTTTTTTTTAGTCCATGTCCCTTTAAATGCTCATGAGCTCTGCTTTCCCCACACCTCTCTTCCGTGGGGTGACAAGCAGTACGGTTTACTTTAGCTGCGAAACTGGCTAACTAACACATATTAGGAAAGGCGATTTGTAAAGATTAATAAAAAACCGTTATACTCACTGCTTCTGTAGGTGAAGCTGGATCACGAATGATTCGTGCGAACATAGACACATTTAGGAAGATCAGGGATCATAGCATTCACTTCAAAACGAAAGTAACTTTAATCCTCTGCGTCTTCAGCTGCTTAGATGTCTGGAGTAAATGATGACTGCTTTATTCATTATTACATCCAACAACAAAATGCCTCAATCGCTTAATCGGTGACATCTTGTCTTCCCCTGCATCGGAGAGCAGACACGGGGCTGTACAGATCTACGTCATTCTGACAGGGCTCTCAGAAAAGCCTGATTTGAGAAAGGAGATTTTAAAATATGGATTTAAAAAAAACACTGGGTGGATTTTTATCATTATAGGATGGATGTGTACACACTTCCAACACACATTTATGTTACTTGAAAAGTAAATTTTTTGCATCCGATGACCCGTTTAAATAAAAAAACTAAAGGAGAAGTCGACACTTTTTAAATGTCAAAATAGTAGCTAGGCTATTTGCAGGGGGATTTTTGGTTTGTTCGAACATCCCAACCAGCCTGATATAATGGGATGAAACCTATTTGAAACATAATTTTTCATTATTTTTGGGACACAATCTTGGAAGTATATAGGGAAAGTTGACTGGAGAGTCGAAAAGTAGAATGTGAAGCTCATATTTTTGGTGAACATTTTATGGGAATGCTTCAGTTTTATATTTAAACTGTAAACTTACTGTATGTATGTGTCCTGAAAACATGTTTTGCAGATGCTTACAGCACAACCTTTTATGGTATTTATTTTATGCACCCATTTTTACCAAGTTTACAATAAATTGAATAGACTGGATAAAATTTCGAAATTGCGTCAAACCATCTCATGCTAACACATAGGCCTATTGTATGATGTTATCATAAGTGCTATGATTATACTATCAAAACAGTGTGAAAGCACATTTGAAATGTTTATCTGCTCTGCTTGGTAGAGGAGTCATAATTCGTGTCTGTGGTAATTGACAGTGTGCACAGATGTTGTTGATATACTAAACTTGTACTTAACCCAGATTATTTCTTAAAGACAGACCTGATACTGTGACTAATGCTATTCTACACCTAATCATTACAGCTAATGGCATGATATAACAAATCATTATAGCTAATGACATGCTTTAACCTATTATTACAGCAAACGTCCTATTGTAACATATTGTAACGTGTTACAACAGCTGTAGTGGATCCACTCACTTGTAGCGGGCAACACACAGTCGCACTTTGCCTGTGTATCTGGACTTAGACCTGGGGGACGAGCCGAGCTCTTTGTCCATCTAAAGGAGAGGGGAAAAGCGGATAGATGAGTTAATGGTCAGCTTTACTAGCTTCCAGTATTGTTGTTGTGAAGCAGCATGCTAAGCCTCACCAGATCAGGGAGTTTAATGCTTTGTTCAAACAGATTTTTTGGCATAGCTGACTCAAATCTGTTTAGTTTTTTGTTGCATGAACAGCAAACAAACCACATGAAATCCAGTATTTACAAACCTGATCCAAACCACATTCATATGTGGTTTGAAAACCGATTACATCTGATTTTCTAGTCTAATTGGTCAGATTAGATTTCAAAATAGTGTCTTTTGACATTTTGCTGATGTAGATACACTAGATATCGGTGACACTTCCTGAAGTGGATCATATTTAATCAAATGGCAAAATGACACTGTGCACACTCAGACCTAAAGATTGGATTTGAAAACCAAATCGGATTTATGTGCAGCATGAACAATGCCTAAGAGAGTCAATAACAAATCAGTGGGTTATAAAATAGAATACATTTTTTTAATTTTTTTTTTTTTTTTAGAAATGTTTATGCAAAAATGAAGTCTGAAATAACTGAAAGCAAAGTCCAGTGTGCAATCTGATATTGTGGGCGATTAAGCCAAAAACACCAGCAGAGCAGTCTGAGCAGACAGATTGGACTATTCACACCCACACACTCTCTTTCACACACACACACACACACACACACAACGCACACGCACGCACGCACGCACACACAACACACAACACACACACAGTCTGTCAATGTATACTGTAATTATTCTCATAATGGCCAAATCACTGTGGTACATGAAACACTATTACAATCTACTTTGATCTTTTAGAATCTAGAATATATTCGTTAGAAAAATAATCTAATCTATTCTATTCGACTATTTATAAACCTTTTAGTTTGATAATTTATAGGTAAAATGAACTAACACTGATTGACTGGTTTGTTTGTCATACTCACAGCAGTGGAAATGACGGGCCGCACCTCTGAGAGGAAGGCCTGCCGCGGGCTGGGGGTGTGCTGCGTGACAGGAAGGTGGGTTTGACAGACAGGAGCTCTACCTTCTCCCCCTCAGTCATCTGCAGAGGCCGAATGAGCTCTGAGATCTTACTCATGGAATCCTCATTACCTTTACACACACACACACACACACACACACACACACACACACACACACACACACACACACACACACACATATACAAAGGGGACTGATTACTTCATTACTGTGTACGGTCCCATACTCCTTCCACCATCTCAGCACATCATCACTGCTGTTGATCTCATCAGTCTTCAGATTTTTCAATATTTGACATTGTTTCATATTGCTTTATGAGAAGGGTAAATGATGAAGGATGGTAAACTAAAGGTGAGCGAATATGAGTCAACTATAATCAATCAATACCTTGCAAAGGGATTTGGACAGGAAATATACACTACTGTTCAAAAGTTTAGGGTCAGTAAGCTTTTCTTGTCCGAGGCTGCATTTATTTAATCAAAAATAAAAACAGCAATAGTGAAATACTGTGATTTAAAATAATAGTTCACAATTAATAGTTCACAATAGTTGCATTCACAAATCAACAAAACAAAATAAAGAAATAAATACAGGGCTTGACATTAACACCCGCCAAATCCGAGTGGATTTCAGCAGTGGTGGGTCATTTGGTCACTCCCACTAGCCACTTTGGTGGGTTGAATTTTATATAGCCTACATATATATATATTGCGGTAAAAATAAAACGTAGTTTTTATATTTATAACATATAGCCTAGTTAAGCAACATGACACAACCAAGAGTGAAGTTTAACCAGAAAACTGCAATTGCAAATTATACATTTTAGTAAAATATTATCAATGTTGACTGTTTTGCTCGATTTGGTTAACAAAAACAGTTCCAAACAAAAATTACAGCAGAACAGTCAAGCAACTCTGAGCAACACACAGCTGTATTTCATAGCTGAATTATTCATGTTTTTGAATGAATTATTTGATTTATAAAGACAGGCATTCTTGAATGAATCAGCCGTCTGAACGAATTGTTTGAATGATTGGCTCGATGACTCACTCATTAAGACAGTGACTTGCTGCCATCTACAGGCGGTATGTTTTCATACTTAAAAATACAATACAAAATGTACAATCTTTACATTTTTTCCAACATTTAAAATTTGTATATTTAAAAAAACTGATTTAAAACATCAAGTTCATAACAATATGTTAGATTATAATTTTTCAGTGTAAATGCATTCATGCAACTTTTCAGCTGTCTGTGTCTGTGCCAGTCTGTGTAAATGCATCTAAATACCACTTAAGCTGCAACTTTCTTCTGCAGTGGAAAGATCAGTTTTGTTAATACTGATTTCATTTGATTGGTAATAGCCCTATAGTGTCTTAATATATTAAGTTAAATTATTTAAAAAAATGTACGAATTTGATATGAAAGATGACGCATGCATTTAATAAGGTAAGAAAAAACCCCGCCATTTAAATACCAATTTAAATACATTTTAGTATGCAGAAATTTAAGTCATATAAAACATAACTTCCCAACAATACAATTGTGGCCAGTGAAAAAGCCGAGTGGCTAGTAAATTTGCAAAACCTCTAGCAACAGAGGCTGGTGAGCAAAAAATGTCAAGCCCTGAGTATATATATGTGTATATTTAGCTTTTTTTGAATTACTGCATACAAATAATTTTTTTACATTGTTTACAATTAAGCCAAAAGGCATTTATGCTCTTTTAAAGATTAAAAATGAATCAGAAAATTTAAGTTAGTTCTGAGAACATTATTTGAATTTCTAATGCAATGACAAAGATTCCCAAAAGATTCCTCAATATTTTGAGGTTCTTGCATATTATCTATCTAATATCTAGTAACTTAATTAGAATGAATAAAATGGTAAAATGTCAAATTGGGATTTTCACCACCACCTAATGACAAGAAACCATACCGTGTTGCAATGTAACTCTGTTAAATATTTAAGGAAGTTTCAACACATGACCTTCTTCAATATGCATGCTATACCTTTCCCGGAGGGGGCATTGAGGCCGTTGAGGAACTGGGAGAGGGTGAGGGGTTTGGTGGGTGAGCCGGGCGAGCCGGGCGAGTCGCCCCCTGTCAGCTGACTGCTGCTCAAGATGTCTAACTTCCCAGTCTGCAACCTGAACTTCTCCAACTCTTTTGACAGCAGGTTAAACTGCTCACTCTGCGTCCGGCATTTTTCTTCCAGTTCTCTCACTTTAGCCTGGAAAGAAAAAGAGGTAAGCAAAGAAAGACAAAGAAAAGAGAAAGGCTAGCATTAAAAAGAAATACAGACCAATTTGGCTGGTCTGTGATAAAAGCATTGACATTTAAATCTGGTAACAGCTTTTTTAACATCTACACTTCACATTAACTAACCGATGAATGCTAATTAATAGAGCCTGCCAACTCTACCAACTGTGAATGTTGTAAACAACCTACAGTACTACAAAAAATGCCTACATCTAAAAGGAGGTTTTTCCTACCAAAAATCGCATTGTGTTCTTAGTGCGAAGGAAACTTCTCAGCTTCAGACACCAACAGAATCAAACAAAGACAGGAGTCAATCTATGTTCAGCTGTTATTGTACATCAAATCTCTGTTTTGATCATGATGTTAGCGATGGGAAGTACTATTAAATGGAGGAGGGTACCACACATGCCAAAATAACAGTAAAAGCTGATGATCATTTGACGAAACTCACATGTATATTTGTACAGCAATACTATAAACCACATTAGAGGATCATGTGAGTTTGCATTTTGACAAGTCAACACAAAACTGTAACTTGACCTGTTATACTGATGTCTTGTGTAGCAAGTTTATGAATATGGCTTTTTGGGCAAGGAAATTAAAGGAAGGTGGTGAAAGGGAGACATGTCACGTTCTGCAATCCATCAGTCATGTTTGTTGTTGCTGATCTGATCTGCAAACGCACATATCCATAAGGCGCTAACAGGATTTAGCACAAGGCAGCACCCATGCATCGCAACACAGGAGGAGCAGAAAGGATCAGGCAGTGAATGTTAAGAGTTAAGAGACAGCACTTTCATTTGTGCTTTTTATCAACATGCCCTCAACCACAGAGGCTGCCCACATCTTCATTTATCTCCTCTGTTTAGCTTCTTTAAGCTTTCTTTATAAAAAAATGCCACCCAAGAGGAATGAGGAGACAACAGAATGCTTTCAAACAAATAAAATAAAATAAAAGTTGAATAAATGTAACTTATTTTTTGTTTCCTGAAGGTTGAGGTAATTTACTGACAACTTTTGTCTTGTGTTTTTCATTAGATACATGTCTATTAGGATGGCAACATGCTACTAAAAAAATAATACAATTGAAATGATCGTAACAAACAATTAATTGTAATATTTAAATATAATAATATTTGTATATTTACTATTTTGTATGTATTTATTTAGTTTTAATTTAATTTATAGACTAATTTTAATTTTAATTCTATAAATTAAATTATCCTTCCAAATACTAATTATCAATTTAGTTTTAATTTAATAAAATGTATATCTTGTTATTAATAATTAAATTAAAATACACTTATTTTTGAAAATGTTCATTCATTCATGATAGATAGATAGATAGATAGATAGATAGATAGATAGATAGATAGATAGATAGATAGATAGATAGATAGATAGATAGATAGATAGATAATGAAGTGGTTTTTGATAATGTTCATGATGTTATAACATAAAAAAATAATAATTAAGTAATAAAAAGCAGTTGTTTGGATTTAAAGGTAAGCAAAACGTGACCAGTTTTACTTTGAACATTTATAAAACACATAAATAACTTTAGTCAGGTACGTATAAAATGACTATGAAGACTGATGGTTTGTACTAGAAAGGTTCAATAATTTGATCTATGGCGATATAGATCAAAGCTATTGATCAAATGTTTACAGATCAATCATGGATGAGCGGTACAATAATTGACAGGACAGCTAAACGCGGTGACAGGAACTACCCCGAATGAATCACACGGGGAGGAGAAGCAGAACTTTGAGGAGAAGTAACTCGAAAATACCTGCATGCTGTCCAAGTGATTCTGTGTATGCAAAAAACAAAAGACCAGTAACATAGTGACAAGAGATGTAAGGAACCAAACAAATAACAGTTGCACACATGAGCATTTCTTCAGTTTCAGAAGTCACAGAGACCCAACATGAGTACAGCCCCCCCCCCCCCCCATGTTCCCTTAATTGCCCATCAATGCCAGAAATGAATAATAAGAGAATGAAATAAAATAGATGTACATTCGTTTAAAACACTCAACAATGGTCAGCAAGGATATTTACACAATAACTTTTATTTATTTATCAAATTTGTCTGAATAACTCAAAATGGTGTAAGCTAAGATGTGACTCATATGGTAGCCAGATTTTTGGCTAATATGAGAAAACATACGATGACGCATGTGGAATATGCTTTACTATCACGGTCAGCCAAGATACGATTTAAAATGCACTCATATACACTGACTCATATCATGAGCAGACATTGTTACTCACCTCTAACAGATGGACGGCACCTTCATGTTCCTTCTTAGCCTCAACCTGAGCCTATAAACAAAACAAAAATAATACATAACACCATTAATACCAAGTTAGTCATGGCATACTTAATAAAAGCGACAGCAAAAAATATTCCTACACATTTCTTGTGTAAAAATGTTCTATACCCAAGTTTGGTTGAATAAGTTTTAGGCAACAAGGACTGCAGTGCATTGTGGGGTCATTCAATGTAACTCTCAGCAGCTGTGGAAAACAGCCTTCAGTTCCACATGAATAGAGGAGCATCTGTTTGAGTGCCTGTCAGCCTCTGCAGCATTGCAACATGAGGGAACATTTCAGAAATATGCATGGAGATTCACCTTCAGAACAACAAAACTGGGTAATGTCTTGATTTCTTCTGATGAGTGTGTGGTGTCATTTCTTCTGATTAGTCTCCTCTGCAATAACCATTAAATAAAGACAGACAATAACTCAAACGTTTCAGCGGGTGACAACGTTCACGCGTTCTGGAGAAAATGTCAGATTTGATCACCTGCTCTGCCGTTTCATTAGAGAGTAATCTACTTTGAGTGGTGAGACAGCGGCACTTTTCTCTTCACTCAAATGAGAGGAACATTTCAGAGTTATCTACAATTGCTGAAACAGTTTTCCATTAAACATCTCTCTTCATTAGGAGCACTTTGACAGTTGGATTTTATTATTGGGTTTTTCTTCAATTTCAAGCATTTTTTTTTGAGGGGTTGTATTTTATTTTATTTATATATATAAAAACTTATTTTCATTTAGTATATGAAAGTAACATTAAAACCATCTTAGACACTTTTTACTATGCCTTCATCATTACTCTTTTCAAAATACCTTATATAAAAATATTTTTGTCCTAAAACTAGACTTTCTATCTTAAAATTATGAAAACCCAACATAACAATAATATTTTTTTTTATATATATAGAATTTAAACTAAGAGTGTAATTTCAATATTTATGTGACTTTTTTATTTATTCAACCGTTCCACACAAACAACTATTTTGGCCCTAATAAGGTTTTGTCAAATGATGTATAAAATTGGAAAATATAATTTAATTGTATTTATTTAGCATACATATGAAGCTATGAAATCACCCTTAGCAAAACAAAGGAGTCATTTTTAACAGTCATGCTAATGCAAATGTTTAAAATGATACAAAAATAAATAAACATATTAAAGACAGAGTAAAATAAATTAAAGGCCACATAGCTCCTAGTTAAATAAATACATATGACCAGTCCAAAATCACCTGACAAAAAACCCACCAGCTGATTAATCATCTAGACCAGCTTGTACCAACCTGAAACCATGTAAAACCATCTATCACCAGAATCTGGTCTTAATCAGAATCTGGTTTGTTTAAATAAACCAAAAGCCTTAAGTACGAAGCAAGGTCTTCTACACTCTGGCCTGTGCATGAGCTCCATCCTAAGGTTTGGTGTGGTTGGAAACCTCTCACCTTCTGCAGAAGGTCAATCTCCTGCTGCTTGGCATTGAGGACGGCCAATGCTTGTTCATGCTCTAATTCCAGCTGCTGCCTCCTCTCTGCAGCCTCTCGCATATGCTGGGACAGAGAGAAGAGAGAGCAGGAGGTGAGAGGAAACTCAGCAAAGAATGAACACAGAGAGAATGAGAGCAACCATCAATCAGGGCTAGTTCATCCAAAATAAAAACTCAGATGTCATTTACTCACCCTCATGATGACTTACGAGGAACACAAAAGGAGATATTTAGAAGAATGTCCAAGCTGCTTTTTTTCCATGCAATTAAAGCGGATGGGGATCAGGGACATGAGCGGTAACCACTGACTTTCATTGAAAAACAGCAGCTTGATCATGATGTTAGATAACTACTTCTGTGTTGCACGCAAGAATGTCAAACTATGAATTTGGAACAGGGCGAGTACATTATATCAAAATATTTGTTTTTAGGTGAAATAATTCCTTTAAAATCCCTTCTAATCCTGGAATATCTGATGTAAACGCTAAGGTTTCTACCTGACCAAATCGTATATGGCCCGCAGGCCGCCAGTTGCCCATCCCTGCTCTAGATCTTGTGGGGGGGTTCCCCCTGCCCCTGTCTCACATTTGTAAAAGTTAAAATAGCGTTCTGTGTGAACGGCCTCTTACTGTTACTGTGTTAACACCTTCAGAATACTGACACTTATTTGTCTTCTAATGAGCTAAAATTATATATTTTTTTAAGGGACAGTACATCCAAAAAGTATTCTATAAAGTCATTTGAAACCCACATGCTGATTCTTTAAATGATTTTCAGTTAACTGAACTGAGTCAGGGTAGCACTATTTTTCCATTTTAAAAGGATAGTCCAATGCGTTCAATGGATTGTTTAACAAAATATCAACTTGAACTAGACAAAAACTCTATAGAACAGTTTTTAAAGTTGTGAGTTTTGAAAATTATTATCTTTATACAGTATTTATACGGCCATTGTAAAGACTGTAAGTCTATGCCTGTTCATCAAACAAAGTTATTGCATGACTTTAGGAGACTTGGAATATAGACGTAGTCACTACACACTGATGTTGCATGGTTCTGAGCTGCACTTCAGTAATTTTCCACTGGAAAAATAACAGCATATGGTTTTGAAATGACATGAAGGTGAGTAAATAATGAAAGAATCTTCATTTTGGGGTGAACTATCCCTTTAAGCACTGAAAACAACAGCAAAATGTTATTGTAAATCAAGTTTGTGTCATTTGCTTCACCCCTTCAGGTAAAGCAAAAACAGAAGTGAAGCATCATATCAATCAGCCAGACTAAGCACAGCCACGGAGCTTCACATGATCAATAAAGGGCTTCAGGGTCACGGCTCTGTACACGAAAGGGTGTGTGCAAACAACACAGCATGTTCAATCAGCGCCGATTACTGCCCAACAACATCCCCAGAAGCTCTTCTGACCTGTTAAAAGTACACGGTGACAAAACCTAGCAATTTTATTTCCATTTGTGACAGGTGAGGTTACAGGGGATAAAGGGAAAGAGGGATTTTCCATGCAGCTATGAAAGAGGAGTGCAGGGAAGAGGAAGGTTAGAATAATCTAACCTTCAGAGGAGTGTACTGTGTGTGAAATATGTTATGCTTATCTGATCTACTTATGTATTTATCAGTACTTGTTTACTCAAGTACTTATTTATTAAATAGGTTAATCATTTTAACATATAAATATTTTGTCAATTGATTTATTTACTTATTCATTCATTAATTTGTGACCATTTATGTATTTTTTTATTTAATTTGTTATTTTTACTGAACACCTGTTATAAAACTTTTTTCTTTATGAAGATGCCTTAATATTATGTTTTAAGTTAAGTATTTAATGGAAAATGTTTGGTCGTCCAGCCATAACTGCAAAATAAACACCTTCAAGATCATATAATGATCACGCAGCTGCAGTTCATTTAGTAACAATAAGGCATCTGCATACAAACTAGACAATATGACCACAGAATAAAATTAATCTAAAACCACTAAAATAATGTCATATTACCAGTTCACTTAATTTTTTAAGAGTTTCAACATATTTCACACTTTGTACATTCAGCAAAACTGTCCCCTCATAACTGAAAAAAATATTAACAGCATGTATATCTCACATTCAGAAGAAGAGCTGAGTTAGTTGATTTTGTGAGGGGAGGGTGTAATTGTGCATAACTGTTGTGTCATGCACAAACGCATTCAGCAGTGCCTCAGCCAGCCGAACATTCAGATCACATACAGCATCCAGATCAGCTGTTAGTACTCAGTCAAAAGGTTCACATTCAGTTAGTGCTGGCTTCTGTAAAGTCTTTAGAGATACCTGATGAATGAAAAATATGGAGGGAGGCAGGGAGAGGGGAGGGGCAGGAGAGGGTTAGGCGTTAGGGGAGGGGTAGGGCGCTCCAGGACTCCTAGTCGATCACAGATCCACACTTTGAGGATGTACGACAGCTCTAAAACCATAAAAGAGTACAAGGGGAGTAAAAGAGGTGAAAACACAGATGAAAGTGGAGGTCATGATATAAATCGTTATATATTCCCAGCCGGATTTCCTGAAACATCTGTCATGAGCTTGGATACTGACACAGTTCACACTAAGATAAAAGACTATAATATTTTCACTTTGCCCCCACACATTTTGACTCGGTCAACATACATGAAAGCTAATCAGGCAACCAAGAAAGTCCGGATCATAATTTCTACTTTATTTTTTACTGCAAATTGATCAAAAAACTTTTGGATGGAATGACTTGATATGATGAATCTCACGAAATACAACATATCACCCAAGAATATAAATAAAAATATTATTTTATTTTACATGAAAATGAAGCCTATTTTATGGCCATAAAAAGTTTTACATAAAGAGTGACATTATTTGTCATTATTATCACTAGTATGCACAGATTGCAGTAATGTAAAAAAAGGTAATTTTCAATTCTGTTATTATTTAGTTGTATTATTAAAGAAAAAATTACTCATCACTGTATAAAAGCATTTGTTGTAAAGCTGCTATTTATATTCATAGAGTCCCCTCCACTAATATTGGCACCTTGGTAAATATGAGCAAAGGTGGCTGTGAAAATAAATCTGCATTGTTGATCTTTTTGATCTTTCATTCAAAACATTCACAAAAATTCTGACCTTTCACTGAAGTAAAACAATTGAAAGTGGGGAGAAAATCTCATGATGAAATAAATGTTTTCTGCATGTTGGCCACAATTATTGGCACCCATAGAAACTATTAAGAATAAAATATATCTGAAATATATTTCCATTTTTTAGCACACCAGGGTGACTAGGAGCATGTAGTTGTCCAGCCATGACTTCCTGTTCCACAGGATTATAAATATGAGGAACACAAAGGCCACATTCGCGTAATCGTCCATCACAAGGAGTAAAACCTAAGAATATATTTCTGATGTTCAGCAAAACATAATTGAGCTTCACAAAATAGAAAGTGGCTGTAAGAATAGAGCTAGTGCAGTGAAAATTCCCATGTCCACCATCAGGGTAATAATTAAGAGATTTCAATCAACTAAAGACGTTACAAATCTGCCTGGAAAAGGATGAGTGTCTATATCATCCTAATGCACGATGAGGAGGAGAGTTTGAGTGGCCAAAGACTCTCCAAAGATTACAGCTGGAGAATTGCAGAAAACAGTTGAGTCTTGGGGTCAGAAACCTAAACAAATCAAACAGCCCCTACATCACCACATGTTGTCCAGACTCCAGGATATACTCCGTTGTAAGACATGACTGGAACTTCAAATGGCACTGGTTTCTGTGGTCAGATGAAACAAAAAAACTAGCTTTTTGGCAGCAAATCCATTAGATGGGTTTAGAACAAAAAAAGTACCTCATGCCGTCCCAGTCCTCTGACCTGAACCCTGTAGAAAATGAGTGGGGTGAACCAAAGAGAAGAAGCACCAACATGGAGCTGTGAATCTGAAGGATCTAGAGAGATTCTGGATGAATGGTCTTTTATCTCTTATCAGGAGTTCTCCAAACTCTTCAGGCATTATAGGAGAAAACTGTTATCTTGGGAAAAGTATGTTGCAATAATTGGGTGCCAATAACTGTAGCCAACACAAACTAGACAAAGCATTTATTTCACAATGAGATTTTCTCCCCACTTTCAATTGTTTTACTTCAATGATAGGTTAGATCTTTGTGAATTGTTTTAATGAAAGATCAAATGGATAAACAATGCAGATTTATTTTCAAAGCCACCTTTGCTTATATTTACCAAGGGTGCCAATATTAGTGGAGGGCATTGTAGACAGATAGATGTTACTGTAATACTGTATGTAACTGTAATGAAAATAACCTTACAATGCAAACTGAAGAACAATAGAAGAAAATGTCCAAACATAGGCTTCATTTTCTTTTTCCCTTACTTATACTTTTTCTTTTGATTATGTGTTTTACTCTGACGCGTCTGGCGGGTTCTCACCTTCAGCACCTGCTCTAGGTTCTCCAGTTTGCCTTGGAGCTCAGTCCTCTCCAACAGAGCGCAATCTCTCTCCACCGTCACAGTGTACAAAGCCTCCAGCAGCTGTTCATACTCACTTTTCACCTGATAGAGAGAGAGAGAGGCAGAGATTAATCGAGAATGTCTTCAGGCTTACACTGTTTGCCCTCTGACCTCTGTTAGAAAGGTTTATTTTCTAAAGGTCATTCTATCCTCCCAAAAAACACACATCAGAGCCATGGCCTAATGGTTTTCACACGTTTGACTTTGACATTTCAAAGTCCCGTTCCCCCATAATTCCCTGTTCTCTGTCTCTTTAGGCCACATTTTGTATTTTTTTTTAAATGAAGTGCGATTTTATTTCATTAATGTCAAATGGATTAACCAGAACAAGTTTACTTTATTTACTTCATACCAACTATTGGGGTGAGAGTTTAAACCAGTAGTTATGAGTGTCAAACTGTCTGTGTTGGTTGTCTTAGGATCTGTACAAAATCAGACCATCTGGACCCACATGGCCACAAGCCTAATAGGTGGAACTATCAGCATGCTTTCATAAACAGTAGGTCTGAGAGGGCAGCTCTAGATGCTCGTGTCCCGACCAGGAAACCTCCAGGCATCTGCTCCACTGTTACCTATTAGAGGTTTCCCCAAAGGATTCAATTATGCTATTAAATACTCTGATTAATTGGAAATGACATATCCTGTTTGTCTTTATCCACTGATATGTGATATACGGAGTATGTTGTGTAGTCAGCACTGAGCTCTGGGGTGAGAGTCATGTTTTTAGAGAGCGAGAGCAGAGAGGTTGACATCCTGCATCGATCGCAGCGTCAGTCATGATAAAAAGCTGAGCTGTCAGAGACAGAGGCAGTACTCACACTCCACGCCAGTCCAATCGGACACTTATCTCTTATCTGCAACCTGACCTGAAGTGAACATCCACTGCAACAGCAATTACAGCTGAATACGCTTGTTCCAGAGGAAATATGTTTGACCTATTACACTTGTATTGTTGATTTTTATGACATCCAGCAGGATGTTGTTGGATAGTGATGGTGGTGTTGAGCAAACGACCTTCATGTACAAATTAAAGAGAACATTTCATCAAAATTGACCATACTTCCTTTTATTTATTTTTCTAAATGTGACATCATATGATGTTGGAATAATTTTTTTTTATAATTGCATATGAAAATTCAATAACTTTCTCCACCTTTGAAACAACTTCTGCCATTACCAAAGCCATGTGGGCAGGTAGAAAAAAAATCATCATTTCAAGATTGAACTGTATCTAATCAAAGTCCTGCTTTATTATTTTCAGCTTTACATAGGATGCTGTGAATGCCGCTTCATGTGTTTAAGGCAATGTGCACCCTGTTAAAAAGGCAGTCAAATTCACATTACCAAAATTTGCATACTTTAAGGGGGAAATTCATTTTAAAGAGCAAGGGAAAACTGCCGAGACAGATTAAGCCTAGTCCTAAATGAAAAAGGATTTTTAACGGAGAAAACCAATTTACTCAGTAATTCAATCGACGGCAAGGCCTTATGTGCACTTAGGAACAATGTTATTTTAGTATCACTGAGATACTATTATAGTTTTTATTAATATTTTGAAGTACTTTTTAATTTTAATGTTTTGTTTTAATTTTAATTTTAAAGAATATTAATAAATAGTTTTAATAATTTCCTAATTGAGGTTTGCCAATTTTATTAGTTGTTTTTTTTATTTTAAAATAAAATAAATGTTGAATGCAATGTCTTAAAGCAGTTATCCTTATCAGGGAACATTTTCACAGGGTTACTATTTGATCACAATTATAATTTTTTTGTTTTTTATATAATTTTTTATAATTTGCAATAAATATTACAAGATAGATTAGGTAGGTATTGAGAAATAGTGCGAGCACTCTTTTACCATTTAAATGTATTTTATTTTATTATTTGAATTGATCTTATTTGATTTTATAAAAGAGTCAGCAGTATACAGTTAAGTTTGCATGGAAGAGATGAGTTTTCAGCTGTTTCTGGAATATTGTCAGGGACTCGGCTGTCTGGACAGGGTTAGGAAGATCATTCCACCAGCAAGGAACTTTTAATGGCTTTATACAAAACATGTTAATAATACAAGTATGCATGTTATTATAGGCCTGGCGTGAAATACAACGGTTAATTCTCTGGCAAACTTTCTGCCTGCCAAAGGGTCTTTGCTCTAAAACACACTGAAGACACTCATCTATAATGGCCTTCCCCTGCTATCCAGTAACGCTGAGCCACAAACAGACTGGATAGACACAAGTTGTGTAGATGGAGCAGCTGCCATCTTGATGACTGCCCTTCTGAGAGTTGGGACAGAGCTGTAGGTTCAATGATGTCTCACTCTGAAACAGCTTTTTGAGATGGAGGGGAGTGGGGGGTAAACTCACAAAATAAGTGATGCATGAAGGATCATTCTTTTCAAGCAAGAGCAGGCTCACATGACTACAGCTCTCAGTTTAGCATTGTAACATAAGGAGCTGTTTTGTGCTATAGTCCCAATATAGGCCAATATATAAAGCCTTACTGAAACTCTGCAGGCTGTACATACACTACAGTATCTGTCAAAATCGTTTGAATATCTACATTAAAGCAAGCTCTTACAATTGTGATCTTAATTTTTGTTGGTTGTGTCATTTGATTGTAAATATTTTACAGCTAAGTATATTATATTGTGGAAGAGTGGAAGCTATATATACAAAATAATAATTAAAATATGCCAAACTACTTAGAATTTAATTTAATTTATATATTTTCAGCATCACCCTGGATTTTTTATTTTATTTTACACCGCGCAAACAATATCAAAATGAAGTTTAATGCAGAAGTTACATTTGATTATAAGATGTATATTAAAGTCACTATGTATGAACTGCATTTTTATGTGTTTTAAATTAATAGACAGGAAATAAAAATGTAGCCTCCCTGCTTCCACTCTTCTGGGAAGGTTTTCCGCTAGACGTTTAAACAGCTGCGGGGATTTACTGTCATTTCCTCCCAAGTTCTCCTATAATGAGTTATACTCCTGTATGAGTTTCTTACTTCTGTTAAACACCAAGGAAGATATTTTGAAGAATGTTGGTAACCAACCAGTAGACTGTAGCCATTGACTTCCATAGTATTTTTTCCATCCTATGGAAGTCAATGGCTACCGTCATTGTCCATGTGACATCAGTGGTTCAGCCGTAATGTTATGCGTTGTGGTACTCTTGTGAACGGTGTTGAAGACTGAGACGGAAGAGAAGAAATTGTTGAATAAAGTCATTATTTTTGTTTTCTTTGGGCACAAAAGGTGTTATTGTAGCTTCATAAAATTAAGGTTGAGCCACTGATGCCACATGGACTAATTTAATCATGTCCTTACTACCTTTCTTGGCCTTGAACATGTCAGTTGCGTTGCTGTCTATGTAGGATCAGAAAGCTCTCGGATTTAATCAAAAATATCTTAATTTGTGTTCTGAAGATGAACAAAAGTTATATGGGTTTGGAATGAGATGAGGGTGAGTAATTACTGACATAATTTCAATTTTTGGGTGAAATATCACTTTAAGCAAGACAAATGCATACAGTATGTTACTAGAACTCAATCCATAAACTATGGAAAGTGTTATACATTATTACTTATGAATATAACACTTACAGACCTCCTGATGATTTTGAATTACTGTGGTTCCTTTATTTATGCTGCCTTTTCTTTCTCTCCCCTTTTCCTTCCTCTGTATTGCTATCGGCCTCAAAGGTACTGCATTCATAAATGACTAATGAGGGAATAGGGATCCTGTTTTGCAACAGCTTTGACAACACACCTACTCAGACGTTTCAGACACGGCCTACCTTCGAATAGCTCAGCAGGAGGACACTGCTCTGCCAGGATGGGATGCCAAGATGTGCCTCCAACTAAACACTGACACAGACATGACTAAAAGATTAACTATAAGCAGGCTATAGGGGTGCTGTTGCTAGCAGGCATACATCTGAGATAACAGATCACACTTGCAGGTGTGAGACAGAACTAGGGGAGATCAGAAAAATGCCCATCCAAGACCAAACTAGATGATTATACTTCACAGGTGAAGCTTCGGAAGACATAAGCAATGGAGCGCAATGAATACATGCTGCTGTATTATATATGATTATAGCAGACCATTTAACAGAAAAGTAATAAATAAATATAGTTACGAATAAATAATTCTGGAATAATTACACATTATTTACTGTTGTTGAAAGAAGTCCCTTATATCTGACAATTAATAATAAATGTTTTATATTTGAATAATATATATATATATATATAAAAAAATTATTCTAATATGCTGATTTGCTGTTCATAAAACATTTATTTTCTAATTATTATCAATGTTCAAAATTGTTTTGCTGCTAAATATTTTTGTGGAAACCATGATAAACTACCATTTAAAGGTTTGAAATAAAATAAAATAAAATATAAACAAAAGAAAAAAAACAGGATGCATGAAATTAATCAAAAGTGACAGTAAGAGCATTAATAATATTATAATAATGTTATAACATGTTTCTATTACAAACAAATGCTGATCTTTTAAAAATTTCTATTCATCAAAAGGATAATGAAAAAAATAACAATTTCCACAAAAATATTAATCTTTTTTCACATATTCAAATGTAAATAAATGCTGTTTTTTTGGATTTTCGAATTCACCAAAGAACAATGAATAAAGTATCATGAATTTCCACAAAAAAATATTAAGCTGTGCTCTCAATAATAAGAACCATTGTTGATTGAATACCAATAATAACTGACAATAAATCTGACCCCCCCACCCCCCCACCCAAATAAAATTAAAATTCATTATATTTACAGATCAGTTTTGAACTAGCACTAATGAGGAATTACATTTATGCTTTTGGTTCGAAGACTGCAGTGTTTGGTAAAAAGAACATGATATGTTGTGCTGTTTATGCGAGTAATATATGTCTGTTTGATGGCAGCTATGCTCCATCAGTGCCGTGACAAACCAGCACTTGTAAACATGCTGCTGCTCAAGTATGAATCCAATCATGTTTTTATCAAATTCAGCTATTACGAGAATGTAATATCTGCCAGTTCCAGAGAGCAGCACTTCTTCATATCCTCTCTTCAGATGCGACAGACCCTCGAAGAGAAGTCTTCAATACATATGCTGTGTTACACACAAACATACACGCCACAAACTGACTTACAATGTTTCTTGACACTGTCAGAAACCGATCCTTTTAGGAAATTTCTTTTCCATGACTACACACAAAAGAACCTCATCTCAAGCTCAACATCACAAGCGATATCAACTTCACTTTACAGGAAATTACATTTTTACCCCTTAAGGACCAACACACAGACACATAGATAGAGTAGACACATACAAATGGTGGATTAGAAAACCCCCAAAATATAATAATACCAAGAGATAAAAGAAAGTAGAAATGTGCCCTTTGACTCAGGAAAGCTGCAGTGCTTTCTGGCACGCTATTATGAACCAAAGCTTAAACACTGTGTATCTGAACACAGCACTACTCTAGATGAAAACAACTCAACACTGAAAGACTCGATACAGGGTCATTATCGTTACCAAAAATTAAACTTATTTTATTTCTGCTACTTGCCAAGACAACATTTCAAATTTTTTGTTTAATTTATCTTAAAAGTACTAAAGTAACTAAAACTAAATCAACAAAAACTAATAACTGAATAAAATAATAAAAAAATGATGTAATGCAGTAACTCAAAATCAAAATGTAAACACAAAAAAAATCACGTTAATATACTAAACTAAAAATTTTACTAAAATAAAGTGACAACAAAATATTACAATAACATTTATTTCAAAATATTAACACAAACTACAGTAGTATATCAATGACACTAAAATAACACTGACTTGGAAATCTAAAGCTAATATTACACAATAAAATGCAGATACATAATTTAACAAGGTACAATATGGCTGCCCATACCCCTACATATCCATTTTACACATGGATGTGAACACATAGAAAGAGACATTGTCAAAGGATTAACTTGGATTCAAGAAGGAGCACTGCTCATCTCGGCTCAGTCACTGTTCATGGAATTTGCTCTCATTATCTGAGATGTTAAATCATTTTGTGATTTAGCACAGACTCGTTTGACGGTTAAAAGTCACATATTAAAGTACTAACTGCACCACCTTCTTACTGCTGACAGATATTTAGGATCCACATTGAGCTTATGGCCAGTTACAGGATACAAATTATTATTGCCGGTCAAGCCGGTCAAGAAAATGTACTTTGCATTTTTCTAAAAATGCCCCTGTCATTACCTTTCAAAGTTTTGAATTTTTTTGAAAGAATATAATGCTCACCAAGTCTACATGTATTTAATCAAAACAAACAGTAAAAACAGTAACAATGTGAAATATCATTATATTTTAAAACAGAAAATATTTAAAAATAGAATTTATTCCTGTGATGTCAAAGCTGAATTTTCAGAAGCCGTTTCTTCAGTGTCACACGATCCTTCAGAAATCATTCTAATAAGCTGATTTGCTGCTCAAGAAACATTTACTATTATAATCAGCTGAAAGCCGTTGTGCTGCATAATATTTTTGCAGAAATATGACCCATTTTTTCCGGATCCTTTGATGAAAATAAAGTTCAAAAGAGCATCATTATCTGAAACAGAAATCTTTTGAAACATTCTAAATGTCTTTACTGTCACTTTTGAGCAATATCCTTGATTTTTGGAATGGCAATAAATAAACAACCAAATAAATGAGTACTGTCAATCGGTTTAAATAAATTACTAATAAATCCAACAAAGAAAATCTGAAATTAATCACGATTAATCCCATCTAATAAAGTTTTTAAATATACTTCTATATTGCAATAATTTCACATTCAATCTTCAACTTAATGTCTAAACAACATAAAGACAGTATATTTTTAATTTTTGATTAATGGCATCTTTTTTTTATGAGAAAGGCGTGTATCACTGATACCAATACTGATGTCTCTTTAAAATAGTTTTCCCCCTAATATTTATCCATAGCCATTCAACATTACAGTATTATTCAGAGTTATCAATTAATCAAACCTATCAAACAATACACTCTAAATGAAATATGATCGAATCCTTAAAGCTTTGTCTATAACGTTTATTTTGCACTTTGATATGATATGATGCTATAGCGCGTGCCGGCGCCTGTGCCGTGTATTACTGTTTCTGCACTTGTTTGACTCGTGCCTGGCACTGAGGCAGCCGCGATTTCTTTAAGACTGCAAGGGAAGCTCAGCTTCCCCTATAATTGTCAAAAAATGAATGGTCAAATATATGTACTATTATGTTAACATTTTATTGACTAAAAATGCGTTAAACACGTTCATCTCGAACGAAAACAATTTCGTTCAGAATCAGCTATTAGGTCGGCTGACTCGATTTCCTTCTCATTCATTCCCGTAGCATACAGTGCATTACTCTGTTGAAGCCCAGCGTCCATTGACTTCAATGGGGCTGCTTTAAACAGTTTTTTTCAGTGCTCAGAAACAAGACGGTCATTGGATAATGCTGCGATTATGTCCCGCCCACGGACGCTCAGCGTCTCTGGGATGAATGGAGGAGTGGGCTGGCCCGGACTCCGAGCGTCTGCGTGATGATTGGAGGGTCTGTCATCTCTTTTTAATCCACTGTTATGTCCTAAAACGCTCGTTTTTTGGGGTCGACAGCTTATAAAAACGTATTTATTGTTTTTTTTTAGCTTGTTTGCTATACACATTGTCACATATCAGCTTCTAGACATTTTTTATTTTTTTTATTTTTTTGTTATAAATGAATGACAAGGAGGCGGCAGCTTCTCGCAATGCAAAGAGACGGTTGGTGTGGGCGTGGGCGTGGTCTTCAGATTATGACGCGTATCACTCTGTGTCTCCATTTCCAACTCAGTCCCATCGCGGATTTTGCATGTGTAGTCGAAAGACAAACTGCTGCAACCTTCATCGTATATTTCACACAATTTCACACCACATTCATTGTTTCAGTTTAACATAATTCCCACATTTCCTCCCGTTGAGTTAAATATATATATATATATATTAGATCGTTTGTTCATTAATTCATATAGTCTGAACTAGCCAGCTAGCAAACTGCACAGCAGGTGTAGAAAGGAGCTTCTCCTGTTTAAAGCGGCTCAAGTCCTACACCCGTAACACAATGGGCCAAGGCCGTTTAAGCAGCCTAGCTCTGCTGGCCATTGAGAGGACACTGGTCAAGTCACTGGAAAAGACGCCTAGTTGGTACGACAGGGTTACAGAGCATTTTCTTGAAAAGGAACGTAGGGCAGAATTTACATATAAATAAATGGACAATTTTTATGATTTAGGCCAAAAATGAGCTTCCCCTCGTTAAAAGATCAGCAGCCGCCACTGCACTGAGGTGAAGTGCGCATCTGAAATGTCTCCAGTTTAATGTGGTCATAAAGACGTTCTGCGACTACATAAAATGCAAAGACACAAGCAGCAGTTGTAGGGTGGCTCCTGTATTAAATATCTTAAAGCGTTAAACTAAAACAATAATTGCCTGCGTTACCGTGCTAATTTTGACAGTGCTAAAATAAATAAATAAATGTTTTCTGTGCATATTTCTCATTTCTAGTTTGCTGAAACATTACTCAACTTTACAGATGTATGTGTAATTGTGATTTATTTACATTAAGTCAAACTGTATCCTTCCACAGTTTCTCCTTTAGCATAAACCAAAATCAGCATGGCATTTATATCTCGGCACAAATCCTCCATACTCATACAATGTGCATTTATAAAGCCATTCAGAGATGAACTCATCAATCTCACGAGTGAGTGGGTGGTCTCTGGCGTGCTCCAGCAGGACAGAGGGACTCGGCGGATTGAGTTAGAGGATGCTGAAATGTGTGCCGGGCGGCTCAAGGCCTCCAGCTTTATGAGGAACAATCCTCCACTTCCACTCAAGTGGCAAAAACACCATTAGTGCTCTCCACCAGGGAACAAATGATAGCGCGAGCGGATTACAATGCCATTGTGCATGTGTGAGTGAGTAGACGTACTATCTAGCCGTAAGCCACAATGAGACGGACTGCTTACCTGCTCATACGTTGCTGCCTTCTGGGTATCGTTGAACAAGCGGAGATTCAGACGTGTTTTCTCCTGCTGAACATGCTGAAGCTCACTCTCCTGTCAACATACACATGGACACACACATACACAGAAAGGTCAGATTCTCAGTTTTGTGGTACACATTTTCAAACGCGCTTGTGTCTAGCAGAACTACTCACAGGCACACATTGATAAACACATGTTTAGACGGCAGGGTGTATTCCTGGTAAGAACAGAGCGTTTCCAACACAGCTAGTGTTAGTCAATGCATTATTCATTTTGAGGAGAGTGAGACAGGGAGAGAGTGAGTGAGTGAGTGAAGACAGTAAGAGAGAGAGATACTGCGGCCCATCTGTCTTAGAAAGACTGACACTGAGGGTTTGAACTAACTGAAATCATGCCGTCCCCACACAACACGTCTAGAACAGTCTACATAGCAGGGCTCCAGACAAAAAAACGAGGAAGGAAGGAAAAAAACTAATAAACCATATACCATATACCTTACCATATAGACTAAAATCTTAACAAGAAGCCATATTAGTAATGATTATAAACGAGAATTCTTGACGATATTGCCAATATCCACACATCTGACAGCTTTACCTGTTGTAGTTTGTTCAAGTTGTGCACGAAATAGACACTGCTTTCGCACGTCTCCATCATTTTGATCTGTCTCGCACTGCAAGGACTGTGTTTGGCAGGTGTGTGTCAGCGCTGTTGTGCGGCAGAGACAACGACTGTTTGAAACTTTTTTCCCCACTAAAACTGTGATGCACATTTAATAGGTGAACATAACAAAAGATGTGATCGCAAAACGATCAGGAAAAGGCATTACACGCAATTTTTTAAGTCATAACATGTAAATTGTCAGCAGCCATATCACCCTGCAGCTCAAGACCGGTTTCCCACTGAAGCTAAGCAGGGTTGAGCTGGTCATTACCTAGATGGGAGACCTCCTGAGAAAACTAGGCTGCTGCTGGAAGAGGTGTTAGTGAGACCAGCAGGGGGTGCTCACCCTGAGGTCTGTGTGGGTCTTAACTCCCCAGTATAGTGAGGGGCACACTATACTGTAAAAAGCACCGTCCTTCGGATGAGATGTTAAACTGAGGTCCTGACTCTCTGTGTTCATTAAAAATCCCAGGATGTCCTTCGAAAAAGAGTAGGGGTGTAACCCCGGCATCCTGGTCCATTCGCCCATTGGCCTCTGACCATCATAGCCTCCTAATCATCCCCATACACTGATTGGCTTCATCACTGTCACTCCACCAATAAGCTGGTGTGTGGTGGGCTGCCGTCGCATTATCCATGTGGATACTGTACACTGGTGATGGATGAGGAGATATCCCCCCTCACTATATAAAGTGCTTTGAGTATCTAGAAAAGCGCTATATAAATGTAACAAATTATTAATTATTAATAATAAATAATATATCTAAATCACCAGTGGTGACCTCAGCAAAATGTATATTTTTGG
Source organism: Schizopygopsis malacanthus (assembly GCA_027474115.1). Classification (NCBI taxonomy): domain Eukaryota; kingdom Metazoa; phylum Chordata; class Actinopteri; order Cypriniformes; family Cyprinidae; genus Schizopygopsis; species Schizopygopsis malacanthus. Next base: position 12,827,683 of record CM049881.1, read on the forward strand.
TAGCAGTCTGGAGCCCTGCATAGACAAGGAGAAAAAGACTGAGAGAGAGAGAGAGAGAGAGAGTCCTTCACTAAATCAGCATAGACTAAGCTACATCAATGGAAAAGAAAAGTTGTTTCAGAGGAAGAGGAAATTATTAAATTTAGATGCGAAATTGTTAAGATTTTTATTCTGTAGAATAACAATGCTCCAATGAACTGTTCACAGTAAGTGCATATTGACTTTAATTAATGTTACCTTTGTAATTTATTCCTTTTTGCTAAATGTATAAATGTTTATATTTTAATCTAAATACATTTTGAGATAAATACAAAAATGTATTCAGCAAAGATACATTAAACTTATCAAGTGACTATTGATCTATATATATATATATATATATATATACTGTATATTGACACATATAACTAATCTATCTATCCATCCATCCATCCATCCATCCATCCATCCATCCATCCATCCATCTATCTATCTATCTATCTATCTATCTACCTACCTACCTACCTACCTACCTAACAATCTTGGTGAACATATTCAAAATATTTAAAACAATATCAATTTTAGAGACCTATGGAATTTATTTTATTTTAGTTCAAAACATTTGAAATCACATTAAAACTTATTTTGTTAATTTTATATTGATCAATAAAAATATTGAATGATAAAAATAAATATTAAACAGACATGGAATTTAATATTTTTTTTTACTGCAAATTAATTTAATTTAATTTAGATTAGTTTTTTATATTCTTTATATTCTTCACACTATCAATTTCTTTTACTTTTATTTCACAGATTTTGCATTGTATTGTCATACCAATAATGCACACTAAACTGAAATCAAAACATAATTAAGAGAGACAGACAGAGAGAGGAAGCAAGATTAAGAAGTACAAGAAAGTAATGCTGATGAGGTACTACCCAAGAGAGGAGAGAAGCACACAGCACATCTGACAGCATGCTGCTTTTATGATTGACAGCCCGATCTCACAGCAATTCGTACATATTTTACGAGGTGGCTAATTCGTACGAATGAACTAAACCTAACCCCACCCCTAAACCTACCCGTCACTGGGGTTTAGTGAGGTCGTACAAATTCGTACGAATTAGCCACCTCGTAAAATATATACAAATTGCTGTGAGATAGCGTTTTGATTGAATCATCTGTACATCTTTAAATAGCTCTGTATAATTAGGTTAACTTCTCCAATGATTAGTTAATCTTCAATGCTGCAGAAAATTTGCATACACCCCCTAACCAAACCCCCATCCTACACAGCTTTCTCCCTCACTGCAAGAGAAAAACATAATTACACTCCACCAACATCCACGTGGTCTGACGTTAGCATCAATTACTCAAGTTATCTTCAGGCAAGAGCCACAAATGTGAGTCTTCATGTGTTCACGTGTGCATCTCTGTGTGTGTGTGGCCTCAGATATGTCGGAGCATGAAAATATTGACTTCCTGGTTTATTTTCTATAGAAGAAAAATGTATCACTCTTGGTGGAGATTCCCAACCACATACCCCAGAAGAGAAAGTATTTTGCTTTGTTGAATCTATAATACAGAAAAAATTGACCTTTTACTCCAATAAAGCTCAATAACAAGTAATGTAATTGTTAATGTAATGTAGGGCAAAATAATAATAAATAAATAGGTTCAAACGTTAACGATTTTCCTTCATACAAACACACACAGATATACTCTCGCCTCATAACAGAGGTAAGATCACCTCCATTTCTCTCTATTCACTCTCATCGAAAGTCCATTGTCATTTCAACTAGCGTCAATTCGCTGCAGTCACTTCCAATCTCTCCCGAGCTGCACATGATTGCATTGGCAGCCCACTCTCTGAACATCGATCCAAAAAACTCTGAACAGATGATAGACTAAGCCTCGATTGACACGGTGTAGAGGAGAGAGAGAGAGAGAGAGAGAGAGCTAATGATTACAGATTAGACACATAGAAACTTAATTCGTATTGAATGTGTAACACTAACAAATTGCATGAAGCAGCCCAGGAGACTCAGCTCTGTTTCTGCAGCACCATCATTTGTACGAGCAAATTATGAAAAAACAAATGGTAAAAAAAGGGAGGGATGCCATGAGGGAGGTCATTACAAAAACATTCTATTCATTCTGCTGGAAGAGCCTGCTAATAATATATTAGAAGTGAAGTATACACTAATCACACACGCACACACACACACACACACACACACACACACACACACACACACACACACACACACACACACACACAGGAACCCTCTGCTCTCTGTATCAGAACATGTTTTGATTATGCTCAGAACAACATGCTACTGTAATATTTAGCATGTAATATTTAAAGTAATATTTACATTTCTGCTTGCCTGTATCGAACTTTGCATTGCATAAAGAACAATACGAACTGCTTAAAATATAAAGGAAAACTATGCAGTTGTGCATATATCCAAAGAAAATAAAAGAAGAGTAGTTATGAACAATAACCTGCTACAATCAGAATTATTCATAGGTTAAAGACAGAGTGTGTTATGATTTCAAAAAAGGGCACAGTATCAGAAATGTAGTTTTACAGTTTAGAAAATATATGTACATGAAAAATCAAGATATTATTACATATGTAGTGTATACAGATGGACATATGTATTATATATAATGTACTGTGTATTTATATATTGTACCTATCTCACACACACTGTGTACCTAGACCTATATATATATTTAAATTTAAAATATCTCATATTATCTCTCTCTCTCTCTCTCTCTCTTTCTCTCTCTCTCTCTCTCTCTCTCTCTCTCTCTCTCTCTCGCTATACATATATATATATATATATATATATATATATATACACACAGGTGCTGGTCATATAATTAGAATATCATCAAAAAGTTGATTTATTTCACTAATTCCATTCAAAAAGTGAAACATGTATAATGTATACATTCATTCCACACAGACTGATATATTTCAAGTGTTTATTTCTTTTAATCTTGATGATTATAACTGACAACTAATGAAAACCCCAAATTCAGTATCTCAGAAAATTAGAATATTGTGAAAAGGTTCAAAACTTAAAAACACCTGGTGCCACACTCTAATCAGCTAATTAACTCAAAACACCTGCAAAGGCTTTTAAATGGTCTCTCAGTCTAGTTCTGTAGGCTACACAATCATGGGGAAGACTGCTGACTTGACAGTTGTCCAAAAGACAACCATTGACACCTTGCACAAGGAGGGCAAGACACAAAAGGTCATTGCAAAAGAGGCTGGCTGTTCACAGAGCTCTGTGTCCAAGCACATTAATAGAGAGGCAAAGGGAAGGAAAAGATGTGGTAGAAAAAAGTGTACAAGCAATAGGGATAACCGCACCCTGGAGAGGATTGTGAAACAAAACCCATTCAAAAATGTGGGGGAGATTCACAAAGAGTGGACTGCAGCTGGAGTCAGTGCTTCAAGAACCACTACGCACAGACGTATGCAAGACATGGGTTTCAGCTGTCGCATTCCTTGTGTCAAGCCACTCTTGAACAGCAGACGCATCTAAAGACAAAAAGGACTGGACTGCTGCTGAGTGGTCCAAAGTTATGTTCTCTGATGAAAGTAAATTTTGCATTTCCTTTGGAAATCAGGGTCCTAGAGTCTGGAGGAAGAGAGGAGAGGCACAGAATCCACGTTGCTTGAGGTCCCGTGTAAAGTTTCCACAGTCAGTGATGGTTTGGGGTGCCATGTCATCTGCTGGTGTTGGTCCACTGTGTTTTCTGAGGTCCAAGGTCAACACACCCGTCTACCAGGAAGTTTTAGAGCACTTCATGCTTCCTGCTGCTGACCAACTTTATGGAGATGCGGATTTCATTTTCCAACAGGACTTGGTACCTGCACACAGTGCCAAAGCTACCAGTACCTGGTTTAAGGACCATGGTATCCCTGTTCTTAATTGGCCAGCAAACTCGCCTTACCTTAACCCCATAGAAAATCTATGGGGTATTGTGAAGAGGAAGATGCGATATGCCAGACCCAACAATGCAGAAGAGCTGAAGGCCACTATCAGAGCAACCTGGGCTCTCATAACACCTGAGCAGTGCCACAGACTGATCGACTCCATGCCACGCCGCATTGCTGCAGTAATTCAGGCAAAAGGAGCCCCAACTAAGTATTGAGTGCTGTACATGCTCATACTTTTCATGTTCATACTTTTCAGTTGGCCAAGATTTCTAAAAATCCTTTCTTTGTATTGGTCTTAAGTAATATTCAAATTTTCTGAGATACTGAATTTGGGGTTTTCATTAGTTGTCAGTTATAATCATCAAGATTAAAAGAAATAAACACTTGAAATATATCAGTCTGTGTGGAATGAATGTATACATTATACAAGTTTCACTTTTTGAATGGAATTAGTGAAATAAATCAACTTTTTGATGATATTCTAATTATATGACCAGCACCTGTATATATACATACACACACGGACGGACGGACGGAGATAGATAGATAGATAGAATACACACAATAAAGTTTGTAAACACAAAGTATATATACACAGTGTATATGGACAAATCAAGTGCTAGTATTCAGTACTTACTACAGCTATTATTTTATTTTTGGTTGGTGTTGTAGCCAGACGTCCTGCTTTGTGGAAGATGTCCAGTCAAAGAGAGGGTAATGGATGTCAGGCCCTTCCAGGAAATAAGCGGCACTGACCTTTGAGACGACACAATCTGTTCTGCTTGCTCGCCAAACACCCCTCTCTCTTTGCAAGCACTCCGTTCAAGGGATAGCTAGCATATTCCCATTGACACCAGGATTCATGCTACAATGAGCGAGTCACAGTCCATTCTTCTCTGTGACGACCACTCAACAGAAGCATGACCTTAAAATCGAACAAGTCCCGGTGGCAAAGTCAAGCCAGCCACTTCGGTCACGCATATCTACATCACTGCCCCGTCTGTATGTATACACAAAAACAGAACAGTGACATGAATGAACAATTGTACAGCCACAGCACTAATCATCTTTGACCTAATTAAGAGGCAAATACTAAACACATACAATTTGCATATGCTTTATTGAATATTTGCCAAAAGCAAATCAGCTTGTTTGGTTCTCACATGAATAATCTCTGATCTAACGCTTTAGGTGATGGTCCAACTCCAAATTAACCACTGGCATTTCTGGCTCCAAGAAAGCATGTGCTTTCCTCTCAGACACAATGTGACAAATAGGGACAAGCTAGGAATACTGTATCTCTTCGTATTTTATTTTTTAAATCATATTCATTTAGACACTTAATTTTTAACTTTATTTACAAAAAATAAATTAAGATTTTTATTCAGCAAGGATGCATTGATTAAAATTGACAGTAAAGATATTTATAATGTTCTAAAATGTCAATAACAAATGTTCTTTTGAGCTTTTTGTGTATCAAAAAATCTTGAAAAGTCATCAAATCAGCATTAGAGAAAGATTTCTAAAGGATCATGTGACACTGAAGACTGGAGTAATAGCAGCTGAAAATTCAACTCTGCCATCACAGAAATAAATTATATTTTAAAATACATTCATTGGAAAATAGTTATTTTAAATTGCAATATTATTTCACAGTATTGCTGTTTTTACTGTATCCTGTGATCGAATGAATGCAACTTTGTTGATCATAAAAAACATCTTAAAAAAATCATAAAAAAATCTTACCATCCCCAAACTTTTGAAAATTAGTGTATATACTGTACATGAAATTCTTTCAAAGACAGATTTATTTATTTCAAAGGAACATATTTTTAACCAAACCGCTATTAATGCTTGAAAGAAAATATAAGGCTATAAAATACAATAGAAATTAAATAGATAAATAAATAATAAAATAATTAGGGTAAAAATAATTAGGCAATGCTTTCCCACTGTTATTAACTACATTAACACAATGAAGAAAATTATTATATCCCATGAATAAATTATAAATTTTAGAAACCAAAATACATATATGGCAATATTATCATTATTATTTTTTACTAAAAAATATAATATATGAAACTTTCCAAGGAAATATTTTTAAATGACACAACATAATGATTGAAAGAGCAGTTCACAGAAATGAATAAAACTCCAACGGTGAACCAAACTCAAGTCTGACATTGATTTTGATAAATCAGAGACATTCTTAAACATCGCTATTAAAGCTGTCATAGTTCTGACTCACAAGACAAGGATTGCAAAAGTAGTATGACAAGGTTAAAACTTAATGGCCCAATAAAAAGTGCATTAAAATGTCAGTAATGGAAATATCACCCAGCTCTATTTGAAACGTGTCACAGAATTTGGGAATCATTCTTGGATGTGCATGAAATCACACGTGCATGTAGCTGCATATGTGTGCATGTGGACTGTTATGTTCCACATGGCTGGCTGGAACTATCAGATGTAAATGTGATGAGTGATTAAGAAGAGAGGCAGAGAGAGAGACCATCCCAAATCCCACCTTCCAAGACACAACACAACACCACCAGCCACAGCTTTACATTTCAGGCTGCTGTTCACATACAAAACAACAGCAGTTCAGAAATCCACAAGGGTGGTCGAGGGACAAGACGAAAGTGTGAAATTGAGTTCGGAAGTGTTTTTTCCTATAATTGCTTTTCAAGTTATGTAAGGACACAGCATGTCTCTTTTTGTATGTTTTCCATTCATTCCTATTAGTCTTTCGGTAGGGCACAAAATAAGCACAAAAGCAACCGCTGGAGCCGAGGGGACAAACAGCTCGCTCAGCCACTAATGGACACACAAAAACATGCAAGTATATGTATACTCAGCACACACACTACACAGGGCACCTCATAGGCAGTCCAAAGGCTGGCAGACACAGCTTTTAGGTAATTGAGTTTGGCCCTTGCAGCTCCGCACTCCATCTTTTAACACAGTGTGCTAGTGAAGTTGTACGCAGGGATATACGAGACTGATCGCATTTACGCAAAGAGGTCATGGGAGATAAAAATATCCACTCGGATAATATTTTAGAGACTTTCACTAGTAAAAACTTTATTTAATCGTCCTGTAATAGCATCCTTTCAGCGTAATGCACTGTGGAGACCTTTAGCCTGCTTTCAGACGTTCCTCTCACGGAGACTGGTGGAATTTTCCAGCAACTCAGTCCTCGATATAGGCTTAGAAAGGTTCTCTTGATATCAGGTGTACTCAGTGTTATTAAAACAACACCGTTACATTGTTTATACAAATAATTGTATTTATAATTATCTAAAAATGTGCTATGGTAAAAACCTGTAAGTTGTTCCAGTAAGTTCTCTGTGCAGTGAAACACTGTAAAAATAGGGCATTTCATGTAATTTTACAGTAAAATACAGTTAAATTTACAGATTTTGGAAGTGAAAAGAATACTGTGCAACAGCTCTCCTTTTTTCATTGAAATAACTGATTTTTCTTTCTCCTCTTTAGTTACATACCTTAGGGTTTATGTTACATCACACATTACATCACACATTTTTAACCATGAGTGTTTTAGGTCAGATTTACTAACAGCTTGCACCAGCGCAAACAGTCTTTGGCATTAAAATAGTATTGTCAGGATTTACTAAAGACATGCAGAGAAGAATTGGCGCTGAAAAATCATGGGAGGAGAGTATTAAAATGAATCACGCAACACAATTTACTAAGATTTTCATCAGTCAATTACTGGTATTCACGCCATTATTTAACACCCCCCCAAAAAACATGTCTTAAAGCAGGCGGTAATTTTTACTGCTCTTGGTAGATTGTGCTGGTCATGGAAATGATCTTGCGGCGTCTGCGTTCTTTAATGTGCGCATCACCCACAGAATTTTCCCCTCCCATCTGTGCTTTTATGAATTGCACTCTCACGCTAATTTGCACTGTTTAGTCAATCTGGCCCTGCATTATTTTGTATGCTAACATTATTTCACGTTAATTGAATGCCTTTTTTACTGCCCTACATTTACAGTGCCGTAAAAAGGTTTTTGCCCCATTCCTATTTTTTTATATTTTGCATATTTGTCACACTTGTGAATTTCTTTTTAGTATTATAAAAATATAATGCAAGTAAATACAAAATGCAGTCTTTAAATTATGATTTCATTTATTAAGGGAAAAAAGCTGTCCAAATCTACCTGTTAAATCATGAAAGAACTGTGATTAACCACATTATTTTAGAAAGCTGAGTTAAATTTCACTAGTCAAACCCAGGCCTGATTACTGCCAGACCTGTTGAATCAAGAAATCACTTAAATAGGACTTGTCTGACAAAGTGAAGCATGCTTAAAGAGCAACACATCATGCCGCGATCTAAAGAAATTCAAGAAAAGATGAGAAACTAAATAGTTGACATGCATCAGTCTGGAAAGGGCTATAAACCCATTTCTAAGGCTTTGGGACTCCAGCGAACCATGGTCAGAGTCATTATCCACAAATGGAGAAAGCTTGGAACAGTGGTGAACTTTCCCAGGAGTGGCCGGACTATAAAAATTACCCCAAGAGAGCAACAACAACTCATCCAGGAGATCAAAAAAGAATCCAGAACAACATCTAAAAAACTGCAGGCCTTACTTGCCCCAATTAAGGTCAGTGTTCATTAGTGGATCACAAAACGCATCACAAAACTCACAGTTCGGATCATACTATGGATTTTGAGTCACAGATCGGATAATTTTTCGGATCAGCAAAAAAAGTTTGCTTTTAACTAATTACTAAAGCTTACTTTAAGTACTTTTAGACCCCAGCAGAAACTACTAGCTTAACTACTAAAGTCAGTAATAAAACAAGAACAATTACACAAATTACAAGCATAGCTGAAAAGCCTACAACATAAAATTATAAATAAAGACAGTAACAGTCGTATTCAGGTGCAGAAATATTAAAATTAAGTGTAAAACAACACAATAATGCTTACTGCATAAGTTAAATACAGATGATTAGAAGACAGAAGCAAGTATTATAGGCTGCTGTCTCTTTAAGACTAAATGCACGGACCTTACTGACACACATCCGGGTTCTTTTGAGCTGTATACGTTAACTTAAGACATAACCGACTGTTTACCAGAATACTTGTCAAAACGGGTATTTTAACATAACTTTATGTGTGTGTATGTATCCATCCGTTGAGACGTTGTCTGAAACGCGGTATCTGAATCGCACCTCTCTCTCACTGAGTGTGTGCGCTTCAGTGTGTGTGGCAGCGGCTGAGCGCAGAAAACGGTGCGTTAGTCCCGATTCGACTTTAGCAAGACAAAACACATGCAAATGATAAACTTTCACTCTTTGGTGGATAAACATCAGTTAATCCACTAATCACATGCGTGCCGATGTGGGGACTGGTACGTACAATATCTAGCATTGCACCCCTAGATTCATGACAACAATGCAAGGCTGGGCAAAAACGGCATCCATGGGAAAGTTCCGAGGCAAAAGCCATTGCTGACCAAAAAGAATACAAAGGCTCGTCTCACATTTGCCAAAAAATAGCTTAATTTTCTTCCAAGACTTTTGGGAAAATATTTTGTGGACTGATGTGACAAAAGTTGAACTTTTGGAAGGTGTGTGTGTCCCGTTATATCTGTAATAAAACCAACAAAGCATTTCATAAAAAGAACATCGTACCAAGTCAAACATGGTGGTGGTAGTGTGATGGTCTGAGGCTGTTTTGCCACTTCAGGACCTGGATGACTTATCATAATTGATGGAATCATGAATTCTGCACTCCATCAGAAAATCCTGAAGGAGAATGTCTGAGCATCAGTTTGTGACCTCAAGCTCAAGCACACTTGGGTTATGAAGCAGGACAATGATCCCAAACACGCCGGCAAGTCCACCTCTGATTGGCTCAATAAAAACAAAATTAAGGTTTTGGAGTGGCCAAGTCAAAGTCCAGACTTAAATCCGAATGAGATGCTGTGGCATGACCTTAAACAGTCCATTCTTGCTCGAAAACCCTCCAATGTGACTGAATTAAAACAATTCTGCAAAGAAGAGTGGGCCTAAATTCCTCCACAGCGATGTGAAAGACTCATTGCAAGTTATTGCAAATTCTTGATTGCAGTTGTTGCTGTAAACGGTGGCAAAACCACAAAATAGATTTAGGGGGCAATTCATTTTTCACGTAATACTAAGCAGGTTTGAACAGCTTTTTTCCCTTAATAAATTAAATGATTATTTCAAAACTGAATTTTGTATTTACTTGGGTTATCTTTGTGTAATATTAAAATTTGTTCTGAAACATTCAAGTGTGACAAATATGCAAAAAAAAACAAAAAAAACAGGAATGGGGGCAAAAACTTTTTCACACCACTGACACATTGGTGTCACACAAAAATTGACTCCCATTACACTTTAGTGCTCGGAGAAAGAGGAAAACACAGAACTGTTTGTTTCATAACATCTCAGTAGATTTTTCAGGTTTCAGGATTAGTTCACTCATTAGAGGATCTGGGCTGGCAGATATAGGGTTTGAATGAATGTTCTGCCAATCCACAACAAACGATGTTTAATAAAGAAGGAAAAAGACTTCTATCAGGCTTTACCAATGTTTGTGTGCCTGTCAGGAGACTAAGCTGTGTATTTTTGCAGTCGTTACTGTGAAAATGGAGCCTCCTGTGGTATAGAGAGAGCCCCTGTGGAGAGAAACAGTTACCCTGCTGATTCTCAAACACTGAGAGATGCGTGTCCTACTGAGACACACATGCATTTTTACCAAGCTATTTAAATATAGATGACTTATTTTGTTTTCAAAAAGTAAAGTAAACTCATTACAAACCACCCAAAAAATAAAATATTTAGCATTTTCAAATTTTCCAAATGAACACTTCTATTCAGCAAGGATGCACTAATCATTTTGTTACAAAAGATTTATACTTCATATAAATGTTGACTAATACATGCTGTCCTTTTGAACTTTCTATTACTCAAAGAGCTGTACAAAAATCGCAATTTCCACAAAAGTATTAAGCAGCACACCTTTTTTCAGCATTGATAATTATATAATTATTTAGCAGCAAATATTAGAATGATTTCTGAAGGATAATGACACTGAAGACTAGTACGGATTGTTGACTATTCAGATTTGCATGGCAGGAAAACATTACATTTTTAAATATATTCAAAAAGTAAACATCATTTGAAACCATTTTACTATATTTTCGATCAATTACATGAAGCCTTGGTAAGCACAAGACAAGATAATTTTCAGACAAATTTAATTATGAAAATGTAACAATAATATATTACAATAAACCAAAGTGTAAATTATCAGAGTTTTTTTCTACATCAAAGCTTATAATACTAAATAATGCCAAATAAATAAACGATATTATTACACTGCTCTATAATATATTTATATTTTATTTCAGTGATAATGTGTCCCTAGTGTGATACATGATTTTCTAATTACCCTGACAGTGTTTATTCAACGATAACAACTGCCTGGATATACATTAAACATACATATATTATTTAAAATATAAATATAATAACAGTATTATCTAAAACAGTTAGGATCAATATTTTTATCCGAGTATCTATACAACACCAGTATTGAGAGTATTACTACTTAAACAGCTTGTACCCTTGAATGATACAATACACATGATACAAGAACTCATATTCAATTAATTCCATAAAAGACCACAAACCAGGAATCAAATGTGAAACTCAGGGCATGACCCACTTAAAAGGTCTTCCTCAGCTCTAAAAAGCCCCAGAAAAGCCTCTCTCATGTGTAATGGATGAAAAGTCTTCCCCGAACGCTGAGGTAAGAGGAATACAGAAGAAGAGAGAGGCTGTTTAAAAGAGCTTCCCTGGCAGTCAGGGCTGATTAGTCTCTGTACATACACCCGCACTCTTTATCTCTCTGACTCTCCCTCATCTTCCTCGCACTCTCTTTACCCTTCTCCTGCGCTTGCTTTTTTGTCCTTTTGCTGGCTTTGTTTCCCCTGACAGTGGACCTTGGAGTCAGCTCTCCATGTCTGCTATGTGGAAACAGCGAGAAAGACCGAGAGAGCAAACGCCCTTCAGAGTGTTGAGTATGTATGTGTGTGAAACTAAAGCATTTCCAACATTCATGTGCTTCGGTCAGGCAAAAACCTTGATCAGCAACTGTTTTGTCCCCAAAAGTGTTGTCCTGGATCAAAATGTATCGTGCCAATCAAAATCCAGTCTAATTATGATACTAAAGCACCCTGATCTCAAGGGTGGGCTGGCAGAAGTGGGCCACTTCCCACAAGGTTGCTTGATCCCTTGTACAATCCTGCACCACCCACAGTACCAAATGTACTGAATTTGAGCAATGCATCAAACATGTGCTCTGGTCACAGTTAAAGGAGCCATTTTGTCACTTAAGAATCAATCAATCAATAAATGTAAACTGTAAACTGTAAACTATAAAAATCATGAAAACAAAACAAGTAATGATAAAACAAAACATTAGTGACAAGAAAGAATCTCATTGAACCAAGAGGCAACTTAAAGAACAGCAAATAAATAAATAAAGCTATTTGGTCTGGTTATTATATTTATGTATTATATTAAATATTCACCATTTAAATATTTTGGTAACACAAATTGGTATTAATAATAAATAAATCTATTTGTCGTTATTTTTTTTATATTATATTAAATATATACCTTTTAAATATTTTTGTAACACTTCAGTGTTTAATTAAATTAATTAATTAATTTCAGTAATTAAATAAATACATAAAAATACATGAATCTATTTGGTCTGGTTAGTCTTATTTATTATAATGAATACATACGGCCTTGCTATTCTTTCATTTATTATATTAAGATATTACATTAAATATTTACTTTTTGTACCACATTTTGGTGTTAAAGTAATTAAGTAAATAAACAAATAAATCTATTTAGTCTGGTTATTATTTTATTTATTATATTTTTACATTATATTAAATATTTTTATTTTAAATATTTGTGTACCATGCTTTGATGTTAAAAATAAAATAAAAGAATAAAGCATGTCGTCTAGCTCTCATGAAATTACTTATAACCGTTTCTTAATTTTACCTTTCATTCATAAATGTGCTCATGTGGCCACATTATACCAAATACAAGGTTTTACTGTAATCATAATGTGGGTCCCTGTAGGCCCCTAAAATCATTTGAGCCTATTAGCTAAAGCCTTGAATGAATCACGGCTACAAAAGTGCCGTATGGTGGAAGACTAACCACTGAATATCTCAGAAGAGTCTGGATATGTCACCCAGCATGTGAGACCTTCTCAAAAGATGTAAATTCATAAAGACTCTCACCAGAGTTTGACATGACTGGCTCTTTTTCTTCACCTCCTCCTCAAGGACTTCACACTCCTTTCTCTTCCTACGGATCTCAGTCTCCTGAGGGAGAAAATAAAATAAATACTGTTAGATGGATAGATGGATTCAATTTGCTGTGGCCTAATGCAACCACCTCTCTTCAGGGAGGCTGATGCGGCATAACACACAATCTGTGTATGTATGCATGTGTACATGAGCTCGTGCCCGTGTAGGAAATAGTAGCACATTCTCAGAGCCAGTGGGCACCCGTATACATCCTCTAACTATAAATAGCAACGTTCTCCATAGCACAATGTTGCAATGCCACCAGTGAAATGCATGTCTAAAAGTCACTATAAATACAAATCCACTAAAAGAAAAACAAATGCACACACAGTTCTAATGGACACACATATATAGTCATGAAAAATGCACACAAGTTTTAAGTAAAAATCTGATTTTTTGTGTGTATATAAAAACTCCAAAACCATTTACATTATAAATAAATAAATACATAAGAAATGGTGTAGATAAAAAAAAATGAAATAAGTAAGCAACCGGCAAAAAGTAAAGCACATTATATATATATATATATATATGTATTTATTTATTTATATATATACGTATATGTGTGTATGTATGTATGTATATATTTATAAAATTATGCATATTTATAATTTCAAAATAGAATTTGGTCTGATTTATGAATAATATCTAAAAGTATAACCAGTCCAAATCAAAATGATCTAAATGTTAAATATTTAAAGTAATGTATAAATATTTACCATTGAAATATTTTTGTAACAATTCGGTCTTGAAACCATTTGATCTGGTTATTCGTTTATTAAATGTATTTATTATATTACATAGTTACCATTTAAAATACATTCAGTAACAATCTGGTGTAATTAAAGAAATGATGCATCAGAAATGACACCACTTCCCCTTTAAATAGTAGGTTTAAGTGTGATGATGAGATGCAGTAAAACACAGCATCTCTCCTCTCTTCACTGTAAGTGCAGCTGAAGAAGTGACCCATGTTTTGTTGTCATGTCAGTGGAGTTGTTCAGACCTCAGCGTTACATATTTACATGACTGATGAGGATCCACTCGCGATGTCATTCCCTAATTAATCCCACTGTGATGCACACACATACACAAACACACATTATGGGATCAAAGGTACAAGTACAAGTACATTTCCAGCACTTTGTCTCAAAACACATTGTCTCTGCCAATGGCTAAATTACTTTATTGGTCTGTAGGGAAGCAGGTATGTGGGCCGTATGTGGGATTGTGTAGGTATATATGTGTGTGGGCTACAGATGGTCATCCCGTCCTCATTATGGGTATATCAGTCTCAAGAGAGGTTGACATAAGCTGTGTGTGAGTAAGTGTCTGTGCGCACGCAGGTATTAGTGAATGGCAACATCCATCCTGCTGAGTGACACCTGGGATGGGGAGATAGAAGACCCAATTTGAATAATAAACGAACATCAATGAGGATGAATGGATGGGTGGATGGATGGATGGATGGATGGATGGATGGATGGATGGATGGATGGATGGATGGATGGATGGATGGATGGATGGATGGATGGATGGATGGATGGATGGATGGATGGATAAGCCTGTGCTAGAAAGATACTAGGTATTCAACCCACACAAAGACAAAAAACATTTATAAACATACATAATAAAATGAACTTATCTGTATTCGCTGCAAATTAGCTTACCATGAAAAGGTTACAATTTTACTGCATTAATCTGTAAAGGCTATACACATATTTGGCATGAAATTGCCATGTATGAATAGTTAATTCTTAAAAAGCCTCATTATTTGATTGCCATTAATGTTCTATAATTATTTTTACAGACTGTAACTTTAATAAAATATTGGCAAGCAATGTTTAGGAGCTCATTTCTAGCCTATTATATCATAATGCAGAGCAGCATTATGAATGATATTTTCTGAATTCTCATTCATTGCAGAAACTGCAAACCGACATGGACTGAAGACATCCATCTTTCCAAATATAATCGCTTCTGTTAGAAACAGACTAAAAATGATTCATGGGACGTGTACATCATCAGTTCATCTCCTTACGTTCAGATTACACATCTTTGCAGCCCTAGCAAAAAGCAATTTGCAGATGGCCTCCATAACTCATAACTGGTCATTTTTTGTTGGAAAAAACACTTTTTTCACGTGATCCTTCAGAAACCATTCTAATATGCTGATTTGGTGCTCAAGAAACATTTCTTATTATTATCAGTGTTGAAAACCATTGTATTTTTGTCTAAACCATGACATTTGTTTCAGGAGTCTCTAAAAAGTAGTAACATTATAGTAAAAAAAATACTATATGTCACCAATTTAATGCATCCTTGTGGAATACAATTCTAAATACATATCTTACTGACCACAAACATTCTCACAGCAGTGTGCATCTAACATCAAATATGTTCTGATTGGCTATGCCATGTCATGTGACGTATGTATTCTATTTTACTGTTGAATATGTTTGTGTGTGTGTGTGTGTGTGTGTGTGTGTGTGTGTGTGTGTGTGTATACATGTGTGTGTGTGTGTGTGTGTGTGTGTGTGTGTTTGTGTGAAGAAATTTGAAATAATTTGAACCTGTGTCCTTATTCACCTCAACCTAAACCGAATCACAGGGAAGTAACTTTCCACTGTCCAGCGCAATATATGAATGAGTTACAGATTTCATAGCCTGTGCTTCTGGAGAATGTTGTAGTGTCTGTGTTTAGTGTGTGTTTGTGCAGTTACATAACATGACTTGGCACTGTGGGTCTGTGATATGCCAGAGATTAATGGTTGTATCATTTTGCAGTTTGCCACTGCATGCTCGTGTTTAGCGGAGCACAGAGTTACGTAATATAGATTGCAGCATAGATCGGGGGCTGTCCGGTGTTTAATGGCTGTTGTAGAGCAGTGGATCCAACATAACTTGTCTCCAACATGGCGGTAAGTGTTAGTATGAATATTTAACATTTCATCAGCAGTCATTTGACTTAAAGCACAGGGCCGATGTTCATTTAAAACCCTGCAGCCTCACGTTCAGCCCGGCTCGGTCGACACGGTACATCGATACAGCACATGCTGAGATTAAATGGACGGAGGGAGAAACCCATGCAGTACAGCGATCTATCAGGCCTAATCAGCCTTTTATATAAAGCCTTTACTCTGATGCTTTATCCGTGTCATCTTCTCATGCTGTGTAACACTGTTCAAAGCTGTGCAACCATCTGGAAACTAGCGTTAATTGGTACCCCAGGTACAACTCCATTTTTGACCCCTTATGAAAAAGCACATCAGACAACTAGAGCAGATCTACATGATGGAATTTCCACTGATGGACAAACAGTTGAAAGGTTGTTGCATACAGCTCTTGTCCAATCATATCCTCATAAATATGTAAATAAGAAGATTGACCCAGGTTTGCAAATATACAGCATGAAATCCTGTAATGGAAATAACATACTTTAAAAGAATACTTAACTGTGAACAAAATTAATGTTTTTATACTTTTAATTTAATGTAAAATATGGTTTAATTTCATAAAACATTTTATATTAAAATATGTTTAAAGTGCCGAATACACTGACAGCATTTATAACAAACTAAAATATGCCTTAATGTCATTTCTATTGAAATTTGTATGTGTTTAAATTTGTAATAACAAATGATTAATTATGAATCTGAGATGTAGTACATTTAAATATATGCTTTAAATGTAATATTGAACAATGCACAGCAAATTATTATTACATATTTATTAAATGATTTAGAGTAAAACTTTTAATTCACCATTGTTATAAAGTGCACTTTTTAACATTATACTTGTGTTAAAAATAATTTTAAATATATATTTCAAAAATATATATTCTTTAAAGATTTGAAGTACACTACAAGTGCACATTCAATAGAGTTAAGCATATTTTTCTCAAGACTGACTACCCATAATTATGTACTAAGCCTTGATAAGGTACAGTATAACAGTGTGAAAGATACAACAAAACAGTCCACGGTTAACAATGACTTTTGGTTAACAATCTCAAATGTGAAAAGCTCTGAAAACAGACTGCTTCTCTCACTTAAATGATTATAAAATATGAATCACAACAGTTCTGCCCAAATAACATAGTGCAGCAACTGTTACTAGACAATGCTCATCTTATAGTGTTGCATTGATTTAATCAATAAAATATAATTATCTGTGTCTGGTTATTAGATACTAGTTGTTTAAACATCTTCATATTGTTGTAAATCGACAGGAGAGCCTTGATTTGTCCATTTGGAGTCAAGCGAACTGACTCACAGCTAAAGGACAGGTCACTGGCACTATATTACCACCTTACACACAGCGGCTAAATTCCCACGACACATACAAGTGCATTTGGTATTTATGAAGATATGGATGGAGAAAGAAAATGTACCACTTCGATCTAAATTTGCACAGTTGTGCACCTTCATATTGCAACAAGGACATTTACAAGCAAAATGGTGTCTTATCCCACTGAAGACTTTTTCCTTGTGTTTTAAGCTAAATTCAGTAAAAATTGGTAAGATTAGATTTTTTTTTAATGTTTCGATATTTTTACGTCATATATTTATTTTAGTCATTCCACAAACGAAATGCAAAGTTCTGTCATGAAACTCTAGATGGCGCAGGTCGATAGGTTCTAACATGGTAGAGCTGATTGGTTATTTTTGTAGCAGCAGCCAATGAGCTCGCTGCTCAACATTCAATTACACAGCAAGTGTTTACTGTAGCAGTTGCAGCTTGCTTCAGGAACCCTCCTACTTCCCCAGCTCCACCTGTATAGATCTGCTACGGGTAATTTGATGTATGTTATATATGGGGGTTATTTCATATATGTTATATGTGCAGCAGCAGTATTTAGTATGTTAACAGCAGCATGTTGTGGATGTACTGGCAGTCTCTGTAATTGCTCTGCCGCAGCAGCAGCAAAGTAGATCTATTCCACATCAAAGACGTTAATATTGCCATGTATAATACCATTCTAAACTCTCAGAGAGTTGTCATGAAAGAACTAACCTTGCATGACAAATCAATCACTGACACACTACACTCAATCCAGCTAATTTCCATACTCAATGAAATACAAACTACCCCCAAACCTACTTTTTCATGCACAAGTGAGATCACACATGCACTCATAAGCATGAGTCTGTTCAGCTTGTCTGCTGGCTGTTGTCCAGACACACTCTAATACTCCTCTCAGCTGCTACCGATCACAGATCATTGGAAAAGGCCGACTGAATTATATAATGTCAGTGCTTCACTCAACGCTAGACACAGTCTGACTCATTACAGGGAGGGCAAACATGTACCATTCTGATTAAATAAAATCATGCATGTCTTATAGATGCATTCATAGATCACACAAAAGAGCCAGTAAGAAGGGTATGCTGTGTACAAAAATATGCCCTAAAGAGAGCTAAATCTGACAACACTTTCCTTTTGGGAAAACATTTTTAGCCATTTTTTCATTTTTGGGTCACTTCTGGGTTATTGGTTACTAACTATTTATTACTGTACATAATCAAATATTTTAGAGCCAGGCATAACTAGAAAAATGTATATTCATAAAAAAATGATCATGGAGTTAAACGACTTTATTAATTTACATCACTCACATCATTAACACATCCTTTCACACTGGTGTTTTTCCCTCAGCATTTAAACAGGCTCGTATGACCCCACTACTTAAGAAACCCACCCTTAACCCAACTCTTTTAGAAAACTACAGACCGGTTTCCCCTTCCTCCTTTCATTGCAAAAACACTTGAATGAGCTGTGTTCAACCAAGTCTCTGCCTTTCTCACACAGAACAACCTCATTAACAGCAACCAGTCTGGTTTCAGTTCAGAAGTGAACATTTAACCTAGACTGCCTTGTTCTCGGTTGTTGAAGTCCTAAAACTGGCAGAAGCGGCTTCCAAATCTTCATTACTTCTCTTACTGGATCTGTCCGCTGCTTTTGACACAGTTAACCACCAAATCCTCCTGTCAACCCTATTGGCAAAGTTGTATTATCTCCTGTGGTTTGAGTCTTACCTCTCAGGTTCTTCAAGGTATCTCGGAAGGGTGAGGTGTCCAAGTCGCAACATCTAGCTACTGGAGTACCTCAAGGCTCAGTTCGTGGACCACTTCTCTTCTCTGTCTACATAGCATCACTAGGTTCTTTCATTCAGAAGCATGGCTTTTCATATCACTACTATGCTGATGAAACTCAACTCTACGTCTCATTCCATCCGGATGATCTGACGATAGCTGCTCGCATCTCAACATGTCTAACAGACATTTCTTGCTGTATATCTGTATCATGTATTTCTTGCACTCAACCTTGCCAAGAAAGAACTGTTAGTGATTTCAACAAACCCCTCACTTTATAAAAATGTCACCATCCAAATAGGCGCATCAATCCTAACTTCTTCAAAGACAGCAAGAAACCTTGCAGTTGTGATTGATGATCAGCTGAATTTCTCAGACCACATTGCTAAAACGGCCCGGTCCTGCAGCTTTACTTTATACAACATTAGAAAAATCAGGCCCTCTCTTTTGGAACATGCTTCACAACTCCTTGTTCAAGCTCTCGTTTTGTCCAAGCTGGACTATTGCAATGCTCTCTTGGCAGGTCTTACAGCCAATTCCTTTAAACCTCTACAATTAATCTAGAATGCGGCTACAAGATTTTAATGAGCCAAAAAGAATGCATGTCACACCCCTGTTCATCAATTTGCACTAGCTACCAATAGCTGCTCACAAAAAAATCAAGACATTGATGCTTTCCTACAAAACCACCACTGGTTCTGGACCCCTTTACCTAAATTCACTACTTCAGATTTATGTGCCCTCTAGAAGCTTGCATTCTGCAAGTGAACAGTGCATTGTAGTGCCATTCCAAAGAGACACCAAATCACATTCCCAGACTGTTACATTGATTGTTCCCACCTGGTGGAATGACCTGCCCAACTCAATCCGAGCAGCTGAGTCCATCTTCAAACAAGGGTAAAAAATACATATCTTCCCTCTTCATTCGACCCTCTAACTTTAATAACGGTTTATAAAAAAAAATAAAAAATAATAATAATCGACCCTCTAGAACATGCACTCTCTATTCTATTTCTATCCCAACTACTTGTTTTCTTTTTATTTATTATAAAAATGACCCTCTAACACTACCATTCTCTATTGTATTATTATCTAATCTTTTGACTAGTTTTATTTTTATAAAAAAATACCCTCTAACACAAGCATTCCCTATTCTTTTTTCTATTATATCTAATATTATATTTATTTATTATACTTACAAAAAAACTTGCCTACTGCATTAGGCTAACTGAGACTTGTCACAAGTTACATATAAAAAAAGAAAAGAAAAGTGAAGTGACATGTGGCCAAGTATGGTGACCCATATTCAGGAATTTGTGCTCTGCATTTAATCCATCCAAGTTCACACAGTAGTGAACCCACACACAATGTGACAAAACACAGAGGAGCAATGGGCAGCCATTTATGCTGCAGCACCAGGGGAGCAGTTGGGGATTCGGTTATTTGCTCAAGGGTCTAGGATGGGAAGATTCCCAGATTCGCTCGGTGCATCGGCAAAAAAAGTTAACGATGCGGTGCATCGGTTTAAAAAGTGTGCATCGGATACAAGTAAGCATTTATATCGCGATGCATCATTTCTAACATTTTTGCATCGGTAGAAAACTATTTATTTATTTATATATAATTAGTGGACGCGATACATTTTATTGTTTAGAAAGTGACCAATATTTTATGTGTTGATTGATTTTTCCTCTCGAAATTGTTTCTCAAGCATGTTCCCTCATCACCACTGCTGTGTGAATATGACAAATCACAAAAGCACAGAGACCTGAGGAAAAGCGGGGATTAAAGTCCAATACATGATTTGAAATAACCTAACAAATCAATCAGGACTAAAGCGGTTATAAACGACAATGTAAATTCACACAATCTAACTAATTTGTTCACGCTTATTCTTAAGCAGCCCTTAATGTCGATCGTGGATCAATTCGATCCAGCATGGCAAACAGTGAATATATTTGTGCCGTTTAATGCATTTAAGACGTTTTGTTTTCCTCATGTCACAAGTATATTTTCATCTGTAAATGTTAGAAAGTCATGTAAATATATCAATTTTGCTGTCAGGAGTGGGCTTACAGACGGATGGATGGAGCGCAATAATTCTGAGTCAAATATGCATTTTATGATAGTAGTAACTGTAATGGGACTATTAATGGATAAATAAAATGTAATCGAATACAGTCATAATTACTAAGCTCAGATGAGTTAGTGTGTGTTTCTTCTAGCAGGTAAAATGTAGTTTTAATTTAGTGATTGTTAATGCTTTAAAGAGCAATGTTAGATTGTAATGTTCTAATGCTATCTGTTCTAACTATAAAAGGTATAGCTGTTATAGAACCAGAGAGACAGGCTGCATGGCTATGATATTATGTGAGAGACTAATATCATTGCATTCCTATTGGTCAGTGAGCTCAGCTTAGCCTGACAGTTTGCCTGCTTTAGACTAGGTTAGCTTTTCAGCATAAGTAGCCACAGTGACAGAGGTTGATATTTGTTAAATTTGCATTATGGAACCAAATCATTTGACAGTGAGTCAGACTAACTGGAATAAGCCTGGCCTATTTGGTAAACTTGTTTTATGAAATAGGCCTCGAGACGTTGGAAGTCAGAAGACGCATAAGTTAATTTAATATTTGCTGTCTGTCTGAACCAAAGAAATAAAAGCGATCATATTTTTTTCCATTGCATCGTATTGCATCGAATCGCATTGAATCAAATCGAAATTGAATCACACTGCATCGTAATGGGGTGAATCGTATTGCATCGCATCGCTAGCTGCTTCATATGTATCTTCAATGTATCATATCGTTGGCTATGCATCGAGATGCGTATCGCATCGGCCTCAGTTATGGAGATGCACATCCCTACAAGGGTCTCACCTCAGTCGTGGTATTGTGGGTGGAAAAGATTATTGCCCTTTTGTTGATTTTGATTGCTTCTATTGTCCTCATTTGTCAGTTGCTTTGGAGAAAAGTGTCTGCTAAATGACTAAATGTAAATGTGATAATAATTGGCTTCATATTAAAACAACAGATGTCCTCATTTAGATCAGCTGTTCTTTATAAAGAAATGATGTACACACACAGTAAAGACAGAAACTGCAATTCATTTAGTTTTTCTTCATTAGAGCCAGTATGCTATTTCAAAAAAGACTTTTTAATATCTGTCTTCTGGTTCAAAAATATAATACCAGCCCTGTATCTTGGGGAAAAAGGCAATTATTCAAAAGTACCTAATATTATAAAATTTTCGTTGATGATGAGTTCAAAAATATAAATAAAATCTGACCAGCTTTAATGCACTTATCAAAATAACAAAAACAGTCAAATGTCACCTTTTTAAAATGCTTTAATGACAAAAAGAAGCACTCAAAATGTTTCATTTAACTTACAATCTGAAAAGGTGTAAGCACTTGAGTTATTAAATATTCTCTAATGCTCACTTGAATGTGTTACTTTGTCACTTTAGAAGCCAATTTAGGACGTACCTCACTTGCCGCTGCTGACTGACTCGGCAATGATGCAGCTATTTTTTTAAGTCTTTGGTTTCAGACACAACTTCTCTGATCTCAAGTCTTGATTCTAAATGAAGACAGGTGCTTCTCCCAGGGATCTAAAAAGCTCTTTATCTCATCTGAACAGGCCTAACATCTTCACACACACACACACACACACACACACACACACACACACACACACACACACACACACACACACACACACACACACACACACACACACACACACACACACACACACACACACACACACACACACACACACAACATCTGTCTAACATCCACTTGATCTTTTTCATTGAAAAGCCAAACTACACTGTTTGTTTTTAGTTCAAGTACAAAACTATTAACTGAAACTGTCCTTAATGGGTTAAAATATCAAGCAGACTAATTTATGAAATAATGCCACCTTGGAGAATTTCTGGATTTTAACCTATTTGAGTGTGGGAGTAAACCAAATAAAGCCCTATGTATTGTGAGAGCTAATCTTTGATGCATTAGCCGGTACCTTCACAAAGCACTGCTATCCAAACAGTAGGCCTACATTAACAGCAAAAATGAGAGACATCTATGTGACAATTTGACACAATTTTATATCTCTAACAAACACAACCAGCCTTACCTCTAGGATTATATAGATTAAGGGAGTGCGGGCTGAAATTTGAGCGTGCTGGTGACTCAGATGGGCTTGAGCTTTGCTTTGAGTTTAACCGAGGAACACAAAGTCAGACCCGGCCAATTAAGGTAATGTAGTGGAACATACACACAGTACATCACAACTGAAATCACAAACACAGTCTCTCTCTCTCTAACGCACACAGTGAGTAAGAAAAGTGCTGAGGAGGCGCCCCTGCAGAGACTCGGTGGATAACAAATTACTTTATTTTCTGGTCTGCACACAGATTGGACCGCAGGCGCTACACGGTTCAAAACAGCCTCTCCTTCACTTCACTTCACTTCACACACACACACACACACACACACACACACACACACACACACACACACACACACACACACACACACACACACACACACACACACACACACACACACACACACACACATACAGACACAGACACACACACACACAGACACACACACAGACACACACACACATCCTCCTTCTTCACTACTAATATTTGATCATTTCTACTTAAATTAAAACTTCACCATTAATCTGTGGTTGGTTATAATAAATTTAATACAACAATCAAGAGAATATCAATTTGCTTTATTCTCCAACCATACTTGACTGGTGGGGAGAAAGTCCATACTTATGAATTAGTAAAAAGACTAATTTTGCATGCTCTACTAATGTACTGTAAGCATTAGCATTCAGCTATCAAGCTAATTTATTAATGTAAAATTGTCATTTACTCATTATTTCTCGTCACCTTGTTCCAAACCTGTACGATGTTAGTTTTTTAGTGGAACACAGATTGATCATTTCTTAAAGGGGTCCTATTTTGCTTGTTCACTTTTTGAATTTTAGTCAGTGTGTAGTGTGTATGTTTGGGCAAAAACAATCTACAAAGTTACAAATCTCAAAGTCCACTCCAAAGGGAGATATTTTGTTTAAAAAAAATCCCTTTTCAAGAACTACAACGAACGGCTCGTTTGGACAACAAAGTTGTTTTCCTGTATTTGTGATATCACAAAGATAATCCCGCCTACTGAAATTCAATTGGTTGGCAGGTGGGGGGAATGCTTGGTTGAGCGCTGCACATTTCAAAATCGAAACCCAGCGCGGGTGTTATTATATCACTTATTTCTGATGGAAACCAACTGTTTTCAGAAAATTTTGGATGTCATTTTTATTTCATCGTGCATATAATGTCTGATAAAGCAGCGTTTGTGAGCTGAGCTCTGATTTGTGTACAGTGTTACCGGGGAAACCTCGAGCTCTCCCGCTGGCAGATAATTAATTTGCATATATACGCCACCACAAATAGTGTTAGTCTGTGGGACTATGGTATAAATAAATTCAACTGCATAACTGTTTCACTGCAATTAATGTTATAGTGTTAGAATTAAAGAACAAAAAACATAATACATATTACCGTTGCACTTATCTGTATATAGTCAATGCAGTTATTTTTAACTTGTTGTTGACATCCAACTAAATCATGATTTAGCCAAAAAACAACAACAATAACATTACCACTTTAATATGTCTTGCAATATCCATGCGTGCAAAGGTTCTGCACGATCCTCTTGTTCAATATTCTCGAGTTCTGAAATGAACTTGCTGTTTTGGCAAGGGGCGGGACAGTAAAGCTGTCTAAGCTGTTCACCAACTACAACGCACTGGGACAGCTAACCAATCACAACACATTTTTTATGGCTTTTCTGAAATACTTCGGTGATATTTGCAGAATTATTTTTTGAGCTGATTTGAAGTAGAAACTCACCAATAATCATTACATATTTCCATAGTTATCATTTGAGACAATAAGAGTAGTAACCTTTAAATGTGTTGTGCTTAATTACTGAAATCGATTTGTATTCTCTTTTGTTGTAATGTTGTTTTTGCAATTATTTACATCCTGTAAAATAATAGCCAGCTTATTTAAATCTGTAGAAATTAGGCATTCAGGCATTATGAGGCCTATAGGACTAATTTGCATAAATATCTATGTGTTTATACAGTATATAAAATTTCAACAATCACAAGATTGCAAAATCATGGCGAGACTGATAAAGCAAGAGCTCACTGTGACCACTGCTGTCATTTTCTAAGAATGACTCAAAAGACCAGTATATGACCTCTGACATAATACTTTCAGATCTGGGACACACTAAACCTAATCACATATACCCTATGGTACAGATCGTATGGAAATTAGGATGCAGCCAATAACTTGCTGGAAAGTCACTGCCACATATGAAAAAAGAACTTCCAATGTGACACGCTCAGGTTCAATCTGATTGGCCGGGAAACTAGTGTCTCGATCAGTGGTTACACTCGAGGAATCAGGTTTCTGCCATGCTTTCATCCAGCGCTGTCAGTCACTGCACAGCAATCAAGACCTTCTGAGCAGGTTGTTCTTACTGTCCCGAGGCCCTGAAGTGGCATGTCATTTCAAACTAGCTGAGAGCAGCACGAGATAAAGTGCTGGACAGGGTCTCTGTGAGCCAAGGCAGACATAGTGGAAATTGCATCAAGCCTCGAAGAGGCATTTATTGGAAATGTATATGAAAATGAGGTGACACATTAGTATAGGGACCAATTATCACAATTAACAAGGCCTAGTTGCTTATTAGAATGCCTATATCAAGGTTCAAGGTTCAAGGTTTCTTTATTTGTCACATAATAAATTATACAGGGTATAACTAGAAGTGAAATGTAATCAAATCAGGTCCGCTCAGTGGACAGTGCAGAAGAATAAAAAATAAGAATTATATAAAAGTAACACAACACAAGAGCATATATATGGTTAAAAAAAAAGAGAAATAAGAGTAAAATGTGCAATATAAAAATTGTAAAACAATAAGATGTGCAAAACAATAGGATGTGCAAAAAACAATAGGATGTGCAAAAAACAGTGTACTGGGACTTAATAAATAGTGATATGAATAGAAGGGATGTGCAGACGGGTTATTCAGGGTATGTACACAAAAATACGGGTGATGAGAGTATGGATGTTTTTCAGTAACAATCTTGTAGGTGATTATGAGACTGGGTTTGTGTTTAGGAGCCTGATGGCCTGAGGGAAGAAGCTCCTCCTCAGTCTTTCAGTTTTTGCCATCATGCTCCTGAAGCACTTGCCAAATGGCAGTAAACGGAAAAGATGGTTACCGGGGTGAGTTGAGTCTTTGATTATTTTTGCAGCTCTGCTTTTGCAGCGTTTGAGATAGATGTCCTGCAGAGAGGGAAGAGCAGACCCTGAGATGCGTTCAGCTAAGCGCACGACTCTCTGCAGAGCTTTGCAGACCTGATTTGAGACGTTACCATACCACACTGAGATGCACTGAGTCAGTACACTTTCTATGGCCCCTGAATAGAAAGTTTTCAGGATTGTTGGTGAGACCCTGAATTTCCTTAGCTGTCGCAGATGGTACAGTCTTTGCCTGGCTTTCTTAACCTG
The DNA here is from genome assembly GCA_027474115.1 of Schizopygopsis malacanthus. Classification (NCBI taxonomy): domain Eukaryota; kingdom Metazoa; phylum Chordata; class Actinopteri; order Cypriniformes; family Cyprinidae; genus Schizopygopsis; species Schizopygopsis malacanthus. The sequence goes on from CM049881.1 coordinate 12,854,740, forward strand.
TGTTTGAATGTGTGCAGTCCATGTCAGGTCCTCGGAGATGTTTACACCGAGGTACTTGAAGCTACTCACCCTCTCCACAGGGGTCCCACTGATCATAAGAGGAGTGTAGGGCCGCTGCTGTCTCTTCCTGAAGTCCACGATCAGCTCTTATATTAACATATTGGCTGTTTATTAGTACTTATAAAGCACATATTCTGCATGACATTCTACATCCATAATTCTGCCCAAATAACAACTACCTTAATCATTATTAATAAACAGAAAATTTGTAAAAGTCATAGTTAAAGGTTTGCTAATAGCAAGAATGGGACCTTAAAATAAAGCGTGACCAAAAATGTACATAAAAATGAGAAGCCGGAACCATATCCCATCTAGCTATCAGTCTCAAGCATATCATTTATTACCGTAGAGTTGAAAATGTCATTATTTACTTGTTCATTTTCATTATCCGATTCCAAACCTGTATTATGATGTGGATTCTATCTGGAACACAAAAAGATAATTTCTTAAAACATAGCTCTTGCCATACAATTTACAGTGCTGCTTAGAATTTAGCAGGATTTATTTTTCTTTTCTGATTTTTGTAGTCCAAACTGAGTGAATTTTCCTTTAATACTTTTATTCAGCAAGAATGTATTAAATTGATCTAAACCGCCAATAAAGACTTCTGCATTGTTATAAAAAAGCACAGATTTCACCCTTGATCTCAGCCTCAGACGTCACGCCCACGGACCGTTGGCTAAACATCTGATGCATATGGTACACTTTCGTTAGTTTCAAAGTCATCGTCAGATTGGTTGAATTATACAGGATTTCCGGGAGACGTGTGTGTTGCGTTATTTAATATTCCGCCTGGAAACAAAGATGCCGCGACGCCAAACCCCCTCACGAAAGACGAAAGCTGTCGTGTTTACAAATGTGACGGCGAAACGTGATGCTGAACGAATCGAACTGTGATTGGTTGTTTGACATGTCGGTCTAACGGCCTCATGGGTGGGTCTTGGCCAATGAAAGCAGCCATCTATTCCAGACCTTCAGCCGTCAGTCTAAAGGTCTGGCTACGCTAGACTAACTGACCCCAAATATTTGAGCAATAGTATACCAAACCTGTATGACTTATATTTCTTCCTCTGGAACTCAAAAGAAGATATTTTGAAGAATATTTAAGATTTAAACTGCTTTTTCTTGCAACCAACATTGGAGCCACCAAGACTTTGAATGTATGAAAACACACACACACACACATTTCTTGATGAACTACCCCTTTGAAATGTATAGCTTACTTCCATGTTTTGAATTTTTTTAAAATAATGATGGAGGGAAATCTATTTAAATTCACAGAGATCATTTCTAAAAAAAAAATTGTTTTGGTATAAACAGTCTCAGAATATTTTTGGGGAGAAACAGGCTATAAAGCCTTGTTTTCATCAGTTGAAAACACACACACACACACACACACACACACACACACACACACACACACACACACACACACACACACACACACACAGCTCTCAGCTTGGTTACTGTTGACATGCTCACTGGTCCTTATCTGAGGATGAGGCAGGAATGTCAGTATTCGTTGTCCGCTCCAGAGAATTCATAAACAAGAAAACAAACTAAGTAAACACATCAGATGTCTGACATCTCACTCTAGACCTCTGCTTGATCTGACTTTGAAATCGAGCATTTAACCTGTTTCTCCTCGAAAAGAACGAATGAAAAAAAGAAGACGCAAAGGACAGAGAAAAAAGATGTAGGTTGGGGGAAGAAAAGAATGATGACAGACAAACTTGACCTTTCTCTGCTCTTCACTTGAGTCCTCAATTCCAGACACAGCACCCAGACAATCACATTTCCACGTCCTCCCTGTCTTTAAGCTATGACGAAGCCAAACAAACACAGAGAGTATGTTGTTTTAGAAGATAATAACATTTTGTCTAGTAAATTATGAATTAAAATATGTCATGACAGCAAACAGAGCGCAAAAGGATGAAAGGAAGTCTTGTTTATGCTTTCTGCATCCTGGCAACTGAACATGCCCAGCATTTGCCACCAACAACTAAATATAGCTTCAGTCTGAAATAGCAGCTATTAGCATCAGTGTGATGCTGATTGGACAGACAGTCATGATGACAGTGGAGAAATGACATTAGACGACTCGCTGCTCCTCAATATTACACAGCAATCACATGTGTACATTCTATGTCAGGTTGAACTACAATGAGATCACAAGTGTGTCTACAGTACTGTCTAGGGAAGATGTGTTCTGGTGAAACAGCCCTTATTGAGACCTTTATTGGAAAAATAATTACAGTCCTAGAAATGGGGGAAAAAAATGCTTCAAATAGAAACATTTACTTCCAGCTTGGCTAAACTGAACCGTTAATCCAACAATTTGCATTGGTGGACTGTTGCATCGTGATTGGCCCAGTTGAGATGAAATCTGCATTTTCTGAAGGAAATAATATAAGGATAATCATTTATAGAATATATCTAACATAACTGCTACAGTTGCATATTTGGAATGTGAATGTTTTGTCAGTATAATTTGATGGATTATATTTACAACAGCATAAGTATATATATTATTAATTAAAACTAAAATAAAAAAATTTGAAAAATTGAAATAAAAAAGTAATTGAAGTAAAGCTAAAATATAAATATTACATTTACAAAAAAACTTAATACTTTTAAAAACTGAAAAGAAAAATAAAGCCAAGTAAAAAAAAAAAACTAATACAAATTACTGGCTCATAACAAAAGTACAAGCTAAATCTGAATTAAAATAAAAATTTAAAACTGAATATATAAAAATAAAAGCTAATTCAAATAATAAATAATGTAAAAGTATATAAATGATACTAAAACAACATTGGAGTAAATAAATGAATAATCCACGCATTAACTAAAACATTTAATTAAAAGCAATTTGCAAATGGCATATTGATTCAATAAATTAATCACCATTTTAATTTAATATTTAAACATTTATAAATAAGCAGTTTTAAATGTGTCTCATAACCTTACTTATTTTGTTCATGAAAATAAGGCTGAAATAATCCACGGTTTGTATGTTACAGCAAATATATTTTTACCTTGAAATATCAGTTACAAAATCATTCTGATGATACGCTGACTTCTAACAAGGCTTCGGTTTCGTTCCCACACTCCCTCATCTCTTCTGGTAGTATGTAAGTTTGGTGAGCTGGTATGAAATTCAGCAACAAATGCACATACACTTTAATTAGGATATATATAGTGATATATTACAACCATGAATTCCACTTAAATGCAGGGAGCTGCAAAGTCACAAGAATACACAAATAAATACATAAAATTGCTTTAAACGCTGAATAAACTGCAGAAATGTGTGAGTAGTAGTATGAGGGATTTCAATACAATGCTGCCTGGCAGAAAAAAAAGATGAAAGCAGCACATGAACAGATTGAAAAGTCTGAAAGAAAGTGTCTCTGAGTTCTGAGCTGGAAATGAATGAATGGAAAAGCACCACCACAAGGAAGATTGAGAGAGAGAGAGAGAGAGAGAGAGAGAGAGAGAGAGATTGTTTGTCAGCAGATTTCCACAGACAGGAGCCCACACACACACTGACTGACTGCACAGCCACTTTTCTACAGATGCCTGAACGAGTAAGTCAGCAGTCAGTCAAGTAGAGAAAGCACCCATTTGTGTCTGAGGCGAGGGTGAAGAATGAGTGAGAAAAAAGCAAGAAATACCCTATTCTGAGCACTTTTAAGAATGATCAAACACTTTTAAAGCTCAAACAGAATGCTAAGCACGCAAGCCCTGACACACACACAAACAAAGTAACAAAAACACTGAACGTCTGCTGACAGCAACGGCCTATTCACTTCAGGCATTTTCAACTATAAGATTGTGATCCTATTAAGAATGCATATTCCATTTACATGAAATATTTTACAAATGGTTAGATGTCTGATCAATAAAACGCATGAAGTGACCAAGTGCAAATACCCGCTCAACCACAAAGATGCACACAAAAACAAATGGCACACCAGAGCTTTTACAGACCGATTGAGAATCTGATCACGTAATTTGATCCCATTATGATGTCGAGCAGATCTAGGCCATTATGAATACATTATAGAGGCGTTTCATTCAATTAAAGGGATCTGAGTGTGGCTGTGACTGACAGTGTATTTCACAGCACAACTGCCTCTGATTATGCTACAGGCCAACAGAAGGAATGGCATATTATTATTGTAATGACCAATCTCTCTATTGTTTTTCTGTCCAATTTAATAAAACGTCTAAATGATCAAAACTAAAAAAAATATATATATATAAATAATAGGGGTGGGCAAGATATTTTTTTATCTAATTATAATTAATTTTGGAATTAATCAAATCTAATTAAAATGGCTATTTGATTCTGCCGAAGGCATTAATATGTGTGCTACAATAATGGCTAAAAGTGCTTTGAGACGGGTTTCTCAAGCCAGGTGGCGCATAGACCAGGGGCTATCTCCTGTTTCCATATACAAACTGCTTGAAAAGCTTTCTATTATATTTGATGAAAATTGGTGATGTTCATAAGATATTGTGTTTAAACTGTATTCAGTAAACATAATGAATAGGCCTACATAAGTCGTGATAACTGTTTACAGTTTCCAGATTCTTAATAAATTTTCCCTGAAGCAAACCCGGCGGCTATTTCCATGTAGGCACGTCTGATGTGGTAATTTCACAGTAACGTTAGGCATCACACAGGTAAAAGGGTGACACATAATTCTCAAGTTCAGGAAAGCTTTGAAAAGCGCAACGTTTCGTTGTTATTCTGGCACACAAATAAACGGAGTCTTTACAGATAAAGATTTTAGGCTTTTATTGTATGACCAAGAATTACGGAGATAAGAGCAAGTGAGCGCACCGGAGCCTCCTCAAACGCGCTTCCACACAAACACTTCAATAGCGCACATTTCCATTCATATATTGAGCGGCCAATGTTTCTCTTTCAGTGAAAAGCCATATTTGTGATGAATGATAGGTGAGCGTTTGGATGTCCTGCCCGATTGTATTACTAGACCAGCCGTCAATCTGATCACGAGATGCAGACTCGTTCTCGCCCTAGGCTTCGGCTATTACATCCGCGCTATCAGGGTGAAAGTCATCAGCTCTGATAGACCCAGCTCAACCCAACTTTGAGAATAGATTAACCATATTTTTTTTATCGATAAGCAGAGCAGCACGTCGCCGATAACGGCCGACCACTTAAATAAACAAATAAATAATATATTAATAACAATAATATGCAGACATATATAATATACAAAAATGATTATATTTGATTAATATATAAGTATTTATAATGAATATGTATAAATAGATTAATGTATTTGTAGGCAAACATTTAATCATAAAACACATAAACAAGAAAGCTTTGAATAGGCTCGGAATATTTTTTTTATTGCGGTATTCCTCAATAGTTTCCATTCATATCAATGTTTCTGTTGTGCGTCATCTTCAGAGAGATGCAGAAGGCTTCATTGATCACATCAGCTCTGATATCAGTCCATGAGCAGAGTCTTTCTGAGCAATTTGAGAAGTCTATAGAGGTGACCTGGAGTCCCTTCATATAATGCAAGTAGGTTATGCTCTTGCTCACTGTCAGCACTGCTGTTCATTAATCATAGAGCTGCCACTGAGGGAGCTCACGCTGGGCTTAATATGTTTAGAAAGCGCTAAAATATCATGTGGCAGCTTTGTTGGCTAATCACATGATGATGATACACACTGTATGAAAGAGATGGAAAGAAACTGAGCTGTGTTCCCACAATGATATTCTGCTGCGGTGGCCACAGTGCACATCGGTCAGCCAGAGACACCGTTCTAGCCTTCTGGGTAAAGGGAGTTATTTGAGCAATCACATCCAGCCAATGGAACAGGCTTGTTTTGACTCACCGGGCTAAGAATAGACGAATCTTAGAGAGGAAGAGATGAGGCAGGCTACTGTCTCAAGGGTGAGAGCCCACAGGAACATTGTATTGCTTTCATAACTTAATAGAGTTCTTAGTTATGGCTTATTGAATTATTATTTCTGTTTCCTAGAATTCCTTAGGAGATATAAAATTAGACATAAATAACATTTGTTCAGGTAAGATAACTGGTGATAGTAAGAGCAGAGAGCTTTCAAATTCATGTGTATAGTATAAAGTATCCCATTCTTGACTGCACACTTGAGCCATTTAAAACATTGTTGAGATTTCTTCTGAAACTAGAGAAGATCCATACAATTACTAAGGCCTTTTCTCAAGAAAATAAGAATTTATATAAAAATTAAAACAGAAAATGTTACGAAACTGCCTGGAAGAGGACGTGTCTATATCATCCTAATGCACGGTGAGAAGGAGAGTTTGAGTTGGCTATTTTCTGTGAATCAAACCCACACAGATAAGTAGAGTCCAAGTGATTCTTCAACGAATGGCTCTTATTAACCATTTTTAAGTGCCTCGAACACAGAGCTTTTGCAACAACTGTTCATTTCGACTTCCATTATCAAAAATATGTGTCAGCATTTGGCAGAGAAATTGCATTTTATTTATCTTTTCTTCTTGAAAATAACTAACAGAATCATTATTTGAACTGTTAAGGAAATTAAATCTTATGACCTTATTTAAAAAAAAAAAATTGAGATAACAGTGTGAAATCTACATTTTCCTGCTCAACTTCCAATATAATATTTAATTAATAGTAAATCATTATCAAAAGCAATTACAGTTTACAACTCATGGAGCGACACTAAACGCTGCAGACTCCAGGCACCCTACTGTGTCCAAACCAACCATCGTCCTTCTCTAACGCTTGATCTTGTTTGAAATTACACATCAATCATTCTCTCCATGCTCACATTCAGTCAGTCCGCCAGGCTCTGGAGAGCAGACGCCTGTCTGGTTTACAGTGTTCGGTTGTGGCTCAAGTGAGAAGTGATTGAATGTGAAAGAGTTCTTTAAGTTAAAATATTTAAAAAACTCGCAAAATGAGCATTGCAAACTGGCCTTGGCCTGTTTTTGTGCCAAGTATGCATGCACATAGAGCCCCTACACATGTACACACTCATGCACATGCATAAAATGCTAAAATGGAATGCATGAAGGTGGATTTAGAGTCACACGACTGAATGTCAAACCAAATCACACACATGCTTACACATATAGATAAATATAGGAGGTCACATGAATAAACACACATATAAATGTCAGCCAGAATTTTCTCATGTGAGATATCCTAAGGCTAATCTGACTCCAGTTATCATAATGTAGCTGTGCGTGTATGTGTGTGTATGCATTAACAAGTGTTTGTGTGTGTCTGGGTGACCATGCATGCACTGTATTTCTCACTCCATCACTGTAATTTCTTCCTCTCTGTCTCTCATCTACCCAGTCTCTCCTCCTTTATATCTGCAGGGTGTGTGTGTGTGTGTGTGTGTGTGTGTGTGTGTGTGTGTGTGTGTGTGTGTGTGTGTGTGTGTGTGTGTGTGTGTGTGTGTGTGTGTGTGCGTGCGTGAATGAGTCATCACTGGTGCAGAAGATCATCTATATTCCTTAAGTTTGCTCAAATCTCCAGCTCACACAGCCAATGCAGCAGGAGAACACAAAAATACGACAGACACACACTGGCTGGGACTCTTAATTGACTTTTGTTTTGTTTACAATGAGATTATGATATTTTCTTTCCTCTATCCTAAAACCAAACCCTCTCACAGACCTGTATACAATACCAGATTTTAATTAAGACATTCTTTTGCATATTTATTATATGTGATTTTCCTTTGCAGGTGATTTCTGGATTTACTGTGCTTGAGGAATGTGAAACAAACCCATACCAGCAACATCAACTCAAAAAATGCTCTTGCACAGTGATCAACAGCGATTTACGACTACTCATTTCTGAAATGAAGATTTTACATCTGAAATAATGTACTAACACCCACATGGCTCAATGGGCATCCTATCACAGCACTCATAGGATTTCAGCAATGAAAAATGGAAATCTATGTTCTTATTGTAAACAATAAATCCATGCATGTGTTTAATCAAAATGTCAATACTCAACAGATCTCTCTCTGGTGACATGCGCCTGACTTCTTCAATTTTGTATTAATTTGAGTGCCATGGTTACATTTTAAAATCAAATAAGCAACCAATTGAACCGTGTCCTTGTGCTACATTTTTTTTTGATAATCCATATCACTCCTATTACATCATGATTTTAGCTTCCATCATTGATCTCCAACCAAATCGACCAATTGTCTTCATAAACTTGTTCTTTTTAATGATTTTCAAAGAGAAAAGTGTATTTTTAAATAGTGATAAATTAAAGCTGCCTTAAAATTGTGCATGTATGTACACATTTATTATATGAGTCACATTTAAGAACAGGTTTTTGAAATGCAGTGGTTTGCTAAACTGCCCTGTCCTGTCTCCCTCCCTACATTTATTGCAATGTAGAATTATTTGTTTAAACTTTAATGTTAGGTGGGATTGATCACAAACATTTCAGAATAAATTTGCAATTAATTTGTTGTATTTTTTATCGATTGACAGCCCTAATGTTATATATATATACACAGGTGCATCTCAATAAATTAGAATGTCATGGAAAAGTTCATTTATTTCAGTAATTCAACTCAAATTGTGAAACTCGTGTATTAAATCAATTAAACGCACACAGACTGAAGTAGTTTAAGTCTTTGGTTCTTTTAATTGTGATGATTTTGGCTCACATTTAAAAAAAACACCAATTCACTATCTCAACAAATTAGAATACTCCATAAGACCAATAAAAAAAAAAAATTTTTTTTTAGTGATTTGTTGGCCTTCTGGAAAGTATGTTCATTTACTGTATTAAAAATTAATTGGTGTTTGGTGATGAGTTTTTGGCTCGAGGTCTGCATTTAAAGTCACACCAGACGTGTTCAGCTGGGATTAGGACTCGTCTTTCTGCAGACCAGTCAAGTTCTTCCACACTGACTGAATCATCATTTCTCTTTGATCCTTGTCTTATACACAGAGACACTGTCATGTTAGAATAGAAAAGAGTCCTGTCCAAACTGTTGCTATAAAACTAGAAGCACACAATCTCCTAGGATATCATTAGATGCTTAAACATTTAGAGTTGTACTCTTGGAAATTACAAAAATAGCCAAAAGTTCACTTTTCCAGTCTGGCCTCATGTGTGTGTGTGTGTGTGTGTGTGTGTGTGTGTGTGTGTGTGTATGATACACCCCTAAACAAAGCTGTATATCACTGCCAATTTATTCTGAACTGGAATATTACCTTGGTAACACAGCAGCAAAATTCCAAATATGCAGTTCAGAATGTTGCTGGAATTTTTTTTTACATTTAATGTTTCCTTTCTGTCTGTAATTAGATTCATTTGCATACTGTCTCTCCATGTGTAAAAATAAGCTAACATGAAAATATGTAAATCAGTACAATATTACTGATTTCCAACCAATAAACCACAGGGAACAAACTAATGGTGTGAGCTCTCCCAGCGTCTGATGTCCAGAGATTTCAGCTGAATTTTAGCCTCGCAGTGAAATGAAAAGAGGGATAATCAGAGGAAAAGAGATAAGCGATGGGGGAAAGGAGAGGAGAAAGAGAAATCGACCATGCCAAGGGTGCGAACATCAGAGGTGATCAGAGATCAGACTTTCCGTAGCCTTTAGCTGATCTTATTACACCACTGAGGTGCTTGCTGTATTACCCAGTATGAGTTCAAGTAATGTGAGAGATATTCTTACACACCGAAGGGAGCAAAGTCTTCATCCACTACTTATTAAACCTGCTTGTGCTGAGGACACACACACACACACACACACACACACACACACCACACACACACACACACACACACACATGCACACAAACAAACACACACAAATGTATTTAGCCACCTAACTGAGGACATTCTGTTCTACAAACATTTCCTATTAGTAGAAGTAAAACTCTTGAAATGTTGCTCAGCCAAACAAATTTGTGGACCATAACTGTTGTATAAAGATAATTATAATTCCTGACTAACCTTAAACAAAACTGTAAAACCCTATTTTTGTTATTTACATATAAATAATCAACAATATATACATACACTCTATCATTCAAAAGTTTAGGATGGGTAAGATTTTAATGTTTTTCAAAGAAGACTATGCTAATCAAGGCTCCATTTATTTGATCAAAAATACAGTAAAAACAGTAATATTATGAAATACTGTTACAATTTAAAATACTATTTTCTATTTTAATATATTTTGAAATTGAATTATTCCTGTGATGCATAGCTGAATTCTTAGCACTCGTTACTCCAGTCTTCAGTGTTACATGATCCTTCAGAAATCATTCTAATATGACGATTTATGATGATGTAGTGTTTAAGTTTTGAGGAAACCTATTCCTGAGGACTGAGAAGAGCAATTTTTTTAAATGAGCACTATATACATTCATTCATTCATTTATTTATTTGCTGTCACTTTTGATCAATTCAATGTATTTATTTTGAATACATGTATTTTTTTCTTTCAAAAATAAAAAAGTATTTTTATGGTCCAAAAATCTGAGACCACATTGAAAATATTTATATTAAATGTGAAATAAATGAGTTATACATCATCTGAAAGCTGAATAAATAAGCTTTTCATAGATGCATGGCTTGTTAGAATAATATTAGGCTGAGATACAACTATTTAAAAATCTGGAATCTGTTGGTGCAAACAAATCTAAATATTGAGAAAATCACCTTTAAAGTTGTCCAAATGAAGTTCTTAGCAATGCATATTACTAATCAAAAATTAAGATTTAATATATTTACGGTAGGAAATTGACAAAATATCCGAATGGAACATAGTCTTTACTTAATATCCTAATCATTTTTGCCATAAATCTAAAATCGATCATTTTGACCCATACAATGTATTTTTGGCTATTGCTACAAATATACCCCAGCGACTTAAGACTGGTTTTGTGGTCCAAGGTCACATATAAGCACTTTCACTCATGGTTTCAAACCCGATGACCCCACTGTGCATATTCAATACTCACACATAAGTTATAGTATACATACATAAATAAATTGATTCACGCATTAATAAACAGGATAAGTGCTCTGAACACATAAATGGTCTCCAAAGCAAATAAATGTAGCCTTGTCTATTAGATGCTCATGCAATCTTGACCACTATGACAGCCATAACCACAATCACTCTCCTATATCTCTGCTTACCTTTTCCCATGCACATACCGAGCAGTACTGGAAGCTAATGTCTCTCATTGTGTTCTTCCCCTCAAACACTCAGACTAGACTGCCGTTCTCTCTAGAGAGACACATCTGAATACCCGAGAAGGTTCCAGAAGTGTGGACGAACGACATTAGACTTGAGCACTGTCACCGTAACTCAATACCGCAATGGTGTGTACTGATCCCATAACTGTTGATTGAGTTACAGAGGTGTAACCGACCCAAGTTCACATTAAACTTTAGCACAGACACACTGAGAGATATGCCCAAAACAGTTCATCTCAATACAAATACAGAAAGAGAGCAGTTATTGTGTCTAATGACTTATGTAAGGTTGGAAAAAGTGCAGAGTCAGAGTATCTGGTCAATCAGTTAACAATATGCTAAGCTATCAGGCTATGTGCTTACCAGTGGGATAAGCAGTTAACAGTATGCAACACTATCAGGCTAACTTGGTAAAAGCACGTTACCAGGCTAATTGTTTAACAGTTTATTAAGTTGTCAGGCTATTAATTATTGATGAATTAAACTGATTTGTGATGTATACATTTATAAAGACAATAACTGTCTAATAATCTGATGATAATTTGACAATAATTGACATTTTGAAAGTTAAGATGACATTTTATTTTATCATGCAAACAGCTAGATCTCTCTCACTCTTCTGATTGGATGTGATTTTATCATGTAATGCTGCATTTATTATCATATATTTGTATCACTGCAGTCTTGTCATGTTGTGCCTCAAATGGAGTAACGGAGACAAATGTTATTATAATATGACTCAACAGAATACAGTAAGAGTTACTTTATCAAACGTTCTTTAAAAACCTAATGACGTGAGTAGTCAGAAGAGAATAACGACTTTATCTGTAGCAAAATGATTAGAAACACAAGCGGTGTGCAGATTCAGTGAGGTTCTGTTGTAGCATCTCTACACCACAAGGCACTGAGGAAAAATATAACAGTTAATAATTTATTAAAATAATTTATTCATCATGACTAGTCAGCTCTTTGATGAGACTTTAATGAAGTGTTGGCAAACTGCCTCTCTGGCGCAGGACAGACACGGTTTGAGGGAATGTAGTGCACTCTTGTGCAGGGAGCTGACCATGGTGCTGAATCAAGCGGAGCTCAACTATACTCACTGCATAATCAAGCATTTTCTTGTTTTGCTGATGGCCTCGAGGCCCACAGAAAGCATGCTTTGTGCTGTTTGCAATCGTAAGATGCTTTTAGTCTGTGGCCAGACTTTTGATGAGCCGCATTAAGTGTGGTCTACATTACAGGTTCTTCTGGCCAACACCAACTCATTTAGACAGGAAGAGGCTATTTGACTGACATGTGGATAGTTGACTAGAAGTCTAAGATGAAAATCCATGAAAATCAATTTGAATCAATTCAATCAATGTATAAGGGAAATGTGTTTTAGATTAGTGTTTTGTGTGTGTGTGTGTGTGTGCCTGTGTGTGTGTGTGTGTGTGTGTGTGTGTGCGTGCGTGCGTGCGTGCGTGTGTGTGTGTCTGTGTGTGTGTGTGTGTGTGTGTGTGTGATTGTAATACAAAAATATATACATTTAAACTAAAGTAAAATAAATAAATACAATTAAAAAGTAAATAAATTAAAACACAATTGAAAATGTAAATTAAATAAATAAATACGTAGTAAAGTTATTAAAAATTAAAATACATAATAAATAAATAAATATGTTCAGTTTGAGTACAGCATGTGTCACGATTCAGTCAGAGGAGGTTGCACGGAGGAGCCAGGAACACGGAACGCGGAGACAAGGAACTTTTTGAATACATTTAATAAATAGAACACGGAGATGAGGACACAGGTACACACACTCACAGACGATTAACATTCACAATAATCCACGACAAACATGGGGCAAACAGACTACTTAAAGGGGAACATGACTGGAAACACCTGGGACGAAATCAAGACACAGATGGGGACAATTAAACAATGTTACAGGAAAACCAAATAAGGGCAGAGAAACACAAGGCAGAGGGAGACAGACTTGACATAACCCCCCCCCTCCCCCTAGGCGCGTCCCGCGCCGTATGACATCAAAAGGGAAGGGGGGGTGGGCGCTCTGGAGACCTCAGGGGACGTGTAGCCCGGGCAGGTGGCCTCCAGGGCGCAGAGCTTAGGATGGCCAAGGCGGATCGGGAGCCTCGGGCGGCCACGGCGGATCCGGGGACTCGGGCGGCCACGGCGGATCCGGGGACTCGGGCGGCCACGGCGGATCCGGGGACTCGGGCGGCCACGGCGGATCCGGGGACTCGGGCGGCCACGGCGGATCCGGGGACTCGGGCGGCCACGGCGGATCCGGGGACTCAGGAAGCCTTGGCGGGTCAGGGGACTCAGGAGGCCATGGTGGATCCGGGGACTCGGGAGGCCATGGCGGGTAGTCCCCCCCCAAAATTTTCTTGGGGAAATTCCCCAGCAGGTACTCTGGAAGCCGACGGAGCCGGCAGGGGCTTGGAAGTTGGAGGAGCCGGCAGGGGCTCTGGAGAGCTGGACGGAACCGGCAGGGGCTCTGGAGAGCTGGACGGGGCCAGCAGGGGCTAGGAAGCTGGACGGGGCCAGCAGGGGCTCTGGAGAGCTGGACGGACCCAGGGGCCTGGAGAGCTGGACGGAGCCCCGGGGCTCTGGAGAGCTGGACGGGGCCAGCAGGGGCTCAGGAGAGCTGGACGGGGCCAGCAGGGGCTCTGGAGAGCTGGACGGAACCAGCAGGGGCTCTGGAGAGCTGGACGGAGCCAGCCGGGGCTCTGGAGAGCTGGACGGGGCCAGCAGGGGCTCAGGAGAGCTGGACGGAGCCAGCAGGGGCTCTGGAAGCTCTCGTGGGTGCTCGGGTGCCGCTGACTCTCGTTGGCGCTCGGGTGCTGCTGACTCTCGGGGGCGCTCTGAAGAGCTGGACGGAACCAGCGGAGGCATCGATGAGCTGGACGGAACCAGCGGAGGCATCGATGAGCACTTACGAGGAGCCGGCACTGGAGGGCACTGGCGAGGTGCAGGCACAGGAGGGCACTGGCGAGGTGCAGGCACTGGAGGGCACTGGCGAGGTGCAGGCACTGGAGGGCACTGGCGAGGTGCAGGCACTGGAGGGCACTGGCGAGGTGCAGGCACTGGAGGGCGCAGTCTCGAGCAGGCACTGGAGGGCGCTGGCGAGGTGCAGGCACTTGAGGACGCTGGGAAGCGCGGGCTCGCGGCGGCGCTCGGGAAGCGCGGGCTCGCGGCGGCGCTCGGGAACCAGCAGAGACGAAGAAGAGCTGGGCGGGGCCACGGACCCTGGATGGTCGGGACCAGCGAAGGCATGTGAGCTGAAGGGGATCCGGAGGCATCGGTGAGCTGAATGGGATCACGGAGGCATCGATGAGCTGCATGGGATCAGCGGAGGCATCGATGAGCTGAATGGGATCAGCGGAGGCATCGATGAGCTGAATGGAATCAGCGGAGGCTCTACGTTGCGGGCGGGAGCGGCCTGATGATTCCCGGCCATCCCTCGGGGGAACCAGAATGCCGCTGCCTCATCCTGGGAGAGGATAAAGCGGAGGCACCGCTGAGCTGGATGGAATCAGCGGAGGCCTCCATCGTTGCGGGCGGGAGCAGGCTGGTGATTCCCGGCCCTCCCTCGCGGGGACCAGAATCAGCCGCCGCCTCATCTTTGGGATTATTCTGTCACGAATTCAGTCTAAGGTTGCACGGAGGAGCCAGGAACACGGAACGCGGAGACAAGGAACTTCTTTGAATACAATAAATAGAACCAATGACGGACACAGGTACACACACTCACAGACGATAGCATTCACAATAATCCACGCAAACATGGGGCAGAACAACTATTAAAGGGGAACATGCAAACACCTGGGACGAAATCAAGACACAGATGGGGACATTAAACAATATACAGGAAAACCAAATAAGGGCAGAGAAACACAAGGCAGAGGGAGACAGACTTGACAGCATTCACTACTTTCCAAAAGTATTTAATGATAACTACCCACTGACCTACAACAGTTTATTTTTTAATGTGATTTTAGGGGTGATTAAATCTCGAAGTGTTTCAAATTAAACTCTCAAATAAGAATCTGATTTTATTTAAAGGATTAAAGTCATATAACCCTAAAATAAAGACCCCCCCCCCCCCCCCCCCCAAATCATGAATCAATCGTAGTGTTTTAAACCATCTTTGTTTGTAATACGAATCGGACGGTCGTTCTAATAAACTATGGACCATCTGATGCTGGAACTAGGATGATTTATACACCCTATATGTTGACCGTTTTGTCACAGAATGTTGTTATTTCAGTCTGAACCCTCTACAGTGCTGGTGCAGTAAATTATAGTCCAAGTATTACTCTGGGAGGCCTAAAATACAATAACCAATGTACTGTAGCAGCTCCAAATGTGCAGTCACTCATCTATACACTCTTGTTTAGCTCACTTTTAAACCTCCTCCTGCTTCTTCTCTCACACGTAAAAGTGTCAAAACTCTCTCCCACTGGCTCCGACCTGCTGAGATTCCCGTAATATCAAAAGCGAAAGCAGCCGCCCTAAACCTCTCCTGAAAATATCACACATGCACTCCTTTGCATGTGCATTAAAGTAATAGCTCACATAAAAATGAAAATGGACTTACCCCAGGAAATCCAAGATGTGGATGAGTTTGTTTTATCATTAGAACAGATTTAGAGAAATTTAAGATCCCTGCAATGAACGGGTGCCGTCAGAATTAGAGATGAAAAAACATCAACAATACTCCACAAATAATCCACACGACTCCTAAATTAACACATGTTTGTAAGAAACAAATCCATTATTTAGGCATTTTGACCAACAACCAATGTCCATAATCCATTATATCACTTCCACAGAAAAAATTTTTTTTTAAATAAAATACAAAGGTCCCATTCCATGTTGTCTTCTCACATCAAAATACACATCGACAGTTTTGGACTATTTTCACTCGTAAACTGTGCTTGATCTGAGCATATTTCTCTCCTGATTCAGATGAGATGACTTTCATATTGGAGAAAGCAATATTATGGATAGTGGACACATATATTGGTTAAATTATATAAGTTAAAAAACATCTACTGTAAATTATGGATTTGTTTGTATCATCTGTTTTTGGACTCATTCATTCAACTGTAGAGAATCCACTGCTGAGCATGTAATGTAATGCTAAATTTCTCCAAATATGTTCTAATGAAGACACAAACTTATTTACATCTTGGATGGCCTGAGGGTAACTACATTTTGAGCTAATTTATATTTTATTGGGCAAACAGTTCCAGTAAATGAGGAAGGCATACATGGAGAGCCTGTATTTGTAAAAATACCCATTGCAGTGCTATAGGTAGGTCGATTACAGATTTTGAGCTCCACATAAATAATAGGTCATAAAACCTGCATATGAGCCAAATAACATGAAAACACATGATGCCCCATTGATCAATTTTTCTCACAAACAGCATTCGCAAGCATGCATGCAAAAATCTGCCACACAAAATTTTGATGCTTCTTACTGCTTCTCCAGCACAAACACACCCACACAGATGTGTGTATGCGAACACACACACCTCCAGTGCCAGAGATCTAATTAAAGGCTGTGAGATTGAACATGTCCCTCCTTCTGATAGCGTAAAATTAGATGTTACAGATTTGGATTGCATTCTCACTGTGACGTCTGACACGTCTGCTGGAAGGATGTGTGATGTTCTGATTTTGCGTGAGCGTGTTTGCGTACAGAGAAAAATAGAGAATGTGAATATGAGCTAATGCGAAATGAGAAAAGCAAATATATATATAGAGAGAGAAAAAGGAAAAGAACCAGTGCTATATGCAAACACACGCTCATAGAAACCCACCGAATGTTGAACGGCTCAACACAGAACATCAATATTTATGCACTAGCTGAGCGGAGAATGGCAGTAATTGCTGCGGAAATCAATGTAAGTCTGTTGCTCACAGTGTATTTCATCTTCTTATGAAGGTCACATTTCGTTTTCACAGACTTAGAGACACACACTCGCACAGAAACACACACAAACACAAAGTCTATACACACCAACATATTCCTGTATTTTTGAATCAGGCACACATTATGTTACTGAAATACTACGTAAGAAAATGCTTCTCAAATTATCCTTCATTTATGGTGCATGTGTATCATTTGTATGCATATCTATACATATACTGCACTAGTTTTTGGGGAAAAAAAGATGGTAACACTTTAGTATAGGGACCAATTCTCACTTTTAACTAGTTGCTTAGCATGCCTATTAATAACATATTGGCTGCTTATTAGTACTTTTAAAGCATATTCTGCATGACCATATTCTACATCCCTAATCCTACCAAATACCTAAACTTAACATCTACCTTACTAACTATGACTCTAAGCAGACAATTAGGAGTTTGCTAAGGTAAATGTCATAGTTAATGTTTTGTTAATATCAAGAATTGGACATTAAAATAAAGTGTGACCAAAAAGACTAGCTAAATTAGCAATTATATTATTGAATATCTTAAAATGTATTAATGATACATTTCTGGATTCATATTTAAAGATTGCATTAAAATAACTGAAAATGAAAAACGGTTGTTATTGTTAACTCAAACTCAAACTATAAAAAAACATTTTTGTCAATTGAAATAAAGCTGAAATAATAATAATACAAAAAATTAAAATTAAATGAAAAACTAACCTTAAATTAACATTTGTTGCTTTGGCAGCTAATTGAAATTAAATAAATTGAAGTACTAAAATGGCTAAAACCGAAATAATTAAAATAAATAAAGCTATTAAAATATTACATTTATGTTGGATTAGCATTTATTTTTATGTTTTCAGTTTTTAAGTTTTAGTAACTTTGCTGTGTGCTTTTGTAATTTTTATTAGTGTTTTTTAGTTTATAAAGTTGAAATTTAAAGGGGTCATATGCAAACTTGGAATTGCCCGACTTTATAGAAACAGCCGTTGTGCAAGCCAGCATTGTAGGCTAACGTTACTCTTCCAGGTTCAGGAAATAGTCCTCCGTCAAATGCACTGCACACACTCTAATATTTGGGTTGAACTGTTCTGGAACAGTGTTGTAAATACAACTTAACCACTGATTTCTCTCACTGAAGCCCAAACAAAGTACTTTTGCTTTCACAGCGAAAAACAGCATCTCCAGGACATGGCACCGGCGGCAGCAACAATACTACAGCGAGAATAATAGTTCCGCCTTCTTTCTTTGCATATACATTTGGACGGTGTTATGCAAAACTTCCCACACTGTGACATAGACATGTGGGGGCGTGTTTGAATGAGCTGTTTTAGGGGGGAGTGGTAGAATCTTAACTTTGATAAAGAATATCTCTTTGGTTTTGAGACTTTAGTCTTTGTAACTTCAGGGATCTTATCTATGCATGAACAGCTTATAACACTCCAAAGAGAAAGCAAAACATGAAATCGCATCATATGACCCCTTTAATACATAAATACTATAAACGTATAGTAGTGTAATAGTACTTTAAGAGTATATAAACACCTAATAGTATATAAATCACCTTGCATATTATGCAGTGAAAATTGTATAACATTGAGATGCAACTGAACACAGTTGCATGTTAGCATATAATTATTAGCCAAACCTCATGTTTCATTCAGTGTAAAATCTCATTTTCCATTTCCCTCATAACATAAGATTGCCAAGAGCAAAACAGCTACAAGATTTAGACAGATATTATTTATTTGAAAACACACTGCAAATACATCACTGTTGGTATCTGTTAAATATCTTGTCTTAAAGGGGTCATCGGATGCCCATTTTACACCAGTTGATATGATAATGAAAAGTCTATAACATACTTTGGTTAAAATGTATCACTGGTAGTGTAAAAAAATACCTTCTTTACCCTGTCAAAATCAGCTCAGTTTTTTTCCATCAAGCCATTGTAGTCCCCGGCCGGATCCTGGCTCCGGCAGGAAATCCACGACTGCTCCCCGGGCGCTGCACAGTCGGCTGCCCTCTGCTCCAAGTGTGTACACTTGGATGGGTTAAATGCAGAGAACACATTTCACTCCTCATTATACTCTGTATAATTGTGTATGTGACAAATAAAGCTCATCCGAGCTTAATTTGAATTTGTAGTCTTATATATATTACAATTGTATAATATTATAGTTTAAATGCTGATGAGCTTTGCTCGCCCCGCCCCTCTCTTCCGTGGAGTGATGAGCAGACTGTAAACTTGAGCCGTGAAACTGGCTAACTAGCACATATTAGGAAAGGTGATTTGTAAAGATAAAAAAATAAAGTATACCTCACTTCTTCTGTAGATGAAGCTGGATCACGAATGATTCGCGTGAATATAGATTAATTTATGTAGATTGGGGATTATGTAGCATTATGTTGGGGATTTATGTAGCATTCACTTCAAAGCGAAAGTAACTTTAATCCTCTGCGTCATCAGTGGCTCAGATGTCAGGAGTAAATGACAACTGCTATATTCATTAATACATCCGACAACTAAAAACTTCAGGCACTTAATCGGAGGCGTTCTTGTCTTTCCCTGCACTGGAGTCTACACAATGGCGGACTGACAGCTCACTCAGGGTGGGTCTAAGGTAAGAAGGTCTTGTCAATCAACAATAGTGGGAGGGGCCTGTACAGAGCTGTACAGACAGTACAGTACTGTCATTCTGACAGGAAGCTCAGAACAGCCTGATTTGAGAAAGGGGATTTAAAAAAAAAAAACACTGGGTGGATTTGTATCATTATAGGATGGATGTGTACACACACTTCCAATACACATTTATGTTCAAATAACTTGTAAAGTGGATTTTGCATCTGATGACCCCTTTAAAGGCTGTGTTTTAATGCTTCTGCACTATGATAAAAGCAGTTAAGAAATATGAAAAGTATAATTATAGTGTTTTAGAAATAAACGCAGTGTAAAGGGCATTCACAGTCCTCTAATTTGCGGCAGAGCCAGAGAGCTGGAGCGGTTTTCTCGACAGACGGACAGGAGAGAGACCTATGGGGGCTTCTCTTACATCACTGCTTCTTTGATTTCACTCTCGGTCTCTCATCCTCCTCCTCCAGGCATCCCTCTCTCATCTCTCCAGCTCCTGCGTCACTCTTTCATCCTCTGCGGAATTCAAGTATGTGTGTGCGATTGCATCTGGAAGAGAGACATTTGAGCGTGCACGTGCCTGAGTGCATGTACGTGCGAGTGTGTGAGAGAAACGAGGTGTGCTTAACGTGTGCGTGCCACCGTCAGCTAACTGGCTTATGAATGTTGGATGGGGGTTTTTATGATCTTGTTAAAACTGGTTACATTATTCAAAGCTCCATTCATTCAGAGAGAGAAAAGGCAAAGAAGAAAGATAGATTGAGAGGAAGAGAGAGAGAGAGAGAAAGAGAGAGGCCGCAGGCTGAGTGAAATTTTAATGAATTCTCTCACGGTCGGTGGAAAAACGATTGTGAAAGTTGGCAGAGAAGGACGAGGTTTCAACTCCGCTGATTTCTCCTGTGTCATCAGCTCTTTTATTTTTTTGGCTAATAATGGGAGATGTTCTAAGAAAGAAAAAATAAAGTGAGAAAGGGAGATGTCAAGGGTATCATTTTCATCCAGGTGTGTGACACTGCTGCCTCATGTTACTTTTCTCACCTTATTAAGTCAGAAATTTTAATGTTTAAGCTGCACAGATCATGATTGTTTTCTAACCATTATCTAATTTACACTATAGTTCAATAGTCTGAAAGTATCTTTTGCTCACCAAGGCTGTATTTATTTGATCAAAATTAAACCAGCACTATTGTGAAATATTAATACAATTAAAAAGTTTATTTTAATAATTATTATAGTATATTATACTGACATTTCATTCCCTGACACGCTTCATTCAGCACTGCAAAAACTGGCCACTCATATACTTATTCGCCAGCAACCCGCCAAAATAAAAGCTTGCTGATTTTATGTTTGAAAATCCACATAAAAATAACAATAAAAGAAAATATATAAAGTTTAAATATTAGCCTTAAGTGTACTATAAATCAATCATATATATATATTTTAAATACTCACTTATTATTTTAAAATATAATAGTATTACATATGAGCCAGTTCTCATAGTCTGAATCAGTCTTCTATAATTTACAGCATTAGCAGATTTCTTTCATATTTAAGCAAAATGGAGATTATGTTTTAAATGTATCCAAATGAATCAGAATCAGAATCAGAATCAGTTCCCAAAGAACGGGAACAAACAGAAAATCTGTATTGATTCTCAGCTCTAGATACAGAAAAAACATTTAAGGTGCCATTGAACGGAAAACTGTATTTACCTTGGCATAGTTGAATAATAAGAGTTCTGTACATGGAAATGACATACATTGAGCCTCAAACACCATCGTTTCCTCCTCCTTAAGTAAATCTCGTGAATGCAAAAGACCACTGAAAGATAGATGAATCAGAACACAACACCGACTGTGACGTTACAGTCAGGGTTCACTATTAGTTACGCCCCCAACATTTGCATAAACCCGCCCATGTTCTGTGCCAGACACCAGACGAATCATCAGAAGTTCTGCAGATGTTGTAAATAAACAAGCGAGGACAACAACGAAAATGGCAGATCGTGGAAATAAATGTAATGTTTCAGGCTATGCAGAGGATGTGAAGTGCAGGGATGTGTTGGTGTCTGTATTCAGAAAGGCACGGAAAACAAATTACGCATTCTAATAAAATAACACGAGCCACTAAAGGGACATGGTTAGCTTCTTGCTAGCAGTAGCCTGTTAAATTACAGTACATACGATGTCACTTACCACATAAACAGAGTAAGGATAGATGACTGAGGATGATGGCGAATGATTTACAGATCCTGAGCACCACTGACAAGCATCTGATCTTGTAAAATGTGTGATAAGTACTGCCGCTGTAGTTTACACAGAGCATGTGTGATAGCAAATCTCGAAAGTGAAAGTAAGCGATCGTGCATTTGAAATTGCATATTAATAGCGGCTCCCTGATGCCCGCATTTTATTCACAGTATAATTACATAACGATATAACTGTGCAAGAAAGTATTGAAATCTATATTTTCTCCCTGCATTTCCTTCCTGTTGTGTAAGCTACTGAAATGAGCTGCACTGTGAAACAGCCAATCAGAGCAGAGCTCAACATTATTATTCATGACCCTTCCAAATAAGGTAATAACATACTGTTTCATTCTGGGGAGAAATCCTAGGGTTGTAAATGGACATGTAAAATCGTTTTTGCCCTTACCTAAGCCACATACCTTCTATGTAGATATCAGAGAACAATTTAAAATATTGTATCAATGCATTCTATAGCACCTTTAAGGTGGGCCATAGAGACTGGCTACACTTTATAAAATAAAGTTTCTAAATGGGGATTTTCACAGCAATGGCATTAAAGAACCATTTGTTGTTCCCCAAACAATGTTTCATGTAACATTTTCATGTCAAACATTTTCTAGTATAAAGAACATTTTGTGCAGTGGAAAGGCTCCATGGATATTTATGAAACCATAGATACCAATAAAAAACCTTTATTTTTAAGACCAGAATGTATGATGCTAGAGAAAAACAGAAGTAATTTGTTGTCATGTGAACAGGAAGAGTATTTTTACTGAAAGGATGTCTGGTAAGAAATCTTCCTTCCCCCTGTCATTGGCATTCACTGTGGACCCTGTGTGAGTGTGTGTGTCTGTGTGTGTGTATGTATGCACACCTGCAGGCTCCATATCACACTCTTTCACTGTTGCCGATAAGAGATACTTGAGGGGTGTGTGTGAGTGCTTCCAGGGCTGAGATAGGGATGTGAGTGTGTGAAGAGATGTGTGTGGGATCACGTGTGGAGATGATACCGATTGACAGCCTCTCATAGTCCCCTCTCCCGTTGGGACTAGCTTTAATGCTTGCAGATGAACCTCACTAGTGAAGGTTTTTGTACTGTGTTTGTTCTTGTGGTGTGAGTAGCCAATTAACATCACCATAATGTCATTTTCCTGCAGCTTTAAAGTGATTAGTCACATGACATTTATGCCTCAGATGAGTGGCTAAAAAAAGCAACTTGCATTGAGATGAATTGGAATGCTAGCAGACAGCTTTCTTCAGGTATTACTGGCCTCTTTGGTTGAGAAGGAGAAGATGAAGACAGAAACAGAAGGCCAGACTGGCTCCTTCTGAGCGTTAATAAGAAGGATAATGAAATTAGAGGTCTATGGAAGACTTGTAGTGTGGTCACCATGCTGTTCTAACTTCATTAGCAATTATGTATACATGGGCAAGCACAGTGTTTTCATGCTTTTTTTTTACTATCTTGTCTTGAAAAATGTCTTAAAAATGCATTCAATAATTTAAAGACGTTTACATTTTTAGAAGTGTATAAACTAATTCAGTTCCCACAGGGGTTTTCAAACTTTAATATCAAGGGCCACCAAATATAATAACTCCCTTGCAAGGGCCACATTCTTAAAATATAAAGACTGCTCCATATTTTCATGTAAAAAGAGCCATAAATGTGAGAGAAATATTAAAGTTTGCATATAAATTCATTAGAAAATCGCATTGATTTTATTGTGACAGATACATTCATGCAAATTATTTTTTTATTTGACCAAAAATGTAATAATTCGATCTTCCAGTAAAACGACAGACTTCTCTCTAGTGACGTATACTAGATTTCTCCAATCATTTATTTCATGAAAACAGATCTGCCTGCATTCAATTAAAAAACAACTTTATTCATTTCATTTGGAAGTATGTTACAATGAGAAAGAAAAGATCTGCCGCTATCATAAACATTTTATTTTAAAAATGTAATATTTATCACTATACTAAATCAAAAAATGTATTACAGCATGAGCATATTGTTTTTCTATGTTAAAAGTTGGAGAAACATAATTTTTTTATTCAAATTAGGATAATTTATTTGCATTGAACATTTTAAGACATATGTTATATTTGTTAACATTTGCAGCCCTAAAAATACATTTGTATATTTCCCGTTACACTCTTTGTGCCCCACTGTGGGGTTTTTGGACCCTGGTTTGAAAACTTCATGGTTATGCGAACTGAACATTCTTACTCATGAATATTATATTATTCATGAGTAAGAAAATTTTAGAATGTATCACTGTGTCCCATCAGTTTTCAAAATGTACCTATGCACCTGCTCGAAACCAATATGAATAATGTGACAGTCCTCAATGAGTTTCATTAATAAGCCAAAAACATCTTCCTGTCAAACAAACTCTTTTCCATATCTAGAAACCCGACACCTTACAGTTCACTTTGCTAACACCACTCCATACACACATATCTTCAAGATTTCATGCACGAATGGTTTTCCATTAATACTTAATTATTTTATCACACTTGAGTGTTCCCTCAAAATCTGATGACTGGCTGCCTCTCCACACACACAAGCACATGCACCACTCCTACATGCTTGCTTTCAGTTCCTGAACAATGCTAAATTTGACACACCAAAACAGGATAAATGACATGCTAATGGACTGCTTTTATAAAAAAATGCTGTTTCCAAGCAACTAACAGGTAAGACGAGCTGCAGCTCTGTTCATGCACAATACTGACAACATAAGAGAAACAAAAATGAGACCGAGAAAGAGAACCAAACATAACACATGACCACAAGATGATGATGATGGGTAATCATTAGAACAGATATGATACAAGTGAACGCCATAATCATGTCGACGCTGTATTTGTAATACAGCATAAGCCAACGGCAATAAAATCTGTGCACTACATAATGCAATAAATCTCAACTCAATACATTTGGGTTAAAATATTCAGTACATGTAACTAGAGATCGACCGATATATCGGTTTACCGATATTTTTCCCGATATTTAAGCATTTTACCATAATCGGTTTTGTAAAAAAAAAATATCGGTTTTGAATTTTGTATTTTTTTTTAACATACATAATTATACAGAGTATAACCAGCAGTGAAATTTTGTTCTCTGCATTTGACCCATCCAAGTGCGCACACACTTGGAGCAGTGGGCGCACACACACACACACTTGGAGCAGTGGACACACACACACACCTAGAGCAGTGGACACACACACACACACACACACACACACACACACACACACACACCTGACAGTGGACACACACACACACACCTGGAGCAGTGGACACACACACACACACACACACACACTTGACAGTGGACACACACACACACTGGAGCAGTGGACACACACACACACACACACACACACACACACACTTGGAGCAGTGGACACACACACACACACCTGGAGCAGTGGACACACGCACACACACACACACCTGGAGCAGTGGACACACACACACACACACACACACACACACACCTGGAGCAGTGGACACACACACACACCTGGAAACACACACACACACACCTGGAGCAGTGGACACACACACACACACACACACACAACACACACACACACACACACACCTGGAGCAGTGGATACACACACACACACACACACACACACACACACACACACACACACACCTTGGAGCAGTGGACACACACACACACACACACACACACCTGGAGCAGTGCACACACACACACACACACACACACCTGGAGCAGTGGACACACACACACACACACACACACACTGTTCACTCAGGAGAAGCTCCAGCACGACCACCGCATGTAACTTTTAATAAGATTCACTTGTTTGAAATGCGCTAAATTATATTAACATTTACTATAGAACCATTATTTAGCCAATAAATATCTAAATAAATACATATCTATCTAAATTAATGATTTATTATCTCCGCAAGCGATCGCAGTTTGAGTATAGTTCTGTGTAAATAGATAAACCGCGCTGTCAGCAGTTTCCATAATTTAGACAAAAACATTTTAATAATTCTGATAAAACATACAGTTAAGAAATGCAATAAAATACGATGTTTTGTTTGTTATAGCTTATTTCAATATTCCAGAGAACATTATTCAGTGAATTATTCTTCACTCTTTAATCTATTAAACAGCGTTTAAACCTAAAACTGTAGTTTAAAATGAAGTTGATATGACTTCTGTCCTTTATTTTCTCCATTTGAAAACATTAGACATTATTTTGCTTATTGTTAATATCAGTGTTGCTGATGATGCTTTTTATAAATAAAATGTTTTTATTGTTGTAATTTGAAGATTAAATTGTATATGAAAATGTTAATTTTCAACAGTTGTTTGTTGTTGTTAAGATGACTGAAAGTGAAGAATGGACTTACTTCACTCTGTTATTTATTTACTTTATAACAGTAAATAAATATCGGTTCTGAATATCGGTTATCGGGTACATAAACATGCAAATAATCGTTATCGGTATCAGTTATAAAAACTCAATATCGGTCGATCACTACATGTAACCCAGTATTCTGTGAACACCACACCTTTTACAGTATTGGAAGCCTAATGACTCACAAACAGCTTCTACTGGGTAACTGATGTGACAGGAATATAAGCTGGTGTGTGTGCATATAATCAACGCGTTTCATTTACATCTGGCTCAGCACATCCAAACTATCTCTGGTGGGATATGTGTGCTTATTCATTCGTGTAATGTTAAAATCAATTTAAGCAAACTTACAGGCAGAATAGAACACTTCTTCCATCTTTTCTTTCCTAAAACAAAAGCCTTAAAGGGGTCATATAATGCCTATTTTCCACAATTCCACATTTTATTGTTCTTTAGGGTCTTAACGAAAAGTCTGTAAAATCATTTGGTTAAAATGTCTCATTGGTAGTGTAAAAAACTGCCTGTCAAAAACAGCTCTTTTCAGAGCAAGCCGTATTGTGTCATTCTCCTTTAAATGAGAAAGAGCTTAGCTGACTCCGCCCCTCCATTCCAAGAGCTCACTGAGGGACTGTTTACTTTAGCCGCATTCATCAGGAAACTTGCTCATTAGCACATTATTAGACAATTAGACAATTTGCAAAGATTCATTTAAAAAACCATGTACTCACCATGTACTTCTGGAGGTGAAGCTGGATAACAAATGATTCACGCAAACATAGACGCATTTAGGTAGATAGAGGGTGCTTTCCCTTCAAAATCAAACATAATCCTCTTCAGTGTCTCAGATGACGGGAGTAAATGACTACTGCTATGTTCATTATTACATCCAAAAACAAAACACCTCAATTGCTAGTCATTCTTATCTACATCTGCTCTGGCGGTGAAACAACTGATGACACCTCACTCAGAGCGGGTCTGAGGTAAGACACCAGTGCAGTCTGTGCTGAAACGCTTCTGTCAATCAACAATCGTGGGAGCGGCCTCCGTCTGTGTGATGTCACACAGACAGACGGCTCGATTTGACAAAGGGGTAAATATTTTAGTATATTTTTTTCATTATATGGTGGTTGTGTATACACACACTGACAACACACATTTCAGTTCAAACAACTTGCAAAAGTACATGTAGCATTATAGGACCCCTTTAAACATCAAAACCATTGGCATACGGTTAGGAGGACAGATGCAAGCAGACTGACCAATAGCTTGTGCTGTTGTCGAAGCAGGTAGAGGGCGGCAGTCTCGGGTGAGTGTTTGTGTTTCCTGTCCTCTAGCAGTCGGTATGCTTCCACATGATGAGGCGATAACTCCGATAAATGCAATGGAAAGACCTCATTTCTCAGTTTCTGGAAAATACAGAAACAAAACATATAAATACAGAATAAATAGACATATAACAAATAGTAAAATATTCCATTTTAAATTAATATATAATTTAATTCAGGAAGGATGCATTAATCAAAAGTGTCAGTAAAGACATTTATAATGTTATAAAAGATTTATATATGTAACAGTACATGCTGTTATTTTTAATTTTCTTTACATCAAAGAATACTAAAAAGTGTATCATAGTGCCCACTCAAACATATTAAGAAGCACATTTGTTTTCAACTCTGATAAAAATAAGATGCTTCTGGAGCATCAAATCAGCATATTAGAATGATTTTTGAAAGATCATGTGACACTGAAGACTGGAATAATGAATGAAAGCTGAAAATTCATCTTTTACATCACTTGAACACATTTTGAAATGTATTAAATTAGAAAAAAAAACAATGTAAATTACAAAAAAAATGCCCTGAGTACGAGACTTAAAAACAACTCATATATATATATATATACAGACCCTAACCTTTTAAGCAGTTAAACAGATATATTGAAGTAATATCATTATATAAATTATTCATTTTATTGAATTAAATTATTCATTCCGATCTTCAGTGATGTTGTAATAGAAAATATAAAAATGTATAAATTCACTGTGGCTGCAGAAGTATTTGGACACGTAAGTCATCTCTATACTAGATACTAAATATCAGACAAGTGGCATCTGCAAATAATGTTAAAGTCCCTGTGAAATCAAAATTAAAGTAGTTAGTATCAAAATGTTCGCCTTAAGGTTATCTATAAGCCAGTGTGCTCCAAAACAGTGACACAATTTGCATTTATAAGATATAAGCAGGGGCTGCTTGATATGTCCCGCCCTGTCTTCCTGTTTCAGTTAAAATGACGTCAACATATAGAATAACGGTGTGTGTTTCAAGGCACTTCAGTGGACCTTTAAAGCTTTTCTCAGAACAAACTTCACTTTTATGTACCATTTCTGCTAGGTCAAAGAGGAAAATACGGTATAAATTTAAATACGTTTTTCCCCTTTCTACAGGAATAAAATATGAATCTTACTGCTAAACAAACATATCATCTACCATTAAACAATCTAGCTAGCTAGCTAGTGTTTCTGTGTTTACACAGTGTGTTCCATGTTAGCCGAGTGACTCTTTTGTGGTTCTTGTCAACAGTGGTGGTTTCCTGTAAGGCCTGACTTTAGCAGGTGGCCAATGAGTACAAAGCAACATTACACCATCATCATGTTCTTTACACATTACCAGGGGCTATTACTACTCTGGCAAGCAAACAAGAGCTTTTCAGCACATCTATTTGTACATGTGTATGTGTGTCCGTAAACTGGTTTGGGTTACATACAAAAATTAACGCCAGCTCCATTTGATTGTACAGAACAAACAAGCATGAAAACAGAGTATTTATTAAACCGCAGAGAGATATTAAACTGCTGTAAATGGACAACACACACAGAATGATTTTGCTTGTTGCTGTTAGTCCTGCTAGCAGGAGGCTAAACCAGATTTTTGGCTTCAGCAAAAGCTCTCAGTGCTCAAAAGGCTTACAAATTGATCCTATGATTTGACTGAAATATTATGAGTGAACAACCTTAACATTCAAGAAACAGCCACTTCACTCACTATGAAAAGAAGCACATAATCAACGTAACTAATGCTAAGTCATACTCATATGTCCAAAAATGTGAGACCACATTGAAAATCTTGTTGTTGCCATTTTCCTACTTTAAATACAAGACTTTTACAAAATATACGAATGCAAATAAAAGTTGATGTAAACTGAAAAATCTTTATAATTAAAATATGAATATATAAAAAAATGTTTGCCTTCCAAATCAGTGTCAAGTAGTGTGACTATTAAAGTCAGTCAATATGCAAAAACTATGATGTCAGATAATTAGACTTGTGGTGCAGTTTCACGAAACATGATATCAATAAATTTGTGATTCATAATTGTACTGTTTACTATAGTGTACCATACTTTTAACCTTAAAAAATGTTGAAAAAATGATTGAGATCTAAACATTCACATGTATTCAAGGTTTAAAGAAAAAATATTTTAATATATTTGTTTATATTTTAATAAGAAAATATAAAATTTGCCTTGTTGGTTATACTCCATGACATTTTTTTATAGAGATTACACTGCTTAAAAAAAATTATAATTATTATATAGATATATATTTATACTGTGTATAAATGTTGCACATTTTGAGGGAGCGTGCAATTGGCATGCTGACTGCATGAATGTCCACCAGAGCTGTTGCTCATGAATTAAATGTTAATTTCTCTACCATACGCCGTCTCCAAAGGCATTTCAGAGAATTTGGCAGTACATCCAACCGGCCACGTGCAACCACACATGCCCAGGACCTCCACATCCAGCATCTTCACCTCCAAGATCGTCTGAGACCAGCCACCCGGACAGCTGCTGCAACAATCGGTTTGCATAACCAGAGAATTTCTGCACAAACTGTCAGAAACCGTCTCAGGGAAGCTCATCTGCACGATCGTCGTCCTCATCGGGGTCTCAACCTGACTGCAGTTCGTCGTCGTAACTGACGTGAGCGTGCAAATGCTCACATTCGATGGCGTCTGGCACTTTGGAGAGGTGTTCTCTTCACGGATGAATCCCGGTTTTCATTGTACAGGGCAGATGGCAGACAGCGTGTATGGCATCGTGTGGGTGAGCGGTTTGCTGATGTCAATGTTGTGGATCAAGTGGATCGAGTCATATAACAAAAATAAAAATAAAAATTAAAAATACGAGTTCAGTAGTAGTCTCAGACTTTTGGACCCCAGAGTATATCATTTATATTTAAATACAATAAAGACTGACTTTGCAGGACAAATAGTGGATTGACTACATCTATAATGCATTTGCAAACAGTGCAAAATACTTAATTAAATACACTAATGTGGTAGGAAAAACTACCAAAAACAGCCATGTAATGACCCAGCAAGCAAATTACAGTACAGTAAGTGTATGAGGCATTTGAGATCTCCAGATACTCACACCTGCCTAAGCGTCCGCTCTTAAGACGAGTTAGCCTAAACAGCTAGCTTAGCCCTTCAGATCACAGGAAGCAGAGGGAACAAAAAGCATGTTTACTAATTCATGGCAGTAGTCAGGTGTAACAGGGGCGGCCTTTGTTCTGGAGAATATTCAGAAACATTACACTGATGTCCCGAACAGATGGCAGAATCGGAACAGAACCTTTATATCGAAATATCTATCGATATACTCCTGTATCGAATCGTAATCATTTTTTGAGGTATCGGCAAATATCTGGCGATGCGCTGGGTATGAGAATCAATTTATATCCCTTGTGTATATATATATATATATAGATTTTATATAAATAAAACAATGGTAATGGTAAAACATTAGCCACATTTAAATCCAGACTCAAAACTCATCTGTTTATCTGTGCATTTGTTGAATGAGCACTTTGCTATGTCCGAACTGATTGCACTGTATTTTATGTATAATCATTTTCAATTTTTAACTGTTTTAAATTCCTTTTTAAAAAAATTCATTCCTTTTTTATTGTTGTGATTATTTTATGTAAAGCACTTTGTATTACCATTGTGTATGAAATGTGCTATATAAATAAACTTGCCTTGCCTAAAGAACCTTTATAAGAGTAGCCTATATAACCACACAATTGTCAGATATTCGTCATTTGCATGGCTGGCCACTCAATGACCTTTCAGATGCAGTGTGCTGAAAGAGTTGATGTAGATAAGAGAAAGAAGAGCTAGTGCACTGCACAGCCACTGGCCTCGAGAGAGAGAGTGAGCGGCGGGGTATTTATAGCCCTACTCGTCCCCAGCTGCATGGCTCCTACACCCTGCCAACAGGCAATTGGGCAACACAAGCTCACCCCTCCAGCAACCCACCACATGAACGTCTAGAACGCAAACAGACATCTGGACATCAGCAGCCCTCAAAAGAGAAAGAAAAATGATCAGGCACAAAAACAAAACGGCTGAGAAAGAGCAAGAAAAAGAGCTTCCATCACACCATCGCCCATCATCAGCGTGTTCACGAATCATCTCTGTAATTGATAAATTAGTACTCGTGATAAAATCACAGAAACATCATTAAAAACCATGCTTCTTTTATTCCCCATCACCATTCCCAGTGTTTGAGGTTAACTTTCACAAAAAATGACTTCTGATTCTGAATACTACAAATCATAATAAATCAAATAACAATAATAATAATGAGATTGCTTTAAATATGCTTAATTTGTCAAAGTATGACATTATTTAAATTAATTCCACAAAACACACTTGTTTTGCCATTTAAATGACTGAATTTTATGTTAATACATTTTGTACTCATCAAAGTTTAATTAAATATCTGTACATTTAAATGCTATATCACCTCATTTATGTATATGAATAATACAACTAAAATTGCTAATTTTTAGTTATTGAATTTTGTTTTATTTATTTTTACTACTGTAAGAACTTCTTATATATGTATATATATATATACATATACATATATATATATATATATACACATATATATACATATATACACATATACACACACACACACACACACACACAACACACACACACACACATACATATATGAATTTTATATTTATATAAGTTATAATATAATATTAATAGTTAATAATAATAAATGTATAGCATAATATTTAAAGAGAACTGGATGAGAAAAAATAAAAAAAAACAGACAAATGTTTTTTGAGAGTTGTTTATAATTGTAATAGTAACATTACCAAGCATCTGGTATACAAATTCACCCCAGGTCCATGAAAGCAGTAATAAATAATAAATATAAAACTATTCCTATACAATAAGAAACAATTGTTCTGGGGTGGGAGCAGATTAGCACGCTGTCATGGCCGTTCAGCACCACAAAACTGACTGTCCCTTTGGCCCAATGCTATCTTTTTAAAACAAAAAAGGGTCTGAAAAGTCCTGCATTTTGTCAGCTTTGCAGAGCTGAGCTTGTCCTCTCCCCATTATCAATATTAATTAGCGTGTTTGGCTGTCTGTGAATACGGTTAAGCCTTTTTTTCCAACAGCCAGGGGGCCATTTGTATTGGGTCGAGTCTGGAATGCTGCCAGCATAAGCAAACATTTGGCGAAAGGCTCGGCTGCATGTCCTGTGAAACTCAGCAGACGGAGAGAGTGTCAGTCTGTAAGGCGGCCACCCCTCCTCACCGTTTTCCTAATTGGTTTTCAGTGAGGGCAAGGCAAATTAAATCTAGCCTATTACAGCTATGCTATTCAATTAGCCTTTGCTACTCCCATGCACTAAGAGGCAGAGATAGAGAATATACACTCATCTATTCGGTGCACATCTCAAATTAACATGGGACCACCAGAGAGAGAGAACAGCACTTGGAGAAAAGGAGAAGAAAAAATGGACCAATTCTACTCTATATATTTTACAGTAAAAGTTTGGGAGGTTTATAAGGTATATACAGTATACACACTGCAGTTCAAAGTTTGGGGTTGGCAAGACTTTTTAATGTTTTTGAAAGTCTGCATTTATTTGATTAACAATACAGTAAAAACTGTGAGTAAAATACTGCAAAATATTATTATAATGTAAAAGAACTGTCTTCTATTTTATTATATTTTAAAATGTATTTTATACCTGTGATGGCAAAGCTACATTTTCAGCACACATTAATCAGTGTCACGTAATCCTTCAGAAACCATTATAATATTATGATTTGCTGCTCAAGAAGCTTTTCTTATTATAATCAATGTTGAAAACAGCTGCCGATTAATATTTTTTGTGGAAACTGACACATTTTTTAGGATTCTTTGATGAATAGAAAGTTCAAAAGAACTATTTATATGAAGTAGAAAACTTTTGTACAATTATAGATGCCCTCTGTTAATTTCAGCCATTTTAAGACTTTAAGATTTAAATTTTTATAAATTAAATAGTAAATATAAAAAAACACCTCTGTTTTTTTAACACCCCAAAACTGTTAAACTAGCCTATATGCCAGTAAAAAATAAAATAAAAGATACACTCTGTGTGTTACCATTTCAAACATTTAAAAGTCTTAAAAAATTTAATTAAATAATAAAATACAATAAAACAAATTCAAGTATGAGAATTATATAAAATAAAAACTTAGATGCAATCTTATATTTGAATTTAGATAAAATACCTCTTACCTAGATTACAGCAAACATTTTGTCAGATTCATAACTATATCAGCTATTTTAATAATTTAAATCTCTAGGTCAAAAGGTTTTTAAGATAATAAGAAATTCTGAAAGTGTGTTGAAACTTTTGACTAGTGTTTGAGTCTAGCATGTCCTGCCATGATCCTGTTTTCTTTTTCTCTCTCTCTCTCTCTGTCGCTCTCCTAAAAATAATAATAATAAGTGTGGAGATGTAAATAAAGACCTGTTCAATAAGACCTATTCCGTTACGTCAAAGTGAGAAATGTGCTTTTCTATGCAGTGCCTTCTGTCTTGTATTAGAACACCGTGAGAAAAAAAGAAAGAAACAAAAACCTTTAAAAAGCTAGTAGGTGACCTTATTCCTTTAGCGGATTTGTGGCATCACAAGCAGCCTCTTAAAACCTCATAAAATTGTTCAAAGCCCTAATGTCCTTTAACACAGGCTATGAAAACACTGCTTTCACAAATGCTGACAGTACTGTAAAGCTTGAGGGAATGAACTTCAGGAAAGAATGTAGGATTGTGATTACAGCCTCGGCTAAGTAAAGAGGACAATAACAATAGGTCACATACTCGTTAACACATTAACGGTCTCCGTGGAACTCCAGCAGTGAAGATGAGTCGAATGGTGTGAAGATAACACTCGAAAAAAAGAAAAGATGAGCATTTATCCGAGGGCACAGTGGGACAATATTTATGCTAACATAATGATGTGTGAAATGAAATTGATCAGAACAGCAGTGAGAATCAGTTAACCCTTTCAGCCCTTTTCTTCCTATTGATCAGCACTCCTGCATGGAGAAAAACAGACAAATACAATATAAAGAAGAAGCAAAGCTAAACTTTCAAAACCAGATCCAAAAAAGGAAAATACAGGAAGGAAGGGGAAAAAAAGTACATTTTACCTAAAAAGTAAAAAGATTAAGATAAAACATTAATCATCATTCACTGAAAATACATTATCTCTTATGGTGGAGGGCAATGTTTTCATTTAAAAAACAAACAAATTGCTGCCTTTTTCTCACACAGACTTAGCATTTTGTAAAAAAAAAAGAAATGACTTTTATAGTGATTTTTTGCAATAATTTTATTCAGCAAGTTGATCAAAACTTGATCAAAAGTGACAGTAAAAACATTCACAATGTCTTAAAGGCCTCCATCTATTTTCATTATACAAAAAGAGCTACAAAATATCTCATTTTGTGTTCTGCGGAGGAAACAAACACAGCTTTCGAACAACATTATGAGGAGTAGCTAAATTACAGAATTTAATTTTTATGGTGAACTATTACTTTAAATGAATGAGCACAATTTAAAGAGAACAGAGGCGTAAAATATGAACACTGCAGGCTACATCACACCACAGATTTGCTCAGTAATAAGTTGATTCATTACGACGCATAATGATACAGTTTTAATCTCTCGTTTCTGATCTATTTTTTTAATCACATCGTTTAGACTCAATGCCTCATAATTCCAGTTCCGTTAGCCTCTGAGCAGATGTTTCCAATCTGTCCCAGATCACTGAAGAAATCCCTGACAACATCACATCTTGAGCCAGTGCCCAGCAAGCTCAGAAAAAAGCAACGCTACATTTGCCCAGAAAAGGTGGATCCAAACAAGTCTACAACAACATATGGCATATCAACAAAAAATACAAGTCATCAGCTAGTCAGCTAAACAAACAAATAAAAAGTACTATTAGCTGTTTGAGAGAATTTAGCCTAAAGAAACCCTATGAGAGTATATCAGTATTGGAAAATATAAAGATGTTTATATTCATCTATTAAGAGGTTTTGTAAGTAGCAGAAGCCAAACAAAGGCAACTCAGAGAAGGATTTCTCATTATAACACACTCGGAGCAGAATTATCACTTTCTCTCACATATACGTAATATTTAAGAATCCTCTGAAACTAACACAAAGAAACTTCATGAGTGAAGTCACATACTGACAGCCACCGTCTCACAGTAAACAAATCTCTCAGAAACTCTCCAATACACCTCAGATTTGATTCTGGCTTCGTTTTTGAGAAGGCTGTAGTGATGTGCTGTTCTTTTTCCTTCTCTAATGATGGCTAAAGGCTAGCATGTATATGCTTAGACTGTCAGGATGTCTTCAGCGAGCAGCAATAGAAAGGAACGTTTCCTCTAATCCACTCGCATCACCGTCAATCCAGACTTATCACATCCACAGCAGGCCAGCCACCACAGATCAATTTTACGCCTTTTAAAGAAAACAAATCATCACAAACCAAACTTTCAATGATCTTTTGAAATTAAAAAGTCAATGTACTATAGCACAGAGTCATATGTAGAACCCAAAACTCCAGTTCAAATAGCTGAGACGTAAATAAAAAGTAAACGCTACTGCTCATTTCACAAGCGAAAATGTAGTGTTCAAAAGACAGTACATTTTAGATATATATATATATAATAAACAACTCGAATTTGGGAAATGTTGGGAAATTTTGTAAATTTGAATAAAATGAAAACTAAAAGACATTCAAA
The DNA here is from genome assembly GCA_027474115.1 of Schizopygopsis malacanthus. Lineage (NCBI taxonomy): Eukaryota > Metazoa > Chordata > Actinopteri > Cypriniformes > Cyprinidae > Schizopygopsis > Schizopygopsis malacanthus. The sequence goes on from CM049881.1 coordinate 12,891,454, forward strand.
TCACATTAGCCAACATTTTATTCACAATAGAACATAGAGAACATAACAAATGTTTAAATGGTGAAATTTGACACTTTTATCCACTAAATGAACTTATTTTAAATTTGATGCCTGCAAGCTGGCACGGGGGAAACAAAGGGCTGAAAAAGCGAGACATTTTTTAAAGATTTAGCAGGGAGAACATCTAGCAATTAATTACCTTAACTGACATCAGGTCTGTAACATGATTAGCTATAAAAGGTATGTCTTAGGGCCTGTTTACACCTGGTCACTTCATGCATTTTCTCTGATCGGATATCTATCTGATTTGTTAAAATCTTTCCATTTACACTTGGCCACATAAATGTGTCTTTGCATCAATTCAGTTCGTCAATGAAAGCAATATATAGGCACTGCATTTTATTCATTATCAGCTAATTTCAATATCAGAGACCGCAACAGGAGAGAGTACGACATCAGCACTGGAAAGAGTGTTTCAACTTTTAATGGATGATTGTAAGTGACTTCAATGGTCAATGGTCAGACGAGTCCAAATTTGACATTCTTGTTGAAAATCATGGACGGCGTGTTCTCCAGGCTAAAGAGGAGGGAGACCTTCCAGCGTGTTATCAGCGTTCAGTTCAAAAGCCAGCATCTCTGATGATATGGGGGTGCATAAGTACATACGGTATGGGCAGCTTGCATGTTTTGGAAGGCACTATGAATGCTGAAAGGTATACAAAGGTTTTAGAGCAACATATGCTCTTCTCCAGACGACGTCTATTTCAGGGAAGGCCCTTGTGTATGTCAGCAGGAAAATGCAAAACCACATACTGCAGCTATTACAATAGCATGGCTTCATAGTAGAAGAATCTCGGTGCTGAATTGGTCTGCCTGCAGTCCAGATCCATCAGAGAGCTTTTGGTGCATCATTAAATGAAAAATACGTCAAAGAGGACCACACACTTTTCAGCAGCTGGAAACCTATATCAGGCAAGAATGGGACCAAATTCCAACAGCAAAACTCCAGAAAAGCATAACCTCGATGACCAGACATCTTCAAACTGTTTTGAAAAGAAGAGGAGATGCTGCACCATGGTAAACATACCCCCGTGCCAACTATTTTGAGACCTGTAGCGGGCATCATATTTGAAATGAGCTCATTTTGTGCATAACATTTTAGAATTTCTCAGTTTAAACATTTGCTTCTTTCCAAATAAATACTTGAATAAATACCAATAAATAAATGATCCAAAACCAATAAATGATCCAAACACTTGCTCAAAAGTGACAGTAAAGACAAAAAAACAATACCATTTTCAAAACTGATAATACATTTTTCTTAAGCATATTACAATGATTTCTGATTTCTGATTATGTGACACTGAAGACGAGTAATGGCTGATAAAAAAAAATCAGCTTTGCCATCACAGAAATACATTTTACATTTCTAAATATATTAAAATAAAAAAACTGTTATTTTAAATTGTAATAATATTTTACAATATCAGTAGCCTTGCTGAGCATGAGAGCATCAATTTAACTGAATTTGGTAGAGTGCACAAAAGTCTAAATAAAAATTAAAATAGAAAATTGCCATGAAAAACTAAAATATGTTTCACTTAACTATCATTCCAAATGGACCACAAAAAAATCTTTTTTTTAAATGTATGACTAGACTGTCCCTTTCTATCTGCTTATGTAAATCTGTTTAATTCTAGTTCAAAACCCATAATAATGTCTACTGCCATTTTCATTTTCTTTGTTTTGTATTCAGTCACAGAGGTCTAATAAATAGAATTAGCTACATGCTTAGAAGCACCAATTACTTATAATGAATCATTTACTTAAGCATAAAATCACATAAATGCGTAAATATCTAGCGTACATGACAATAAACAAACAAATATTCTGGCTTACAAAGAATGTGAACACAAACAAGCCGTCTGTGTCTAAAAAGTTGCCGGATGTGACACCAGATGTCCCACCGTCATCGCATGGGGTGGGTGTTTTTGGATGATTACAAGGCGAGCTTTGAAGCTTTGGCTGTCACTGAGAACATCACTGTGTAACAGAGGCAGCCTCCAAGCTCAGCTCTACAGAAAGGTGTTACTTCATATGAGTGTGAGTCCAAACATGATTGGATCAACAGGTCCTCTGCTCTCATATGCTCAGGTCATAAGCAATCACACAGAGAGCTAAATCCTGTCTCGCATGCAGCCTTAAAACTAACTAGTGTTCGTAAGCACAAACAAAAAAAAGTGATTGCAATGGCACTGATTCTCAGGTCCCAGACTAGTGTTAAATGAGGACCTGTTCCAAATTCAAGCTTTTCGGTTTATTCGGCACACAATATGGTGTTTTTTTGCTTGCAAGTTTAGCTCCATTAAAAAGAAATTAGATATCTATGTCAACCACTATATATTTTTCTGTGTTTTCTCATTTTTCACTCACAGTCCATTTTTGTGTTTTAGAATAGCTGGCACTGAATGTCATATAAAAACAACACAAACTGTGGTTGGACGCTTTACAGGTTGATCAGATGGCCTCGTCCTGTCTAAGTGGGTGGTTCTTGGCCAGAATAAGCAGTTGTCCACTGTGAAGTCTTTCAGAAACATAACACGGCAAACAGGACAGCTTCAAAACTACAACAACCTCAACATAGACAGACCTGGGACCCCAATAAATCATGATAAAAAAGATCATCAGTTTCTTATGAAGTATTTGCAGAGAAATGTTCATTTATTCAAGTTCCTTAGAATCAGCATAAATCTGTTAATTGTGAAAATGAATTTATATTTAAACACTTAAAACACAGAGACATGTTCAAACATATTGAACAGATTCAAATATGGACAGCTGTGTACAAGCAAGATTTAATGAATTAAAATGTATTATAGATTTACATCTAATAAACTTAAAACCGCTATATTAAAATGTATTTAAAATACATTGAATGTATTAGTGCTATCACATCAAATCTAAATCATGTGTGACTGACAAATATATTAGTTGGATTACTGTGAAATCACAGTGGATGGATTTTCAAATATATCAATCTTAAATATAGGCTATAAGTAGTCAATTTTTTTAGTCTTGCATTTAAGCCTGGTCTTTAACAACATCCATACAATAGTATTTCACTATTTTATTTACATAAGCAGCCACTTTGTAGTATTTACATCCTAAATTTACATTTTATATCTGAACTTCTGCCTTAGATTTTCATTTTGTCGCAAACATGAAAAATAATACTCAATTGGTAACTGAATGTTGGAGCAGAATCCTGTAGAACATCACCGCCTCTGTGCTGTGTTTGTATACTTAAAAATCAGAAGCGAATCATGGCTCTCAGAGGAGAACCTGGAAATAATGTGTCTTTCTTATTATTTTTAATCTATCTGCTTGGATTGATGAACGTCCAGATCAGTGACGCTGGAAGTGAAAGAGCGGCTATTCCACCGGCAGATCTGCAGCAAGCCGACTAGCTGCGCTGAATTCCCTGTACTGTGAGACAGCAGGGCTAAATAGAATATCAAGGTTATCTCATAGTAACGCTGCCCTGAGCTGAGCTGAGATTTATTTATCCCAATTAAAGCCAATTAAACAGCTGGAAATTACAGCGAGATCTGTCTCCTCTACGGGAATACCGGGTCAGGGTTCGATTTATTACACTATCATGAACATCAGGTTTCACTGTGGAGTGTTATGTGATATAGGATTACCTTGGACACTCTGGCTTAGGGTGTTTCCACATGTACACAAGACGGATATGTTGCATAAACTCATTATGGAAGCCCTTGGGAAGGCAGAGCACAATTACAGCGCTTAAAAGAAATACATCTGGGAGAAAGCAGAGTATGTCACAATACTGAAGAAAAGATCTGGTGTAGGGCTGAAACGATTCCTCGAATAACTCGAGTAACTCGAATACAAAAAATCATTGAGGCAAATTATGTGCCTCAAAGAATTGTTTTGTCCATTTTACTAGGGATGCACTGAATTTTCGGCCGTCGAAAATATATGTCGCGCCGCACCGACCAGCAGTTTGCTCAGTTACCGCTCAGGCTCACCGAGATGGGTCTAGCTGCAGACCGAGGGCGAGTGGAGCTCCACTCTTTAACAGGAAGTACGTCACCTCCACTCAGTGTTGTCAAGTCCGCGGTTTCCCCTCGGGATTGGGCTACTTCAAAATCAGTTACTGCGGGTTGTTTTTCATGTCCACGGGTTGAAGCGAACCCAATAACATGATATTTAGCCCTGCAATGAGACTTTTACCAGGGGAACCTTTACAAATAACGTGAATTTTACGCATTTTCCCCTTAAACACATTATTCAAAATAATGTTTTTTATTATAAATTAAATCATAGAGGTTTGGAACAACAATAAGCATCATTTTAATTTCAATTCTAGTAAACTTCCTTTAAAGCAATAGTTCAAACTAAATACAAATTTGCTGAAAATGTACTCACCATCAGGCTATCCAAGATGTAACTGAGTTTGTTTCTTCATTGGAACAAATTTGGAGAAATGTAGCTTTACATCACTTGCTCAGCAGTGGATCCTCTGCAGTGAATGGGTGCCGTCAGAATAAGAGTCCAAACAGCTGATAAAAACATCAAAATAATCTACAAGTAACCCAAAAGTCTCCGCTCCATCAATTAATATCTTAGGCGTAGGCGGAACTACCGAGTCAGTGTTTACAAGTTGAATGTGCAAATACTAAATCAAACGCCATTTACAAAAAAAGGGAGTTACAACTCAACGAGTTTACAAGGTCAAACAACGATGGAGGACGATTGTGAACTTTGAGAAAATGAGATGGATCCTACGTCAAGCGTGACCTTTTCAACGTTATTACGTATTACATGAAGCGTGCATCGTAGAACAGAGCAAGGCGAGCATTTGTCTCTATAAAGCATATACATTTTTATTTTATTTTTAAATGACTGATCGTTTCACTAGATAAGACTCTTATTCGTCGTCTGGAATCGTTTATAGCCTTTTGAAGCTGCACTGAAACTGTCATTTTGACCTTCAACCGTTTGGAGTCCATTGAAGCTAACTATATGGATACAAATCCTGGAATGTTTTCATCAAAAACCTTAATTTCTTTTTGACTGAAGAAAGAAATACATAAACATCTTGGATGACATGGGGCTGAGTAAAACAAACACACAGCTTTTCATTTCACAAGACATTCATTGATGGAGCGGAGACTTGTGGGTTATTTGTGGATTATTGTGATGTTTTTATCAGCGGTTTGGACTCTAATTCTGACGGCACCCATTCACTGCAGGGGATCCATTGGTGAGCAAGTGATGTAAAGCTAAATTTCTCTAAATCTGTTCTGAAGAAGAAACAAACTGATCTACATCTTGGATGGCCGTAGGGTGAGTACATTTTCAGCAAATGTTCATTTTTGGGTGAACTATTTCTTTAAGTGTGAGCACACAAACACGCCTACACAGTAAAACATATGTCCACACACATAAATATAGCCTCCTCTATTATCTTCTAAATTAATTTATATGCAAACACCAGCCTCTGACTGGCATCTGTCTTCTCTTGCTGTTAACACACTCTCTCCCCTTTGCTCCACCTTCTTTCTCTTCCTCTATCGCTCTCCATCTTTCTTTCACTCTGTGCTTTCTTCCATATCCCTGTCCTCCTCGCACTTGCTCACACATGCACACACATACTTCATAATTCACAAGCATGTCCATTTCCTGAGCAGCTGCACACTTCTCCGGATGGGCTTATGCCGTTTACTGCTGTCCATCACAAAAATCAAAGCACAGCACACAGACAGAGTGGACACTAGTAAATCTAAATCTAACACTAAATCCTCTTCGCTGAAGAAGAATCTAATATAATCCCCAAAACACAGCATTTTAGGCAGAACGAAAGAACGAAGGACAGATAGCACTTGCCTGATGAGACTCAAAGAATGTGTGTGATCATAGTGTACTTTAACCCCAGTTGAACAACACTATAATGAGTTGAGCATTTCCCTCTACTGGACCACAAGAATGAGGGAGGGGGTGCCAGTTATGTAATCTGGACATGACTGCCGCTGTTCATTTAAGTAAGGCAGGGATGGAGGGAATAAGGCAGAGAGAGAGAGAGAGAGAGAGAGAGAGAGAGAGAGAGACGTGCCCTGTTCTGCCAGCAGAGCACTAAGCATCACCAGAATCGGTCAAAAAAAATGAGGGCCCTCTGTGAGGGCCTAATAATGATATTATTAGTATAATTTAAAGTCATATCTGCCTAACGAAGCCTTTAATGCTGAAGTGGTTCTTTGTGTTGAGGAACAAAGATCTCATTCTGCTATTGTTGTGATTAATCTGATGGTATTCATAACCATTTTTCTTACACACCATCTGCTACACATAACCCGAACCCGAACAAGTGATAGATTCAGAACATACTACTGGTAATTGAATAAAAAACATCTGAAGCATCACAGTGTGTGTGAGACCTAATATTCAAATCAGTCATCCTACCTCCTTCATTCACTAATTATTGGTCAATTGAACAGCGAGGTCTCTTATAGAGTGCAAGAGTGTCTGACCACATTTTCAGAAGCTGTGGAAATATATATATTTTTTATCATATTAATTTTATTCATATTCATATCCATAGGGACTTTAATAACTGTCTTTGTTAAAAAAGTTATAAGCTGTGGGGTCGCAAACAAGCTTCGTGGCCATGATTTAACTCAATTAAAAAGGGGGAATTAATTAGTAGAGTGTGGCATGATGTAACTAAAACAAGGGAACTAATTAATAAAACATAGCTACAAATTAATAAATCACAGGGACAAGTTATTCATTTGTGGATTTTATATTCATTTGTTCCTCTACATGTCATGTGTGGGGCTCTGTAATGAGCCATGAGGCTCACAAGGTGAATCACAACATCACAAACGTGATATTTGAAAATTAGACAAAAAAGGCAAATTAAAAAGACTAGTGCTGTCAAATTGAGTAATTGTGATTAATCACATTCAAAATAAAAGTTTGTGTTTACATAATATAATGGGGACGTCATGGCCTAATCGTTAGAGAGTAGGACTCGTAATCGAAAGGTTGCGAGGGATTTGTCGGTGGGGGGAGTGAATGTACAGCGCTCTCTCCACTTTCAATACCACAACTGAGGTGCCCTTGAGCAAGGCACTGAACCCCCAACTGCTCCCCGGGCGCCGCAGCATAAATGGCTGCCCACGGCTCCAGGTGTGAGTTCACGGTGTGTGTGAGTGTGTGTGTTCACTGTTGTGTGTGTGTGTGATGGGTTAAATGCAGAGCATGAATTGGCCGTAAGTCATGTCACTTAATATGTGAGTGTGTACTGTATATTTATATGTATATGTACACACACATACATGTATTTAAGAAATATTTACATGCTGTATACATTACATATGTATATTTATATGTGATTTACATTATATATAAATATATATATTACATATATTTAAATTGCAGGTCATGTATATATTTAAGGTCACCTTAAATATATACATGCATTTATATATACACATTTAAATATACACAGTACAGTACACACACACACACACACACACACACACACACACACATAATATGTAAACACAAACCTTTATTTTGGATGTGATTAATCACGATTAATCGATTGTATAAACCTACTTGTAGCTCACAGTAAGTCTGTCTTAAAAGGCTTATAAATTATCATAAAAAAAAATTCTCTACGGGAAAAATTCACTGGATTTTTACTTGACAGTCATGGTACTGTCATGATCGCATGTCGAAGATTGACAGAAGAACATGCATTTTTGAATAAAGTCATACGTTTTGTTTTCTTTGTGCACAAAAAGTATTCTCATAGCTTCTTAAAATTAAGGTTGAACTACTCGTGTCACATGGACTATTTTAACGATATCCTTACTACCTTTCAGGGTCTTTAACGTGGTAGTTGCATTGCTGTCTATGCAAGGTCAGAAAGCTCTCGCATTTCACCAAAAATATCTTAATTTGTGTTCCGAAGATAAACAAAGGTCTTACGGGTTTGGAATGACATGAGGGTGAGTAATTAATGACAGGATGAATTATCTCTTTAAGAGCACTCCAAAATTAGGCATTAGTAAAACATGTGTTGTAATGTAATGAAATATTTGTGACATATAATGTTGCTTGCAAACAATTGTGAAATGACATATAGATAGCGTAGTTACTGTATTTTCCAGTAACTAACCAGCTAAACCTTGACTCCTTCAAAAGGACAAATCGCTGTTTGAAATATCATAAGTGATGCAAAAATGACATATTTCATCTTGAAAAATGGCCTGTTATAGCCTGTATCTGCAATGTTCAAATCATATGCACTGAACTCATTTTCACTGATGACATGACTGACAAACAAAAAAGGTGTGTGTGTGTGGGGGGGGGGGGGGTTGTGGGCAGATAGAGAATGCTGAGAGGGTTGAGACTCAAGCTGTGTGCGAAAGGTGTTATATTCTTCTTAATATTCTATGAGCTCTGAGAGAACACATTTCACGTAATTGAGACTGTTTATATGGTGTAAAGTGCTTTTCCACAAAACAGCAGTAGTACCATATTCATCTTTCTAATACAAACTAAATCATAAACAAAATAGAAGTTCAACGGCATCACCAATAGCTTAAGCATTTGATAATAGACTTATTCTATATCAGATTTACCTAAATACAACTACAAATGCTCAAAAGTTTGCATGAAGATTACAGGTCCATTTGCACAAAGACAAGCTCCAAGAAGCGAAAACTTTCTGAGAATGCAATACTATACCATCATTGCACCCCTGAGTGAGACATCTAATACCATATTGCATCATTGATCTTGGAATTAATGTACTGTATGTCAATTTGTACAGGACAAAACACCTGCTTAATGGGAATAAACCCAAGACCACTACAAAACAATACAATCTGTCCAATTCTATTCATTCAATCATGTCCTTATTTTAATATATACCTTCCGCATACTAATAGATGAGATCTTGTCACATCACAGGGCGATAGGCTTTCTTACACCAGATGTACACCAAGTCATTATAGAATGTGTTAATAATTAAAAAGCACATGGGTGTTTGTATATGTCTGAAATGGAATTGGTTTAATGACTAGACAAAATTAAAGCAACTGGAAGTCATGGAAAAATGCTAACTATTAAACTTATTATGCTTGGAATGAATTCAAGTTAACAGTTGAATTGTGCATACAATATGTTGTGCTCCTATCCCTAGACAGATATTCACTGTCAAAACAGATTGACCTGACATCAATTGACATGATGCTGAGTAACAATTAAATCCCTTTACAAAAAAAGTATCACGGTCCATGACGATGGCGCTTTCATAGTTATCATGGTGAACAATGACTATTTCTATATCTCACTTAAAATAGCATCATGGTACATGTCTGTAATTGTTGGATACGGTCAGTAAAACGCTTACATTCTAATTAATAAATGTTATAATTTTTGTATACCATATAAATACAACCTGATGTTTATAGGTACAATACCATATTCCAGAGTTCAACCCATCTATTATTATTGGCTCTTGTCTGAATTGTCTGCGAGTTATTGTGTTCAATTGTTTGCACAACAGCAAAAGTAAAATATTGTGATATTGAATTACATTACAGGGCAGAATTACAAAAAAAAGCACATTCAAATTTAGGGTTTGAACTAGCACACAATATTCAAGCAGAAAACACATTCGTGTAATTGGACTTTTGGCTCAAAATCTCACAGTTACTGAGATACAACCTATCTGACAACAAGCATGACCGCACCTAACACTTTTAGGTTGTTTAAAATAAAAGAATACGTTAAAATGTTACTAAAACGAAGACTTATATCTGATTATGACAGCGAGACCTAGAAGGAGTTTAAGAGCTCACAAGTGATGAGAAAAAGAGGACTATCTCTTTAATAGTACAAGCCACTGTGAGAAACATTCAGCAGTGCTGCAATCTAAAATGGCTATGGACAAAAGTACCCCACACAGCCATGTGTTTCACTGGCAGAAAGACGCTGAATAATGTTTTCAGCTCATTTAATACGGCACAGCGGACTACTATATGTATATAAGGTTATAGTGTAGACGACCGCATGAGCCATAATCACATTTACAGCCAAAGCAGCAACGTAAACATCTACCCGACTAAACAACCGTATTGTAACGCATTCAAAAGACATTTCTGCCCAAAACATCCAATACCTTCCTTATCAACACAACATGCTCTCAGATCAGCTGAGCGCGTGAACCAAATCAAGCGATGGACAGCGACTCTACCTCTTCCGCCGCTCTTCCGTTAAAAGATGATTCCCGTAAAGACAGCCGCGTCCAACTGTGTCATATTAAGGGGCGGCTGACGGCTCCGGTCCGCTGTCCGTGCTATCCGGGCTTAAAACGGTTCATTAGCGACCGTCGGGAAGAGAAAAGCGCTGGAGCGGGCGGAACTGAGGAGACCGCACAGGCGCGCGCTCTCTCTCTCTCTCACACACACACACTGCTGGAAGAGCGCAGCACACAAACACACTGCCTGCCTTTAGCGCTCGTTTAAAGCGCTCTTCAGCTGCTGGATCAACGCAGAAGATATGTGAACACAACTGGCATATTCTCGCTCTCTCTTTCCCACACACACTCACAGAGAAGCACGCACAAGTGCAGAGCCAGTGCAGCTTTCAGCAGGACAGTCGCGCGCTGGTTCATTTTGACGTCTCTGCCATGTAAATGCACGTTTCTCATGCCCAATGCTGCGCATCTGCATTTTCAGCATCATCTTCCATGTGGGCATCACCCATCTGCCCTGGAGGGCCATGACTGGAGCTGACAAGGTCAAATAAGGTGTTTACGCACTCTCTCTCGCTCATTCCCTCCCCTATCACTGGCCACATATACATGAACATCATTTTCTGATTAAGATCCTTATTGTGATTAAACCTTTAACCAAAAGGACGCTTACAAGCTGCACAGCTATCAAGAGTATTCCTGTATACAGCAGAATAATCCAAATACATCAATTCTCATTCATGTCCGCAAGTCAGCATGAAATGCTTTTTTTCTAAATGATTATTGATCTTATTATGAACAATTCATCATGTACATTTAATCATTCACTCATCCATTTAGACCTCATAATGTTTAATTGAGCACAACTCAGCCTTTCTGAATGAAAAACGACAGGTCCCTCTCTCATGACATTTGCTGTTTTTTTACCTATTGTTTATTCCACTTAATCCTCACTCCTTTCTTACAATCGACTGCAAGCATGTATTCAAATCTGCCTGGAATTATTTAACAATCAATGGATAGAACAAAGTCCCCTCGCTACTTTTTTTTTTACAATAATCCTTTTCACTCTGATGTACGTCACAAACTCACAATACAGAAGATCTGTTGCCGTCTGTTTTATTTTATCATATAAATATTTCAGATTTCAACATGTAGGTCATGACGTTTTTTAATGTTCATAAAAGTTAAGTCTCCTCCTTGATCGAAAAATATGTTTCTTCAATTCCTCAACTATACTCTCTCTATATGACCCAGAAATAATAGTGCATTTGTTCAGGCATACACATATAAAAGACTGTGCAGTTATGACTGATATCACAAATACACAAACACTAGGTATAGGCATATACAAGTGGTCTCATTCAAATTTCTATTAACTGAAATATTGACGCATCTTTACACGGCCTTAAAGCTGTTCTGTGCTTGGCTGCTCAATATTCTGTATAAAAGCCAGACTAAATTAGGCCTGCTCTGACCCACCCAGTTTTAAAACATAGTTGTATTTGTTGTTTACACCACCTCTGAGCAGCATTACACAGTCTGTGTAAAGACATCTAAATGCCACTTGAGAAGCGCTTCTGTGCCACCTTCTGTGCACTGGATTCATTTAGTAATGGGAATCATGTTAAAGGGATAGTCCACCCATAAAATGTATTTTTTTTTCATAATTTACTCACCCTTGTGTTGTTCCAAACCTTTATGCATTTTATTCTTCTGCTGAACACTAAAGATTTAGCATTTTCTTTTCTTTTATTTTGTTTAACTTTTTTGTCCATAATTGGAAATCAAAGGGAACAGAAGCTATTTAACTAACATTCCTCAGAATTCCTTCTTTTGTGTTCCACAGAAGTAAGAAAAAGATACAGGTTTGGAACAAAAAGTTACATAATGAAATGAAACTTAAAAAGAAAATGTCAAAAATCGGATTAATGTTGGAATATTCTTGTGCATGTAAATACAATCACGGCTACATTTTATCATGGCTACAATCATATTTCTACATATAGAAATATTCAAAATCCAGAATGCTAAATAAATAGGATGTCTGAATTAGCACCATTGAGCAGAGATTCTGTGTGCAACCAGTGGACATTTCACTATCCCATGAGGCCACGGGTCAAAGAACATCCAGGTCAAAGGACGATCATGCCAACATGGTGGATTACATCCGGGAATATATTTATACTACAACTATACACCTGCATACCTGAACATGCTTCATCAATGGTCAAGAATTCTGTGAATTACATGCTTTAACAGATATATGTGATTTGACTGCAGAAGATGGATTTGTTAATGAGGATCACTTCTCAGAAACCCAGTGAACCCACTCTCTCTCCTGTTCTCCGTGCTCGCTTACTCTTTCCACCAGTGAGTGAGTCCGACCAATCGTTTATCTCCCACTGTGCAGTGGCAGGACCATCCCAGCAGCGCCGGCCAATCAGAGATCAGGGATGCAGGAGCAGCAGGGTATTAAAGAGGATTATTTGGACAGTTCAGGGTTTCCCCAGACTTGGCAATAAAACAATAGGACAAGACTGCCCTCTGTGCCTCTCACCGGTATTACACACTTACTAAAAGCTGAATGCATGCCATACAGCAGTGTGCCCAGTAAAAACAATGAGATTCAAGAAAGATATATCATAGAGATAACCCTTAAACTAGATAGAAAACAAGCTTGACTTGTCTGGATACTGCTGCCAGGCAACCGTAAAAATTATTAAGTGGGCTGTCATTCTCCTCTTTCTCTCCCCGTCTCCCTCAATCTCTCCCAAAAGAGCCCTCTGCTGTCTCATGGGATATCTGGCATTGCATAACCACAGCCAAATATGGCAACACTTTAGTATATAAACCTGCACTGATTCCCGTCCCCCGTGATTCCCTGAGTACATCGCAGGACTCAACATCTCTAAAACACTCCAGCCAAGTAAATGTTATTTGCCCTTAGTATAAGTGAGCAATTTCCATCCTCTTCAGATCTGAAGCAGAAAACGTGTCTGTTCATAAGCACTGTAGGTTAAAGTGAAGGATCGAGTTAAATAAAAGGAGAGAGGAGCCAACTGAATGGCTACATTGCCACAAAAAGACCAAATAGTATGTATCATTTGATCTTTTGCTAAGTTCCACCCACCTTGGTTAGTGTAGTGTTACCAACTCAGACAAGCTCACAGGAATCAACTGGAGATATGTTTTACCCTAAGTCAAATGTACACATAAATACATTTTAAATATAACTGGATATTATCCATAAGTGGGTCTAGAACAAAATGTTGATCTGTCACTTAAATAAATGCCACAGGTGCTCCTAATTTTTCCCAGGATACTAACTGATGTCTCATGTGTAATGTGTGAAGCTCACCAAGTGAGTTAAGATAGTAGACAGTGATTCATTTATTCTTTGTGAAAGAACAGATGGAGGGTGTTGGGTAAAGGAGGGGAGGAAAAGGTTTCAGGAGGCAGTAGGCATTTGCTCCGGATGGAGGAATAGGTCAAGTCCTCAGAAAACTAAACCATGACCAGGACACAGACTAATCCAATAATGCCTGAACCACGGCCTTGTGGTTGATTCAAAACTACAACATTGCTAACATATTAATCTTTTATTTCAAAACTAAACCAAGCTAACATAAAACACAGGGCCTGTATCAAATGCTGTGTTATAGTCCACACAACAACTACAAACAAACAACTACTATCATCTATGTTTCTGTAGTGAATTTTGGGATTAACCCAAAGACTTACCTTATCCTTGGTCCTGTCAGGTCCATTGGTTCTGTTAGAGATGATTGACAGCTGTTTTTGGACCCACTGTAAATCTCTTTGGGGCTGTGTCAGTACCTCCACCTCACACTGCCTTTCTACCCCCATCATCTCCTATGGGAGAGAACCACATGTCACTTAATCATGCATAAGCCGGGGAGATGTGTAACACCATCAGTTTAACCAATTAGAAATGAGGAACGACGGGAAATGACTATTATTCACATCACAGTGATCATCATGATGTGACAGTATTTAGTCTCTGTTTAAATATAAAGGATTTAAAGGTTTTTGATTTGATTTGTGATCATGTTAATGGATGCTAAATAACAGAATTGGTGTCTAATTAATGGCATCCACCTACTGTACATGTAAAGGTGCACTCATTATCGTTCATACACATCTTCATTATCCCAGCAGTATTTGATTCTACACTGACACCTAGTGGCGTGGGTGCATTAAGATTTACATTAACTACTGTTGCTTCAGATTTTCTATCTGTTTAAAATTGTATTTGAAGTTTTGAATTATGTTTGCTAATATTTACTATTAAAAAAAACATGTTAAGTAAATTTCAAGTATTTTGACACAGTACAACAGTAAGATCCTGGACTAATTTAGTTTGAATTATATTCTATAATATTCTATTATTGTGTTCTATTGTGTTTTTGTTGTTGTTTTTTGAAGTGCTTTTATTCACCCCAAAATGTAAATGTTTTACCCTCAGGGGTTTCTTGATCATAACAGATTTGGAGAAATTTTGCATTAGATCTCTTGCTCGCCAATGGAGAAAGCAATATTATGGAAAGAGGACCGATATTTTAGCCAGAAGCAATGGTTCAGAGTTAAAGCGTCTTAATTATGGATTTATTTCTTACAAACATGCAGCTTTTCACTTCACAAGACATTGATTGATGGACTGGAGGCGTGTGGATTACTTGTGGATTACTGTGATGTTTTTATCAGCTGTTTGAACTCTCATTCCGATGGCACCCATTCACTGCAGAGGCAAAATTTCTCCAAATTGGCTCTTGCATGGCCTGATGGTAATTTTTTTTGGAAATGTACCATTTTTGGATGAACTATTACTTTAAATTGATTTTAAAAAAGGTGACAATAAAGACATTTATGATGTTACAAAAGATTTCTATTCAAAATAAATGCTGCTCTTTCTTGAAAATTCAACTTTGCTACCACAAGAATAAATGAACTAGAACATAATAACAAAAGGGGGAGAATCTTTTTTTCACAATATTAGTGTTTGTACTCTATTTTTTAACAAATAAACGCAGCCTTGGTGAACATAAATACGTCTTTAAAAAGCATTAAGAAATCTTACTGACCCCAAACATTTGAACAATAGTGTAAAGATGAAAATATTTTATCATATGTCAAGACACAGCTAACAAACATACTTTGCAGATGTTGAAACAAAATGTTACACTCCTCAGTCTCCACCAACCCTCACATACATAAACACAAACATATCTTGCACAAAATGCGCACACATACTTATACAAACACTGTTTACATCATGCATACAAATCGCCCCCAGACGTCTGACATCATGCACAGACCCCTGGTGCAGTCAAATACAAACACACACACACACACACACACACACACACACACACACACTGACACACACACACACACACACACAGACACACACACACACACACATGCTCTGAGCCATATCACATGAGCATGAACATCAATATGACCCCTGCATGCACAACATAAATCATTCTTATAAACACAACTATAGATGATATTTTACATTTCAGAATCCAATCATCCCAAACAATCTAAGCAGACATAATAAATGCAAACATAACACCCAAAGACAATATAAATACACTAAAAAGCATCTAAGATTTAGTGTGCATTACATACTCTGCAAAAATCAACCCACAGACTGTAATCTACAAATCAATTATGTCTTAATCCACACATCTGTGTGCAGAAGCGGTACATACCATGGCTCATTATCTATGAGTAATCTACACACTGGCAGCCCTGCTCTCTGTGAACTCCAGCAAAGCGCTCCATGTCCTGCTCTTAAGCGTGTTTACCCACAGTTCTCTAGTCATGCTCTGCTGTGACTGACGGTGATGTCACAGAGCCAGCGTGCCACAGGCCGCGTGGGATTATTAATATCTGTACTTTGCTGGAGTTACATAAGAACGGGCACTGGATTATATCGTTACTGTACAGAAAATGGCTGTGAAAAAAGCGGCTTGAGGAGGGACAGGAACGGGAGATGCCCAGTCTGGGGTGAACATAATATCCTCTGATAGCAATGCATCTTACATGAGTCTGACTAAGTGATAATGGAGAAATAAATCAGATGAACAGATGTGCGGTGTTGTACTGCTGAGAGGACACATGGCTTGTAGGGGTGGCACGGTACACAGATGTCACGGTTCAGTACGTATCTCGGTTCGGGAGTTACGGTTCGATGCGTTTTCGGTAAAACAGGGGAAAAAATAAATCTACTATGCTCGGTTTCTTTTCATTTATTTTGAACAGACAGTGGTACAAATGTAAAAAACAAATCCACCTAACATTAGATACTAATGTTGAAAATACTAATTATTGATACTAATAGTATTATGATGTTACATTATAAATTAAATCTGTTTTGTTTTCATTGTGAGTGTACACAAATAAAAGCAGACCTTTATCCAGTGATTATTAATAAGACAATAAGTGTTTAAAGTTGACTCTGCTGGTAACCTTATAAGGAAACAGTTGAAGTGATCGCGCGCTGGAGCACACGCTTTTTTATTGTATATATTGAACATTTAACATTCAAAATGATTACAAAATTTTACAAACATCACATTTCCTAACACACACACACACACACACACATCAGCTCCAGCATTGCTAAAGTTGGTAGGCTACTTTATCAAAATAAAATACAAACATCAGCGCACCCGCCTCTGTGTCACCGTTGGAACGCGACTGAATTAACGTAACGTTAACTTACAAAGCCTATAATTTACATAATAAATAATAGTTTAGCATTCAGACAAGTTACATCGCAAACAAGGAAATATTATGGAATATTTGGATTTGTGCCGAATGAGAGAGGTAGGATACACGAGCACATAGCTCTTGTCAGTCCATGTGAGGGACGCGTTCAGAAGTAACACATGGTTACTGTCTAGTCAAGTGGGCTTTGTTTTCAAGTGCGTAACTCAGAGTAGCTCCAGATTGCAGTCTGGACGATGGGGCGGGGCGACACATTAAAGGTGGGGCGACACGTGTCGCTCCGCCCACCCCCAATTTCATTGGTTTATATTATAATACAGCAGAGCTTATTGGTGTAGGCGTTTGCGCATAAGCATTCTTTTATAAACGTTTTTATGAGTGATCTATGCTGTTTTGCTGTACTACAGAAATATTAAGTGCTGTAGCGATTTTATTTAGAATCAATTAGCAAATGTTTGTTTTTTAAACTTATGACAAACTAGTTAGATTAAGTTCCTATCAAACGCTTGGTCGCCGCATCTCCGAGTAACGTTACTTCGGGCAGAACAGAGCTGTGTAATATGAACAGCTCACGAATTAAGTCTGGGGAACAAATTCTTAATTTGTGGCTATGATATAGTCCTAACGTTACCTATGATATAAATAGCTTCACCTATGAGAAATATTAATTATGCTTCTGTGTGATGAACGTAAATAGAGGTCCTCCTTAATCTCAACAGGTGGGTTGCACGTTAAATTAATTCAGATATTATTGCACGTTTCACTGTACACGAAGCAGACTGAGCAGTTTTAGCTGGGAGATGTTGATAAAAATGACCAACTGTTTGAGATTTAGCTGTTTTGTATAATGTATATTTATTATGTAGCCTATAGGCCTATTGTTTATTTTAGGATCGTGGATAAGCAAAAACTTAGGATATGGTGATAATTCATTGTAGTTCAGGAAGACATGGGATAAACCCGCAAATGTTTTTATTTTAAAGAACAACTGCGGTGACAAATAAGACAATAATAAATAGCCCATCAGCGTGAACTGAGGTTTTATGTGTGGATAATTTTTGTTTACTAAAACAGCTGTTATTAAATCTGACCTACAGCGAATATTATTATTAATGTGCTTTACTGTTTATTTAAGCAATACATGTTCATATATTTTCTCTGCAAAATTTGTATTTATACTTTATATATAGGCTATATGCACAAATTAAATTACTGGTTTTGTGGCTCAATCCTTTAAAAAGAACCAGGAATCAATGTATTATATTAGGCCTACTGATTTTAGATTTGTATTATAGTCTTTAATAATAAAAACAAATATTAATCACAGAGAGGGACTTTTCTTAAAAGTGCTCACGTACCTGTTGCTCAGATTTACAGCTCCGAGTGATTTTAATATTCGACATTGATCGAGTGTTAATAACTAAATCTAAATTCATCCCGTACACAGATTAGAGAACGCACACACAATGAGGGGGTGGATACATAAATCCACATAGATTTTTAATATTTGATGTCACGGACACTTATTTGCTATAAGATAGAAGCCTTTAAAAACTGTATGTGTCAATATATGCTCAAATATTTTATTAAGATATAAACAAGGAAACATGGAGCTTCTCATGAAAACATTTATTTGCACTTTATAACCTACAAGTTTGTGACACATTGAGAAACTTAACTCATCTCTTTAAACAACAACAAAAAATGGTTGTGCTTTAAAATGCAAAATCATCCATTTATGTTCGTGTTTGTCCCTTTCTAAAATACAGCAAATTATCATTATTTGCGTATAAAATCCCAATTTAGTGCTGATTCGCGGCCTGCCGATCCTCAAGGAAATATGAATGAAGAAACCCGGAGGTGCCGTCATCAAGAGTTTATTTGTAAACAATGACTTCATCTGACTAAAATGACCATTGTTACTAAACAGATTGTAATTAAGATAGGCGTATAATTCTAGAGTTAGCACATAATATTTCTGTAATATGGCCAAATCAAATATAAAGGAATGCACAACCTCGGGTCTAAACCAATAAGATTTGCCGTATAAACCAATGGAATTGGAGGTGGGTGGAGCGACACGTGTCGCTCCGCCCCATCGTCCAGACTGCAGTCTGGAGTACTTGGTAACTCACGGCATTCGCTGTTCTTCTGCTAGCGCTGGCGGTAATCAAACAGCGTTGTATTACTGCGGGCGCCCCCTTCTGGATTGAGGTGAATTGCATCTATTCGTCGTAAGGCCTCGTGCACCGAACCGAGAGGTCCGTAACGTGACGGTTCGGGACGAATACATGTACCGTGCCACCCCTAATGGCTTGCCTGGGACAGGGCAGGGGCTATGAATAGAGTCACTCGATAGCAGTCCACTGGAAACCGAGGACGCTGCCTGAGGCAAAAGCTGTAGTGGAACAATCCATCCCCTCTAAGCCAAAACAGAGAAATCTGCTGAAGCTTCACAAGGGTCATTCCACCAAATACGGAGTAAAATATGTGCCTTTTTATGCAATCAAACATTCCATGTTTGAGAGAAAAACTAATTAAACAATTAACATTGAACAGGGAGTACGTTTCTGCATGCATGATGAAAATTGCAGGAACAAAGAAAAACAAATTCTCCCAATTTTCCTTGAAGTAGTAACAGCATAAAACTATATTTTATTCAATTTTTAAAATGTTTACATTTTAAAACGTTTTTTTGTTGTTTTAGCAGAGGACTGTCTCAAAAAGTAAACTGTTATGATTTTGAAAAGTGGGTTTTTGTAGAACAATCGACATGAAATCTTACTTGCAATGTAATAACTGTGAGAACAGGACTATTAATACCTAAAAGAACCATAACAATCAACATGGTTATTGTCAGACTTTTTAAGTAATATACTAGACAAAAGTTAAAAACATTTTTTTGAAAGAAGTTCTTGACTTGCTCAACAAATATGAATTTATTTGATCAAATATACAGTAAAACAGTAACATTGTAAAATATTATTATAATTTAAAATAACTTTTTAATGATACTTCAATGTAATTTACACCTGTGATAGCAAAGCTGAATGTTTAGCAGTCAGTCTTCGGTGCCACGCGATCATTCAGAAATCTTTATATTATGCTGATTTGCCTCAAGAACTTTGTACATTAATGTGCATCCCTAAAATATTTGAACTAGTCAGATTAATAAGTCAACTAGAGTTAAATGTGTACATGTGTATTGCAGAAGTAATTCGGCTATTATTATGTTCACGAATCTGACCTAATTGTGACAGAACGTTGGAGCCCCGAACAAAAACATATCTTTTTTTTTACTAAAACGAGAGAACGAACTCTTAATGTGTGGCCATGTGCTGTTTATTTCCTACATGTAATATGCGTGGCTCCGTAGTCCGCAAGAAACTTAAATTAAAACTTAATTAGGCCCAATCTGGTAACTTTTGCATTCAATTGAAAACCAACCTCTCTAAAAAAAAAATGTAAAAAAATGTAAATCCTCATTCATACCCATGCACGCACTCACGTTTTCTTGTCGTCCTTCTCTGTGTCTTCCAGCACGCTTCTGCTCAGCCAAACAATGACTCGCGCACAGAACGAGAGAAAACCACTGACTGTCTCATCATCACTGTCTCCCCTTTCAGCTTCATCTCTTTATTCACTCTCCCTAACCAGGTCAGGTGAGATTTGAAATTATTTATTTCTCACTGACTCTCTCTCTCGTGTGTGTGTGTGTGTGTGTGGATGCTCTCTTACTGTCTCTGAGGCAGGAGCATTTCAGTTACATAATGTCAGTGCTTCTGCACAACTCACTCACAATGTCCTAAAAGTGTCATGTCACGAGAGGCATTTATTCAGCTCTCATCATACAGTGTAAGTGCATATGGATTTCACCGACAGTATCCAGACTGTCTAAATAATATGGGAGTGTGTGTTTGAGGGATTTTCACAGCTGCTGTGTCCAGGGTGACATCCCATGAGCATCAATGTAGGCACCTGCTTCAGCTTTGTCACACATACTGAGGTTCTCATGGTAACAGTGACGTCATCATCACAGGGTGGATTGATTAATTGCTGGCCAATGGTTTTTGGAAATTTTCTTATACCATACTACAAAAAAACATTAAAAAAATTAAAACGTCCACATTCTAATATGCTGATTTGCTGCTCAAGAAACAATTCTTACTATCATGTGGTGAATAGTTTTGTTGCTTAATATTTTGTTGAAACTTTTAGACATTTTGTTCACGGTTATTTGATGAATAGAAAGTTTAGCATTTACTTGAAATATATGTATGTTTTTTTTTTTGCAACAATGTAAAATATATGTACTGCCACTTTTAATCACTTTAATGCATCCTTCCTTAATGTATTAATTTCTCTCTCTCTCTTTCGGTCTCTACAAACTTTTGAACACTATTGTACGTGATAAACATTCACCAATAACAAAAACAGATCACATGACAGTTTTGAGCAGTGAGCAACTCACATTTATTTTACAGTACACTTTGTGAGCATTTGACTGTGTGGTTACATTACTATAAGACAGTCAAATATAAGATACAAAAAGGAACAACATTGAACAAGTGATTAAAAGATGTTTTGTAACATCGTTCACAGATCTGAAATCATATTGTGTGGAGCCAGCTGTCATATCAAACACTGTCAAAGCATTGTGTACTCGACTCTTGAATACAAGCATCATTTTTTGTTAATAAAATATATCTTAAGTGCACTTTGCTGGATTTTATTTAACTCCACAATGTCAGTCAGATCTCCCAAGGCATGAAGTACCCAATGTTACATATTGCATTATTACAAAACATTACTCAATTGTGCAAAATGTATTCACCGGCATTAAATAAATTAAAAGATGGAAAATGACCTCTGGTTGCTGTAGTGAAGTGGCAAAGCAATGTCAAAAAGGGAAGTCTTCGAGCATAAATCAGTGCCATCTTCTACACAATTCACCGGTAATAAATTCAAGAGCAGTTTTTAAGTTATTGTATGCAGCAGGACATTTGAAATATCAGTCAAAACAAAAACACAAATTCTTCTCTTTTTCCCCCAAGGCACAGTAATGTTAAAGGGAATAAAGTTTTGCTCTAGGTGACTAATCGCTGTACACTCCAATGAGGATGATGATGAGAAGAATGATGCTGCACACGGCTCCACAAATGGCAACACAGACCAATTTCTATGACAGACAGATTAAAAAAACAACAGAGGAAAATCCACTATGTATGAAACGAATTATTACATGTACTTTTACCTTTTTGTGCAATTGGTTAGAAGTAAATAAACTGCCATTGATTAGAACATATGTTAATCTTTCTTTGAAACCATTAAAACCATTTCTCCTAAAAAGTTGTCACCATATTCAAACTGGGTTTAATTAGAGACAAAGTGATAGTAGATTAGATAGTTAGTGATTGGGCACTGGGTGTTACCTTGGAAACCATTCTTAGGAAGGATTGGCTGCATTAGAGCTGGAGGAGGCGGAGTTAGTATTGGTTTTAATGAGACAGGCCCACAGATAAGCCAATAATGAGTGCGACCACAGCGAGCACCACCAAAACAATCAGAGCCAGAATAATGGATTTCTGTCCAAGACAAAAAGAAGTTGTTACAATGATTGCGTTTTTTCACGTACTTGGTGACATTTTAAAATTCAGTACAATATTCTTTAGCTCGTAGCACATATTGTGAAAAGATAAAGCTGAATGTGTCCATTAAATTAATATTCATTTAAACATTTGATGTATAGAAATCCATCTATGGTTAGTGATGGGTTAGTATAAGTTAGTGACAGGTCTGCTATAATCTAAAACATTTAACAGAGCACAATATTGAGCCTCCTTTTGTGGCATTTATTCCAATATTTTTGAGCTTCCATTGGAAGCAGTATTATATTTGGCTTCTAAAACATCTGTATGGTTGTTTTCTTACCCTGCGTGTCTGCGTCTGGTACCTCACAGCTTTCTTGGTCTCCACTTTAGCTTGGCCGACGTACTCTACGGCATTGTTTACATTCTTTTCAATGTTGTCAATCATCTCACCCTGTACAGCATAAAGAAGCGAGTTCATGAATTAATGCTGTATAGGTTAACCAATGAGTGAACAAACTCTCACTGATTACTGTATACTGCACCTGGGTCTCAACAAGCATGGCCATGTCCACAAACATGTCATGAAGCTCTTTAATGCTGGACTCCAGCCGCAAGATATCTTTATGTCTCGACTCGATCTCATTAAGGGCCTGACGAGTTATCTGAGAGTCAGAGATGATCTGAAAACACAGGAGATCTTTTAGTAGACTCTAGAAACTTACAAACAGTGACAAGACTGCATCAAACAAAGGAACTGATCACCCAAAAACGAGACAATTTTGTTATGTGCTTATTCTCATGTTTTAAAAAACCTGAAGCACTTTCTTTCGTCTAAAAAATACGAAGACGAAACGGTAAATAACTGTATTTCACTTAATTACAAAAAGTGGGAAGTCATGTTGACCACTTTGGTCTTTAGATAATCATACTACCACTTTATAGTGTCCTTTTTAAAGTCTCCATTTTTTACCCTACCATTCAAAAGTTTGGTGTCAGTAAGACTTTAAATTAATTGATCATTTTATCCAGCAAGGATGAACTTTCTATTTTGATCAAATATATTGATGAGCAGAAAAAACTTCTTTCAAAAACAATCAAAAATCTTATCGACCCCAAACTTTGACGTGACATTGTGTATTATAAAGGCCAATACATTGTTCAAATGTTTCACTGTGTACTCCATGTTAGAAATATGAGAGGAGATGGGGGGTAAATGATAACATAATTATTATTTAGTTGAGGCTGAGCCATTCCTTTAAAGTTTAAACAGTCAATTACAGAAAATGCAAAGAAACAACCAGCAGAGGGTGCTAACTGATGAAAATGTGTTGCTCTCATGTCATGCCACATAAACAGAAAACTGAGAAGCCAAAGAAAGCTGGCTATGGATGAGAGCTGCAGTATTTTAATATTTCCTCCTTCAACCTCCAGTAAGCCTGGAAAGAGTCGTTTTAAGAAGCAAACTCACATCGGCGGTGAAAATAGAAGGGTTTCCAGTCTCCAGCATCTCTTCCAATTCCTCATTAGTTGTTATTCTTCCAGCTACAAGATTCAGAGTTGTAATAGATTAGTGAAACACACTTCTCACAAGCTGGCCAATCCTGTTCAGGCCATTATTTGTTTGTTAATGGCTGCGTGTGTGTGAATTTGTCAAGGGTAAACATGAAATGATGACCAGCAATTGATAATAGGCTAGTCCATTTGTATAATTGTTTGGCTTTGTGTCATGGAACAGTGTATGTGTGTACCGTGTGCTTGTAAGTGTGTGTGGTCATATCGAGTATGCCTTGGGGACTATATTGATTCAGCTGGGAATATGAGAGGGAACATTACAATGGCTGAAACCATCAATGTAAAGGCCGCTGGAAAAACACACACACATAATATGACACCTGAGCAATCATCAGCACTTATATGCATACTTATAACCAGGAAAAAAGGTACCATACACATAAAATATATCATATTTATAAAATACACATTGAAATAAAGTTACAACAAATGTTTCCTAACAAATCATGGACATTTGTTTCAAATGCAAAGTTGAGGTAACTGGGTCTTTATGCAAATCACATCAGTCACATGACTGATGACTCATCATCCTATCACATGACATTCTGCTCCTGGCCCACAGCAGGATCTCTGGAGCCCTGTTGCCCAGGTAACACTTGCCTAGAGTCTCCGGTGACAGCCCGCTCAGTTTCATGTGTCGTAAAGCACAGAAAGTACCTCATTAATCCTCTCACACTGGGACTACTTCACACACACACACACACACAGTCTACTCAGCGGTCTACACTAAATATCTGACCACAAGTTACTCCAAATAAATTTAAATGCAGCATGCAGGTGAAAAGAGGGGAGGTGGACAAAAATTATTATGCAATATATTTGTCCTTATTGAACAATTCAACAAGGAAAAAATGATATATTATGAGATTACATTTAATGGTGTTAAATGATAAACTATTAATTTATAAATAAGTGTTTTCGACGGGCAAGGTAATCTCAATATGAAAAAGAGGAAATTAGCTGCACAATTAAATATTAAATTTGAGCTAATATTATGTCCAATATCACATTTCAATGTTCACGTAAATCAATATTTACATTTTACTAAGTCAAATAAGTATTTGATCCCCTACTAACCAGCAGGAATTTTGGCTTCCACAGATTGATTATGTGCACATGTGGAACACAGATTAGTCCTGTCATTTTAAGAATACACTCCTAATTTCAGCTCGTTGTGTGTATAGAAGACACCGGTCCATAGAATCTGTATCTTCCATTCCAACCGCTCCACTACCATGGGCAAGACCAAAGAGCTGTCAAAGGACATCAGGGACAAGATTGTAGATCTGCAGAGGCTGGAATGGACTACAAGACCATCAGTAAGAAGCTTGGTGAGAAGGAGACAACTGTTGGTGCGATTATTCGGAAATTGAAGAAATACTAAATAACCATCAATCGCCCTTGGTCTGGAGCTCCAAGCAAGATCTCACCTCATGAGGTAAGAACGATCATGAGAACGGTGAGGAATCAGCCCAGAACTACACGGAAGGAGATTGTTAATGATTTCAAGGCAGTTGTGACCATAGTCACCAAGCAAACCATTGGTTACGCACTACGCCACAAATGAACTGAAATCCTGCAGCGCCCGCAAGGTCCCCCTTCTCAAGAAAGCACATGTACAGGCCATGCCAATGAACATCTAAATTATTCAGAGAAGGCTTGGGAGAATGTGTTGTGGTAAATCATGGACGATGGGGCGGGACGACACATTAAGGTGGGGTGACACGTGTCGCTCCGCCCACCCCCATTTTCGCTGGGGCAGCCGTGGCCTAATGGATAGAGCATTGGACTTTAAACCCGAGGTTGTGGGTTCGAATCTCGGCTCCGGCAGGAATTATCCACGACTGAGGTGAGACCCTTGAGCAAGGCACCGAACCCCCAACTGCTCCCCGGGCGCTGCAACGTCAGCTGCCCACTGCTCCAAGTGTGTGTGCACATGGATGGGTTAAATGCAGAGAACACATTTCACTGCTGGTTATACTCTGTATAATTGTGTATGTGACAAATAAAAAATTATTCTCTTCTTCTGGTCAGATGAGACCAAAATTTAGCTCTTTCGCATCAACTCGACTCGTCGTGTTTGGAGGAAGAGAAATGCTGACTATCACTCCAAGAACACCATCCCTACAGTCAAGCACGGAGGTGGAAACATCATGCTTTGGGACTGTTTCTCTGCTAAGGGTACAGGACGACTTCATCACATTGAGGGGCCAATGATCGGGGCCATGTACCATAAAATATTAGATGAGAACTTCCTTCCCTCAAACAGAACACTGAAGATGGGTCATGGATGGGTCTTATGAGAATTACCCAAAATATACCACCAAGGCAACAAAGGAGTGGCTCAAGAAGAAGCACATTAAGGTCCTGAAGTGGCCTCGACAGTCTCCAGATCATAATACCATAGAAAATCTGTGGAGGGAGCTGAAGCTTCGAGTTTCCAAGAGACAGCCAAGAAACCTTAATGATTTAGAGAGGATCTGTAAAGAGGAGTGGGACAAAATCCCTCCTGAGATGTGTGCAAACCTGGAGACCAACTACAAGAAACATCTGATCTCTGTGCTTGCCAACAAGGGCTTCTGCACCAAGTACTAAGTCATATTTTGCTTGGGGATCAAATACTTATTTGATTTACTAAAATGTAAATCTTGTTTTAACATTTGTATGCAGCTTTTTTTCTGGATTTTTTGTTTGATATTCTGTCTCAGTTAAAATAAACCCAAACCACAAAAATGATAAACCCTTCTTTTTTTTTTAAGTGGGGAAACTTAACAAAATCAGCAGGGGATCAAATCATTATTTCCCCCACTGTATATGCTTGTGAATGTATAAAGATACACATGTGTGACTTACTGATCTCCAGCTGTCTCTGAATCCTGCTTTTACTTTTCTCTCTGAAGGACATTTGGGCTTCATTATATTGCGTCATGACCTCCACAAACTTACGTGACAAGTTAGTGTACTAAAAAGGATACAATAAATCAATTTGGGATTACAAATGTCATAATGGATGGTTAAATGAAAAAGATGAGAGAAAGATTTCACACCTGTGTTTTCTGAATGCGTGCATCCACTGAGGCTGGATTCATCTGTTCATCTGGAGGTAGATTCTGTTGCATTGCTAAGAAGAAAAAAGATGGGAACTTAATGAATTGTCTTGTCCAAGTGCATTGGTACTCTTATCTTCACTATCCTCAACAGACAGAAGCAGAACACCCGACTCACATTTGAGGCTGGTCCGAACAAAGTTGCCATTTTTCTTGATTTCCACTGTGAGTTGTTCCAGCTCTTCTTTTGTCCCTGAAAGCAAAGGCATATTTTAAAATAAGAGAAATGCATAATATTATTCAGCAGGGATGCATTCAGCTGATTAAAAGTGATAGCAAAGACATTCATGTTACAAAATATTTAAAATAAATGATGTTCTTTTGAATGGTCTACTCATCAAAAAGTCCTGAAATATATATTAGTTTCCAAAACATTAAGTAGCACAATATCATAATCATAATAGAATGATTTCTGAAGGATCATGTGACACTGAAAACTGGAGTAATGATGCAGGATTATTTGCATCACAATTATGTTTCTTAAATAAAAAATAAAAACTCTGAATATGACTGTTTTACTGTATTTTTGATCAAATAAATTCAGCATTGGTGAGCGTAAGAGACTTCTTTCAGTAAATATATTTATATTGCACTATATTGTATATAAATATGATCTTTTATTTAAAAGATTCAATTAAATAAAGGCTTCTTCCTGATATTTCAGGGCCTAATGTTCACTTGATATTCAACTCAACACATGCTAGACTACAAATAAACCATCCACTATCAAAATATGAGTTTTTTTTTTTTTACTACAGATAACTGTTCCAGAAAAACTGTGCCCCTATAAAGCACTTTACATTACGATGTGTCATGTTGGAGAAATACTGTGGTGGTATATATGAAAATATCAAATGCAGGCAGGTATAGGGAAGAAAAGTGACTATAGATGGCTCTGTAAAAAGGAGAAATAATACACATCCATTAGTACAATCCTTAAACAGATCATTCAGTTTTACTATCAACTTGAGAAAAAAAAAAAAACGAGCATAGAGTTCGTTGCAGAAACACTCACACCCTCACTGATGTCTTTATCTCAATCTCACATTCCTGCCTGCATGTCCTACACATGCCCTGCAAGCAACAGCAAAAATATCCCAACCTACACACTCACTGAAAATTAAAATGTGATAGGAAAACTACAATTCCTTGCATGCCCAAACTTGACTCCCTATGGTAATGTTTAAGAGGTCTCTTTTCCCATTCATTTGAATGATTTTCTGTACATATAGTCAGTATGAGTGGACCACATTCACAATCCCTCATAAACACTGAATAGATATTACAAATGTTTTAACGGTGTAAAACGGTGTGTGTGTACAATGCATGTGAAAAAGTTTTCCCTGAAGCGTTTCCTGGCTGCTCCAGCGGTGTACTTGTATAGAGTAATGTGATGTGATATTTCCGACAGAGGAAGCCCATGGTCTTGTGCGGTTATAAGGCTATGTGCTGCCGGGCAGAGAGTTATAAAACAGTTTCTTTGTACTTGTCTAAACCATGAGTATCAGTTTTGTGTTTTTTTTTTAATGAATGTCAAAGTTTGAATGTGCGCTCAGTCAAAGACAACAAGAGAATGACACAAAGCCATTGTCATCCATTACGTAATAAAACAGAGGTTTAAAGCTAAAATGAAGGGAGTCATTAGGATAAATTTACAACTCAAATAAGAATCAGTATATACTAGCTGTGGTGTCATTTTAACCCACTTTCACAATGAAGAAGGTTAAACATTGCTAAAACTGGCCCTAAAACGAGTTAAAAAAAATGTTAAATAAGACTTAAAGGAATAGTTCACCAAGAAATAAAAATCCTGTCGTTATTTACAAACTTTCAATTTGTTTCAACCTGTATGAATTTCTTCCTTCTGCTGAACATGATGATCTTTTGAAGAATGTTGGTAATCAAACCGCTACAGATAGTCATTGACTTCCAGTCAAAGTCAATGGCTAACATTAACTGTATGGTTACCCACATTCTTCAAAACCTTTTCTTTTTTGACAAAATAAATGAACTCATACAGGTTTGGAACAACTTGACGGAGTAAAAGAAAGACAAAATGTTCATTTTTGGGTGAACTATCCATTAACCTGGGGTTAAGTGCCTCGTTCAAAACTCAATGGTGATAGTTCATAAACCACTTCAACCTGCTAACCTGCACCACCTTGTCACTTTGCTCAGATTTCACAGTCTTTGAGTAACGGTGACTTACTCTCATCAGGGTTTGGGGCTGAAAGAATCACACTATGTTTTTTCTTCACCTCATTCACAAGGGAGGAGATCTTGTCAATGACACCTCTGACCTCCTCCACCTGAAATAAAGAACAGCGAAGTTTAGAGACTTAGTACTCTTTAATAGTTTTACTTTAGTGTGCTTCTAGACACAAACTACTAGGGATGCATGTTACAACATGTTTTGTTATGAAATTTCTCTTTACGTTATAATGTTGTGATGCGTAATATCAGTAGTACAAATTAAGATTTTTGTTGATTAATTATTTAAATTATGCATTAATTTAATAAGTGCTGATTTCAGTGTTACTGTTACTAAAAATATTAAACTGAAATAAAGTTAATAAAAGCACATAAATTACTAAAACTAAAGTTATATTTAAAATGTATATATAAAAAACTGAAGATAGAAAAATAAAAGCGAATAGGAGTATACAAATAATACTAAAAACACTAGATTTACAAAATCAGCCAATCATTGATAATGAACACACATGGAAATAGTTATCAGATTTTCATAAGATTATTTGGTCCAATATAAAGTGTACAGAAGAGGAGCACCTTTCATACAGGCCACTGATTGTACCTTTCTGAAAAAATCCTGCATGAAGCCCTCTCTCTCCATGGACACAGTGACACCCCCATCTTCCCTGGCACTCTGCCTGCCCTAAAACAAGCCACAGATACACATTCCTCAAGCATGTAGAAAGACCACTACTAACGTTACACTGATAAGAGCATGGGAAGTAACTTAAACATTAATAGTAAAGAACGTTACTGCCAAAAATGTGTTAGTTTATGTTAAATGTTGTATTTAAGTAAAAACACTGATATCCATATTGCCAATGTTAAAAACTAGTCTAATTGGTTTATTATTAATCAATCACTTGCCCCATTCAAGTCAGCCAGTCGGTCCCTCATAACAATGTCGTCGAAATGTCGATTATCTTCTGTTGAGTGTACACGTCCCTTGCGGTCCGTGCGCGTTAAAGTCCATTGCAAGTCCTGACTTGACCGCGACAAACTAATGTATGTCCGAGAAAGTACATTGATTCAACTTTGTGGTTCGTAACTTATCGATAAAAGCTTATGATTAAGGTGTTTACGTTCAAAGAGGCATCCGGTTATGAAGCGCTGTGTGTCTGTTTGGTTGCCATCCTTTCATTCACCGTCTTGTCTCCACACCAGCTGACGGCTCTCTTCCCTTTGAAAACAGTGGGCGCAGCTACACGAAACTGCGCGGTAGTAACCATAGAAACAGCATGGCGTTGTCAGGATATTTTATTTTTCTATATTTCTATAGAATTTACTGTGTTTCGATTGAACGGATATTATGATTCTCGTTGTCATTATTAAACAGTACATTTTAGTCCCGACGACGCAGCACATAGAAGACGTTGTCACGTGATGTCTGTTACCTTTTTCAGCACTCTTCTGAAGGGACCAATCAAAATCATTTCCGTTCAGCATTTAAGCTGCAGTCTACTTTAAGCCTTTATAGAAATTACACGGGTACAATTAACTTGTATGTCAAGGGACACTTTCAATTATGTTCTTAAAGTTATTTTGAATATGTTATTGTCTGCATTGAGATATACAATATTGTTATTTGACCCTCTAACTCTAGCACTCTCTATTCTAATTTAATTTGATCTAATCTGTCTTTTTATTTAAAAAACACAAACATTTGACACTCTATCAATAGCATATTTATTCTCTAACTGCTAGCTTTTCTTGTAAAACTAACACTAAGTTAATTTTTTCTACTGTACATACTCGTTTTCAAAAAAAGAAATAAATCCTTCCTTCATGTACTGCGTTAGGCTAACCAGGACTTGTAATAGCACTTGCATGTTGTTGCTCTTTTGTTGGTTTTGAGTGCTTCTATAATGTACTCATTTGTAAGTCGCTTTGGATAGAAGCGTCTGCTAAATGCGTAAATTTAGGCAAATCAAGAACCAAGCCATGTTAAACTTGAGCTTTATTCTTCTAGCATCAATGTACTTCAATCCTGATGTATCCCTTCAAAACATCAATACAATCTCAAATTACAGCTTTCTAAGCTTCTGCTCTTCACAACATTTCTGATCTGTTAAGTTTATTTACCTTCATTTTGTCTTATGCTATAATCAACACTACATTTCAATTTACAAAATAAAAGCATCAGAGCTGCAACGTGGTAAACAGAGCAGCAACATATTTAATTTTGTGACCAACATGAAAACCATACATGCATACATATGATATATTATGTGAACGCTGAAGATAATAATCAGATATAACATTCATATTTTATATTGAAACCAGAAAATAAATGTTTACTTAATTCTTTAAACAAACAGGGTCCTCTAAATATAAAATCCAAGAATTCTGTGATTTGAACCATTCGTTTACACACAAAAAAATACATGTTCTTTATCTTTACAAGACACCAGAACAAAGAGAAATAAAAGTAGGACCATATGCATTTGCCATTACAAACATAAAACTTTGTACCTGCTTCTCTCCGAAAACACTATACCTAGAAATATAAACAAAAGTTATTTGACTACTTTTTCACCACAACTCAATCGACTTGAAAAAGAAACTAATAAAAATGGCCCTATCATTCTTCTAAGCCCTGCAACTTGTCACTGCAATGCAGGTTACAGGTAGTACAAGAAGTCATCCAGGTTCATGTTGGGTTCCTTGTGAATGCTCTGACCAACCAGGAAGGCCAGTTTGTGGGCGTACTGACATGGTGCTGGCACTCGGACAATACCCTTGGTAAAAAAGAAGAAACACAAAGAATATGTGAGATGACACATTATTATAGACTATTAAGAGTAGTGTGATACTGATGTAGTGATCTTCATTAGTTCTTACCTGCCAGTTGTAGTACATGTGGCAGAGTTTGTAGGTGAGTCTCTGCATGTGATCTGGTTTGAGGCCGCTGTTGTCAAACACCACGTTGTAGTGAGTAGGTGCGACACAACCAAAGCGCACAGCCTGACTCACTATGAAGAAATCGTACCTGAGTGAAAGCAGATGTAATACTGAATAAATGTGAGCAGTTTGCATTATTTGGCATTAAAAATAGCTAATATTACGGTATCTGTTGAGTTTTTACTTTTATCAAAAGTATGACTTTTTAAACCTCAAGATATTTATTACTTAACATATGCATATTTATTGAAATTGATTTATGTAACAGTATATCAATATATGTGAATTGGCATTATTTAGCGCCATAAACAAATGTAATGTTTTTATTTTTACCTATATTTATATATATTCTCGTGTTATGTTTCAATTATTTTTTTTTTGCACTGTCCATTGAGCTGTCCTGATTTACATTTCACTACTGATTATATCCTGTATAATTGAGTATGTGACGAATAAAAGAACATTGAACCTTAATGTGTTCATTCATACTGGAAGCCGGAGGGCGCCCTCGTGCAGAAAACCCACATAATATGCACACACAAGCAAAAGAAGTGACTCCGCTCCAGAAATCCTATTATCATGGACAAAAGCATCCAGCTATCGGTGTAACTGAATAAAAGAAGATAGAATCGATTTGACTTTGAATTAAGAAATATTAAGCCAATAAACACTCGACTGTGACAATGTATAGCTTATCTGTGTTCTTAAAACCACCTCGGGTATTTTCATAATATTTAAGTATATTTATAATCCATCGCTAATCGACATAACCTTTATTACAGTAGAGGATATATATTTCTGCCTCATTCTGTGATAAGTCACAAAAGATCACCAAAGTAAGTTATTTCTAACATTCGACTGATGCGGTTTAGTATGTCATAATGTTCTCTTTTGTTGGACAGCAGGTTTGGAAACGCTTCTTCTCATTTCAAGTCATTAAGGGAAGATGTTTCCCATGTGCTGCTTATTCAAATGCACATAAACGGGGGGAGCGCATAGACTAATGGACACAGCCAGTTTGGAGAGAAATAAAACGCACGGAAATTATTTAAATGCAAAACCGGGGAAAAGAAATCGCTCTGATTGGTCAAACTCTTCTTTTTCTGTTGCTTGATTTGAGTACTGCATGTGGACAGAGGCGTAAACAGGGTTTTGCGTAGTTCAGAGTGATAAATCGTACCAGTGTACTTTGAGGTCAAAATGCGTACAGATTGGCAGGTCTGCAAATGCATAAATAATGTTTTGATATTTGAAACCTAAAACATTGAAAACTGATGTTTGAAATTATTTAAAAAAATGAAGATACTTTAAATGTGAAATTAAAATCGCCAGCAGGTGGCAGCAAGTCACTGTTAACAAGTGAGTCGTTGCGACTGAACCGAATCATTTAAACAGTTGATTCATTCAGCAACAAAACACCGTCATGTTGCTCAGAGACGCAAAACAGTGCTGTGGCTGTGTCTGTAATGATTTTTTTGGCAAAACAGCAGAAACAGGAAATACGGTGTCTAAAACTCTCTTATAAGTCTCTTAATATTAACTTTTTGTTTATTGAACTGTTGTATAAAATCAATATTACATTTGTAATCATGCTGACTTTGAGGAAAAAACGTCACTCTTCGTGTGATATTAATTATATGAAATGATATAAATATAGGCTATACATTTTCTGCCCCCATATCTTAAATGATGTGATAATTCTAATAATAGACTGAATCGTGCAGTGAAAGAAGGCACTCGTGCGCGCACTAGTGTAACCTATGTTAACTTACTCATTCATTCTCTGCCAGCAGATGTCGCATTTGACAGAAATATAACGGTTTTCCTGGTAAAGGCAGTACACAACACAGCACAGAACTGGACTTTGAACTTGCAGCGCTCATGTTTATCTAATAAAATCATAGCCTTTTCTGGTCTTTCAGTCCCCAAATTTAAGACCTCTTGAAATCATAATTAATACTTTTTTGTACAATTTAAGACTTTTTAAAACCTCGCAGAAACCCTGTAATTAAATGGCAGATAAGATTTGTGCAACCAAAATACCAATGATAAACAGAAAAAAGATTTAATGCATAAAGTAAAATATGCCCAGAATACTCTGGGACTACATATTTTGAATTAAGTAAACATTGTCTTTATTCTACAGTAATAATCACTTAACATAAATCCATGTTATTCAGATTGCAAACTGCATTTTTACTTTGAAACATGCCACGCTCATATCTAAAATCATAGCCTTTTAAGTTTAATCACATTAGGCTGTATCTTGATCCTAGTTTTTCTGCACCCAGATTTAAAACATCTTCAAATTATATTTAAGACATTTGTTTTCCATTTAAGACCTTTTATGTGCTTAAATTTGTTTAAAATGAAGACAAGATATCTTATGACTTTTTAAGGCCCCATCTGGACCCCGTGATTTATGGATAGAGACCAGGTGTAATGACTCTATACGCACCACTCTGGACGAGTGACTTCATTGTCAATGACTGTCCCAGGAGGAGGGTTGGCAATTTTGCCATCAATCCGGGCAAAGAATCTGGAGCTGATGCGCTTTTTCACCACCACTACTGTCAGCTTGGGCCTGTATGAAAAGTGTAAATATGATTGCAACCAAGGGAATTCAACATCCCCAAAGTATAAGTATGTCAACATGAAGTGTGGCTTACTCGTAATCTTGCCCCATGGTCTTTATGGACTGCATGATCTGAGGGACTTCGTAGTCCACCACGCTCCGCAGCATGCCGTCTCCAACTCCATCTCGGTACACGATGATCCGGGAGGGAAGAGAATTGTTGTACTTCAGATAGGCCTTTAGGGCAGCTGAAAAGATAAATAGCTTCAGTTTAGAGTGCTGCGGTAAATAAATAATGTTGCAGGCTCCTCGGTTAGCGTCAACCTAGTACCCTTAAAAAAAGAAAGATTTTTCTTTTGGATTATTGTAGAAAATCTATTTGTATTCTGAAGCCTACATATAATAGCCAGAAATAACAAGCTAAGGTTAAACTATAACTTAAGCTATAAATTAACCACTATTAAGCTTCCAACAACTTTTTCAATGTTTATTTAAAAACTACCAGCTGGAAAATTGTAACAACGCTCTATTGAGTAAATGAGTTTTCCCTGTTCGATATGATGATGTTTAATGTCTCCGGGAACCTAAGAAAAAGTAACAAGGTGATCAATAACCAAAATGAGACATATCACACCTTGCAATGACCCTTTTAGTCCATCAATGATCTCCTGACCACGGTTCTGCAAGACGCACTTGGAGAACCACCTAAAAAGGTAACAAAAAAAACATTATACAACAATTATGCCCAACCACACAGCCAGAGTCTCTAAAAATAACTAAGTATTAACTGTCTGTAGTACTATTTATGACAGTACATTTTTTTGTTTTGTTGCTCAACCAGTCCAACATAATACTGAACACAAACTTTAAATGCATCTGGTTAAACAAAGTGTCATTTTCTAATTATTATATTACCTGGACATGCCCTGGTTCAGACTGGCCACCAGTGCTCCGATGGATCTCTTCCCAGCAGCAGTATCGTGGTAACAGTCTATGCCCACAATCATCAGCTGCTTGAGCTGAAAAACAAAGATTCATTGTGAAATCTGACACTTGGCAAAAGCCAGCAGAGCAGCAATAATTTGAGTCTTACTGGGATTTCTACACTCCACAGCTCTCCTCCCATTTTGCAGTTCATCTGCAAAGCAATCTTGGTGGCCACAGTCATAAGCGCTTGAGGTTTGCTGATGGTGCGAGACACCACACACTGACTAGGAGTAGGGCAGTCCACACACAGGTACTTCTTCACACAGTCATACTTGTCCTTTCGATTGGTAGGCAGGATCACCACCACCTATGAAAGGCACAGCAGCAGTTTGAAACAAAAGCTCTGGACATGCAAATCGCACATGTGATAACCAGACTCACCATCTGTGTTTCGCGTGTTACGTTTTGTTGTAGGGCTCTCAGGAGAGATTCCTGACGATCCTCATACTCAATCCTGCTTGGACAGGAATAATTATTAACATGAAATGAAATGCAAAGCTTTTAACTTTCAAAATTTCCCACAACTCACATGATGGCCCTCTGCATGCGGATACCCATGGGCCCAGACACTTTGTTGAGAGTTTGAAGCAGAGATTGGGCAACGTCTGCATTTCGCCTTGTGTAGAACATCAACCAGTTGTCCAGATTCATGCAGCTAATCAGAGGAAGACCTCTCATCTCTTTAGCCCAGTCTGCTGTCCATGGGTTATACTCATACTAAGGGATGAAAATGAATAAGTGTGTTAACATTATGAAATGCCTGCTGGGGTGTGAAGTCAGCTTTCTTACCGCTCTGCCTCCCTGGATGATCCTCTCAGAGGGCAGAACTCTTCCATTCAGACTCAACAGTCGATTCTCAAAGCTCAGACCCCAAGTAGTCAGTTCATTCTGCACGTCTGCATTTCTAAAGGGAAGTAGAGTAGGTGTAAGAGTTGATAAGATATATTAACACATAATGACATCTATAGGGCTCATGTAGAATCTGTACTTGTTGATGTTGGAGACTAAGCGGTTAATTCTGCTCTCTCTCTGTTCAGGACTCAGCCTTGTGTGTGAGGCAAGATCCTTCATGATGTTGAAATCGGCACGCATCTTATCTGTCAGACCTTCACAGGAAACAAATGCGTGCACATCAGAGTTGTTTGCAATTGAAGACATGAACATGAACTAATTTGACTCCATATTGTACTCTATTAGCTTTGTCTATTAGCTTAAATATCATCTATATGCTAGTGTATTCATAGAGGCTGACAAAATTCATATGCCACTAACCATCAACTTGCAAATCATGAGCAAATCATGTCTTAGATCACATACTGATTAGGTAGTCGAATTTTACAGAGAACACATTTCCCTCCCATGGCCTTATGAGATAATAAAGCACTGGCACTTAAGAATCTCAGCATAAGTAGCAGGTAGGGCTGGGCGATATGAGCAAAAATATCTCTGTATTTTTTGGGCTGATTTGCAGTATACGGTATATATCTTGGTATTTTGTATTTGGATTAAACAAATAAGTGAATGTAAGCATGTAGGCACATCTTATGTGCAAAAAGGGGTTTAAATCACATTATATTATATCACTATAACATTGCAATCTAAATACAAAAATAATCATTTTAAAGCAGAAGTTTAATTTACTAAATTAAGAAAAACAAGCACAGACTAATTGAGTAAAAAAGCTATTTTGATCACCCATTACACTTTACAGTTAGTGCTATCATACAAATACACTTACTTGTAGGTTTAAAATTCTACATATGTCACATTGTCCAACTACAAATATTTCAGCAAAATGTATATTTTAGTCAGTTATTGCACTCCTATTTCACTGCGCTCTGTCTGTTTGGCACACATGCGCACAGCGGCACTTGTTCTAAATTAAGTCTGTGTAGACAAAAATACATATCATAACAGAAAACCGTGTTCTTCAAGCCATTTTAATGAATCTTCAAAAGGGGCTTACCTGTGAGGTAGCAGAACTCTGGGACGAGCATGGCAGGCCCCGGTGGAGGCTGACCTGATGGCCCCAGTCTCTTCACGTGACTAACCAGAAGAACCTGGTTGCCATCTGATATGTCCAGACCATATTGCTGGAGAGGAGGCAAATAAATTGAGTATGACAGTAAAATTCTGCAACTAGTGTCAAAATAATTCCCTGTATCGTTTAAGTTACCGTTTTGAAGTAGTTCTTGAATGAGATCTCTGTATCTCCCTTCTTGAATGTGTTGTTGGGTGTATGATCCCAGGCAATGTCATCAATCCTGTACGTCTTGTTATTGTACCTATAAATGATAATTTGTTACACACCGTTACTTGCAACTTCACAATTACATTAAACAACTTTTACAGATTTTTAAGTAATAAATCAAAGAAAATTTCACACTATCATTTAAATTGTTGAGGTCAGTAAGATAAAAATAAATATATTTTTTTTATTCAAAAAGGACACAACAAATTGATCAAACGTAGCAGTAAATAAATTTGTAATGTTACAAAATTATTTCTAATTTAAATAAATGCTGTTTCTTTTTAACTTTCTATTCATCAAATTAGGGCTGCAACAAATTATTATTGTGATAATCGATTAGTCTAACTATTATTAGAATGATTAATCATCAATTATTTAACTGATTAATCAGTCAGCAGACTTTGATTATTAAGTTTTAATATTATTTATAATATTAGTGAGATGGGGCGCCTGTTTTTTTTTATAGGTTTAAGGGGGGGGGGGGGGGGGACTGCACTGCACTAGAGCATCCCTTCATTCAGACAGTGGAAGATCTGATACGAATCAGTGTAGAGGGGTCAAGTCTGGAAGATGTTGATGCTAGAGAGAGTGTGTCCAGCTGGTTTAGCCAAGGCCAAAGATCAAGAAGGCCAAACTACAGGAGTTGGCCATCCAAGGGGCATGTGACTGCAATGGAGGAAAGTCCATAAGACATTGAGCCATGAGATGTTCAGTTTGACACCCTTCAAACACTTAATTTAGATTGTATATTTATTTCATATATCTTGAGATGTTTTAACCCTTTAGGCGCCAGTTTTTTTTTTTTATGTTGGATTTTGACATCCAGATTTCAAAAGCTTGTGGCTTGAAAGTGGTTAAAGATAGAGATCTACTGTAAATTAGAAAAATGTTGGGCATGACCGAAAGTTTGTTGGGTGTAAATATACTAATCTAATTAGCATATTATGACATCATCAGGGGGCGGCCCTCTTGAATTTCATAATATTCAGGAAATAGTAAATATTGAATTGATGTTTAAACTTATTTGCATGTTGTTGTTTTTTTTTGTGTCTTTTTATCCTCATTACAAATTATCAGAAAAGAGGAAACCAACAATAAAACAGGAGAAAGTATAACATTATTACTATTCTATATAGTAGTAAAACGCATGTGAACAGTAGCCTACTTTTTGATCAGTTCATCAGTAATATTCAGGAAATAATAGATATTGAATGGTTGTACATGTGATTGTAATGGTTGAACATCAAATGTTATTCGCCGATTCTGACTCTGAAGGGGAATATTTGCCTTTTGGAAATGACGATCGGCATCTAACCAACCACAAACTTTTGAACAGCAGTGTCAATGTGTAAATGTGTGCTCATTTTACTTAGTCAGAATGATCAGGCCCACAAGCTCCTTGGTGCAGGCTTCAGGGAAGCGCTGGTCTCCACACTGCTGTCTCAGACTATACATGAAGTCAAGGACCGTCTCACTGCGTAGAACCTTGTGACTCACATCAGAGCACAGCATGATGCTGGACTCGTACTGAAGGATGGTGGTCATGAATCCAGGCCAAATCGTCAGCCTGCATACAAATTTAGACAGGCTCCAATTTTCAATCACTTTCCAACAGAAGGTAAATGGCACACAACACAAATGTTTCAAAACCTGTGCTGGGGGATGTTGAACGGATCATCAGGGTTGTAGTAATGACGTCCGATCTGCTGCATGTTCAGTATCCTCAGAATTCTACAACACAAAATAAACAGGGATGTAAATGAATTGCCTTGTAAATACCCCTAATTCAAGCATAGTGCAATCTGTGATTACCTCCTGAAGAGGATGTTATAAAACTGCAAGCACACAGGAGAGGATGGCGGGAGCTCGTTGGTCAGCGTAACTGTGATCTCAACCTTCTCTCCGTTTCTAGTCTCACTGCACAGGACTGTCTCCTACAGATAAAGCAATTTGTCATTGACAACCAAATCAAATCCACACCCAAAGCCTCACTTAAGAGGCACTGAAATTATGAGCACTTTCAGGATCTGAAAACATACAGAATTGTGCAGTTTGTTAGGGAGGAAGAGAATGGCTCCATCAAAAGTGTGTGCTTTGCCCAGAGTCTCCTCGTGCTGGAAAAGCAAAGCCGAGCGCAAACGTCGGGACTCCATAGGTGGTTTGAAGTCCACGTGGTACTGATATAAAGCCCACAGAGGTCGTGAAAGCAGACGCATGAAATTTGCCCTCAGCTCAATGGCAGTGCCTGAAACACCTGTGGTTACAGGAAGAGTGTCAAATCTTACATCGCACTACATTGCTACAACATTAGAACAGGGATGTGGGAAACATACACTACTGATTAAAGATTTGGGGTAAAAAAAAAAACTTTAATAGTAGTTCAGTCTCTAATGCTCACCAAGGCTACATTCATTTGTTGAAATAAAAACGTCATAATGAAAA
Organism: Schizopygopsis malacanthus; assembly: GCA_027474115.1. Taxonomy (NCBI): domain Eukaryota; kingdom Metazoa; phylum Chordata; class Actinopteri; order Cypriniformes; family Cyprinidae; genus Schizopygopsis; species Schizopygopsis malacanthus. The sequence continues at coordinate 12,932,192 of CM049881.1, forward strand.
ATTACTCAAATTTAATGTATATCTTCTTAATTGAAGTACGGTAGTCAACATTTTAAGGGGAATCAAACAATTAATCAAAGTTGTCCTAAGACTCGAACACATTTAGATTTTAGGACAACTTTGATGAAAGGTTTTGATCCACTTCAAATGTGGACTAGTGTACATATTAAGGTTTATTTTAATCTAGTCATAAAACTGAATTTTCAGCAGTCATTACTCAAGTCTTCAGTGTCACATGATCCTTCAGAAATCATTTTAATATGCTGATTTGGTGCTGAAATAGTTATGGGACTCTTTGGTTAATATAGAATATTTGTTTTTGAACATTGAACTTTTGCCACAGATTTGTCATTAACAAATACTCCCACTCAAAGTGTCAAACTTAATCCAATTAATAATCAACTCAAAGCTGGTAAATCAAGAAGCCATTGCTACTAAGCAGTTAAAACATTTGCAAAAGAGCAACAAATCAAGTCTTGCTCATTAAATATGGTGTTACCTGTTTTGGACTCTTTCACATGTTCCATTAGCTGTCGAGTGTGGACACCAGAATCATGGAAATCTCTCCTGCGTCCACCTCTTTCCCCGATCTTTACCTGCTGAAAGCCTGCAGAAATCTGCATCATCGCTACAGGCAGAAAATAAGCAAAGAGTGAGAAATGAGACGAGGGAATATCATCTTAGCAAACATGCAACAGTATTCCCACTTGCTGCTCTAATGCACTTCAAGGTTCAAGGTTCTTTATTATTTGTCACATACACAATCATACAGGGTATAATAAGTAGTGAAATGTTAGTCAGGACAGGTCCGCTCAATGGAAAGTGCAAAAAAAAATAATAATAATAATAATAAAATAAAAATAACATAAAATCAATAAAAACTATGAAACAAAACACGAGAGAATATATATATATACAAATATGGTGAGAATGAAATAAGAAACAAATAATGAAATAAAATAAGGGGTAAGATGTGCAATGAGATAAAGTGATAAAGTGTGAAACTTACCTTCTTCAGACATGGCTCCAGGAGCAGGTTTCTGTCTCCCTCTCCCCACCAGCTGTCCTTCAGGTGGAGTGGGCATAACAGGCTTTGCTGCTTCTTGTGATACAGATGATTGCTGCAGAGGAATTAGTCAAATTAGTTTTTCAATAAAGTTATATCCTATTCTTCTAATATAAACTCACCGCGCCAGGAGCAGCAGGCTCCTGACCGCGACCTCTGCCTCTGGATCTCGCTCTTGCTCGTCCCGTCATATTGGAGCTTCTCAAATGCTTTGGTTTATGTCAGTTCAAAGCGCTGTACACAAGTTAAGATCGCAACACACAGAATATTCATATAGATAATACATTTCACACGAGTGAATTTTTCTCCAATTCACGTGATGGTCGAAATGTTGCAATAATACTTTTATGGAGCAGTTATATCACGTTTGTTATTTTCCTCAAAAAAAAAAACATTATTACAAATGTGATATTTTTACAACAGTTCTATAAATGTTAAGTTAATTAAATGATCTGAGATGACCAAACACTTGAAAAGAGATGATGCCAACCCTCAGACAACATACAGAATAGAGTTCTGCACGGGCTCAAAACTGAAGCCCGAACCCGGCCCGTACCCGAGATCGTCTGACCCGACCCGACACGACCCGAGCGGCACAGTTAAATTTAGAGCCCGAACCCGACCCGAAATCCCCCCCCCCCCCCCACAACGAATAACAAAAAAAAAGGAAGAAGGTTGCATTTCACGATTGCATGCAAAGAAACGGATTAATCAAGGCTCTGCCATTTCACAAACATTTACCAGTTAGGAAAGTTTGTGAACATCAGGTGCAGCGGTCGCATACATTCTGCCGAGTTTATGAATTTTGTATGGACAAGAAGATGATGACCGTGCAAATTATGGTCATTTTTTGTCAGTTAAGGCTCGTTAGCATTCTGTCTACTTTAAATCAGACATAAGCTCTTAAATAAGATTGTATTTATTTGAATGAATTAATCATTTATTTGAGAGAGAGAGAGAGAGAGAGAGAGAGAGAGACCGAGCGAGCGAGAGTGAGGAAAGTTGCGCGTGCATGTGAACCTGCGTCTGCGCGTCTCTCTCTACAAGCAATGAGGCTTAGTTACTTCAAAAACAGCGATTTTGCCGCCTCATTGCAGATAAATATAATGTTGTGACTTGCGAGTCAGTAGCCTGTCGAAGCTATTTTACTAATAAAAGTTCCCGTGCTGTTTGTGCGCGATCTCTGATATGTGTGTGCGTGCGTCTATGGAAGCAGCGAAGCCTCTGCATATAGTTTTGGTTTAGCTACAAACCCGAACCCGACCCGAGCCCGAAGCTATCCATTAAACATTAACCCGAAACCCGACCCGAAAGTATTTCGGGACCCCGCGGGTTCGGGTCGGGTAGCAGACCTCTAATACAGAATTACCTAATTTTGCCACAAGATAAATATATTAAGTTTCTACAATATATAAATATGTTGTGGAAAATTAATTTCCTGTAAAGCTCCTTTGCAACAATTGTATAATAAAAAACGCTATACAAATAAACTTGAATTTAATTAATTAAAAGATTTAAGTTTTAGACACCATATTTCCTGTTTTTACTCTATTTCCCCAACAAAAATCATATCAAACTGTTTTGCGTCTCTGAACAACATGATGGTGTTTTGTTCCCGAATGAATCAACCATTTAAACTATTCGGTTCAATTGAAAAGACTCATTAACAGTAGTTTGCTGCCACCTGTTGGTGGTTTTAATTCCACATTTCGAACCCCCCCTCAATTTATTTTCATGTTTTAAATAAACGTTTTATGTTTAATACATCAAAACAATATTTATGCAATTGTAATTGCAGATTAAATGCATGTCTTGCATTAAACAGTTTATAAATACATCTAAATGCCACTCAAGAGGCAGCTTCTTCGTTGATTTCATTTGCTTGGTAACAGTCCAAATGTCGTCTTCACTGATTAAATGTAAGAATTGGACTCAAAAGATAATGGACAAAAGGCTTTATAAAGGTAAAAATGCCTTTAAAAATGTAAAAAAAAACGGTTTAAACTTATTGGTAAAGATTAATTTATATCAGTGTGATTTTTTTAAAAATTCATGTTTAATCATTTTAGACACGTGATTTTACTGAAGGCTACCAGGATAATTACATTTATTAAAACGAGTTTATTAAATTCATAAACAAACTATATATTCTCTACTTCCAGTTTGTAGCGTGGATCATTCATTGCAACATTTAATCTGATTCTCATGTTTAAGAATCTGTTATCTTGAAAAATTACTTATGTTACTACTGCCCACTGACTTGGTTTTAAATCTATATTATTATCCAATTTATGAATCTTAAAATATAAGTAATGTCAAGTGATGTAAAATCTAAATTTTCTCGCAGGAGCATGCCCTCAAACCCCCTACCAATCTCCATTTTGGGATCTCGGTACTTATAAAAAACCTGCTTATGGCCTTGCGCGTGCCTGTAACGTTAATATTTAATGCTGCACGAAAGACAAACTAATTTTAAAGGACAGTGACTTGTTTTGTGTAGACTATGACTTCAAAGTTATTTCATGGCCATCCGAGAGATAAATGCTTAATTTGCCGCGAACAATGAGCTAAA